>WETZ01000015.1:0-600000 GCA_011034095.1 Fusarium cf. aywerte
GCCGAAAACGACAATTGACGTGAGCTGGAAAGGAAAAGAGATCCATGTATCCATTTTGAACAGGATCCATCAAACAACCCGAACCTAAGGTAACCTCAGACCATACCTACCATACCTTAGTAGGTACTTACCACCTACTACCTAGACTTAGATGGGCTTCGTTCTTTGCTTTTCTATTTCCCTTCCTTTCCATTCGACTTTATCTCTACCTTTCTCTCCTTTGGAATTATTACTGCATCTATCTACCTAATCCTGGCATAGCAAACTCCCCTCTTGTCTTGCCTTATCCTATCCTATCCTATCTATCCATCTCTTTCTTTTGGTTACCGGCCGCCCTGGTTGCGATACCTAGCTCCTTCTTGTCAGAGACATCCATCCCCCATTTACTATTATCATATCACCCACCAGTGGTAGTGGTTGTGCTTCTCTTTACCTTTTCTCTCCTTTTTTTTTTCTTGTCTTGGACTTGTCTCTCATTCCTCTTCAGAAACCCCCGTCCCTGTCTCCGGGACCACCGGATCGGAAAGAATATATCACACGCCTCGTATTGTCAAGCCTCCGTCTAGCCCGCATTCTTGACAGCCTCAAGTTTAGTCGGGTCTCCTATCTTCTGCACTGCGTTGCTGGGCATCATCTTTGCTCACGGGCTCAATCCACGGTCCTTGGCAGTGTTTTAGCATGTCATGTCTACAGCTGTGATCTAGATCTCTCATGCTTTTGATCTGAGCTACAGTAACTCTCCTGCTCACCACGACGTCATCCTTTGAATATTGGTCTCATCCAAGCCATTCCCTCGCCGCCGATCAACCGACACGGAAACTCAGCTCGCACCGTGATATCTATCTATTTATCTATCTTATTGCTCCGTTCACGCGCACACTCTGTATCTGTCATATACTATTCCTCTTCCAAGGAGTTCTTGTCTTGCGTGACTGTTTGCAGTATCTATCAAGTTCATCTCCTCTGGCTGAACTGGAACGGTCGTATTGCACAGGCGCAGTTGGGTGCCGACACATCTATAGCATAGCCTTCAGCCTCCTGGCGCATTCCTCGACCATATAATACCCGCAACGCTCAACTTACCTGCTGCCACCAAACCCAAAATACTGGATTCAACGAAGGCGTTGGCGCCAGACGCACCCACATCCCGCTTCGATAACGACGACAACGCATGCGGGGAGCTCTTGAAGCTTGATTCGTTCAACCTTTTGCGACATTGCATCTTAACCGAAAACACTGAGACATTTTGACGTCGAGACGACCTTGTTACCTAGTCCGCGGTTTCCATCTCATCTCCGTATTATTTACGGTCTCATACTAAACCAAGGGACGAACCTGCAGCTGTTTTCGAACTAGGAGTTTGGTGTCTTGTGCATCTCCGACATTGTCGGCATGCTGAGCATATCCATACTACCTAATCTGTTTCTCTATCTTTACTAATTTGGGAAATTTCGGAAATCGATCCTCCAAAACCTCGACGACAATCCAGCGTCAGCACAACCACGAACTTGCCAAGATGAACGAGAAGTGGAAAAGGAGGACTCTTCCGACCCTCAAGACGACACCACCTGTGCCAATCCCCAACGAGGGTGCCAACGGTTTCGAGAATGGCGACGGAAAGAAACCTCATGTCTTCGCCAAAGCGCTTCGTTCCCTCAGCAATTCATCCATGGAGTCCATGTCCCAGAGCACATCTCGAAGCTCGTCCTCTATGCGACGCTTACAAAAGACCAATTCAGGTTCAGGGTCCATGATCGACAGAATACACCGTCGAGTATCAATAGCCTCGCCGATGAGCGCGTCTGCTCCCGAATTCCCTGCGGTTGCCCCTGAGGTGCCTTATTCGTCGATGGAGCTTATTCAATCTGGGCCGCTCAAGACTGATGTCACGCTCCTGAAAGCTCGTGCCGAATACCTGGTTTTGACAGATACCTGTTTGATAAAATTTGGGAGTGTAGAAGGTGCAAAGGCTGCCTTTCCGCAGATCAGAACAGGGGATGGAACGCTGAAACCAAGCAATTCGCATAGTACAAGCAAATCTTCTTCGGATGTACGAATGGAAATCCCTCTGCGTTCCATTGTTGGGGTTTTCATTGAAGAAGGCTCAAACCCTCGATTTGGCGTCGAAGTTTGGTGGTTTTCTCACTGGCCCAAGCTGGCCTACTCAAAGGCGCATTTGTTCTTCATGTTACCCAAGGATCGCGACGACTGGCTAGCGAATATTCAAAGAGCTTGCAGAATGAGCCACAGGCGATCCCCTTCCCCATCATTGGTACCGAGCAACCTGAAAGCGAGAATCAACCATATCGTGGAGACGACAGAACCCGATTCGAATGCGAATGCCTCAAAGATATTGTCATTCCCCGTCGTCAAGCGCACTGTTGGTGGACTCCAGAAGGCCAATTCGAGCGACGACTCTCAGCACTTCTCGGATGGATCCTCGTTCTACATTGTTATCGGACCAGCTATGTTGTACTTTCTCGAGGTACTCAAGGCAGATTATACAACTTCCCCTGGCGACCTGCGTGTGAAGGTCCAGTCATATGGTACAGTTTCTCTCGTACGATTCCGAGCCTCTGTTGCATCACATGAACAACGGTTTGTGATGAGCTTTCGGTAAGTTGCATCAGACGATAAGAAGCATCCTTTTGCATACTAATATGTGTCAGGTTGCCTCTAGGGCGCGAAAATAGACTCGAGCTTGCCAGTGTTCATTATCGACATGTCATCGAGGCTATGACCAAAGTAGACCGAGAGCTGAAGCCTATGTGGCCACAACATTTGCAAAAGGCCATTTTCGACATCAAGGGTCTTCCTCCACCACTTCAACTGACCTCCGGAAACGATTTGGGAGGTCTCGAGCGAAGTCTACACGCCTATTGTGCCGCCTTCAGAGTTCAGGTACCAAGTTGGACTATTGAGTGGAACACGCCCTCCCAGCCAGCCTTCCGCCTCTTGCCTCCCACGAACCAGCCCTATTCCACTCTGCAACTGCTTGCACTGTTTCGAGCCCTGCGCTACAACAGCTACTTCAAGGAATTGTCTTTCCGTAACATCGATCTATCTGGTCTTGCTGGGAAGAAAGACTATTCACACTTTGGAGACACAATCGCCTACACATCACTCAACGGGGTTAAGATCTCCGAAGAGCATTATGATATTCTTATGCAGTCTTCTGTCCTCAGTCAAGAGATGCACGCTCTGGCGTTCTCGTCAGAGTCGATAAGAAGTATGGATCTGAGGAACATACTGGGCCCGCGAAGTATCGTTGGTCGCTCTAAGGACCCTGAGGGCGCCCGTAGAGTCAGTTCGGAGGTTTTGCGACCCATTTTGCTCTTGTTGAAACGCCAAGCGTGTCTTTGCCATAGCATTACCATGTCTGGCAACCTCATTGCACCAAGCGACATCGAGGAACTAGCCAATCTTCTCGTTCTTGACGAAGTTTACATGAAAAAGCTTGACCTGTCCAATTGTGGTCTGGGCGATGAGGGCCTCACTACTCTCTGGACGGGTATCCCAGGCCAGAGTGCCAACCTTCAACACATTGATACCTCCGAGAACCAGGGCACGGTCAAGTTTGAGATTATTCGTGACTCGCTCAGCCAACTTCAGGCTATAAGAAAGCTGAACATCGCCGGCAACACTCGCATCCCATACGACGTTCCATTATTAGAGGATTATGTTCTGAATTCTTGGCGTCTGGAGGAGCTTGACTTATCCGGAATTGCTGTAAGTGACTCTTTACCTTGACTAGATTGACGAGAACTAACAAGACTTGCTCAGCTCAACGCTCCAACTGTTGACATCTTGACCGGATATCTGGCATCACCAAATTCGGAGAGTCTCCGAGTTCTTCGATTGAGTAAATGCGGTCTAACAGGCGCTCAAATCGCCCAGATGTTCTACGCAATGGGCCAGGGTAGACAGATCACGCTGTACATCAACGGCAATCGCTTAGATGAGGGCATCGATGATTTGTGCGCCGTTATTTGCGAATGTTTTGGACCTTGGGGCCTCTTCGTGCAGATGGTTGAATTTGCTCTTGAGGCTAACTACATCAAGCTTCTGAAGGCGTTGACGGCCAACCAGACAATCGAGTGCCTGAGCCTTGCCGGTACCGCTACCCCTGACTCGGCCAGTGAGACGGCTTGCAGAGCGCTATCAGATCTATTCTCGCAGAACCACACAATCAGATTTCTCGACCTTTCAGGGTTTGATGCCAAGCTAGACGAGGGGCGCCTTGGTCGGGGTTTCTCCAAGTCACTTGCAGGTCTTCGATTCAATACACGACTAGAACATTTGCGTGTAAGAAGTCAAATGCTGAACGTCAATATCGGAGACCTGGCTGAAGCCATCTCCGCCAATAAGACACTGCACAGCTTGGACTGCGAAGGCAACGATTTCAACCTCTCTAATTTCAGGCATCTCGTACGGCATTTGAGCGACAGTACGACGATCCGTTATTTTTCAGCTTTTTCGGATCGCGACCTTGCCCAAACTATTCAAAAATCTGTGGACAGCGCCATGGCGGCTGCAACGACCTCAGTACGTAGGCAGTCCATGATTTCCAAGCTGCGCCACGAGAAGGTCCCCCAAAGCGTCAGTGGGCCCTTGGCTCAGCAATTGCGGGATGGGTGGGAAGACGCGGTTCATACACAACAAGAGGTCCTAGAGAGGAACCGATTGCTATTCGAGGAGGGCGAAGATGGTCGTCTCGACTCAGGTCACGATGGATACATGCTTTGCGATGGCGAAGAGGACTTTTCTAAAGCTTTTGGTGGATTAGCGTTGCGAGCTTTTGAGTCCAAGAGGGCATTGAATCGCCGCACGTCCAACCCTTACCTGAGCAACAAGAGAGCCAGCATGATCTCACTGGGGCCAGCTCGTCTGGTCAGCGCGGAGCCAGGCGCCAGAGTCACAAGGTCTTGGTCAAGATCATACTCGATTGTATCAAGTGAAGGAGGCATCAGTGCAGCGGAAAGCCCAAGCACAGGGTCAGCGATTCCCACTCCTCCTGAGCCAGACAGTCCAATCGACAAAGAGTACCTGGTGGGCAACCAGCAAACTGGGAATGACGATGGCCTCGATTATGAATACAGTTTTGCAGACCCTCATGACACTGATTTCGGACTGGAACTACGAGCCCATCGACGATTTTGGAGCGATGAGGCTGGGTGTATCGAGGAAGAGGAGCATGGAGTGCAGTTTGACGAACGGCACACGTGAGATGAGGATAATGAACCGTAATGGTGAAAATACGTGCAAGGACAATGGCATTGTGGTCGACTCTTTTCCGATCATTCCGGAGTTCTTTTGTTACTGAGCATCTAGTAAACGGAAGCAGGCGTTTGATGGTTTTGGTATTACTAGGTATTGCTGTTGGTTCTTTTGGTGTTTTTTTCTTTTTTTGCGTATAAATTACTCTTGATACCCTTCACTAGTTCTAGTTTTTAGACGAGTCGAATTCAATATCTTCACATGTCTCAGGGCAACTCACGATTCTGACAAAGTTTCATATCAAGTGCATGCGTCGTCATGGTGCATATGTTAGTATCCGCGATAGCTTTGTACAAGAAGCGTAATGAACTCGATACCTACCATGGATCCATTGCTAAGCTAAGCTCCAAAGAAAAAGACCGCCAATCCCTGTTCGTCATTCCAACTTAGGAGTCTCGTCTCAGCCACCTCAATTTGCTTTGGGCTCCTATTCCCCTGTAAAAGTCCACAGGTGCCTCGGCGGGCCACTAGAAGCGCTCCGGCTACACTCCATGGGGGGAACACTCCACTAGAAACCTACAGCAACCTGCCCAAGACGACGCTCGTCATCACGTACGAAGCCACTCTCTCTTACTCCTCCATCATCACATCCAATCTCGTGGATGCCCTCTGTCCACTCCGCGACTACCGACTGAGGGCCTTACAGTCCTTTAATATTGTATTTCTCATCTTTTTATTGCATTTTTCAGGCTTCAACGTCTTCTGCAGGAGCTTCCACGCTCCAGACACTTTCTTTTGGTTCCTCGCAACCCCCGAATTTAGCGCCTCCTCGACCCCCGAACGAGATCTCGTCCGTGGTCTTGAGAATAGGAACCAGCCCACAATGTATTCAAACTCGAACGCCTTCTTAGGCGGTAATAGCCAGCGACCTGGCGGCCAGCAGCAGCAATATGGCGGAGGCTCGTTCGGGAACATGAGCGCTGGCCAGCAGCAGCCCGGCCAGCAACCCAGTCCCTTTGCGCCTCAACCCACGGGCTTCGGACAAGCTCCTTTGCAGCAACAGTATACTGGCTTTCCAATGCAAGGCCAGGGACTACAGCCGCAGCAGCCTCTTCAGCAACAATTCACCGGATTCCCTGGTCAGCAGCAACAGCCTCAACAGCAGCAACCCTTCCAGACTGGTGCTCCCGCGATGCCCTCAATCCCACCCCAGTTTCAGCAGCAATTCCAACAGCAACAGCCGCAGCCTACTGGCTTCTCTGCCTCGCCTCAGCCAGCATCCGGGCCATCCAACCCACCTGCTGCGCCAATGAAGCCCCAAGCTACTGGTTTCACTGAGATGGCTGCGTCCTTCCAAACAGGTGGTACTGCAAAGCCACGAGGTCGAAGACCGGAAAAGCCGCAGCCCAACAAGATCCCTAACATCCGACTGTCGTTTATCACAGCACAGGATCAAGCCAAGTTTGAGACCTTGTTCAAGTCCGCTGTGGGCGATGGTGGAATGACCATGTCAGGAGAAAAGGCGCGCGATCTGCTTATGCGATCAAGACTGGATGGCGACTCTCTGTCCCATATCTGGTAAGAACTGCTCTTCCTGGCTTGTATTTTGTAGCTATAATACAAAGTGCTAACATTTCTTAGGACTCTCGCCGATACCACTCGTGCTGGCCAGCTCTACTTTCCCGAATTCGCTCTCGCCATGTACCTGTGCAACTTGAAGCTTACTGGCAAGCAGCTGCCGCCTAGCCTCCCCGATAACATCAAGAACGAGGTTTCAAGCATGGTTGACATTATCAGCTTCAGTGTCGCCGACGATGCCGGTCCTTCAGGCGGTGTTTCACTTACCTCTGATATCAGAACCAACACTGCAACTCCCCCGACTATCCAGCAACCTCAGCCTCAGCAGCCCCCGCCTCAGCCTCAAGCTTCCAACGCGCAGCTACTCCAAGCACAGATGACAGGATTCCCTGGGCAGCAGACAGGTTTTGGGCAACAGCAGGGCCTGCAGAGTCAACCAACCGGTTTCGCTGGAATGCAGAACCCCCAAGCTACTGGGTACAACGGTCCCCGACCTCCCATGCCTCCTATGCCTACGGGCTATGGTCAATCGCTGACTCCTGGTCCCGTTGGTGGTATGGCTGCTCCTTTGAATGCCCAGCCTACCGGCCGACCTGGTCAATGGGGTCTTGTCAATGCGCCTGCGACCGGTCTGCCCAACATCGATGCTCTCCAGGCTCAGATGATGCCTCAACAAGGTCGCGAAGCCGGAAACTTCACCACTCAGGGCCTTCAGGGAAATGCTGTGATTCCTTGGGCAATTACAAAGGAAGAGAAAACTCGTTACGATTCGCTTTTCAAGGCTTGGGACGGCCTTGGCAAGGGCTATATTGGCGGTGACCAGGCCATTGAAATCTTTGGACAGAGTGGACTCGAAAAGCCCGATCTGGAGCGCGTTTGGACTTTGGCTGATCACGGCAACAAGGGCCGTCTGGATCTTGACGAATTCGCCGTTGCCATGCATTTGATCTATAGAAAGCTCAACGGTTACCCATTGCCCAACAATCTCCCTGCCGAGCTTGTTCCTCCTTCGACCCGCAACTTTAGCAAGTCGATCGGTACCCTGAAATCGATGCTTCACGATGAATCTGAGTTCCGCACCAAGTCTGGCGCCGCTCTGTTGCCTCAAAAGACAGGTGTGAGCTACATGAAGAACCGATCGCTTAGGGGTGCGCCCGCTGGAGCTGTCGCCGGCCGAAAGGATGCCACAGTTTTCAAGAACGAAGACGAGCAGTTTGGTTATAGATCTAGCGCTCGTCGTAGGGTCGGCAATAACTCTCCTCGGCCTGAGTCACCTGCCTCTGTTGCTTCGAATGATGAGTTGACTCTTGACCAGCTCAAGAAGAAGATTAAAGAGAAGGAGGTTCTTTTGGATGCTATGGACTTTGCTGATGAGAAGAACCTTGAAGAAGACGACATCCTCGATCGTCGCGATCGACGTGAAGCCGACGAGCTTTACCGCCGCATTCGTCGTATCCAAGAAGATATTGATTCTCACCCCGACGCGGCTCTGGCAAGCGGTGATTCTGAAGCTGAGCGAAGAGCTCTTAAGAGACAACTCCAGAATCTCACTGATAAAGTTCCCGAGCTCGCCTCGCAGGTGCGAAGAACTGAGAAGGCTATCATGGACGCCAGACTGGAACTCTTCCGTATCAAAGATGCTAAGGCTCATCCCAGCAGCGGTGCCCCCATTGTTGGAACTGGGCCTGGCGGTACTGTGACCGAGTCAGACCGTCTCAAGGCTAGAGCTAAGGCCATGATGCAACAGCGAACTGCTGCTCTAACTGGCAAGAAGGTCGATGTCGGCACTGAGGATGTCGACGCGCCTAAGCGACTTGAGGAGGAAAGCATCAAGGTCAAGAACGAAAAGGAGAGCAATGAGCGCATGGTTCGCGATGTTGAGGAGAGTGTTCGTGACTTTGCTCGTGGCATCGAGGACAGCCTCAAGGAGGGCGGTCGAGACAACACCAGTGAGCACGAGAAGCGCCGTTGGGAAGATGCACTTGGAGTCGAGGATGAGGTTCGCGATTTCATCTTCGATCTTCAGCGTGAGAGTCGCAGCGCCCGCGTCCGCGCTCAGGATAAGCGACCTGCCCGAAGCTCTGCACGCACTGAGGAGACTCGACCAGAGCGTGTTGCCAGCCCCCGAGTAGAGGATCCCGTCTCAACCTCCCGTACTTCTACGCCTACTGCCGGAGGATCTTACTCTTCCTACAAGACCCCTGAGGAGCGAGCCGCTTTCATCAAGCAGCAGGCTGAGCAGCGTATGGCTGAGAGACTGGCTGCCCTAGGAATCAAGGCACCTACAAAGGCTGGCGAGACAGCTGCCCAGCGCATGGAGCGTGAACGATCCGAGCGAGCCGCTAAATTACGCCAGGCCGAGGAGGAAGACGCTCGTAGGGAGGCTGACCGCCAGGCGCGTCTCGCTGAAGAGCAGGGAATTCCTCCTCCTGCGGTTGAACAGCCCAAGACCGAGGCCAAGAAGCAGCCTCCTCCACCCCCAACACGACACCGTGGTAAGCCTGAGGCTGACCAGGAGGCTTCAAAGAAGGCCGAGGAGGATGCTGCTGCTAAGCAGGCTGAGGAAGAGAGACTTGCTCGCGAACACGAGGAACAACAGCGCGAGACACAGAAGATGGAGTAAGTGCTACGTCGAAATACCAAACAGTCACATTACTAACGAGTTCACAGGGAGGATGCAAAGGAACAGGAAGATGACCTTGCCAAAGAGCGGGAGGCTTCCGAAGCCCGCCTCAAGGCTCTTGAGGAGCAAGTGAAGCAAGGCAAGCTTCGTAAGGAGGAAGAGAAGAAGCGAAAGAAGGCTGCCATGGCCGAGGCTAAGGAGAAGGAGGCCAAGCTTGCATCTCGACGGGCTGAGATTGAGGCTGCCCGTCAACGTGAGCTTGAGCTTCAACGACAGCTTGAGGCTATGGAAGATGATGATAGTTCATCGTCGGATGAAGATGAAGGTCCCCAGCAGATCACTCCTCAGGCTTCTACACCTACAAGGAGCGACAGCCAAGCGGCTAGCCAGGAGGAAGAAAAGAAGCTCTCGCCGCCCCCTGCAGAGGCTGTTTCGTCTCCTCCCCCTCCCCCAACAGTTGTTACATCGCCACCCAGTGAGACTGAGAGTAAGAACCCATTCTTCCGGATGATGCAGTCGAACGAAAGTACACCCGCTGCTGCTCCTCCAGCGCCTCCTGCTCCTGCTGCGCCAGCACCTTCGGCCACGAACCCCTTTCATAGGATGACACAGAACCAGGAGGCCAGGTCTCCATCTGCTCCTGTCTCCCGTCGCCGTGCAGACACAGACGACTGGGGTTCTGACAACGACGATAAGGACGACGACTCCGATGACGAGCGACCTGGTGGTGGTAGCGCAGCTCAGCTGGCCTCTATACTATTCGGCACCATGGCACCTCCTCGTCCTCTTTCGGCGGCTGGTAGAGAGTCGGCAACTAACAGCCCTGCCCAGACGACATCTGCATGGGCTAACACACCTCCTCCTGCTCCTCCGATACCCAATGACGATGGCGGAGCTCCGGTATCTTCTCCACCACCTCCTCCCCCTCCTCCGCCGATGCCTGGCAGTGACGCGCCCGGTGCTCCTCCGCCGCCACCTCCCATGCCTGGAAGTAATGCCCCTTCGGCTCCGCCGCCACCACCACCACCGATGCCATCAGCTGGAGCACCCCCTCCACCTCCACCTCCTGGCGGTGCGCCCTCTCTTCCCTCCGGTGGTGGTCGACCAGCTGGTTTCTTAAGCGAGATCCAGATGGGCAAGTCACTCAAGAAGACAACCACCAAAGACAGCAGTGCAGCTGCGGTAGCCGGACGGGTTTTGGGATAATGGTTTTGCGTGCATAGCTTGGAAAAGTAAGCGGACTACTGCTGATCATGAGGTGGGACCCGAGACAGGTGTGACGTTGGGCAAGGGATGGCTTTTTGTGTGAGGCGTATATAGCTAGTTAGGTAGTTGATAATGTTAGTATTTTGGAATACGATTCCATCGTGGTCATGACTTTTTCGATTGTGACATGGCAGTGCGGAAGACTCCCTCCTTTACTTGAGTGGTGTTCTGCCCGAGGTGAGGTGTCCCATGTGGAGGAACGTTGCGAGTTATGCAGTGAAGCCACTTGCGAAGCACGATGCTGCTTCACGATAATGGTGCACGTCGGCGGCCCAGTCTTGTGCTCTCCGATCGACACCGGTGACTACATATGGGTCAGATCGTAATACGTTGGCGTTGAAACGGTCTCAGTCAAGTCTCAAGTCACTTGGTGATGAATGTCTTTGCCGTCGGAGTTTACATGATGCGTTCTAGTACTAAGGGGTAATGACGAAAGTGGTCTCAACTTTGATGAAGCATTGGAAGATTAAAAAAAAAAAAAAAAAAAAAAACCTATCATTCAGCTTGGTAACTAATGAAGGCTAGAACGAAGCATTTCAGTGGCGGTTCACGAGAGGCATGCTCAGCAGGTGAGATAGGTGGTGCAAGTGGACATGTCAATTTAAATGAAACATTAAAAGTCGGGATTAGAGGGGCGCAAGGATGTACAAGGTCAAGTACGGCATGTCAGAGAGCCGAGCCTGTGTTCTCGACGGTGTTTCTCATTCCTTACGAATGGTTGAGTTATGCCTCGAGGGAAGATATCAATGAGACATGTAGCTAGTAGAGGTCTAGTCTGTCAGGGATGGAACCAAAGGTAAAGTTCATTATAGTGCAGTTACAGTGCAGTGCTGGGTATGGGAGCCCGTCTGCCGGACGGAGAGGGGGCCGAGATATGCCGGAAGCTTGGTCGAGAAGACTTAAACTAAAGTGCAGGGGGGCATGTTATCAGCTATGGAAGTGCTGGACTAAGTCACGTATTGGGATATGTGCCGAGTATACCTACGGAGCGCCCGATATACGCAGGGATAGACGACCTATGTCCAGAGAACTCCACGATAGGCAGGGTCAGAGCTATACGAGTGGATCGAGGAGGAGAACAAACGAACACTCGGTCTATTGAACGTGGTGAAAAAGATGAAATGAATTATGGGGGGAAAGGAAAAGAAAGAGAATTGAGCATCTAACCGGACGAAAGCTCAGATCAACTTGAGCTACTGTACAGATACGTCTGGCCTCAATCCACAGGGCCACGAGTGACAGTTGACAGCAGATGGGAACCTGAACCTGGTCTCGTCCGTTAGTCTGGGGGAACTAGATGAGTTGTCAAAGTGTAGGCAAGGAAAGGTATTTAGTTTTGAAGAAACCTGATTGTGCAAGATTAAATGTTTGTGATATTATGCAAGAATACGGCAAATAATATCTCGTTATCATGTAATCAATGCCTTCTTGACCTTTGACTTTTAATAACCCCTGGAGTTATGTTTCATCCTTTTCTGCTCGCTTACCAGGTTGATGTGATCCAACAAGGCAAGGCAGCATCCCTCCCCTCCCCTCGTCCCCCAATGTCAATCAATATCAGCAACCATTTAAAGCCCTTGCGTTTGGGATGTGAATTGTTAGTGTGCGGAGAAAAAAAGAAGAAAAAAGAACAAGAGGCCAGGCTCGGCCTGGTCTGGTCTGGCATGGCCCTGACCCTTGACTCTTGGTAGGAAGTGTACTAGGATGCTGGAACGAATAGCTTCGTGGAGCGTGTTCAATGTGGATACTAGTTTAATTGAGGATGGAGCACGAGACTTGATCAGCTTCTTTTTAAAGAAATCAAAGACCAAAAAAACGGGCAAGGATTCTTTTCGGATTCTGGTTCTGACAGCGGTCATGATGTCACCCCCATAGCTAAGGTTAGCAAGTTATAGTGGTAGTAGTACGGTAGTAAACGGAGAGAATGAAAAGAATGGATTCCATATTTCAGGGGATTGATTCAAGCCTGATACATACTAAAAGGTTAAGTTTGTGTCACTTTTACGAGGCGACGGGTATAATCCGAGAGAAGGGAGACAAAAGAGCGGTCAAAGTGATTGTAATTTAATTAATCAATCAATGATGATGGTGTTGAATCGGATCAGATCAGGCTGATCACTCTCAAGTTGAGTCGAGTCGAGTCGAGTCAGCTGGAAACGGTCGCATATTGGGTTACATAGACAAGGTAGAGAGACATTCCATATGGTGGTGGATGAAGTCAGAGAGAGGTTGGATGACAGTTTGTTAGTTTATTACCTCTTTAGGCAATGTGTAAATAGTGTAGTCGATTTTAGCAGTTGGAAACGCGTGAGGGGAAACGCGTCGTAAGCCCAGAAATATTGACTTTTCCTCCCTTTGGTGGTGGTGGTGGAATACGAAACCGAGACGGGGAAGAAGAGGGGAAAAGGCCACTCAACCTTTGTGGCTTTATCATCATGACGCCTCAATGGATACAGTATTAGTACCTACTTTACTCGATTATACTGTATTATAAAACCCCGCTGCTGATGATTCTGATCCTGATTCTGATTCTGATTCTTTGACATGGAATATCCAGGTTTATCCTTCTTGGCCTTGCGGACATTTCCCCTCCTTTGCGCCGAGAAGTTGGCTGTGCTGCGCCATATTCTGTTAGTTTCTTCCACTGTATCCGAGTATGTGTACTGTATGGGCGTATTAAGCTGCAAGAAAGCCGAATCGAACCCATTGACAGCTGAAACTTGAACGATCCATCTCAAGGATGGGGCAGGGATCATCAACTAACTGAACAACTCTAGACTGTAACTGTGCTAGGCCGCCCACCGTAACAAATCTTGGTTGCACCTGAGGCGGATTCTTGGATTTTGTGAGCTTCGGCTATCGACCTTTTTTTGAAGGACCCTGTTCATTCCAGGTTTTTTTCTTTTTGTTGGAGAAAGACTTGGAATTGGGTTTTTTTCAGAAGCAGCTTTGCCATGTGGTCATGTACTGTAAATCAACACACACAACATGGCAATTTACATGTTCGACATGATGAATTACTCCATCTTGAACGTAAACTTGTGTAATTGTATACTCAAAGATCTCAGAGTGGATCAAAGTATCGGTTAGTTCTTTTGATTTCTGACTGAATGTCTTGAACACCGAGATCCCCGAGATTGTCAAAGACCGCATGGCAGTCGATCTCGGCAGGGTAGGACAATGAAACTCAAAGGGAGAAAGAAAGAGGGATTTCTTTGGTTCGTATCACGACATACATCGGATCGGATAGGACAGGATAGGATAGGATAGGATAGAATAGAATAGGATAAGTCGGAACAAGTTATGGTTAGTAGATTGGCACATGGTTTGTTTGCTTTTGGCTCTCAGCCTCGATTGGGTCGATCTAACAAAACTCAGCCCAAAGCCAATTCTGATGGGAAACTCTAAGACTAGCTACTGTACTCTACGGTGATTGATATTCCTTCACATGCAAGGGAGACTAATTTGCATGTGGTAATACGGTAATTCAAGTATGCCGTAGTCGGTCCTCTTTTGTTGGGCCCCATTGAAACTGTAGGTACGCACTAGTAAGATCATCAGAGATCCATTGTTCTCGTTTAATAAAGAACCAACGACACAATGAGCATTGGATGACGATACAGTACAGGTGATGATGGTGCGGGGAATTACTGGAACTAGAACTGGAACTTGAACTGGGACTGGAACTCTCAAGTTGCATCAGATAGACAACCAGGCACACACAAGGCAAAGTCTGAGACGCACTTCTATCGCTTTTCTTCTTCTTATGCAACCCATCTTCAGACCCTTGAGGTTGGTCAGACTTGATTGGTTCTCACCGACTACAATCCAAACGTAGCTGGCCCAAAGACGCGACCAAACCTGTTATCTTGAACATGTTTAAAAGGAACCAACTTTGAAAGTCGGTCAATAGATCATACAAACGAGGCCATTTACTTCCTATTCATTCATTCCTACCCACACAGTCTTCAGCTTAGAAACAGGAATAAAGAAAGAGAACATTTGCGCACTGACCCTTAGGCAAGGCCTAGCCTGGCCTGGACTGCTCTGATCTGATCTGACCTGACCCTGGCCTCGATCCTCGGTCGATTTCGTCCTTTTCATCTTCTGACGGCGCCCTCAAAGAAAGTCCGCGTCAAAAACGGTTCTTTCTTGACTTTTTGACTGCCTTGGTTTTGCCAAGCAAGCATTCCATCCTGGCCAATCATTGTTTAAGGGACCCTGTTAAGAACAATGGGCTCGAGCGGGGGGGAAGGATCAGTACTCCGTGATCTTCTCCCGTTGCAGTACATTCAACGGACACCCTGGTGAGAGTTTATGCCTGTAGGGTATTGCACAGTACAGACCTAAGCGAGAGGAGCCAAAAAGCTGTGAGGGATATTGATGACAAAAGACCACGTTGATGGGAAAGTAAAAGAGGCGTCCTCTATTGAACAAGATTTTTATCTGTAGCTCTCGGCATCTCTAACGTTGGATTATGGTTGCTATTGATTGTGGCTGGCTGCTGTTCTGGTTAAGGTCTAGCATGGGTAAGATAGATAATCGGCGTTCTCGTTTATCTGAAGTGCTTTTTCCTCGCTCTCTTTACTTTTCAAAGGCTAGACCGATTTACAGATACTAGGGACCAGCTGTCAAATGTTAATCTCTTTGTGATATTTGACAAGAGGGATGAAAAGAGGAACAGATGCACCGTAAATCATGATGGGCAAAAAGTAAAACATGTCAGATTCGCATATTGTTGAGAATACTGTACTCTGTAGTGCAGACACATCAAACCAGTCCAGTTCCTCTATGGATTTACCCTGTATGTGTATGTACAGTACGTATCCATATCTAGCCTCCCCCCCCCCCCCATGTCCATNAATTTAAAGTTAAAAGAGCGCCGAAAACAATGTGTGATCGGCACCAAAGCACAATCCCAGTATCTGATCCGGAAGCAGGATCATCAATCAGCTCAGCACGATGCACAAGTACTTACAGAAAAGTATGTACTAATCTAAAGCACAGCATATTCGCATCGTTCCTTTTTATCTCGCATTGTCTTGCCTTGCATCACCTCGCATCACATCTCATCTGCAAAATCTTGGAAGCACCACTTTTTACATACGACGATTGTAATTACTCGGACGGAGTAAACGGAACGGAACAGGAACAGGAACATGCCACCCGACTACTGCGCGGTTATAACAGGTACGTTAGTCAATACCGGAAGCAAGGGAGAGGCCTGGAGTGCAGGACAGATCAGGACATTAGGTTAGAGCAAAAAGATCGAGATCTGTTGGTGCCATGGATTAGATTTATCTCCACTGCCCTACATACATATAACGTACGTCCGTCCACTATGTTATGTATCAAGTTTCATACAGTGATCACTGTATGCAGCCCATAAGGCGCCATTTGGTTATCAATTAAATGAAAATGTGGTACCAGAGTCCAGTCCAGACACACACACACACACAAAAGGCCATGAATAGCATAGCATGATCAAAGGCCCGGTTGGACAAGTGGTCGCATAAGTCTGAGGGGGAAAGTCATTTCATTAAACTTCCAGTCCAGCTCACTCAAAAATGATGGCCTAAAGAACTGGACGGGACGGAACGGCCTGGCCTATTGCGAGGCCTCTTTTCGCCTCCGTTCATGACGAGTGAATGTCTCATCATGAAGCCGAGTTATGTGTTGTGGCTGACTTGACTCGACAGAACAGAGAAAAGAGGCTTTCCCACCTCTTTGCCTCTTTTATTTCGGCATCCAATTCCCCGCATCCAACTCAGCCAGTTTCATTCGTATCTCTCTGAACCTCTTTGACACTGTAAGCCAATCAGAGCTCTCAAATGAACGCGCGCGTCCAAAGGCCGAGGGTGAGGGCGCTTCGCTTCGCTCGTGGCGGTGTTGCTCTATGCTTTGCTTGATATCCCGCCTCCATCCATCCATTCAATTCACGTTTTGGTCTGCCTCTTAGCGTTACAGTACAGTACGGTGCAGTACTGTACAGCAGGTAGAACCCCTGTAGATTTCTACTTTCTACGCGTCACACGCCCCTAGTTTTCCCTTCGACCCACACCTCGCCTACAACACCTTACTGAGTTGAACTGTTGAAGCTCCATCTTTGGCCTCCCTTTGGTCGGCTCAGGCTCTTTTTCACATCAATCAATCGCCCATTCCCGAAACACGTAATTCTACGCCCTCGCTTTATGATGCACACGCCCTACCATCAAGAGAGTTATCGTGCTGTACAGTCTAGTATCCTGTCCTATCGTTGTGCATCTCGACATCTTTCTGTGCTGCTGCTGTGCCCTCTCATCTTCCCCTCCTCATCCTGCTCTTTTGTTCTCTTCTTCTCCTCTCATATCATCGACAGTTTTTGATTACTATCATCCGAGATTTGAGGCTCAGACCTCAACTAAAACTAAAACTCAAAAGCTTTCTCATGACATCAGTCTCGTCTCGCTTTGCCCGTTGACTGATTTGATTGCACTCAACTCAATCTTATACTACCAAGGCAAAAGAGAGACAGTGCTCACGCAGCGTCCCCTCTTTGGCTCTCCTCGGCGTGTCGTGTCAGCCCGGGCGCTTTCCATCCAATCCCTGTACATTTGACCGTTCTGTTCTCATCATCCTCCCTGCGCCCAGTCTTGAGTCCCCACTACTAGGCCGCACACACTGCGGCCAGACGCTACGCTACGCTACGCTACGCTACTCTACAGTACAGTGCCAGTGTAGTTCCAGGACGCCTCCGCCCACCAGCTGCTGCCAGCTGCCAGCTGCCAGCTACCTACCTAGGCTTGTCCTGTCCTGTCCTGTCCTGTCCTGTCCTGCCCGGTGTGCTCTACCTGGCCTAGGTACCTACCAAACTCACCTCACCTTGCCCGCTTGGCTGCATCATTCAATCATCTCTCTGCTCTCTTCTCCTCAACTTCCTCTCACCCTCACTCTCACCTTTACTTTTACACTTCTACATACTCTTCCGCATATTTACAAGCCTCTCTGTTCTGTTGCTTGCTTATTCTTCTCTCTCTTCGCTTTCGATTAATCGACATCTGTTCTCGCCTAATCATTACCTGGAGAGTAAGAGTAATAGCCCACCCACTGTACGCACGCATTCTTATCGCATTGGATTCCGACTCGGCTCTTGTTTGATTTACGCCTGCGCTTGCTACACCGGCTCTCACCTCTTACTGTACATCATCCTGGCCAGCTTTGCAACTATCTCGAGTATATTCTGACGCCGCCCTGCTCTGTCCATAATCTTCTGTCGACGCGACTTAATCATATACGCCTCGACCGCCTAAACTCGCTTCCACATTCGGACCACTTCTCAGAGACCGTGAACCGTGAACCCCAGATACTATACCAAAACCAATACCGGCTGCTCGTCCTATTGAGCGCCCAGACCAAGTCACGACAGCCCTGTCCGAGCAGGCCCCACTGCTCTCATTGCTACCTTGAACTTCACGGTCCGTCCATCGCATCCTTGTGAGTAACTAAAGTCCTTTTCTTCCCTTGTCTTCCCTTGCCCTTCTCTTCCTTACCGTCTTAACTCGTCATGCACTCTTCCCATTAGTCTCTGCCAGTGTCCACTCATTTATTCCCACCTTCGCCGTTATCTTACCGTCATCCCCTTCCACTTCCCGTCCCCGGTATCGACTTACTAACCTCCATTAAAAGTCCCACGTTTGGTTCGACCTTTTTTTGTTCAACCTCACCGCGCGACTGTCCCCATATTGAGCTTTTTGCTCCTACCAACATGGGCAAACACACGCGCTTTCCCAGTTCTTCTGGGCCACTGCAAATATACCAGGACGAAAATGCCACGCCCATGACCAGTCACGCTCCTATGCCATCAGTCTCCAAGCAAGGCCGAAGGCCCCTGACTAGCTCAACCTCAAACGTCGTCTTCAACCCGCCCACCGCCTCGCACAATGTGCACTCACCCTTCAAGCAGAGACCTGCTTCCGCGTCGCAAATACCTTTGACAACGTCCCAAGGCAACAAATTAAACATGGTTCCCATGGCGCCTCCATCAAGACGAGGCCACACCACCGATTCCCTGCAAAAGAAGCCTTATCTCTCGAATTTTAAGACGGGTCCCCAAAAGCACGTCCTCGATATGGGCTGGGACTTTGGCAAAGAGAACGTCCACCCACAAATTTTCCCAGCACCTCCTGCCATTGACATGTCGGTTGAGAACTACTACCAAAAGCCCAACGGCAAGCGCGCTCTCATGGAGGCTGCTCCGATTAAAGATTCCAGATCCATCAAGAAGACAAAATCCGAGCCAATGACTGCGACAGCGGAAACCGCGGCCGACGCGACTGTTGTTCCTCCCCACGACTCTTTCCCTCCTATTGTCGATGATGGCAGCAAGCCTGCCCTTAGTTACGCCGACTTGATTGCCATGGCTATCTTCCGATCTCCCAACCGAAAGCTCACGCTCTCTCAGATCTACAGCTGGATTAGCGACAACTACTCCTTTTACAGCCCTACCGACGCTGGCTGGCAGAACAGTATCCGACACAACCTCAGCCTGCAGAAGGCCTTTATGAAAGTCGAGAGACCCAAAGACGACCCTGGCAAAGGTCACTACTGGGTGATCAAGCCTGGCTACGAAGCGCAATATCTGAACAAGAAGCCGACTCGCAAATCCGCATCTGGCTCGGACAACCTTCACGTTATATCGACTCGTCTCGAGCCCTCCCGTCCGGCTTCCGCACCGACTCAGGAGCCTACGTTACCTCCCCCTGTCCCCGCCAGCCAATCTGCTCTGCCGCCCCTTCCTACTTCTCAGGCCACCATGTCGATGCCCATAGATCTTTCATCCGATGCCACAATTCCTGTCTCCGATAACATTGGGCCTGAAGATATCGCGGATAAGGCTGAACACGACGTTTCTCTCGACGCGTATCTCTACTCACCACTGCCTGCCGCCATGCATTCGTCACCACCTGTCTCCCGACATGTGGATCATCAGAGCAATACGCCCCCTCCGGTTGCCCGAAACCTGGCCTCGTCAGTCTCACGATCCCACAAGCGCAAATTTGCATCCATGGACGATAGTGGGTACATCTCTTCTCTCGAATCATCAGCTATTCGACCTAGCCAGAAGTTCATGCTCACGTCGGAGGCTGACCGCCCACGAAACAAATCAAGGGGCCGTGCGGAGGAGGAAATTGCCCGTCTTCGAAACTCGTCTCCTTTCAGCCCAAGTAAGACACGATATCACTCCGTTATGCCACCCGTCTCTTCATCTCCTCTGCGGCCGGCCTACGAGAAGCAGATGCTGCCGCCTATTACGCCCATGGTCAAGCTCAACCCCCCACAACGGCCTCCTCCATCAGCCTCTCCTAACACCAACCTTCGACTCCACCGCGACAGAATGCGAAACTTGCTCCAGTCACCTGAGCGCAAGGTTGGGGGTAACTCTGAATTCACTCCGTATAGCCCTGCTTTCGACCTGGGCACAGATGTCTATCAGTCAGTCTTTGGTGCCTCCATTCTGAGTGATGCCGATTTTAGCATCAACCAGGATCTCGCTGGTTTTGACGGTCTTGATGATGCCACTTTCGCTGCCATGAGCTCAGTTGATGCTGGATCTCCCATTAAGCGTTCTGCCAAACGCACTCGTCTCGATCGCACCGTATCTGCATCAGTCCTGGGTGATATCACTAACTCGGCCACCAAGAAGCCTATTGCTTCTGCACCTCTTCTGAGGCCCCCGGAGCAGTCTCTTCAATACGATACGCCAAGCAAGGCCTTTGAAGGCCTGAGCTCGCCTAGCAAGATGTTTCAGGAGTCACCTATCCGGAACAACCAATCCCCCTCCAAGTTTGCCAACTTCTTGAATGTCAACTTGGACAGCAGCGACTGGGCATCATCGGCTCTCCTGGGCCAACTTGACTTTGTGCCTCAAAGCCCTGGCGGTGTTTCAACAGATATGTCTAGTTTCGACATATTCAAGGGATTTGACAAGATTGGGTCAACATCACAGGCAAACAACAAAAACAACACCTCGAAGAGCAGCAAGCCTGGGTTACCCCGAAGCTATTCAACTCAATTTTAAGACGAAGACGACTTTATAAAAAACGAACGTGGGAAGACGACGAAATAAGCATAATAATGCATGACATTCACGATTTGACGAAAGAAGACAACCCAAGCAATTTCTTGGAAGGCGGCCTGGTCTACGCCCAACTACGTCTCGAAGACATTGGGTTATGTTCGGTATGGACTAGAACAGCGAGGCTTGGTTTATGCCAAGTGCTCGGATTAGCTTCACAGCTAGCAGTTGACGACGGTAATGACTTTGGGGCGCGTTGTACTTGCTCTCAAGGCTTGGGTTGCGGAACAGGCATTTTTGGGATCTGTGTTTGAGTGCGTTGACGGTTTTATGCTATGATTTTTACTCTTTTACATTACATTATGCAGCCCTGCGCGGTGTTGGATGGTACTCTCGGTGGAATGATGGTAGGAATTGCGTACACCTTTCATGTTTGCGCGTTTTGGTACATGTTGTTTCGGTTTTTGGGAAAGCTCAGCTTGGGAACGGATAGGCATGGTCTGGACATTTGACCATATACAATAGCCACTATCATACATTGACTCAATATTAGTATTTAAAGCTACCATGTTTACGCCGGGTCTTGACCAGTCTTCGTGTGCAGCCAGCGGATCAATCAAGTATGAGTGGTTTCCATTGTCTTGACAGACTAGTTTGACGTGTCTTGCTCTTGTGTCGTTTGCAAGGCTCGAACGTCTGGCGCGGTCTTTGAGACGCATAATCGCAGGACATTGCCGGCCACTGGATTGCCAATCAATTGTTGGGGCTCGGTCTTGACAAAAGGGTATCAATTATGATTATTCTCTAATCGCTGGTAGCAAAATCCCAAAAACGCCGCAAGTCTATCTATATATCCACTAGTCCAGACACCGAGGTTCTACAGAATCAGACTTTGATCGTGTCACAACTGTAACCCACAGACAAGTCTTAGGCCACCTAAACCCTTTAGGAAGTTGATGATGGAGTGCATCGCCCGAAACCAATTACCAGAGCCAGTCCCAAATTTCAAACCCTTCTCCTAGTATATTCGCATTCGTGTTGCCCAGCCTGTTGCTTCCTTCTGGTCGAGGTTAATCTTGTATGGGAACGGATTTGTGCCTTGGGTGGTGATGGGAGGAATATGGTCTTTATGTGTGTTTGCGAACGTAACAATCTTCATCGCTGTCGTTAAAAGGGTCTGCTCCATTGCGCGTCGGACTTTAGCTCGCTCTGTGTCGTTGTTAGTGAAGTCGGCGCCAGTGAAGCACATAGTCCGAGCCGTACCGCTTTCTGTTCTGGGCTCAGCAACGGTTACTTTGATCGTCCAACACTCCCAGCAAACTTCTTCATCGCCACGGGATAACCAGGCCTTACGCCGGCGCTTCTCGAAGAACTGCACAACCAGCTGTCCGCGCCCTCCTGTCGCGCTTCCACCGGCAGCATTATTTGCGCCACCGGATGAGCGTTGGGCGTCTATCTGTCGCTCAAGTGCCGCGACACGCTGCTCTATCATGGTCTCGAGCTCATCGTCGTCGACATAAGGGAGGGTAAGGTCCAGGACTTCACGGGTTTGGGGGACTAGAGAAGGAAAGAATCGATGAAAGAATATCGTATGAAGTATACCTAGAATGGGCGTGTTAGAACGAGTTCATCATGATAAATAGGTGTTGTGCTGCAAGTCATTGTTGAGGCTGTCACAAGGATAGCGGGGTGCATTGTCCAGGGTAGGATGACGATCAGGAGACGAGAACCAACCAACCTTTGACGACGTCGCGAACAGAGCGCGGGTCAGCAAACACATCGAGAATAAACTCTGGTGGTTCTTGTTGATCCATGTTGTTTGGTGTGTCGTGTACTTGATTATGCGCTACGAGCATGATTGGTGTAGAAGATGAGAGAAGTGTGTAAAGATTAAGTTAGATATCGCGGCGCAGATAGTGGACGAGTAATGTTAGATAATGGGCTTCCCCCAAACAACGTCACTGAGCCATCGGGGAGGGGCATGGGATCGCATCCTTCTCCACTCTCCACTTACCCCGTGCTTTCTATCTCGTCTGCACCGCCACAGAAGCCACATACCGCATCCACATCGGTCGTGTCTGCCGAAGCCGACCACCGAAGAACGGGGGCATGCTAATCCCATCTTACACTTGATTGAGCCTCCAGATTTGGGGCCGAGGCTCATATTGTGATTGATTGATTGATTGATTGACTGATCGTGCATGGTATCATCCCGAACCTTTTTTTTTTTCGCTACTCCATTATCTTACTAGTACACCAACCGAACAACTCAACGGCCCTCTTACCGTCCACATGTACACGTAGCACCCCTTTCCTCGGCGAACCTCGATACACGTACAGCCACACCTATATAAGCAATTGATCGGATCATCATCACTACCTCGTCGCGAATCATCCACCACCACCACCCCCATCCATATCATGCTCACATCCGCTCGACGCTGGCTTCGTAACAACCGGACGCCCATTGCTGTTGGCGTGGGCGTCATCGGCGCTGGTTATGTCGCGACTCAATATGTTATCGGTAAGCTCAATGATGCTCGCGAGCGCATGAGCAGCGATCGTATCGCCAAGGAGAAGTAAGCTTTACCTAGCTCGATAAGAGTCGAAGTCATTATATACTGACAATTCTCTCACAGCTTGCGACGTCGCTTCGAACAGAACCAAGAGGATTGCACATTTACCGTCTTGGCCCTCCTGCCTTCCGCAACGACCGCTATTCTCGAGGCTATGAACACAGAACAGATCACATTCGAGATTCAGCAGATGAAGGCTAACAAAGCCGTAAAGAATGGCGGTAACGAATCCGCCGCACCACCCAGCATCGCCGACACTACATTGACCGAGGAGGACGGAAAGAGCATGGCAAGCCAGAGCGAGAGCGGTGTGCACCCCAGTCAGATACCCACGTCCTCGCCATTCAATGCTGCAGGTGAGGCGAATAAGGAGCCCCCAAAGCTACGCAAGACGAAACGACAACTATGGGACGATGTGACTATTAGTGGTGCGTAAGATTCTTGTCCGTTCCGATTTGCAGGTAACTAATATGTTAAACAGCTGTGACGCGATCGTTTACTTTGATATATACCCTTGCATTGCTAACAATGCTAACTCGAGTGCAACTCAACCTATTGGGTCGACGAAGCTACCTATCGAGTGTGGTGGCCCTCGCAACAGGCGGCCAACAAGGCACCATCAGCCTTGAGAACAATGATGACGACAACACTGAACAGGCATATGGTAGTGACTTTGACATAAACCGCAAGTACCTTACCTTCAGCTGGTGGCTGCTCAACAAGGGTTGGAAGGATCTCATGCATCGAGTCGAGAGTGCTGTGCGCACAGTCTTTGGAAGTCTTAGCCCAAGAGACCTCTTGAGCTTCGAGAGATTCTCTGAACTGACGATGGAGGTCAGGAAGCTCGTTGAGGGCTCTACAAGTGAGGAGCGCCAAAAGTCTGACTGGCTCAACTTCTTGCTCCCACCCAGGGACATGGAGGATGAGGTGATCAGAGAATCGGGAATTCTTGACGAAACATCTAACCACGATCCCGAACACTCCCCAGCTGCGTCGCAGGCCATCTTGAGGCGTCTTCTTGACGAAACTGCCGACCTCATAGAATCGCCTAGCTTTACACATGTCCTCACTCTCCTCCTCGACGCAGGCTTTTCATACCTGATCGATAACAAGCTTGCCACAGCGGCTTTCGAGCTGCCAGCTTCAGACGGCATTGTTACTCCGGAGCTAAAGGATCAGCAACGCTCAAAGGTGATCTTGCTGCCCAAGATCCTGTCAGTGTTGACACGCCAAGCTCACGTCATCGGTGACGGAATGCCAAATGAGTATCTTCAGAAGATGGAAACTGTTCGTGATCTTGAGGCATTCGCTGCTGTCGTGTACTCAAGCAACTGGGAACAGGAGATCCGCACAGATGATGATCTCATGGCCAGCGCCGTTGACCTCGGTGCTTCGCAAACCGGCAGCAAAGCAACGCAATCGCAGCATGAAGCTCAGACACAGGGTGTACAAGGGGGTGAATCAAGTATGGTTGTGGTAGATCCGCAAGGGGGCTTCGAAAGCGCATGGGGGCGAGCAATGGATAACAAATAGTAAGGCGTATTTTGGTTGCGCAGCTACATAACGCATGGGGGAGTCATGGCGGGATTATCATGGGAATCACAAGCATATGGATGAATATGGATACCAATGATCAGCATAATATTGGGATGCATTTGAATCACCGAGACACAAAACACATATAGTATGCTATTTAGAGGCGAGTGGCGCGTATTCGTATAGTTTAGTCGAGTTTGAGGGATATGGTTTATCATCCCTCGTGTATCATTTATGCTGAATTTGGCGTTGGGTATAGTCTCTTCCCTTTCTGCTTCCACATGCCTACTCTATCGACGCCGTGAGGTCTGATTTGTCCGTTGTGATATTGGACTGGCAACACCATGCCGACTGATTCTCCCAATCAACATCGGGAAAAATAATCGTGATGTTCTGAAATCAAGCACTTCCCTCTTGATCTGGGAAATGCTGATGAAGAACAGCGACCTCATACACGCATGTGGGTGTTCTGATGACCGCAGTTTCCTTATAAGGCAGACGGCTTCCTTCGAACTGCCCGATTGTTGCTGTTGAGGCCTAAAAGGCATTGCTTTCAAAGATGATCTGGATTCTGTGTGCTCCTCACATCAAGCCCCTGATAAACTGATCGAGGCCGAGTTCAAAGAGCTCGTTCTTAACACCTTCGCCATTCTTGTGCTCCACGGGTGCCAGAGGGTTTTTGACCACTAGAAGTCGAAATTAATACTAGCCCTTACAGCCATTCAGATAGCCAAACATACCATATTCAACCCACAGATTGATATAAATTTGGTGTAGCACGTTGCGCATGCTCAACGTCGCCGTATCAGTCAAGATAACGAATCTCAGGTTGGCCGGTGTCTCATAAAAGTGAAGCTTGTACTGGGCCGTACGGTAACTGATGAATGCGTCGTCGTCGCCACCGAGCTTGCGGACCATATTGCGCAGGGAGAAGACGGTTCCGAAGAGGAGCTTTGCGTCGTCGGAGGATGTAGCAGGCGCGGCGGTTTCGGAGCCTGCAGATGATGGGAGCCAGGATTTGGAGTAGACGCACTCGGCTGTGAAGAAAACAAGGTGTTAGCTATGAGGCCTACGGTGGTTGGACAAGGGTGCTGCATACTGTGTCGGTCGAAGATGTGGAATGAGTAGACAACCATGATGGCGGTTCAAGGGGTTCAATGTCGACGTGGAAGGTTGTTGAACACGTAGTAGAAGTGTGAGGCTTTGCGCACAAGAGGTTTTTGGAGATGAAGAACAGTTGACCGCAATTGTTAGATTTAGGATGTGCCGGATTGGGTTGCAGATTGGGTTCAGTCAAGTAAAGTCGAGGTGGGTGGAATGCGATGCAATGCGATGCGATGTATTAGGTTGCTTGGTGGAGAGTAGCAGTACAACAAGCCCATGATGGGCTCCTGTCACTCACTCACTGAGGCTCAAGTCGCTGTGGCTGGTCCTGATCTAGCCGACGGGAGTGAAAGCTTTGGTGGGGCAGCCACTCCACGACCTGAACTGAAAGCTGCCCAGAGCTGAAGCTGCCGTCCAGTCAATCCCATGGATCTTTAGCGCATCATAGCCTCCTCAGGGCTGACTGTAAGCGGGCAGCCAAGGCTCACAGCTGGAAACATTACCTAGATTCCTTCGTTCCTTCCATTGTCACGATCACATGCCCATGATATTAACAACCATTTAAAATACCTAGTCGTGCCGGCCTCATTGTTTATCCTCAATTAACTACATCCTTCTCCTCTGTCAGCACAACCTTCAACGTATAGTTCAAAAACCAATTCACCAGTGCGGGGCAATCCAATCGCATCGCATCGCGACCACTTACCAGGTAGTCCATCCAATCTTGCTTTGACTGGGCGATCCCGCAGCATCTGTCAACATGGACACGTCCGAGTCGGCGACGCATCCAGAGATGAGGCCTTCATTCACTTTCCCTTCGCCTCAAGTTAGAGTTGACCAACATAACGATGCCTCTGAAAACAAGCCGCCGCCGCCCCTCACCCATCATCTGTAAGTTAAGTCAACATGAAGGCAGAATCCGCATGCGCCTGGCTGACAATCACACCAATAACAGAACAGAGCCAACAGAGGTTCTTCATTTCTCAAGCCCTCTCAGGCATCACAAGCGAACCCCGAGCGCTCATCGACAAGTCAAGGTGTGAAACCATGGCGTATCCCAAGCAGACCTTGCGTAGCTGACCAGGGTCCCCAGGAAACTCTCGATGCGCAAACGCAGTTTGGTGATGAAGATGCTGATGGAGTCTCCCAACACCGAGTAAACCAGTATACAATCTTGGAGGAAATTGGGAGAGGCTCATATGGCGCAGTGCATCTTGCCAAAGACCAATTCGGCCAAGAATATGTGAGCGTCAAACTTAATGTATCTCACACATGATTATCCGGCTTACATAGCTCCAGGCCGTTAAAGAGTTTTCTAAAGCCCGCCTTCGAAAACGTCTTCAATCAACCATCCTCAGACAAGGTCCTCGAGGTCCGAGGCGCATGGGTCCTGGCGCTGGAGGTCCCTTCAACGCTACTCCCAGGATCGTCAACGACACCAACGATGCGCTGCACCTTATCCGGGAAGAAATCGCCATTATGAAGAAGCTCAACCATCCTAATCTAGTTCAGCTTTACGAGGTTCTGGATGATCCAGAGGAGGATTCTATATATATGGTCCTCGAGATGTGCCGAAAGGGGGTTGTAATGAAAGTTGGCCTAGATGAGCAGGCTGAGCCCTATTCGGAGGAAAACTGTCGCTACTGGTTCCGGGATCTCATACTGGCCATCGAATACTGTAAGCATTGTCAAACTCAAGCCCATTTCCGTCATGCTGATCCAATGACCCATAGTGCATGCGCAGGGTGTCATCCACCGGGACATTAAACCAGACA
The DNA here is from genome assembly GCA_011034095.1 of Fusarium cf. aywerte. Lineage (NCBI taxonomy): Eukaryota > Fungi > Ascomycota > Sordariomycetes > Hypocreales > Nectriaceae > Fusarium > Fusarium cf. aywerte. The sequence goes on from WETZ01000015.1 coordinate 27,730, forward strand.
ATTTGCTATTGTCCAATGACGATGTGCTAAAGGTTGTCGACTTTGGAGTTTCCGAGATGTTTGAGAAACCAGACAACATGAGAACAGCAAAATCCGCAGGTTCTCCAGCTTTCCTACCTCCTGAACTCTGTGGTAAACATGGAGATGTGTCCGGCACTGCTGCCGATATCTGGTCAATGGGAGTTTCGCTCTACTGTCTCAAGTACGGGCGTATTCCTTTCAACCGCGACGGTGTCTTGGATATGTACGACGCTATTCGATCCGATGAGCCTTCTCTTCCTGAAGACGAGAATCCAGACTTTGTCGATCTCATGCACAAAGTTCTCAATAAAGATCCAGAACAGCGCATAACCATGGATAAGCTTCGAGTAAATTATATAGGCTTTCTCAAACGCTTGGACAATGAAACTGACGTTCAAATAGGAGCATCCATGGGTCACAAAGCAAGGTACAGACAGCTTGCTTTCTGCTGAGGAAAACTGCGCAAATATGGTGGAACCTCCCAATGAGCTTGAAGTCAATCGCGCCTTCACTCGCAAAATGAACCATCTCCTGTGTGTTATGAAAGTTATCCATCGCTTCAAGTCAATTCTGGTTAAGCATCGCAACAAATCTAGCACTGGTACTCCAAAGCAGAATCGGGATTCATTTGATGCGTCGGAGGAGAAGGCCAAAGCCGAAGTGATTGAGGCATTGCTTTCCCAAAGAAGGAATTTCCAGTCACAGAAGCAAAAGTCGGCTGCGGGCAATGGGGCGCCCATGGCACAAGAATTCTATTCCCCGGAGAACACTACACCGTTCCTAGGCATCGGGACAGGGACGATGGACGAGTTTGCCTCCAACGAGGCTACTCCAGATATGGTGTCCGACTCGCCAACAGCAGTTGACTTCAACGTTTATGACCGGGCATATGAAACAGCCATAGAGAACATTACTTCCAACCCGAATGTTTCTACGCGCAGACCGACTGTATACTTGACCAAGTTCGTTCAGGACACGGAGAATCTGAAAGGGGTTTCTGAGCTTGTGAAAGAAGGGGACACTGCCAAACCCTCAAACAGTACACAGGCGTCGGGCTCAACAGGCTCGGCTTCTAATATGATCACCCACCTCACGTCCAAGCTGGACCTCTCGGATAAGCAATAGGTTAAGCGCGAAGTTTAGGTTGGGATATAATGTTGAATCTGGTTGCAGAGGTCTGGAAAGTATGCGCGGGTCAATGGCGTTAAGAAGGGATTTGGAAACGGCAGTGACGGATATCATTGAAAGCCCAATCAGTACAATACCATTATGGTAGACATATAAAAGAGTTTCCAAAGTATCATGCCTACTTGGTGCATCGTTGGTGAGATGATTGAAACGTTATTTTGCGCCTACTGCATAGCAACAAAAACATACACACAACTGTCAAGTCGAGCACAAGCGAGTCTCAGTTGGATTGTGAACAGAATTCCGAGACCTTACATCTCCGAAGTGTGATATATCTCGGGGCCAGTACTTCGAGTAAGCACGACCAGTAGATAGCGCATTCATGCTAAAGATCAAACGTGATACGCTGTTGGTATGACTGTTGAGAATGTGATTGCCCAAGCTTAGTCCGAGGCGACATTTCCATATGGACATGTTCCTCTCGAGATTAAGGTGCCATCTCATTAGAGAGTCAAGACTAGTTGCGGTAACGGGAGGCTCTCCCGCAGGCGGGATATAAAATTCGGGTCGTCTCCCTTCCCGTGCATATGTGGGTGCCACTGTACATAGAAGCACCAGGAACACCCGACGCCACGTGGAAACCGTTGCTCAAGGTGTCACTGTACATGAAGGGTACTATCAAAGCTAAGCGGCTGTCTGCAAAGGTCGTGATCAGCGACCACCAACAAGCTGTTGTGAGACACAATTGGGCGTGCGGCATGGGTCTGGGTTACTATTTGGCAGGGTCAAGATGAAAACTTCGATAAACTTGTCTTGGTAGCTTGTGTGGGCCGCAAGGATAGCTTTCGGGAACAGGACCGGGGTTGAGATGATGGGTGTTAAATTCGAGTAGTGAGCCAGTAAACTCCCAGCGATAGACCACGAGCGGACAATGCGAACACATTTTTCTGTCGGTGTGAGGTCTTATGTTACTGTATAAACCCCTTGTCCATGGAACCGAGACGGTGTGATTGTCTGATATGCCCGAGAAATTCCAAGATTACGGTCTGATACAATTCTTGACGAGCTGTATCTTGACCGTCACCTCTTTATCGTACAAATGTTGGGATATTATTAACGAGGGCCAAGCGGTGAAGGCTTTTGCCTCCCACAAGTATCTTTCTTAACCGATCCATCCTTGAGGCCAAGAGACATGTGCATTGCCTTTTCTGGCTTGAAAAATGTAACGCGAGGTCTAGTTTCGACCCGTGCATACAGCAAGCGATAATCTTTCAGCTTGTCCAAATAGAAAATCTCTATACAGGATAAGATTCACGCCAATGACCAACAAGGATGAAGACGAAGCAACTACCCCTGTGACCATCGTCTTGTCGAAGCGACCCTGATATGCCAGCATGGTGATTGAACTGTTAGGCCAGATCTTTGGTGGAAGAGAAAATGTCTGTGCTCATTGTCATGATATGAACAAATAAGGTGAGATGCAAGCCTAGTGGTTCAACTGCGTGCATAACCCAACAAGCCGGGTGGACACCGAACCAGAGTTCAATAAACCGGCATATCTCCATCGACATGGTCGAATTGCGATACCTACACCAAACGTTGCAAATAGCTGTGCCAGGTCGACGTCGAAATAAGCACTCGAGAATTAGATTCAAACCCTTGCTCGACCCTTTGGTCAAGGGTATAATTCGGTTCGAGTACGCAGGAGGCCTCTCAAGCTCGATAAACAGATCTTGGAAGAGCTGTCAATTGTTGTCAGAGCTAGCTCGTTTGTAGTATTGGTGGGCCCTAACGAAGCTCCTGGGCAGAGCGGAAGTGAGGTTCCATGTAGTAATCTCGAGGTTTAAAAGGGCGGGGGCTGTGCCGCTGAGCATACATGTGCGTGAACAGTACTGTGCAGTACACATAGATGCAAGTAGAAAGAGATGTGCGCGCCCCAGGTTTGATGGCAAAGATCTAAACGAGACAAGAGTGACGGTATCAGCAGATCATGCCACTTCATCGCGCTTTATGCGGATGCATGGAAATGCCTCATAGTGTGCCGTGTCATCGTTCATCTCGTGTGCAGCAACCAGCATGAGGAGAAAGGACTTGGTAAAAGAGCAAGCGACTAGGTTGGAATACTCAGTTCTCTCTAGCTCTGTTTGCTGTGGGTGGTCTCTCAACTTCACCAGCACCAGCCGCAGCCCCAGCGCGAGTGTGCGCAGTATGGATACGTAGTGGTGGTTACAATGCTTGTGTGACACTACACGATTATGATATAAGGCACGGATTTCGAGGAAACGAACGCGTTCGTCGAGTGGCTGCATCAGAGGATGTTGGACCGGGCCGTGATCTAGACTCGTCTATTTCTTGATAATCGAATTAGCAGCTAGACAGAATGCTGTTAATTGCAGATATGCATCGGCCGTGATTCTCCTTGACCTGCTTTACCTGCCTGCTATTGTAGGTAGGTCAGAGGCCTGGTGGTCATCATGATTTTTTTTTTCTTTTTCTTTTTTTTCTTTTTTTTCGTTTACTTGTGGTTCGTGATTATGTAGAAATAGCAGGAAGGAGTAAAATAAGGACGCTGGGTACCTGTTTCTTGAGGTAGGTAGCTTCCTGTCTCATGGAGGCCTCTGTCCAGGTATTCAAGAGCTCCTCAGGCAAGAAGTACCTACCTACCTGAGCAGCACTTACCCGGGTAAGAAGTTAAGTTAGTGATGGAAGGGGCTCTGAGCGCAATCTGGCACGATCTTTCTTTCCTTGAAATGGACGCAACCAATACATCATCAACAAAAGCTACCCATGTACACGTAGAAAGAGCTCTCGGCTCATCACCTGCTAGAAGGTAACCAATGGAACATGTACCCATTCCATGACCTAGGTAGGAAAGTAAGGCACGTTGGTACTTGCCGATAATCAGGTTGTTTTCATTCATGGAAGGTCATTGATATATGTTCTTCACCACTGAAGTCTTTGACTCTAACCAGGGCATTTTGAAAATAAGCTCAAAAACCAAAATTGTTTTCATGATAATCATGATGAATTTCGGACTTTTTCTCCCACATGAGGGAGGGTACGTGCAGGGTTCTTCAAGGGGTATCAACAAAGCCGAATGCCAATGCTGTAGGGCCAGCCAATAACCTGCCAGTCATTTTGGCGAGGTGAACTTTGAACACCAGGCGTCCAAAGCGCGAATTCCCTTCCATCAAGGGCTCATCAAACCTTGGTCCAAAGCAAAAATTAGGCCTATGGCTTTATAGATAGCTTGAGTGTGAAACTGACGAACGGGCGAGATCCAAGATCATATCGTCCCTACTTGCCGCTTTATTCTACAGGACAATTCATTAATGCCGATACATCGGCTGGCGTATATATCGAGTTCCGTATGCTGGATGTCATGAACTTGTGTCTTGGCACTCGAGTAAGGCAGGGGAATAATTCAGCTCTCAGATATAAAATTTTTGTCTGAAGGCCGAAATCAACTTCTATTGTCAGTAAGTTCTCCCAATATATATTTTTGAAATTGAGTGATAAACTATACAGACCTTATTTACAGACCAAATTAGTCCTTATCGCAGAACCTCAAAGATACATCTGCTACTTGCTCCTCCACAATTCCAACATCCCTGTCTAGCCGGATCTCTTCCTGGCCATGCGCCATTTCTTGGCACTTCTGTCAGTGGAGTAGGCTGGGGTCGGCATGAGCTTCAAGGATATGATATTCAAATCATCAAACGCACAAACCCAACAAATCCAATAATTATTCTTCTCACGTTACGAGAAACAACGCCACCTACCATAAAAGAAAGAAAAAGTCTCATGTTACGACGTGGCATTTGCTGATTAATGTCGCGTTCGCTTCAGCTTGTGTAAATGAAGAGACATGTCTCCAACAAGCTGGAATCTCAGTCTGTTACAAGACATCTACAGCTTTGGTCAGGCCGATATTAATGGCACATGCCTATAGGCAGTGGAAGTGGCAGCAGTCTCCCGAAGAAAGAAAAGCAACGAGGAAATGATCTAAACCGCCACTGCATTCATGCCCACTGCAACATCCAGTCTTTTTGTACATTGGTGCGCCAAGTACGAGCGTGACCAGCGGCTCCAGGAAGGCAACCTCTGAGTTATACATATCACCAGCATATCACCTATGCCCTTGGCACTCCGTTGGCGGGTAATCTTTTGTTAATATGCCAAAATCTAAATAAGCCAACCCTCAGTGAAAGCGCATCTTTGATGCATCTCAGGGATTGAAGAGACGGAACAGCCAGTCTAACACCGGAGGGTATCCACAGAGATGGACCACACCGCATCAACAGCTGGGGTGCCATGGCTCCTCTGCTTCAACTCTTCTTTGAGCTGGAAGCTCTATGCTAACTGGTCTCCTAACGTTGAAATACGTGGGTGATATGGATAGAAATGCGGCAACTGTTCCAGTGCGGCTTCGAAATGCTGCAAGATCGAATTGGAGAACGAGTCTGGACGCCGGAAGAGCCAGTTCTGAAATCTATCAGCCGCCGCCTCGTCATAACAATCACAACGAGACATGGTACAGTATAGTAGTTTACCGTTCCGCGCGGCTGGAGAAAAGAACTTTTTTCTTTTCCTTTTTGGCATGGCAGTGCAAGGCCTTGCATTGCATTGCATACATAACTAGAGGCCGAGGCACTAGACAGAGTCACCATGCCCAATTATGTGGGTTGTCCAGACTCCGCATAGCATATTGAGCTGCTATTGATTCTATCGTATCTTTGCAGGGAACCGGATCGCTGTTTGCCGGTTCTGTGTTCCCAGATCTGCCGTCATACACTCAGGTGCTTGCTTCCCTCAGTATTCCGGATTGGCTCACTCCTCTACGTCACCGCCTTATGTTTTACATGTGGATATTATGCTGAGTATGATACAGGAGCAATTGTCTGGAATCAACACAAGCATGTTCTCACACTACTGGGATTTCTTTGGGTTTTTGGAAGGGCTGTGGTCCTTTGTCAATATTTGGCGAAAGGCAGTCTGACTGGCCTTGTACCTATGTACCGGAGGGTACTCCATACTTGAACATACATCATGTATGCCCTTGCTGGATGACAGGCGGGGCCTGATGGTTCACAGTCTGAGGTACCCTGTCGTCTTTAATCAGCGCTGAAGAGACTTTGCGAAGCGGGTCTGGATGTCGACAGGAGTAGCATTGAGCTTAGGAGAGAGTTCCCTGTTGGGTACATGGACCTCATGACACTATCATGACTACTCCCTCCTCGGAGTAGCGCTGCTGGCCCCTCCTTTCATGATGGGCTTTTGGTGAGGGCCAAGCCAGACCAAACCAGACCAGGCCAGGGCTCGCTCACACATGGGCCAGAACACCCTTGACTCGGAAATAAGTGAGCGACAAGAGATTTGTTGATTAAACAGCGGATTGGACGACAATTCTCTAGACACTGGAAACATGTCCTTCTGACCCTCCAGCCTCCAGCCTTCAACCTGGTTGCTGTACAGTAGTAGTAGGCTTTCTTTCCGCCACGACCACAACGGATGGATGATATTATTGACGATCTGCCAAGATGCTGATTTGATAACTGATTTTATTGTGGAAATGACGGACGATGAACCTGACGTAGCCAAAGATAGCAATTATATGGAAAATATTATCAATGCGACCCATACAGGACCATTTGATGTCGGCGTAGCCCCGGCAGTATGGTCGATATCTGTTTATGTTGACGCAACTTGGCAAAAACATCTGTCCATCCATCTATCATCCGTTAACTATCTTATTACTTGGCAACTGCTACTGTCGATGAGTGAGTCTGTACTGTAATAGCCGCTCGTACCTGTACAGTAGGTACCACCTACCTTAGTAGGTACTACTAGAGGTAGCGAGTGTGCGCGCGTGTGTTCCTTGTAAGTGCTAGGTTGGTAAAGTAAACTGGAGCAGCGGCGTATTTTTATATCGGAATTAGTGCTGCAGTTTTCGATTAACCTTGCGGGTACCTGCAACGGCATATCAGACATGAGGATGAGCAAAGTACTTTTGAGTACAGTTCAGTTAAATTTGATTGCTCATATGGATGGATGGGTCGTTGTTTCTTCATCAGTGGTTAATAAGTTTACCGTTAGCCTTACTTCACTTCCATTACCTCTAAGTACCTACAGGTAGGTAAGTAGGTAGTGAGTGTACTGGACTGGCCTGGACAGTGCCGTACGTAGCCAAACCAAAACCCTCACCTCGCTCACTTCCATTTTTTCTTGTCACCCGCCTTCTTAAATTGCCGCTTCCCTTTTTCTTCTTCCACCATTTTAATTTAGTACTCTGCTCTGTTCTGCATCGTTTTCCTTTTCACCTCTCGCGTCCCTTCTCTCTACTCTTCCTCTCTTCCTCTCTACCCTTTGTTTTGTTCTGCTCTATTTACAGCAGTCATAAACAAAGGCTCCCTCCTCTTCATATTTTGTCATAGGCACCGCTGCACGGGCGCCAGCGCCCTTGAAAACATCAGCCCGCCTGTATAGGCGTTCTCTCTAATACCGACCCTATCACTAAGACGAAATCTCAATCTCTGTCTTGAATCGCTTGACTTCCTAGACGATCATCTTTTTCGCTGCTCTCGTCTCGCCTCGTCATTGTGACTCAGGTTATCTACAGTCCAGTGCTTTACTTGACTACATCCATTCAGCACCGACAATAGCGCTTTCCTGCAAGTCGACATCCGTTCGTGACCTGCATCCGCTCTATCTTGGCGTTCGGCATCACCCAAGAATTTAGAGAATAGTGACTGAGGACCGCTCCGACTGCCTTATTTTTTTTTGCCTCTTATTCTTGTTCCGCCCGCCCTTCTCTTTCGGCTTTCGAGTGTTCAGGCAACTCTATTTTACCTCAAGGGAATCAGTCACTGTCTTCCTCGGCATCTTTCGGTACCTACTATCGCGTCACGCCAACAACCCGCCACCCTCGAGGTACTGTAACAGTACTGGCTCTTTATAGCCACTATCACCATCTGCAATCTGGTTCAGTCTAATCCAATACGTATTGACGCTCGACTTGCGCTTTGCCTCGTCTCCACTCTCCGCCAAGATCCAGGACCCAAAGACAGCTCAGAGATCCCCCACTGTCCTGTTTTTGCCCGCCCGCTCGTCAATCTTGTTCTAAGCGGCGCTGCGCTTTTCTGAAAGCACTATTAAAACTCATTCTTCTGCGTTCGGCATTTCTTTCCGTCACCTGGCACTTGGCTTACTGTCGTACGCTGGCCTCGGTCGTACGCTCGCCACAGACCGTTGCTTCTAGACTGATCCGCCGCGCAACAATCCCTTTCTCGAGTCGTGCTCGCTCACGCCCGCCCGCCTGCCTTGTACTTGTGCTACCGCCCGTGTCTGGTGTCGCACTGAGTTGCCGCACATCCCACTATCGCGACACTTCTCGACTCTTCGCCCCAACTACTTTACTCAGTATCCGAGACACCGAGGCTCGACGTTAATTCATCTTACAAAAATGCCCACCGCATCTGGTTCCTCAAAACCACCCTCTGCGACGAGCTCAAAACCATCCTCGGTCAAGTCTCAGGATGGCGTCAAGAAATCACCAGGTCTAGCACCGCAAAATGGTGCGACCGCTGCTAACGGAACTTCTCCTTCGGACACCCACCTGAAGCCTACCAGCTCTGTCAAGAATCGCCTCACTCGCATGTTTTCGTCTAAGGATACATCAAGAGTCCCAACACCCGCCCCCTCGACCATCGACCTGCCCAATCGCCCGCGAGCCAACTCGGCGAATGGAACCTCTACGCCTGAAGGAAAGACATCCTCGACCGAGAAAGGCAGCGACAAGCCTGTGCAGAAACCCACCGACAAGGCCACAACTCCTGGCAAATCTACACCGAAATCGGCTGGCAAAGAGCCCTCTCAACGTTTTGTTCTGGATCCAGAGTTGCAGGGAGGCCACGAGCATCATCTAAAATCAAGTCGACGCCAGGAGAAGCTCTCGGATATGTGGAGAGCACTCATTGGCAAGAAACACGAGGAAACACCCGAACACGATCTGTCACTCGTCTCGAACTGGGTCGATACGCTGCAACAAGAGAAAGATGACGCTGGAGACAAGAAAAATGGACCCAACGCAACAACAACTCTGGTCGAGAAATACGGCAAATGCCAGGAGGTAGTCGGACGTGGTGCGTTCGGTATTGTTCGAATTTCTCACAAGAAAATCGGAGGCAGCAACGAAAAGCTGTTTGCTGTCAAGGAGTTCCGACGCAGACCCGAGGAGACGGAGAAGAAGTACAGCAAGCGCCTTACAGCTGAATTCTGCATATCATCATCCCTTCGACATCCCAACGTTATCCACACGCTTGACCTACTCAAGGACGCCAAGGGTGATTATTGTGAAGTCATGGAGTTCTGTGCTGGAGGAGATCTCTACACCCTCGTCCTCTCAAGTGGGAAGCTTGAAGTTCAAGAAGCCGATTGCTTCTTCAAACAAATGATGCGCGGTGTTGAGTATCTACATGAAATGGGCGTAGCTCACCGCGATCTCAAGCCCGAGAACTTGCTGCTTACCACCCGCGGCGCCCTCAAGATTACAGATTTCGGCAACGGAGAGTGTTTCCGAATGGCGTGGGAAACGGATGCGCACATGGTATCTGGCCTGTGCGGCTCTGCCCCCTACATCGCTCCTGAGGAGTATACGGATAAGGAATTCGACGCCAGAGCCGTAGACGTGTGGGCCTGTGGTGTAATCTTCATGGCAATGCGAACCGGTCGTCACCTTTGGCGACTGGCCAAGAAGGACGAAGACGAGTTCTATGCTCGATATCTCGAGGGTCGCCGAGACGAGGAAGGCTACGGCCCTATTGAGTCTCTCCATCGGGTATGTTTATTCAGCGGTGTTGAAAACATGCACAATAAGCTAACATGAATTCCAGGCACGCTGCCGCAATGTGATTTACTCGGTTCTCGACCCTCATCCCACTCGTCGTTTGACAGCTGCTCAAGTCCTTAAGTCAGAATGGGTGCGCGAGATCAAGCTATGCAAGGCTGGTGAGGAGGGTCTGTGATGACAGGAAACGCCTTTGGTTGTCTTTTTGGCCTGGACAGTTCAGACTCTATGAGTAATTGACTCGAGGCCATTTAGATAGGATAACCAAATTCGAGTGGGATGGAAGGACAGGTTGGCGTTGATGGCGGCACTGTGAGCCAGGACACTGATGATTCCACGACCTATCGTTTGGGTTATTTCCTTTGTCATTTGATACCGAGCAATGGTGTTGGGCGTATTGTAAACAGAGATATTTTTCTTTTATCGTTTTAAAGCATATCATGCCCTAAAAGGGTAAGGGTTTCTTGCACTTAGGAGCAGCACGGCAAGGCTTGGTTATGCTCAGGAGTTGGGTCGGTGGTATAGGGAGGCTCCGTCTGTCGACCATTCAAGAACAATTTTTGTCAAAGAAGGTTTCATTCTCAACATAAGGCAGCACAGAACAAGGCAAGGCAGGACATGATATGAGACGATGGGACAGTACGAACACGAATGTTTATGACTTACGGGAAATGGACATATGGTTTGGATAAGAGAGAGACCTTTATTGCAGAAGGTCCGGGGTTGGTCATGAAGATGAGAAATGTCAGGTTCAAGAAGCCTTGAATTTGATGGTTCCTCAGTCGATGAATAAGGAGTAAAGGGGGGAAGTGGAATGGATTGCCTGTCGCTGACAACCAGAGACATAAAGACAAAGGAAGCAGAATAGACAAGACGTTGCTCATGTCAGCGCAAAGATTCTATGCATATTCCTCCCAACGTATTTACCATCCCTTTTTGCATATCCAAACCCTTTAGGCCAACAAGGTTAGCATCGCATAATGGCTGAAAAAACGACTTCTTTCAGGTCACAGAGCATTGAGCTTTCTGTCACCATTGGAAAGCAGATGAATTATTCCAAAGCCCTCCACGAACTAACTGCTAGACTCGATTGCTCGGCAACATGCCTCCAACTCGGAATAATCACATAAGCCTTGAGTGACGTACAGTCTTCTAAAGAGACAGCAACTAGATTATTATATATCACTGATTGTAGTGATGAGTTCCTGATTGTGACATACCAATATACTGTCATGTCTGATGGACTAGTTCCTTGGTGAAGCACAAGAATGGCGACGTTGTTACTCATGCCTTGAAGACTACTCGCTCTTATTGCGCTTACTAGACCGACGATATATCCCAGACTCAACCCCTTTGAAGCACAGTCTAGTAATATGTGATATGATATGTTAACTTACGCCAGGAAGGCGGCAATCGCCGTATGTAATTCCATGAAGAGGGCATCCCTTGCAGGGGGAATAGCCCCGGGTGACAGATTTCGGTGTTCAAGATATAGATATATTATGCCTATGAAATGTGTTGTGCAGGCCCATGGCCTTGTGCTTCGTGTAATGAACAATCAAATCACAAAAGAAACTGAAGAGCATATGATCCAAATATCTTTTTAGAAGATACGTTAATCCCAATCGAGTTGCGCCCAAAATCAAAAACCATACACCGCGCGAAGCCTATCAAGGCAATCGCCCACCATAACCCAAACAAATTCAAACCAGTATCTGGTTGAAATCAACACGAGCGTGCAAAAGGTAACAACCCTGTCCATCTTGCTGATATAGCTGGGTCGTAACGAACTGGCCCTTTTGTTGTGGACTTTTTGAAAACCTCAAACCAAGACCACAACTGGATCTGTTTTCGCCCCGTCCCCAGGTTACGGTGCCTCCATAGCCACCGCCTCAGTAATAATATAAACTCAGTCCGCAACCGCAACGGACAAGTCAATCAGCAGTTACGTGTTGCGAACAGAGCAGTAAATTTGTTTCGACAATCAAGTTGAACAGCAAGAATATCGACGCACAAGTTCATAGCGTCGTCATGACCAAAAACATTATGCCCACCCAGTGGACCCCCGTTCATGAACCGCGATATCATCCAACCTTTTAAAGCCGATTCGGACACAAGCCACAAGATAATAATGTTGAAGTAATAAACAAGAATAACGCCTTAATTGGTAGGCTAAAAGAGACCAGAGACGGTGGCCCGGTCGATGTCGAGAAGATTATTGTTAATTATCATTTGTGGTCGCCTATGAGTGAAACAAGTCCCAGGCTCGTTCACATAGTCGAATGAACTCTTCCTTCTTGGCTCGCTGAGTTTCAGGGCTGTCTCGTCCGGCGCCGAAGGGTCCGCGGGCGCGTGTAGGCGCGGGTCCATGGCCCAAGGGTGGGCTGCCGTCTTCATATTCGGCTCGGGTCCTTCGCCTGCTGGTGCTTCGCGACGCATCAACAGGTCGGCTACCAGGAGCGGGAGAAGGGGGTGTCGGGGGTTGATGACCACCATAGTGGACGAGCTTGGGAAGAAGCTCTGGTCGTCCACCAGCAAGATCTTGCTGTGCCTCCTCAGCGGATCGGTACTCACGGCCACGGCCAGGCGTCGGTGCCTGGGGAGGAGGAGGGTGACTAGGCGATGTCAAGGGACCACGAGAGCTGGGACCACTGGGGTATAGAGACTGGGACTGGGGAGCGTTGTCGGGGTGTGCTGAAAGCCCTTGGCCAAAGACATCACTAATGGGAGGCAATCGATTGGCCGTCTGATTAGCAGGAATGTGGTGGATATGTGAAGTATTCGACAAGTTAGATGGCTGGTTGGTGATGTGTCGGGTCATTGGAGCAGGATGTTGTCGCCCAGTAAAGCTGTGACCGAGAGGCGCGGACTGGATGACCCTCTCGTTGGCAAATTGTTCATGAGAGGGAGCAACAATAGAGAGGCCAGGAGGGGCCTTGTTTCGTCGAGACATGCCAGGGGTCTTGGCAGCGAATTGATTGTTGTCTTTATCGGGTCCGTCTCCTTTAGCAGACTGCTGGTGAAGTCTGGCTTCGATGATGTGTCGCTGTTGTTCTCTGACTGACATACTTCGCTGCAGCTGCTCCTTCATGACAGGATCTTGGGTGACGAAACCGGGAGAGAGGCAGGCAATACCAACTTCTTGAATAGCCAGACCGTCGCGGGCAGTCATAGGTCGTGCCGAGGTTGGCTGGTTAGATTTAGGTGTGTTCTTGGACAGGTCGAGTTTGCGCGGGCGAGGTCGCGTGTTGGTCATACTGGGAGAGGCAGGCTCCTTCTTTACAATAATTCTAGGGGGTGCGCCAGCCGATCGGGAGCTGTAAGGAAAATTAGCACGGGACCAACCAATTGAGCTGTTAAAAATAATGTCGGGTACTTACGCGCTAGATGGTGATGACTTGTTGTTACCTTGACCAGCAGCTTTAGGGCTGCTGCTGGTAGAAGATTGTGTTGTCGCATGCGATGTGGAAAGATTGAGGGCGGAGCGTTGTGCTGATGGAGAAGTGCCAGCGGCGGCGGCGGTGGCCGACGTGGAGGGAGCGGGCAGCTCAGGATTGGAGAATCTTTCGTGGGGAGCGGGAGAGGGAGCCATGGCAATTGCAGCACTCATAATGAAAAGAGCAGGTGCAGGGTTGCGAGAATTGGCGGCGGGTGGTTCGTATTGTTAAGAGATGAAAGAGCTGCAAGGAGAAGCCAAAAAGGCAAAGGCAAAGAGCCAGTCAGCGAGCCAGAGTGAGCCGAATAGCTGGGTTTTTCTGGGTCTCGCAAGTCGTAGGCTTCCTGTCGTGGGAAGCAGAATGAATTGGTCGGCGAGGACCGTGAAGTGAGACAGGAATGGAAGAAATCGTGGACGTGGACGTGGCCGACTCGAGTCGAGACAGCACACGACTTGATTGAGTCTTGTCGCGGGAGGAAAAGGAAGAAAAAGAAGCAGGGCGTCCAGAACCACGAAGAGGCTGGGCTGGGCTAGAAGAGAGAATACAATAGCTCAGCTCAGGCGACAAACCTAAGATACAGTATCTGGTTGGTCGGTTGGTGGATGGTTCGACGACGGCTCTTCTTTTGCGTTACGCTCTGACTTGGGTCCAAGCTCAAAGCGGGCGGTTCAGCTCTGTACGAAATGTGACAGGGCAACAGGTGAGTGAAGAAACAAATTGATTGTCTTCTCCTCTTTTGGTGAGAGGGGAACTGAGGTATTCGAGAGAAGAAAGGAACAAAAAGAAAAGAAAAAGAAAAGATAACGAATTATTAGTCTAGTCTCTCGTCTTGTTGCCAATAACCGACTCAGAGAAAGCCAGGGGCGTCGAGGTGGCTCGGGCGATCGACTGTATCAAATTCGGTACGGGGCGTGGGTTTGGGTTGTTGGCTCCAGCTCGGCAGGGCCGCGTTTCGCGTGGTTTCGCTCAACTCAGTTCGGTTTTAGTTGGCTTCCAAATCAGTTGGTAGGTAGACAGAATTGCTTGTTCCGTCAATTGGTGATACAGCAAGTAGGGCGACCGTCTTTGGAGGGTCGCTAGATTAATACCCGTGGGTAAATGCCAAATAGGTAAAGTGAAGGAAATTCAAATCGTCAACCAAGAAAGATTCTTTCTTGCTGGTGGGCTGGACAAGGAGGCCTGTAAGTACTCGACAGTACAGCGCGCAGCTCAAGCGGCTAACCAACAGCGTAAGATGCAAGACCGTGGGCCACAGGCGATGAATCAGCGAATGAAGAGATTCCCACAGCCGATTGTTAATGTGACAAGGCGGAGAGGCGTTGGTGTTGGCGGTAGCAGCAGTGCAGTGCAGTAGTGAGAGTGAGCTATCAGACAGTCGCAGCTCTGGTTGCACTTAGAGACAAGGTCGTTGATGAACGAAGAGATATGCGATGTTGACAAGAATTCCAGGAGCCCACGACGAAAGGAAGAAAGGATAACAACAGAAAGAATTAACCAGCTGACGATGAGGGGTCGGTCGGGTACCTGGCGATGTTTTATTTGGTGCCATGTATTTTATGAAGGGGGATACGGGGAAAAGTGACACAAAGGCATGGCGCCTGGTTCGTAACTTGAAGCAATGGACCCAACCTGACGAGACGAGCCAAGGGACATGGATGGGATCGAGAGAATAGAAAACAACTAGGGTGGCCCTGGTTGGCTGCTTGCTCGAGCACCGTAGGGGGGGTGAGGCTATCCACGACCAATCCAGAGGCTGAGAAGGAATGAACTTCCAGGCTGTCCGTCCAAGTTAGGCTCGATGAGGAGCAGTGCTGAAACCCCTATTCAGATATTTGCCAGCTTATATCGGTCCGGGAAACATAAGACGAATACAATAGGATCGTGGTTCTTGAAGCCGTATTGAGTTGACAAATTGACAGGCGGGCAAATATTCTCAGAAATGGCACATGAGGCATGGCGGACCAGGGTCTGGGGTGGTCCTCACCTGAATCCTGCTGCTGGCTGCACGCGACCCAAGCCAACCGTCGGCCACTCGTTATCGACTTTGTCGACATGAGTTTTGCTCCCACCGTTGCTGTCGGTTCGATACTGTACTGTACGGTATGTACTATCAACTAACAAACCCTTCGACGTGGCCCCAGTTGCTGCTGATAGAACCATTACCCCTGTCTGAGCTGTTGACATGCGCACGAGTTGTGTCTATCGGACGGCCAACGTGCTATATTTTTCTGTGCAGTGAGTCGCAGACACATGCGATGTCGTTGGCCTGTAACGACATATGAAGTACCGTACTGTATATACTGCTTGGTCGGACGGTCCTTATTTTCAGATGTTGATCTCATTGACATCGGCCACACTACCGACTGATATACGAACATTTCTTCCATGTGGGTTTGTTTGAGAATGCCTTGTTTGAAGACCTGAATCGGACTTGACCGCTCCTCATCATGTCAATCTCAGACACGCAAAATAAGCAAATATTTGCCGAGCAGCAACATGGTTTGAAAGCACTTATGAGGACAAATTCGTTGTGAGCCGTATCACAACCAGCTGTCGTACCGTGTTTCCGGTCACAAAGCCCAAGCAGGGTCCTACCGGGACGGGGGGAGTGATGCGGACCGGCAGGCAGGGTTGTCTAGAATCTTGAATCTATTCCTCTCATTCCTGTCAAGAAGCCTCTGCGGCCTGTAACGGCCAGTGTCAGCATCTTGAGTTAGAGGCTTAATAGAAGGCTTCTTGATGCTCGCCGCTAGTGTACCCCATGGCGCTGGTACGCTAACAGTCTCAAGGCCGCTGGTTGGTAGCCCAGGATAGGTCAGAGCCGGGCCATTTGAAGAACGATGCAACTTGTTTCGTCAATGATCCATAGTCTAGTCAACTGATAGTGTCCATTTGAATAAAGATGCGAATCGCCGTAGCCAATGATAGTTTGTTCGCTGTCTGTCATTAGCAACCCCGGACCACTAAAGGAGGAGAGAAAGGAGGTCTCCATTGGATGATTCGATGCAGATTGCTAGATGCAAAGTTTTGACGGTTCTGGTTTCCAGCCAAGCGATAGGTGAGTGAATGGTAGCTGCCGAATCGGCCTCGCATCGCATCCCATCCCATCGCATCCCATCCCATCACGAGGCTCCCCATGCCCTGTGGAAACAGGCAAGAACGAAAGATGGCATGCATGTACTTACAGTAAGCAGGTGAGATCGGGGGCCTTCCTCGTTAGGGTATTTTCGGCATGGGTGCCCTTGCCTTTTCACATCTGAAAACACCGGGTTTGAATATTCCATCTGGGAAGGAAAGTTTATTCCGAGGCAAAACAACGATCCTTATCATCCTCATAATAGGTAGGTACCAAATAATATGTCTCATTCAAGGTTCAACGTTGGGCTGCGTTTCCTTGTGACTTAGTACCTACTAACTTACCGACTGTGCTGTAACTTCCCGAGTACCTACCTCCTCCTACTGGAAGGTATTAAGTCTCATGTCCCTTGGTAATTGTTTTCTACGGGCAGTTACAGACTGGATGGTGCATTCGTATTCACCCCCACCATCTCGTCTTGTCCACTCTCTCACACACTGAAACCTGCCCCTCACTCACAACTGAAAACCCCAAACCGCCTAGGGCCCTGACGATCTTTTGATGGATCCAACAACTTTAGCAGAAAAGTAAAGTCGACATTTTGACAGCACGGTCTTTCAATCAAGTCGATGCGATGCTGAACTGGTCATCATCCAAGCCGGCACTTGGTTTTGAGAGCAAACGGCGGTGATCACATAAGACAGTAAGCAGAGAGGCAACAGTCTTTGTCTGTATGTCATGGATATCAATCAGTCACCACCGTCGTTTACAGTTCTTCCTCCTGCCTTTGGCCCCACCCCAGTTGCACCAAACGCCAATAGTTCACCCGCTGAGGACAAGATATCTGACAATTAATCTGCATGTTTGTAGGTGAGCACTTTCCACCATGGCCATCTAGTTAACCCTAACTTTTAAGGATAGCTGCCTTGTTCGGCTAGTATGTGACAAGTCGTCTTGTGTCGCTTCATCATGTTCTGTAAGGAAATCATGATCTTCCCTCAATCCACTCCCCATGGCATTTTATTGGGATGGATGATCTGCGTTCGCCCTCACCTTCGTCACTCGTGTCTGTCACTATAACCTAGCGAATGAGCCAACAACTGGGAAAATCATCTCTAGAAATTTGAGGATTGTGTGCTGAGACTTGAGAGGTTCGAGAATAACCCTTGCAGCTGTCATCAAACAATTGAAGGACGTTCAATAACATCCGATGTCGACATTCAACGAGGGTTTGTTTCTATATCACAAAACCCAATAATTCGTCTTGGCGATATCGCAGTGGCCGCGGATAGGGTCTTGCTTGCATGACAGCGCTCCAATTCCGTCCTCGAGCCCTCTGACGATCACTGTGTTGTACCCCCTGACTCTGATCGGGACTCTCCTTGTCCGTCTTGACCAACCACTTATGGCAGGCACATTTTCATCGTCGGTATTAGTGGTCCGCATTCATCTGATCTGCCATTGTTTGTGAACAGCAAATAACTCCGAAGGCTTTGCTTCACCACACAGTGCTGTGCCCATCAACAGGAACGGAGGACATATTGACGCCGAGGCAGAGTCGTTCACGACTCATTACAGAATTGCCAAGAGAGCGTGACAAAAAGAAAAGAAAAGAAAGTTGAACGCCATGACCCTTGCGAAATGAAGAGAGGAGCCGCACATCTCCCGCCGTCGACGCCTCAGGTGGCGTTCTGATTGTTTTAGCCAGAAAGGTTGCTAGCCACGAGAATCCTTCTAGTGCGGAGTATGGTTCTTAACCAAGCTCCTCTCTTCTTGATCCTTCTTGTTGCTTTCGGTTGTGCTTCGCCTTCAGCGACGTTTCTGCTTTTTTCAGGGTCAGATTATCCACTGTATTTTTCTTGCGTGTTGTTAGTTGTATGTACTGTTGTATGTACACACATTCTGTACTTCATCTCACCTGAGACGTCGTCTCAGGTTAGGTTCTGTGGAGGGTTTCCTCCACCTGTGCTGACACCACACCACCTCGCACTACTGCAACCCGACGCCGCACAAGTACGTACTGCACCCAATTCGCTCTGCAACCACCCTCTTCTGGGCGCCGTCGTTTGCACTTGTTTCGAAATGGTTATGGGATGGCTCGTGATTGGTTTATTTTTGCTACTCTCAAACATGATCAGAGCTAATTCGTGTCACTACCATATGGGTTTAGCCGTCATCTCGACTGTCTTCTCCACTTAGACCTTTCAACACACTCACCGTTCGCTGGGTTTTTCGCATCAAGTTAAGTTGGCAGATTAAAGTGAGGTATTGAGACTTGGAAATCTTACGCTTTGTTCCTCACTTGCGAAGCTACAAGAGTCATAGCCCTAGGCCGGGAACACCCTTGATATTTAACCGACCATTGTCTAAAACAGGCGGGTTTAAAATATATTGTTACAGGTCGCTGTCATATAGCTGGGGATCCTTGAAATTATGGAAACAATTTGCCGACACCACTAGCCATGCTACCATGCTATATGCGGTGCTACTACTACTATGCGAGCACGGACGATATTGAATTAAGACTGTTGAGACTGCGAGTCTGTCAGAGACAATGGGAACCTGTTGTTATTAGCTGATAACGCCCTTGCATATATATGTGCGTCTTGTAAGTTGCGCTGCTTCATGCAATGTTCCTTTCAAGCGGCGCACGTCTTCTCTACTCATCAAGTTGCACGGATGTGCACGACTCCAGATCTATCTTCTTGTCCTCGTCGTCCAATCTAATGTGACCTATATTTGGTATGTGTCCCCTCTGGTAATCTCGCGCCGTTGCACCACTTTATGTTTGATAGATGAAGTGGTAGGGGTAGAGTTACACTTGTGACACACTGAACCATCAGTGTTATTGAACGAGACTACAAGATCGTTAAAGGCACTGTCTTCATCGCTGATTCATGACCAGGGTTATCCAAATCTGGACTCTCATCTGTTATATTTACCCAGCCATCAAAATCTTGCATGACGAAATGCCCCAGCTGGGGACACCTTCATTACCCTATCAACAAGTCAACCAATTTTACTCGGCAAGCTGATTAACAGACTTCAGATGCATAAATTCGTGTCATGATATATAATGCTGCCAATGAGGTCCATGTGCCAACATGAACATTACATCGTCATGCTGAGGACCTCAACACTTGGTACTGCACGAGGCGGCGGTATAGGGTAGGCAATCTGGTGTATGCGCACCGTCCACTTCATATGTATGCGAGACACGTAATGTGCAGGAAGTAGAGAAAGCATAACATATGTGCTTTTTCACAATTATGTTAAGGACACTGTATCACATCGATGATGATGCAGGTCGGGTGGGAAGATCACCAAGACCCTGGCAAGGTTGCAAGAACAGAAGAAGGATGACCGCTAGGGAAACCCTATTGACCAACTCCGTGGAAAGTTTTGCGAGCCATGAATAGTGATCCTCGGATCAGAGTAGCATCGTAGGCAGATCGAAATACGACATTGTTTTTTTACTGCTAACATGGGAGAGACCGGAACTATGACGACTCGTGGTCAGTTCAGATCATCATTATACTGGGACTGTCGATAGTTGATCTGCAAACATTACTTGCGATCCAACATGCCCCTGACTTGATCCTGAGTCTTCAGCGTAGGATCCGGTCTTTCATACGAAATTATCTTAAGCAACAGCCTACTCAGGCTTTTGACGTCTCAATAAAGATAGATACTCTTGTAAGTGGTTGTTGCCAACTGCAAGATCGCAGCAACCAATCAGAAAGTCAAATTCTATATGAAAAATCAATACCCCACTATTTTTTGCTCGGTGCGCCACAGCAGCCTCACCCAAAAATTTCCATCAAACAATTTGGTAGTAAAAAGATATCTTGCTTGGTCACAACAGAATTCGATATTCATCCAGCACGCCAAAGAAAACGGAAAAGTGAAAAACTGAACCTTTAACACAGAGAAATTCCAAAACTACTTCAAAATGCCTGCACGAACTAAGGACGAGCAACCTCTGGCTGAGGATACCAACATGGACGATGCCCCAGCCTCTGCGCAGCCTGAGACAAACGATGAGGATGTTGAGGAAGAGGAAGAGGAAGAGGAGGTTGAGCCTCAACGAGTTAGAATCGTGGGTTTTACTCCCGGATAGCAGCTTACTTGTGATGGATTTACTGACATACTGTTCAGCTTCCTGGTTCAACAGACACTGCCGCTTCATTTGAGTTCATCGATGAAGGTCACACCCTAGGAAACGCTCTGAGATATATCATCATGAAGAAGTATGTATTCCAAAATACTCTGCAAATATCTTACTAACATGCTATAGCCCCGACGTTGAGTTCTGCGCTTACTCTATTCCTCACCCATCAGAGCCAAAGATGAACATCAGAATCCAGACCTACAGTATGTATATACGATACCCGTGTCACCGGATTCTCTAACTCTTTCCAGGCGGCACTGCAGTAGATGCGCTCAAGAAGGGTTTGGTCGACGTCCAGGAAGTATGCGACGTAGTTGCCGATGAGTTTTGGAGCAAGAGAGAGGCCTACAACGCCGAGCAGGGTATTGATCGATGAATCTGGAACCCGCTACTCAGGGACTTTTAAAAGTGGTTGCATTCACAGGGAGCATAATGGAAATAGAGGCGTTTTTAGGAATTCCTTTCAATGAGATATTTACACAAGCCCCTTGTTGCTCAAATCTAGTTGCGACCCTACGTATTCTGTTAGCTATAATCCCAACTAAAGGCTTCGACGATTCGGCGCTCACCTCGAGGAAGCCGGTCATGAAGCTGCTTGGTAGTCGCTTGTCGCCTCGGAAGTTCTCCTCCTTGAAGTAGGCCATGATGTGGTTGGTCTGCTTCCAGAAGTTCATGGTTTCCTGGAGTCGCGGGGTCAGCAAAAACACACCCCTCGTAGGATCAGCTCATTGCAGCTGTGAGGTCTGATCGCACCTGGTATTCAGCGTGGGACTTGAACAGAAGAACGTCAACAACAGAGAGCTTGTTCACGAATCGTTGTCGCTCGAATTCCTGTCGCATGCGGGTTCGGATGGCGGAGACGGGCATGGGCATATTGTACATGGTTTGGACTTCGGGGGCCTAGTTCGCGAATTAGCAACTGTCCGCTCGCGCATTGCTATCGTCCAAGGTTTGCAAGAAAGATAGAAGGAGGACCACGGCAACACAGTCGATTTGAGGCCGTCTCGGGGTTTGTAAAACGTACAGCTCGAATCCATTCTCGGTAGGAGGACAGCACTCGACGCTTGGCGTCGGACCAATTGGCCGCTTTTCAGAGCATCAGTAAGGTCAAAATTGTAGACTGGGGAAGGCCAACTCACACTGCGCCGTCTTCTTAGCAAACTGGGTCGGCGTAACGGCCATGGTGGGCAATCAATGCTCTGCTTCTGACGTTTACCAGATTCCCGAAACCGAGATGCACGAAAGCACGACGATGATGCGGTCACGTGGACACGAGCCACATATCCGTGCACCGCCACATGCTGTATCCTCCAGTAACATGTCTGCTTTTCGTCAGCGAGCATTCATATTCAGAGGTAAGACCTCAGACAAATCGTAATAAAACAAAAGGCTTGTATACTTCTGTTTGATCATAATATGAATGGTATGTTATACATATACTGAAGCATCAAGTCTGTCCTACTGAGATTATACCTGAGACGTCGAGAGCTCGCTGAAGTGGCTACTATAGTGTTGCCAATGGTTCTACCTACACTAGTACTAGTCAGGTAGGCACCTAGGCTTAACTATCTCAACTTCGGGCGACAATCAAGAAGTCTACACCATAACAGCACCATGTTCTGTGCCTTTAAAGTTCAATGAAAGATCTGATCTTGCAGTCCTTTCAATACTATCAACAATAAAATTGACGTCTTCCAAATGGATCGAAGCTCGATAGTTCAATACGATAGAAGTTGCACAGTAACTAAACTCTAACCAAGAATACTGGATATATGTGTGGGACGGGACAACTTGCTTGGCTGCTTGTTTTAATCGTCGACTTCGAGGCTTCCGGGTTAGTTCGGGTTATCAGATGTAGGAGGAAGAAACAGCATTATCGCAATTATTGCAGCAAGGGCTTATATTCCGATATAAGGTTTTAGTTGATGTTAGAGCCTTGTGACCTTACTGAACCTTTTCTATTTTTCTTTCTGTTGTTGTGTTCTTGAGGTTTATTGTTTGTATTGATGATAGCTCCAGAAAGAAATACTGAATACATACATAACTTACACAGCCACTGTACGCACAACAGCTGTTCTTCCTCTTTTGTCCCTTCCCTTAAACCAATTTAACACAACTGACTCATCAATCAACTTTTCTTTGTCTCCGGTATTTGATGTTGTTCCCCAGTTGATGAAAGTGTTGATAACATTAGGTTGCGCTGCATCACGACAGTCATTGAACACTGGATCTTGAGTAAGGTCACGTGACATGGGTCGATTGCACTTACGGGCCTAACTTTCGACTGTCTTGATCTCGACTTTGACATCTGGAGACTTACTTACACCCTCCCATTTCCGCCCGTCCCAGTTGCGTCCCACAAAACAAACAACAATATGCCCGCGATCCGACATTCATCGAAGCGCAAGCCGCCGCCTGATGGTTTCGAGGATATCGAGAATGACTTGCTCATCTTCTCCAACAAGATGAAGGACGCTCAAAACAAACCGCCACCATCAGGACCCAGGCACCAAGCACAATGGGAAATCTTCCAGATCTCGCATCAGCGCAGTCGATACGTCTACGAATTATACTACGAAAAGGAGGCGATCAGCAAGAAACTATACGACTGGCTGCTAAAGAACGGGTACGCCGATGCTATGCTGATTGCGAAGTGGAAGAAACAAGGTTACGAAAAGGTTTTTAATCTCGCTCACTTCTTATCCGGTGACCGAATGCTAACATTATCTAGCTTTGCTGCTTGCGCTGCATCCAAACAAAGGAAACGAATTTCAACAGCACATGCATCTGCCGCGTTCCGAGAACAGAGATGAAGGGCGACGAAGACATCGAATGTGTCAGCTGTGGATGCAGAGGCTGCGCGTCAAGCGATTAAAGACCATACGCAACTCTTGATGACAGTCGATAGGGGGAGGAAATTCCAGAAGTGCAACGGAAGAGATGGCGTCTGGCGCATGCATTAATAAATCATCAACACGCAATATTTACGGTTTGGGGGAACAAGCGATACACATCGACATAATGAGGTAGAAAATCCTTTCATTGACCACATCATCTTCATAACATCATGCTGATACTCCTATCCAGCTTGGGCTTTGTTCGTGTTCTATTTCTTGGAAAAGCCAGCTCTTCCACGTCCAAAGCGGACGCTTGGCGGGACAAAGGACAGCGATGACATTGCGCCTGTAAGGTCCGCCATCTCTGTGTCCGTAGGCTTGTTGCCATTCCGCTTCATTTCCGTTTTCTGCGATGTTGGTGATCGAGGTGACTTGGGTGACTGTTGTGATTTATCTTCCTGCTGGGGAGAGGTACTCTCTCCCTCCTTCAAACTAGCCCGTCGTCGAGAGCTCTTGATAGCTTGGGAATTGGTTGACGACCGGCGTCGATGGTGACTGCCATCATTTAACAGAGACCGTCTACCGTCAATACCATCTTTGGTGACAGCGAAGAAGAAGTTTTTGGGGTACATGTGCTTGTCGATAAGATGCATTCGCCGCTTCTGATGTGTCATGCACTTGCGTTCACATCCTTCAACGAAACATGAGTACTGTGATACAACAGTCAGCTAGGCTTTCACCTCGTCATGGCAGTTTCTGGTTGTGGAACTCACAGTATGCTCGCCCTTTTCTCTTTTAACGGTTACCAGTGGGTCATGATACTCCTCAATGTGGACGTTGAGAAGATGCTCGCTAGGGAAGTTTTTGCGGCATTCGAGGCAACGGTTAGTATGAGATTTATTGTAGTGCACCTCGTATTCGTCGTAGGATCTAAAGGAAAGAGGTTCCCTATGGGGAGGCAAGTTGCATCTCATGGCTATTGTATCCTCTTCGTCGTCGATGGCGCAGTCGAGTTGAGTGACCTTAGATACTGGTCTTAGGGACGGTTCCGCTTGTGTATATTCAGGATTCGAATCTAGCTCTTCTGCGAGCTCTCGTGAGCGCTTCATTCTCTGTTGTGAGCTTGATTGGAATGGTAGAATTACTTGAGCAGGTGCTTGACACGATGGATGCGAAGCGGTGAGTACAGGGTAGTAGGCAGCCGGCTTTGTCGTCAAGTTACTGAGAGGGAGCGATCACGCTATGTTGGGACAGGAACTGGTATACGTAGGGTCGTATGCGCGAAGGGAAATCATGAACAAAAGCTACCAAAAAGCCGTGATGTCGGATATAGACCTTTGAGAACTCCTACATTGCCTGAAGTTGAAAGTCACCTAATATCATGGTGGGGTTTAGGTCCGCAAATCGCTAGAGGATTGACGGGCCGGGTGAGGGGCACATGGAAACCCAGACAAAGATGAGCTGGACAGCCTAACAGCCCGGCCTGGAGCTCCACTGTTGGACGCTCGAGCACGAGCCACATGGTGAGTTGAATGTCGAAATTTACAGCGGACCTATGAACCTGGCAGAGTACCTAGCATTTGAATTCATTGTTGATCTTGCGTTACTCGGCGAATTATAAAAGAGCTTCGATAGTTTATGTAACCCCGAGAAACACAAACTAAAATCAACAATAATAAAAGAAACCTTTATCATTAGGATCTCGATGCACCGTGATAATGGAACCCCTGCAGCTGCATGACGGACTCATAAAATCATCGAGAAAAAGTAGCCTGTGGAAATTCTTCGCTAGTGGCCGATAATGATGCGTTCAAGCACACGATATTCCAGGGTCCAGGTGATTTTCAGCACTTGACCCGAAGTAAACCCACGGTGCAGTGCAGTGCAGTCCTGTAGGTTTCAATGACAAACCCTTCTGTGTGCCTTGGGAAGTCTGCCTGGGCTGCGACCTGACGTTAGGCAAAGGCTCCCGGCCTGAACTTCAACCTCAAGTCACAGCGATACTTTTTTCCCGCTCTCCGTTGCATTCACTCACTAAGGTTACTTTTATATACGCTCGGTCTGCGGCGCAATTAAGACGACAGACCTGCATTATACTTGTCGAAATTTTATTTGCGTGTACTTGAATTTCTCTGCTTTATATTTACTTCTCCCACTTCTCTTTTCTTCCTCCCCTCCCCCTCTCTTCGCCAATGTTTGTCTTCTCGGCCGACGATTCCATTTTCGCGAGCCGAGTCTGGTGCCAATCCTCAACCCAACAACCCGACCTGCGAATGAGTTATGGACCGACGCCCTCTCCATGATCCCGCCGCAAAGAAAGCATGAACAAAAAGCATTATAGTCCGATATCGACGCTCTAGAATTGTGCCGCGACACCTTTCGTCTCGCCTCGCATCTCTGCGTCCACCTCCACGTTTACGACTGGGCCCTTGCGCTCTCCAAGTTTACACCCCGAACCTGCCGATTTTGCGACCATGGAGTCGGAGACTGCGACTGCGAACGGCCAGGCCCCAACCCCCGAACATCCAGACCTCTCTGGTAAGGCCAGACAGACGTGGCGGTAAGTTGAATGATCGTGATCTTGCTCAAGTCCCGAAGAGTCATTCCTTGTCTTGTGCAAACATACCCCGCCAAATATCCGTTCGATAACCAGGGTTTGCGCAAACGCTGCACTCTTTTGTATAAGCACTGTAAACAAACAACCAGAAGCTGATTTTCTCTAGAGCGGCAGTCAAACTACGAAAGATTTTGACGAAGCACTTGGACAAGCTTCCAAAAGACAGCAACTCTGGCGTTGACATATCCCAGTTTGAAACAATTGATTCCTACCTGGACAAGTAAGGATAATCACATATAATCTGGTACGTCCCGGAAGTTGACCATTGTTAAATAGGTTCCGCCTTGCCTGTGTGCAAACCATATACCTCGACTTCGAGTATGCTGTCGCCGAGCGTACTGACCACACCATGTGGACGGTACACACTAGTATCAACAACGAATACCGACGAACCCTTGGCCGCCTTCGACACCTGGCGCAAAACTCGGATAAGCAAAAGACCGATAAGACGGCAAACGAGAAACGCAATGGTGACAAGTCCAAGGGAGAGAAACAAACAACCCCGAAGCAGAAGAATGACAAGCGCAACGTGGAGAAACGCAAGTTTGGCGATAAGTACCTGGGCTTTCTACACGTCGCTCAGGAGTTTTACAAGGGATATGTGCAGCGACTTTCTGCTCGATACGACATCCCGGAATTGAAGCGTATTGCCAAGGGGATTGAGGTCGACGGATCGTCTACCAGTGATGCCATTAGCCCTGTTCCGAATCAGATTTACCCACTGGTCGTAAACTCTTGCCATTTCACTCTTATTTGCCTTGGCGACCTGGCACGCTACCAGGTTCAATCGGGACTGAAGAAGTCAGGGTATAGAATCGCCTTGGCATACTACAGTCTTGCACACGATCTGAAACCGTATTCCGGTTTCCCATTCCATCAGATGGGTATCATCAGCCTCGAAGAAGGCAAAGATCTAGATACCGTTTATTACTTTTACCGGAGCATTGCAACTGCCGATCCTCACCCCAACGCAAAGCAGAGTCTCGAGTCCAAGTTCAAGACTCTGTTCCAGCCAGACAAGAACCCGCCTAAGAAGCAAACCCGTGCACCGAGCGATGCATTCGTTACCTGGTTCACAAAGCTTCATGCTTCCTATTACAGGGACGAGACCATGGCAGGCAGTTCCGAGCTCGAGAGGGAAGTTCTGCATCGGCTCGACATGGCCTCCAAGAACCCCGAATATTCCGAAGTTCTGTTCAAGATGACACTGATCAACATGTCGAGTTATCATGTCGCCTCGCAGAAGTATACTGGTGAGTATCTTCCACAAGCTTGTCTTGCTATGGTTTTCTAACGCGATACAGAGGTCCAATCACCAGCAGCATCACGGTTTTGCCATCATACCCTGCGCATCAATGCACAGTTTATCCTTGCATTTTGCTCAGCCCTTGCTTCTGAGCTCACCGACATCGTTGAGCGTGAAAGTCATGCTTCCGAGGACCCAGCCACTGCCAAATCGTCCCCTATCATCGAGTCACTTTTGCCTTTGTTGCGCATATATGGCATGTGGCTCGCCGCGCGCCGCCAGGAGATCTTTGGTGCCGGTCAAGCTCTTGGTGCTGTACTGCCAGATATGGTGAAGGCTATCTCCAAAGTCTTTTCATTGCTATGCAATGATAAGTACACCCAGGAAGCGCTGGCATCGTGCCCCTATCTTCTTGTTGAAGACGTTGAGACGCAGGGGTTACTCCCTCTCGCTGAGGATAAAGTGCCCGAGGCATGTCGGTATTACTGTTCCGAGAGTGGCGGGTTGAAGCCAAGACTACCATCACAGGAGCAACGGCTTCGCCCATTCCAAGAGACACTGGCAAGAATCTTGGATATCCTTCGATGCGGTTATTTCCTGGCTGAGGATGGCTTGTGCCCGCTCAGTTACCAAGTCTCCGAGCAGGGTCTTGTATTTGAATACAAGCCCTTGTCTGTACAGAACGAGTCGACTCACCAGCCCATGTCTATCGTGAATTCTCCTGTACGAGAGATAAAGAGCAAGACTAGCACCACAAGCCATCAGCGTAAGGTTTCTGAAAGTCGACAGGTGGATAATCAACCTCCAGTCAACGGAACTGCGAGAAGGTCTTTCGCCGCATCCCCCGAGACTCAGCTTCCCCGGGAAGAGCCTTCCCCTGACGACGCAGATAACACCGTTATCAACATGCTCACGCCTTTCCTGAGACCACCTACCCCTGAGAAGGCCCAGGAGAATCACCGGTCTACTGATGAGTCCTCCTACGGAATGAACAGTACGACGGCAAATGAAGTATTTGAAATGCTTCATGCTGAACCAACTGCTACTGGATCTTTGCCCACAGGCAAGTTTGCACCTTTACCTTGGGCCTGGGTTTATACACCTACGCCTCATAGAGGCAGTGACGCTTCCGCTTCGGCATACAAAGGCGCTTTTGATGCTCCTGTCAGCCCTGACGTCGCCTCGCGGGAGATGTCACGAAACGTCAGCACGTTTGAGAATCCTTATACCAACTCTACGCCCCAGCTTCCCGCTACGCCGATTCCTCGGGCTGGCAGTGGTATGATGGCAAGTCCCCGTGTTACTTCTGCAGCTGAGGAGGCTCATCGCAACAACCTCCTGCAGACCTTTGGCAGTTCCAGCGCCCCTCGAACCTCCTCACTGAGCCAATGGGGTCAGAACTCGAACCGTCTTCCTAATGATACGACCCCGCAATCTTATGGTCATCGCCAGGTCTCCAATGGCTACCCTACATCATCTGCTTTGTCTGGATTCTCTCATCCAAGCAGCCTATATCAGGGTACTCCTAGCAATGGGGCCACCTTTGGTATGCCAAACGGAGGCTACATGGACATGAACCGCTATGATCGCAACCGCACTCAGGATTCGGTGCCAGCTTCATCAGGTCGACGTTTCCAAATGGATGAGACGACATCCAGTTACGATGCCGCCATCTTGCAAGCCGCCTTCTACGGCAACAAGTAGAGGCTGAAAGTGTTCACACGAACGAAATTGCTTTCTCGCCGTCATGACTGGAGTTGCCCATTTGGCCCAGGCTGTGGTCTACAGTTGCGTTCTTGGAATATTCCATCCCGGACAGACTTTCCAGGATTAAGCACGCGCTGTATAGCAACAGCCCAGGTCCCTGCGTGTGGTTCACCATTTTGGGGTTTGTCTGCTGCCGTTCGAGATCGAGTCGGCATAATCGATCAGCTTGCACTCACAATACGCTGTTATTTCACGATGTACGAGTCTCGACACCGGACCTGGACCTTATAGCTGGTTCAGTTTACCGCAACACAACTCGATTCAATCTTGTCATGTATGCAGCAAGTGTGCTGGTCTAGACGCCATTCATGGGCGTAAGATTTTGGGTTCTCAAGCAAGAAGTCATTCATTTTTATGTTCACTCAGATAATATGCTTGCCAAATACTCGATATCGTGGAGGATACCATGCTGCTTAGTGCGCTTGGGAGCCCTCAGTTGGGGTAATACGCTCCCTTTGGATGCAAACGCCGTTGTTGAAACCGTTTCCCTTTTCCCTAGCAACGCCGAACCACATTCAATCCCTCATAAGGGATGTGCAAGATGAGTTGTTAACAGATTTAAGCAGACTGGTAGGTTTGCTTGGGGAAGGGGTATCTGAAGATGAGTTAGTCGAGGGTTGTTATAATGGGTGGTTGTTGAGATTGGTGCCCTTTCCCATGGGCTATGCTTATTGATAGGAAAGATAGGTAGAGGAATGAAAAAAAAAAAGATGATTTTCGAAAACAAAAGGATAAATGATAATGCTTGGGGGCGAACTTACGAAGGTCCAAGCTCCTGGATGCTCAAACGAGCGAGCCATTGGCCCATGTCGATGCTGGTCTCGAGAGGCTTGCCCTGAAGGATACCAGCTAGAAGACCACCAGCAAAGGCATCGCCAGCACCGTTGGTGTCGTTAATCTTCTCCTTCTCAATGGCGTGGACGGGGAACTCCTTGACCTCGTCCTCACCCTGGATAGCAACCAGGGTGGGGTCGGTACCTTGGGTGATAATGGCAACTCGCTTTCTCTTGCCGTTCTCCTTGGGGAGGTTGGCAAGGTGCTTGACAACATCCTTAGGCTCCTTGCTGGGAAGGTCGTGGGACTCGGCGTAGGCGGCAGCCTCAGTCTCGTTACCAATGATGTAGTCCCAGTAGGGGGCGCTGGCATCAACAACCTCCTTGAAGAACTGGGGAATGAAGGGAGCAGAGAGCGAGAGGACGAAGGGCTTGTTGTTCTCAGCAGCCTGCTTAGCGAGCTCCATGATGGCAGGAGGGCAGACTAGTATGTGTTAGCATGATACAATACTGTGAGCGATATGTGTTGCTTCAAGCTCTTCTTACCAGTGAAGTGGAAACCACCAACGTAGTAAACCTCGGCGTTCTCAACGAGCTTCCAGATCTCGGGCTTCTTCAGGTGGTCAAGATCGTAGTGATTGGCAGCACCGAGATCAGTGCACAAGCTTCGGTTGTGGCCAGTAATGATAGCACCGCAACGACCCGTCTTCTCCTTAGGATCAACACGGTACTCGACTCGAAGGCCAGCAGCCTTGACAGCATCGTGGAGAATGGCAGAGTACTTGTCGTCACCGGCACCACCGACGTAGACAACGCTGTTGGGAGGGAGGATGTACTGAGCACCTCGAGCACTGTTTTGAGCCGCACCACCAGCAATGAGCTTAGCGTCGTAGTTGTTGAGGAGGTCTTCGTAGAGAGGGAGGTGCTTCTCCTCAGCGAGGATAGCATCGTTAGGCTTGAGGCCGTACTTATCCAGAAGGGCCTGATCACCCTGGGCCTGGATGTCTAAGGGACGAAAAGACTACCTGTCAGCAATTGATCGATATGGAACGCATCGGTGTAAGCAGAAAAGAGATTCTATTTCAATGGACCCGGCATTGAGAACTGTCTATTATACAAAGACTGGATTTAGCAAAGCTTACCGAGGAGAGGGTTCTCCAGACAGAAGAGGGAGTATTCTTTAACGGAAGACATTGTGTTTAATTGTCTCGTCTGGTATACACGATATGGTGAGGTAGATAAGAATAAGGGTGTAGTAGCTTTGGAGGGGAAGAGTTTGAGACGAATGGAGGGGTCAACCGCTTTGGTGGGGTTCAGACGTGGGGCCTGTTTTTTCGGCAGCCGAGTAGGAGTGACGCTGGCAAAGCTCCGAGTCCACGTGCGGTAGGTAGGAAGGAATCTTAGAGAGGAGGATGGTTTTGTCAACATGGTTACGTCTAGGTAGGTAGATAAGGGATCGATGCAAGGGTGTATTCAATTGATCCGTGGATGATTTCTATGATGGAGCGAGTTTGTTTGATCAAAGTTGCAATTGATTGATCGACGGCCAAAGCTGATGATATAATTCCATTTGCTATCATACGATCAATTTGGGAAACTACATCACGATCTGGTGACCTCACTAGCAACCAACTACTGCTACTACTGCTTCTGCTATGTGCTCCCGAATTCAATCAGCAGCAAGCTCTCTAATTAACATATCATTCAGCACCACAACAGCTGCGAAGCTGACGTTGGTCCAAGACAGTATATCAAGAGTGAAATGGACACAATAAACATGGTTGGGCCGCAGGTGGACGACACAATCGCTTTAACAAGGACATTATTTTACCAAGCATGCTTCTCTCATGGAAGCCTTTTTTCGGTATTCGAGGTATCTCACTTCTTCGCTCACATCTTTCACAGAGAAAAGGCCTTTCAGAATTTTTTTTGCGCCAAATGCCATAGTACTTGCCCTCGAAGCTACCAGCCATCTGCTCTTGGCAGTACCTTCAATAGATGCAAGCAAGCCAGTAAACACCATCCCAATGAGACCATGAACCCAGCAACCACTTTATTCCTTTGTCTTCTGGGTACCACGGAGAAGACCCGTTCTGCGGGCGGCGATAAGACCGGCCTTTTGACCCTGGGCGGCGTATCGGGAGATGGTAGAAGCCTTACCAATATGTTGGTGGTTACCCTGTGTCGAGTGTCAGCTTTTCTGCATTTCATCAATTCTGTTCGGGAGATACGTACACCACCGTGGGGATGGTCGACGGGGTTCATGGCAACACCACGAGTCTTGGGCCAGCTGTTACGCTTGACAGCGAACTTGTGCTTGGCACGAGAAGCCTCTGCAAAGCGAGTCAGTAATCCATTCTTCCACTACTCGATCCTCTGGAGAAACGTACTCAGGAGAGGCTTGTCAGTTCGGCCACCACCAGCGACGATACCGATCATTCCTCGGGAACCGGAGTGGACGACCTTCTTGGCACCGGAGGGAAGCTTGATGCGGGTCTTGCCCTCATCAGGGTTGTGGCCGACAATGGTGATGTAGTTGCCGGAGGTTCGGCCGAGAGAACCACGGTCACCGATCTTCTCTTCGACGTTGGAGACGACGGTACCCTCAGGCATCTCACCGAGGGGGAGGACGTTGCCGACGGTCAGAGCAGCCTTCTTTCCGGCGTAGATGAACTGGCCGGTGTACATGCCTTCGTTGGCGATGAAGGTCTCGGTAACCTGCTTGAATCGGTAGGGGTGGCGGAAGACGACCTTGGCGAGAGGGGCACCACGACCTGTACGACAATCATCGTTAGTTGTCGTTCCTCCATTTGCACAAAATTTGTAAATTTCCGTCGAATTGTGCTTCTCGGGAACCTAATCGGGGAACTTGCCAGCATCGTGGACGATCTCGCGGACTACACCTCGAATGTAGCCGTGGCGCTCGGCATAGTCGAGGTTTCTGAACTTAGCAGGAGCCTTGTTCAGGCGCGTGTTGGCCGCTATCCTGTGCGTCAGTATTCTGATGTTTTCGATATCGCGGAAAGGCTCGTTCGGTACTGACTGAAGATGGATCCACGACCCTTACGCTGGTTGCGAATGACTCTACCCATCGTGAATAGATGTTCTGTTGAGCTGCAGGTTAGTAAAGACAATCGTGGGCGAAGAAGGAAGGGAGGGGGATATTTACCTGGCTTAGGCCGCTTGGTGTTTGTTCAGACTGGCTCCTGCCGCAGACAATTTTTCTGTGCGAGGAAGAACGATGGCAGGCCACGTGATAGGGTTCACCTTCCCAAAAATCAATTCTGAGTGGGCAAGGCCCGCTAAGCCTGTGGGGCAATTGATCAGAGGTGAGGTGACCACTCGCCGACTCCCGGTCCTTAGAAATTATCCGATCACTGCAACTTTGGCGCGACGCGCGCTCAGCCAATGCCGACCTTTTGCTTCTTAACATCAATTCAAGCTGAGCTGAGGTCATCACGAACGATGATCACCATCACCCCAACAGCACGTCTCGGCGTGTGGCATGACCTTTGATTTTTTATTAACATTTCAAATGCTTCACTACCATCGATCATGAACCGATAATAATCTATAACATCAATATGACACTCCTGTTACCATTCCTGCCATCTCATTAAACAGATATCCTCAATATTGCGCGCATACTCTTCGTTGCAGTTTTGCACACGCGTAGTATTGCGCTGGGTTGCAATGAAGTTGAGCGGGTCAGGGTGTCTCGAAGTTTGGAGGAATGAGATTGACCAAGTGGTTGATCCACGATGAGTGACAAGGGGACGTTCATGGCAGCATTATTTCTCAGTGGAATGACTCTGTGTTACAACTTTGAGCTTCGCGATAGCTTCTGCGATGTGTTTCTAGTGAAACACCGCCCGTTGGCCCAGATGATGGATACCAGCTCGTCCTTTGAGACTGCCATTGGGTGTGGTGGGAAATTGCACTATTGAAGGCCGCATACAAGGCGGTGAAAGCATCGTCTTTGTCCACATTCGCGTGTGACTAGACTATTCTTCTCATCGTTCGAACTATGGCGTCGCAGTTTATGACGATTAAAAGAGTTCTGGAGATGTGATGACCCACGAACAGGGTTAATGAAGAGACCTCATTTTTGAGGTAGGTTGGGTGCCGAAGTTCGTCCAGAGTGCTTGTTGAAGACCACTCATACGGCATTGTGAAGATGAACGAAACGGTTGAGCCGACTACAGTTGCACCGACTTAAACGACTTTGATACGATTGTTCAAAGAACAGGACGAACGGAAAAGAGACGTTGATATGATACAACCAAATGTGTCACTGGATGAGCTATTTGACTATATGGGAAATGATGTTTTTACAAGGTTCTGTGCAGCTTCATGCCCAAAGAATATGATGGACTAGGGCCGTTATGGTGCTCGCACGGGGATAGCTCAGATGCAGGGTGTTCTTGGCCTTGGGCACCACAAAGCCTTGACTTCGCTTTGTTTTATAACGGTTGTTTGAATGCCTGCCTACATAGTAATTGATATTTGCCTAGCCTATCAGAACTCATAAGCCTAATCTGCGGCTCTTAAGCAAGGCTAGTGGATGCTTGTTCCGTGTGAGAGCCCGAGTTACGTCGTTCCTCCTGCTTCTCCCCCCACTCATCTCCATTCATCTCCATTCATCTCAACTTCACATCAACAAACACCAACGAATCGAATCGCCTGTAAAATGTCGGCCGAAGACGATTCTTCCGATCTCTCTTCTTTGTCTTCGCTTTCGCCCGCGCCTTCTGATATCGAGCTTGAAGAGCCAACTGAAGAGCCCGTTGCCAAGCCCAAAAAGGGCATCCAGAAATACTTCTCCAAGGTTACAGAGCAACCGCCTAAGGAGGCTTCGCCGCCGCCTCGAAAGCGATCACCCTCACCACCTCACGAATATGTGTTGGCAGATAACCCTGACATTGCAGTATGTAACCCATATTGGTGGTTTGGTTTTTATTTATTTATCCACAAACGTTTGGCGCGCGTGGCTACATTTGCGACGCGCCTTCGTCGCGTCCTGGACGTCCTGACCAAATGCTAACAGCTATAGTTCATTGTAATGTTCAGAAGCCGCTTCAATGATGCATTCCCAAAATCACTCGCCCACTTCGGCCCCCAAGAACTCGAACGCGATGTCGTCGAACCTATACCTGGCGATCGAGCCGAACACTTCCTCTGCGCGTTGCTGGGGTTACTGTTGAATCGCAAACAAGATGTCAAGTACGGCAGAACCGTAATTAACAAGGAATAATATGCTAATGAATCTTTCGTCAGGCCTGGTCATTATGGTCGTGCTTTAGAAGATGCTATTAGCTCCCACAAGAATCAATGGGCGCCTGCTTGGGAGGATAAGAGCCCATTGTCTGGCGGCGCAACCTTCACCTCGATGAATCCTACACAACGAGTGCGTCAGGCCAATCCCATTCCTGTGCGCATCCAAATTGCTAAACTCTCGACAGCTCACACTCCTACGATACCTTATTCTGTGGACTCTTTCGTCGTCTGAAACGGTCAAAGGACTCATCAACCAATCTTACAAGCAGAACCGACACGATGACGACCTGAACCAGCCTCGATCGGTGCAGCCATGGGGATCTGACGGCGACAAGCGTCGCTACTTTCTCATTGAAGGACAAGACGACACAGCCTTCCGTGTCTATCGAGAAAGCAACCCTGCTGGGACAAATCGAACATGGTACAGCGTAGCAGGTACAATTGAAGAGCTTAGAGCTCTTGCCGAGAAACTCGAGGTCAAGGATGGTGGGCCAAAGGCTACAAAACTAGCTCAGAAGATGTACACTGCCATTCCTCGATTTGAAGCTGGCGAAGAGGTCAGTTTGTCACTTGCTCAATGTTTTAGTGACCGAGAAGACTTCACTTAGACTCTGCTTTTGTTTATTGTACTAACGCAATCTCTAGAAACGCAAGCGTCGTGATTATCGGCAGATGCGCAAGGAGCAGTTCAAGCGACCTGAGCCTGGATTTTCTCTCTATGAGGGTCGTACCAGAGGCAAAAAGATTAAATACACTTACTCCGACGATGAAGATGTCTTTACGACCGACTCGACTACTCGACGATCTACTCGCAACACTGGGACCCATACTCCGGTCGAAACTGGCCCGGTTACCACCGCCAGTGGCCGACAGATCAAAGCACCGACTCGCCTCAACCCCACGACTGGAAGCAGTGCCCCTGGTAGTGTGCAAGGGGACACATCCGAAGTGGAGAAGGAGACATCTGTTGGCCCTACGGGGCGACCTCGACGATCAGCAGCAGTGAACCACGGTACAAGCGGTTGGTCCGAACCCAAAAAGGCTTCTCGACGTAACGCCGGCGACGATTCCGACGAAGAGAGCGAGGCCGAATTTGGGGACGATGAAGAGGATGTCGATGAACATGTCCCTGAAGGATCAGAAGACGAAGACGAGCTTGATGAGGATGAAGAAATGGTGGACGACGACCTGGACGAGCAAAACCAAAGCTTGGTCGTGAAGCTCTCAGTTACACCGCCCAAACTGCGGAACGTCCTCGAACCTAGTGTACAAGCTGGAAACAAACTACCAACGCCAAGCTCTGATAAGGAAGCCGAAGAATCTCGACCCTCAGAAGAGACGCTTGTTGAGATGGAGGATGCGCCGGCAGCTACTCCCAGCAAAGAACCTCAGCCTACAGTCAATCAGTCTCCTAACGCGGACCCCGATTTTGCTGAACGCCAGAATTCGACACCGGGAGCTATTCATGCGACATCTTTGGCTTTTAGAGGGAGCCCAGAAAAGACGCATGCGCAACCCGCCCCCCAGTCATTCGATGTTAGCGTAAAGCATGAGTAGGAGCTGTAATTTGACAGATCATGTTTTTTTTGGTTGGAGTTTTGGAACAAAGGAATCATATGGCATAGAGTTATTCAAGCTTAAGGCTGGCATCATGGCGGGATAGAACTGAGGTATCAAAAGAAACAAGGCATTGACTGTATTAAGGGTTACCAGTATTCGCAACTTTTATTTATGCGGTACGGATTGCCCGACAGAGAACAACACATCGGGAATCAGATGCTTAGGAATGGATATGGTAATAGTTAAGAGCGAGCGATTGTAGTGAAGATATGCTCATTCTTATACCAATGATAAACTAAATTATACACACGATTCCTGTGGAGGTTCTTCATATGTCGTCCAATATCTCGAGAATGATGTGCCAGTCAAATTAGCCATCCATTATAAACAGGCCTTAGCAGTGGCCTCGTAATTGCTATTCATTCGTGCTGCACATGTTTTCAAGGCTAGAGGTCTACCTTGAAATTAGGTATTCTAGTAACAACAATTACTGGAATTTTCTTTTACAATTTTGAGGGCTATCTATTAATATGTGACTAGAATGCTGCATCCTGTCGTATATACGGTCTATTCATCTCAAGCATGGATTTTCTCTTTCAAGCTCTTTTGCTATGTGTAGGTATGTTCCCTGTTCAACTGTTAGTTGCGTCTCCCAGGAGCGGCAGAGGTGATTCATGACTTACAGTTGTTGACTCCCCACCACCAGCGTCTCACTCGAGCACCTAACGTGTTTCCGTGTAGTCGAGCATTCCTGTTCCAGTGCTGCCAGCCGCAAAGGAATAAGTTGTATACTAGACCCTGGGTCAAGGGCATCAAGATCTGCCACGCATGTTAGAAATGCTAGTACAACGCCAGTATTGGATTCAGGTGTACCTGGTCTCTTGTTGTTATGAGCGCCACCTTCCACCATGTATCGGCCTTTGAGATGCTTCGCAGATAGCTCTGCTCGAAGCGCAGGTCTGGTAGCGGAGGGAGGTTGGAATGTCGTGGAGCGGGACGGAGGACACTGTAGGGGATATCTTCCTCCTCCTCATCATCTTCATCAATACCATCGTCGTGCTCGTGCTTGACATGCTCAAGAGTCACGGGTTGTCTTCTCTCAGCGGCTGTAGGCGGGTTGACGTCGAGTGCAGGGTCGGGATTGTGCTCGATGCTTGCGGCTTGGACGGTGGCCGCCAGTTCAGTAGGTCCCGAGTCCATATCTATGGTGTGTTGCCCGTGTTATCTAAGGAGATGAGCCTGTGGTAGACTTTTTCCGCGTTATCGAATTATTGGTTGCTGATGACAATGATTGATTGACGTCGCATGGCCGAGCTGCGGAAGGTTACTGCCGGGCGGTAGACTAGCGTGTGGAGGTGGTGGGGGGTCTAGTTGGATTGAGTGTCTGAGCTGTGAAGCTTCAGGTCAAGAAACAATGCCTGATCATCGATACTGAATAGTGTCATAAAGTTAATACATTGTTTTATTTCGCATTTTCAGAGCTCTACCGAATACCTACTATTACTTCTTACTTGAATAACGTGTAGATATCCCGAATTGTGATCAGATCACAGGAGAATAGTGAAGGCTCACAATACTTAGGAGCTGTATTATGAACCGACCACAATTAGTAACAGGTACAAACCATGCAACAGAATCACTTACCAATTTATAGTACGTAGCTAATAATTCCTCTGAGACAATACCTGCGCAGTCATCCAGCACATTAAGACATCAATTGAAAGACTATGAAACATGAACATAACTTCCTAGGCTTCGTGCCTCGAATTACTGCAGCTCATGCAGCTTAAAGTACCGGTGATTTGCTTGGTGGCAATTAAGCTTAAACCAGCCCTACAGGATCAGATGTTGATATATAAGAACCTCGAACCAGCAATACATATAGGTAGTATTGAGGTTACGTATTGACGGGCGACCCCACAGAGGATATGAGTAAATAAAACAGGTTTGTTGCTGACTGAATATCCTATGGCTGATATTGCCACTCGTCAACTGAAAGCTGTATCTATTCATTCCAATTTCGGCCCCCAATAGCGATACAAACCAAAAACTTCGAGCCAATTGGAGTAATGCAAGACTCAACATACCTCTTCAAATGAGCTACAATATGACATGCGTAATTGTTTTGTGTTGCGGTGGCTGTTCAGCATTTGGTTGAAACAAGGATAGGGCTGTAAGTTTCCAAGTGATGATCGGCAATATCAGACGCGCTAGACCCTCTTTATTGTAACTTTACTTACGATGACTGAATGGAACTTCTTTCTGTCCTAATGATCGATCATCTTATGCCGCCGCGATGAGCTTCTGCAATGGCGGGCTGCAGTGCAGCGTTCCTGCTGAGTCTGTGGAAGACCCTGATATGAATGGAATCGGGGTAAGGTCTGCCTCTGCCTCAAGTGCTAGTCGATAAGCTCACATCTTCATTACAGGTTGTCTTGTCCTCTGTCATCACAGCCGCAATTCAGTGTTTGTGGCCATATTGGCTGTGGTTAAACGTGGTATACCCAAACAGCAGCACATACGCGTGGATGAGAAAGTTCTCTGCTGGATCGGCGTCAGGAAGCCAGCCAGCGATGCGCCTAGCAATCTTGGATATCAGTCTCTTCTTCTTGCACTGAGTGATCAGATGCTGGCTGTTGGCCTGTGTTATCTCATCGCCATGTATGCTCAGGTTTGCAAAGTCTCACTGTATTCATTCTTCATCGGTGCCCAGCTGGCATATTTGTCGTCCAGCGTCCATCTATGCACCCTTCTGGTTCTCAAATCATATTTCAAGAAACACCCAAAACAAGCCATCATACGGGGTGTCCTGATGGCGATATTCATGGGTCTCCTTGCAGCAAGTCTAACACTCGAGTTCATCACGCTATCCGAGCCACGCAATAGGTTATTCCTCTGTGGGCTTCACTATCCTACAGAGCCTCGTCTGAGCCTAGTGGCGTCCAGGGCTTTTGGGATGACTGTGCTATTGATATTCATATACTG
Organism: Fusarium cf. aywerte; assembly: GCA_011034095.1. NCBI lineage: Eukaryota > Fungi > Ascomycota > Sordariomycetes > Hypocreales > Nectriaceae > Fusarium > Fusarium cf. aywerte. Next base: position 67,470 of record WETZ01000015.1, read on the forward strand.
GAACGCCTTTCGATCGATCAGGTTTGACGATTCACTGAGGGTTAGTTTTGAGAACAGAGCCTCGAAGAACATTGTCCTGCGCTGTATTTACTCAGGCCGTCAAGGGAAAGAAGATCTCCAAACCTACTTTGAATGTAGAAGGGACAAGATTCGACATGACAATCGAAAGAATGCCACAATATTAGAACACCAAGACAGCTTTTGGAAAGCATTATGCATTGTCGTACCACCGATTATTTCGGAAATGATTGGTTCAGTTCTACTCGAACTTTTGCTTGCCATCGGTTCGTTTTCCGTGGCTTTATACACACTGGTTATTGGTCTCTTCTACCAAGGTGTTGACTACAAACCACTCCTCACTCAAGCTTTGGTCAAATTATGCCAATGCTCTTACTCATTGTCATTGCACTGACTGCTTTCGAGGTTGGCAGTATGTCTCTCTTCCGTGGCTGGTTGATTAATCGCTAACTTCTGATAGCAATCGAGAACTTCCGAGGAATAGAGATCGAAATAGAAATAAAGAAAAAGCCTGCTTCGATACACGTTCCTCAAGTACTAGAGGGATAAAGTGAGAACAGAGCGGGTTGAGCGGGAGAGGCGAGTATGAATCAGAAATACAACCATATTGTTGTGGGTAGTGTTGATTGCCAGCTCAACTTGGAAACCCAACAGATGCTAGACTCGATACTGGATCACTTCATTGGTATAACAACTGTTGATTGAGATAAATGTTCAGTAACTCATCAGCACTGGACCTTGGGATATCTCAATGTATATGGACGTATAATCAAGATCTATCTAGCCACTGTATGAAATAAGCTTCATGCTTGTAACAATTGCTGACCAAGTTACTATTAATGAATCTTTCAGTATAACAATGACCAAAGAACACCCCCAGTGAACCACAGGTAGGCGGATAGGTAGCCAAATAGCCATTTTTTGCTCTCTTTCAGATATCCCGGTGTTGAATATAGCAACCAAGAACACTTTGGGCTGAAAGGAAGAAAGGACGCCCTAAGTGATACTGCAGTCCCAGACCTTGATCTTCTTCCTTTGGGCTGACTTTTGTCTCATAAACTTCGATGATCAGTCATGCCGGAAAGAGTCATATATTACACCCATAGATGTGTTTTTCCGTAATGAATAAGCATGAATATACACACAGTACTGTCTGTACGCAGTTCCGAGGCATGATTCAGAGTTGATTATGGGACCCGCTCGGGTATCAACGAATCCAAGACAGTCATGGTCAGGGTACCTGGAAATATTAAGCACTGTTAAGCAAAATCAAGGTTACGGTTAGTGACCAAACTGTGAAAGCCCAGTGACCTAACTGGGCAAGTTCCTGAAGTTCAGTGTAGTGACCAGGCCAGTACCAGTGAGTGGGTTACCTACGGGATCAAAGTGGATTGGATTGGATTGGCTGCCTGTGGGTACCTAGGTACGGCAAGTACCCGGTTAGTTAGGTCATCGCTCGTTGTGCGAAAAAAATCTGGCACTAACATCCAACTTTTGGGATCTTCAGGCTCCAGAGTCCAGACTTAATAGTTCAACGACTCCCAGGCTTCGCGAGGAGAAACCCTTCCCAAAGAAAAAAAAAAGTAACCACTCGCAACAAGGTCTGAGCCAAGTCCCCAACCGCCAAAATGAGTGACGCTCAGGCGAACGAGGCCGAGAAGAACGTAAGTTAAGTCAAGTCGAGTCCATCTATTGTGCCCCTCTTCTTTCTTTCTTGTGTGGTGTTTGCCCCGCGATCGAGAAATTAAAGACTCTGTCATCATCCTTCCAACACTATAAACAACCACGACACTGGCTGACAACTATCTACAATAGATTGAGATCTGGAAGGTCAAGAAGCTCATTAAGCGTCTTGAAGCCGCCAGAGGAAATGGAACCTCAATGATTTCTCTCATTATCCGTAAGCCGCATTACCCCCTTTGCCTCGACCTCGAAACAGCGCACTAACTTGTGTGTCCTTTAGCTCCCAAGGATCAAATCTCTCGAGCTGCCAAGATGTTGGCTGAAGAATACGTACGATTTTACCAGATCAATGAAACTCCGCTTCAGAGACACTAACATTGTCCCAGGGTACCGCCTCCAATATCAAGTCTCGAGTCAACCGACAGTCCGTCCTGTCCGCCATTACCTCGACCCAGCAGCGTCTCAAGCTGTACAACAAGGTCCCCCCGAACGGTCTGGTCGTCTACTGTGGTGAAATCTTGACCCAGGAAGGAAAGGAGCGAAAGGTCAACATCGATTTCGAGCCCTTCAAGCCCATCAACACCTCCCTTTACCTGTGCGACAACAAGTTCCACACCGAGGCCCTGGCAGAGCTGCTCGAGTCCGACCAGAAGTTCGGTTTCATCATCATGGATGGTAACGGTGCCCTCTTCGGAACACTGAGCGGAAACACCCGTGAGGTTGTCCACAAGTTCTCAGTCGATCTTCCCAAGAAGCACGGTCGTGGTGGTCAGTCCGCTCTCCGTTTCGCCCGTCTGCGAGACGAAAAGCGTCACAACTACGTCCGAAAGGTTGCCGAGTTGGCTGTCCAGAACTTCATCACTGCCGACAAGGTCAACGTCGCTGGCCTCATCCTTGCTGGTTCTGCCGATTTCAAGAACGATCTTAACGCCTCCGACATGTTTGACAACCGTCTCGCGACAAAGGTCATCAAGGTCGTCGATGTTTCCTATGGTGGTGAGAACGGTTTCAACCAGGCCATCGAGCTGTCTTCTGAGACTCTCGGTAACGTCAAGTTCATCCAGGAGAAGAAGCTCATTGGAAAGTACTTTGAGGAAATTAGCACGGATACTGGCAAGGTCTGCTACAGTATCGAAGACACCCTCAAAGCCCTTGAGCTCGGTGCTGTCGAGACTCTTATTGTCTTTGAGAACCTCGAGATCACCCGCTGGGTTCTCAAGGACAGCAACGGCAGTGAGATTATCCTCCACACCACCAAGCAGCAGGAGCAGAGCAACCGAGACAAGTTCCTCGATAAGGAGACTGGCCAGGAGATGGAGATTGTTTCTCAAGAGTCCTTCCTGGAATGGATTGCTGAGCATTACAAGGACTTTGGTACCACTCTCGAGTTCGTTTCTGACCGATCCACTGAGGGCAACCAGTTCGTCAAGGGCTTCGGTGGTATCGGCGGTATTCTCCGATACAAGGTCAACTTTGAGCAGCTTGCTGAAGTGAGCGACGACGACGAGTATTACGACGGTGAGTTGACAATATCATGAGAAACAAACCTCTAGAGTCTAACAGTGAATCAGATTGACCAGCAGATCCCCTCGTGACCAGCGAGGGATCGACTCAAGTTCATCCGTCCACGTACAACAACAGTGCCATGCGCCCCGAGGCGCAGAGGTCGACCGATGCCGCGCCGATGTCAATCGCCCAACAGCGCTTGGTGGAGAGGGACAGTCTCTCGCCTCTCCATTCTTCCCGCCAGGCATCGCGACCCAGTCCGCTTCGCACAATGATGACGGCTTGAGTTATGATCGACGGGAATAGAGGTACACAGAGCCCTCCAATTCCTGCACCTCAAGAAACCAGAATGTCAGGTCTAACGGCTAGTAGGCCCAACCATTAAAATTGAAGGATAGCGGCGGCACGACGACTAGAGAATCGTGAGGGTCAGCATGGGCAAAGCGATGCCCGGCCTGAAGATTTGTTAGTATTTGGGTAGGGTCGGTGTGAGATGGCTGCAAGGCAGAATTCCCTCTTTTAGAGGTAAATAGTCATGAGCAGGCACAACATATCGAGTCAACAAAATACAAGTCGTTTGTATGGCCACTTTGAATGTAAATGCGATGTGATCAGTTCCATTTCAGGTGTTCACGTGTGTAACCGTAACCATTGGCATTCCCTTATGGTGGAAAAGTAAGTTCAGGGGAACATATTTCACAAAATTGAGGCTAGCTAGGTTTCTCTATCGTATCGAGACCGCGTATTCTATCCAGACCCGTTTCCGGTGTTCTGACCTAGACGCTGTGTGGGGGGTTCGCAGATGGGCGCAGCATGACATGGGTGTGCTACGTCAACGCAACCTTCAGGTCCCTGACCTGGACTGCTCGTAGCGAGTACCATGGCCTATCAATGGCCACTTCCATCTTGTCAACATCATTCCATCTCATCTTCTCACCGTCATATAATTTCTTTTCTCTGCGCCATAAAAGACTACAGCTCAGTGGCAACTGAAGCTGTCGTCGGGCGCTCAAACATAATTATTTCTTATAATGCCTGAATCACAGCCTGACTCCCCGCCAGCAGCGGCCAACCAGGCTGGCCGCGCTATCCCCGTCGGCCTCAATGAAGCAGCTCTCGATTCTCCGACCTTTCGAGTAACTGCTGCCAACTTTGGCGATCAAGTCGATGCGATCGAAAAATGGCTCAACGGATATGCCCAATCGACCTCGAAGCTCCTGCAAGACATCCTCGCCCTCGAGGAGACCATCAATACCTTCCTCGTCAAGACTATGCCCTCGGTGTCTGATGGCGTTGTCGACAATGATTATACGTTTCTGGCTCTTAAGAGAGTGGGTGATGGGTGGCGCGAGTATTGGATACAGATGATAAGCACAATGAAGAAGATGGACGGTTCAGTCGTTGACCCTATCCGGCAGTTCATTGTTGGTGACCTCAGGAACTTCAAGGAGTGCAGGAGAGCTATGGAGCAGGCGCAGCGAACTTTTGACTCGACACTCGCTCGATACGTCAGCCAGTCGAAGACAAAGGAGCCATCGGCCTTACGTGAAGACGCTTTTGCCGTTTTTGAGACACGAAAGGCGTACCTCAAAGCATCAATGGACTACTGTCAGCTTGCACCTCAGCTGCGCTTTAGCATGGATAAGCTGTTGGTTAAGATTTGCACCGAACGATGGAGTCAGTTGAGGCGTACTAGAGAAGCTGCTGGCGACATCAGCCGCTGGAATCAAGAGATGGAGCGCATCCAGGGTTGGTCAAATGAGATGGGGGCGTCCGAGATGGTCTTTAGACGGGAGTTGCAATCCGCACGAAGAGAAATTGGTGAGAATGCCCTCGCAGGATTTAAGCCATCCCGTGAGATTGAGGATTATAGCACTTCTACTGTTCCCTTTCTCGGCAGCCGCGGTCCTGTTACCGTGCGCCTTGAAGAGGGTGCTACCGTTGTATCCGAGAAGCAAGGATGGCTATACCTCCGAGTACTTCAAGGAAAGCCAGCGCGACACACCTGGATCAGGAGGTGGTACTATTGCCGTGATGGCATCTTTGGTTGGTTAATACCTGGACCTTTGGGAGTTCTACAGGGCGACGAAATTGGAGTTCTGCTCTGTAACGCAAAGCCAGCTGTTGCCGAGGACAGGCGCTTTTGTTTTGAGGTCAAAACGAAGAGTCAGACTACTCTTCTCCAAGCCGAAACGCAAGGCGAGCTTACAGAGTGGTTGGAGGTGTTCGAGGTCACCAAGAAGCGCGCTTTTGAGACAACCATGAACAGAACCAGCGCTTCGCTACCCGGATCCGTTGATCCAGCATTTTCCATCTCACCCCCAAGCATTCCCGAGTTCTCTGCTAAAGCCTTAGATGCACAAATCGGGATCTACGATGAGTCAAGCCCCAACGTTGACCGTACGAACACACTGCCTGTGCCTGGGCCAGAAGGTAGCCTCAGCACACGGCAGAGCTTTGATGTTAATGGCAGCCACTCTCGTCGTACTATAACCTCTCTAAGTCGGGATCTTGCTAGAGAAGAGGGTGAAAGCGGCCGTGAGCATGCTGCCAGAATTATTCAAAAGCTCGACCTCCATCGCAAGGCTACCTTTGGTAACCAAGGTCCCGAAGGGATGCAAGGAGGTGCGGCTTCTACTACTGGACTGGCGAGCATGATGGCTACTAGCCATACGCTCCCGCCAGGTTTTCCAGGTGCAGCGCCAAGTACATCGAATTTTAGACAGACTCCCAGCATGTTACCATCGGTAGACACCCAGGCTGGCAATTTGGCCCCGGCTACTCTAGCCAAACCTCCCTCCATGACTGGTCTTAGTCGTATTGCGGTTCTAACAGCAGGAGAACGCCAGCCTGTGGGCAACAATAGGAAGCTTCCCGCGTCTGTGGTTGCGAATTATTGGGGAAGTAGTCTCTGGGGTGCTATGAACGCACCACCCCAACCTGTGCTTCCCAGACTTGACGAGGACGACCCTATAGGTGTGGTAGTGCCCGGAAGTACCGTGGGTCAAAGCGTGCAACAGAAGGCTGGCGGCGAGTATTTCCCTCGAAACTATCCTCCTGAGTTGCGAGCTCAACACGCCCAGTTTAGACTCTTGTTTCCAGATGCGCCTTTGGAGGAGAAACTGGTACTTGTCTTCCGAGCTGCATGGACTGGGTCTCCCGAGCGAGGTCCTGGTAAGCCAGATATGGCTGGCGATGGCCGTATATATGTTACACCCGACAACATGTACTTCTATGGACAACAGATTGGCCTTGTTACTGCCTATAGTATCAACCTTGATATTATTAGCGAAGTGACGGCGGCCCCAGGGAGGGATTGCGACTTCATCTTCTTACACCTTAACGAGAACGCAAACGAGACTGGTTACACCAGAATTACTATCAAAGTATTCTTGGAAGATCTGGGTCTCCTTCACACTCGTCTTAACCTGCTGATCGATGATATTCAAGCTGAGGAGCCTATGGACGTTGAGGCTATTATCACTACGTTGGTCAACCTCGAAAAGGAGGAGTATGACCGACCAAGTCCCAGCGTTGAAAGTTGGGAAGAGGTTTCAGCGAATACGCCGATGGATGATGGAACGTCAACGGGACGACCAGTTGCTCGTCGTATGGAGTTCAGCCCTCCTTTGCGGTCCTCGAAGTCGCGAGCACGTCACAATCACAAACTGCACCTGCCAGTTCGTCCTGTCATTTACGAGCCAGAAGGCATGAAGGAAATGGCCGCGGAAAGACACTTTGAGATCAGTGCCAAGTCTTGTTTTCATGTTCTCTTTGGTGACAAGAGCTTTGTTTTCCCAAAGCTGTACTTTGAGCGACGAGCTCAGCAGATTGCCCAAGGGCCATGGGTGCTGGTGGATCAAGGCAGAATGAGACGTGACTTCCAGTTCAAGGTTGATTACAAAGACGTTCTGGGACGGTCAAAGACAGCCGACGTCAACGATTATCAAATTATCGATGTCTTCAGTGACCACGTTACGTACGTGGTGACGCACGTCAAGACAGCGTGGCATCTACCTCACTCGAGTTGGTTCAAGGTTGTGACCAAGATTGTCATTACACATGTGGCCAAATCCAAGTGCAAGCTGGCTATCTACACCAAGACGGATTGGTCAAAGAACCCAGCTCTTTCCAAGAACTTGATTGACCGTCAAGCGATCCACGATGCTGCTAGTGATGCTGAGGAGCTGGCCGAAGTTGCTACAGATCAGGTTCGTAAGCTTGGGACGCGAAGCCGAACAAACAGAGCGATCCAGGTTTATGGTCAAATTGGACAGCAGACCGAGGTAGTCGTCTTCTCGCCTGCTTCAACAGACTCAGCAAAGAAGCAGGTAATCAAGCCCCGGACTCTTACGACCATGGTTTTCGAAACAATCCGATCTTTTGGAGAAAGTGCAGTCTCGTCAGTCATCATGTGGGCGATTGCTGTATTGCGCAACATCTTCAATTTGATAACTGCCCATTGGATCATCTTGGCGCTGCTCGCATTTAGCACACTCACCAACCTGCTGTTGACTTCAAGCGAGACATCGGTTTGGTGGAAAGAAAGGAAAGCCGCAGGATTTATGCAAAACATTGGTATCCGGCCCAATACTATGATGAGCAAAGCTATCTACTTTGCGGATCTGCATGAGGCGTCTGGTACCAACCAAGCTCTGTCATTCCCTGAAAACAGTACATGCTTTTCGACGTTCAAAGATCTACTGGACACGACAGACATGGACACACCATGGGAAGATGCTGGAGCCAGCTTGTCTTCACCTACTAGCCGTGCCACAGCGCGCCGGCTTCGACGGACAAGACAGCGTCTAGGAACTTACCGGCATGATTTGTTGGTTGCTATGAGGGTAGTCAATAGCATTGAGCGGGAGATGCTTCAATCGGAGTGGGAGAATTGGTTAGTCGATGAAAAGCTCCTCTGCGATGAGTTGGATACTATGCTCGAGCAGCAAGATGAGACAAAGGGACGAAAGAAAGGAGCCGAAACTGGCAAGGGGCCTAAAGGATCGCAGAAGGTCATGGAGCCTTTGCCGGCTAAGAGACGGCAAGTCCTTGAGCAATGGCGGGATAGTTACTGCGGAAGCTGTAAGCAGGACTATCAAGTTGTGATGACGGAGCGGAAGTTGTCTATTTTGTAATCACAATAAATATGAGTAAGGGAATTAATATTATTTAGTAGCTACCTATACATATAAAGACTCGAGAGGTGAATAGAACTCTCACGCGCCTTTGCCTGGCGAATTTCATCTGTCATCAAATGCTACAAACCAACCATGCTAAATTTATAATGTCGGGAGCATTCTAGAATTTGCTTATTTACTGGACCTACGTCCATTCTTATCATGCATAATCTATCCTCTCCATCTTTTCCTGTTCGACACCCAGAGGAGAGGATCCGGGGTGTCCGGGTGCCTCTATACCTTATATCCGAGTATTCCGAAAGCGGGCAACAACTGTAGCGCGCGGGTCGCTCTCCGGGCGCTAAGTTATAGTGGTAGCGTAGGGCTTGGCTGCTAAAGAATGGAGGTCTAGGTGACGTCAATGGGCCGGAATGACGGCACCTAGTTGATCATGGCCCATTGAGTCCGAATAAGTAAAAGGCCTTCTTGGTTTCTTTCTTTATCTGGTTTGGTTCTCTTGGCCATATCTCATATTGGTCTACTTCTTACGTCTTTATCTTCAACGCCAAACGAATCCCTGCTTCCTTGTTTTATTTCAACGGTTCTATATTTTACTATACTCTGTTCTATTCTCTTTCCAGTAATCAGGCACGTTGCTACTCTAACTCTTGCACCACCATCCATAATCCGCATCGACAGCAACCACACCATCCAAATATCTTCAACCATGGGGGGAAGTCACCACGAACCTCTCGGGGCTATGGGCCCTGTTGAGTGGGAGCAGGTGCCTCAGGATGACCTCAACGAATTCCTCGCCGATATTCTTTCAGATACCCAGACGGTCGTAGAATCCATTCCCGGTCCAGCACCAAAGGAAGCCTCTACTTCTGGAGGTCGCACACGTTCGAAGACAGAGTCGGCAGCTTCAACTTCAGAAGCTAAGCGGGCCCTGACACTGCGACAAAAGGCCGAGTCCATTAGCCAGTCGCAAAATCTACAGAAGGAGTGGAAGGAGATCAAAGTTAACGCCAAAGAGAACCCTCTTGGTATCAGCGTCTACAAGCTCAGCGCCAAAGATGGGCGCGGCGCATGGTTTGCCCGAAGGAGTGTACACGAGGGGCTCACGTTTGACGACTGGAAGAAGGGCCTGTCGGCAGAGTTCGCAGAGACCATGAAGGTTCAAGGTGCTCCGGGCAGTGGCAACATTCGTGGTATTGGTGCCGACAAGCGTGTTGAGGAGAAGACCATCGGTGAACACGGCCACTTGCAAGGTAAGTCAAGCCATGCCACATGTACGTAAATGCATCGGCGACTAACAGCTAATAGTTTTCCAACTCTCTGCTCAGTTCCCGGGCCCAACCGCCCCGCGGGACTTTGTGACTCTGCTTTTGACTTCCGAAACATCCGTAAACCCTGGTCAAGGATCCCGCCCTCTTCGACAATTCATGATAGTATCAAAACCGTGCGAGCATCCCGAGTGTCCTCCTCGTCAGGGCATCATCCGTGGTTACTACGAGTCAGTAGAAGTGATTCGTGAAGTTCCTGTCGACAATTTTACGTCCAAGAGATCTCTGTCATCAGCCGGTTTGTCCGAACGGGACGAGAACAAGATAACGAGCCCAAAACCTGGCAGTGAGGGACACGGTTCCATGCCACTTGACGAACCTCCTACCGCTGTTGAGTGGCTTATGGTCACTCGTAGTGACCCTGGTGGCAGCGTCCCACGCTTCCTGATCGAGAAAGGAACGCCTCCTGGAATCGTTGGTGACGCTGACAAGTTTCTTAAGTGGGTGACTTCAAAGGCGGCGCACGGTTTTGAAGAACCCGAAGAAGCTACTGAGGCCAAAGAGACTACTAATAGTACCGAGGTACCTGTATCTGAAAAAAGACAGCCTTCAGCCACTCCGGTCACCATAACTAATAACAAGGAAAACAAAGTGGAGACTGCCGCTTCATCTCCAAACCAAAACGACCCATTCCCTGGTAGCAATGGTCTCTATGGTGTTATAGCTGGTGCCATAGGCGCTGCCAGCTCCTACATTCCTACTAGCCTATTAAAGACTTGGGGAACTGGTTCCGAAGTTACATCCACAGATGAAAGTGTGTCTGATATTCATGCCATTGTTGAAGAGCATCACGAGGCTGATAGCGAGACTTCCTCGATTCGAAGCTTTGCATCTGCGCTTGAGAAGAGTGTAACTGCTGAGGGTAAATCCAACGGCAGTGTAGTTGAGTCGCAGTCTGAAACTTCCCGCTCCAACCCGCCGCAACAGTCACTTGCCGACAAAGAACTTAAGAAGCTTGAACACAAGAAGAAGAAGCTTGATGAGAAGATGGCTCGCCTTGAAGAGCGTCGAAAAAGTAAGCTTGTGGGTGATAAGGAGAAGGATGCTGCTACGCTAGCCAAGTTGCGCGAGAAGCATGAAAAGGAGGTGGCCAAACAGGAGGAAAAGTACAAGCGCGAAATGCGTAAGCTCGAGGAGAAGCGTGAACGAGACCAACGCAAGGCTGAAGAGCGTCGACGAAAAGCGGCCGAGCAGGAAGAGAAGAACAACCTTTCTCTTGAGCTTGAGCGTGTCCGCGCAGAGCTGGAGGTTGCCCGTCGTCAGAATGAGCTTCTTGAAGGACAGGTGGGGGATTTGCAGGCGCAAAACACAATGCTTGTTCGCAAACTGGGTAAGAATGGACTGCTGGACAGTACTGGTTCTCCCTCGCAATCTGTCAAGAGCCTACAGCGAGCCAGCACCGATGTTTAAGTTACCACATAATGTCCTTGCTGCTGGGAAGTAAAGGGGAGAGACATCGTTATAGGCCACTATTATTCACATATGGTACATGCGTGACTACCTGTATTACTGCGAGGCGTTAAGGGGTACTCATTTCAATCAAACATAAATAGCGTCAAATCATTACTTTTTGTTTTCTCTTTTTACTACATATTTTTTTCTCTATGCTTGTGTCGTCTTCTCAAGAGGTTGCAACAACAGACCTGACATATGTCCCTGTCCATTATGGAGAACACTGCTTGACTTGTCGATGCTCTCACGAAGCTGGGCATCGGTGTGGTTTCTTGCCAAAGCAGCAGATGTACGGATGACCCGCGACAGAATTGCAAAGACTTCTGGCTTTGATCCGTAACCGAGAGGGCCATCTTCTTGGCTTGCCAAACTTTGCGTTGCTTCTAGGCCTGTGCTTGTCCACGTGGTCAACGTCTCAAGAGCGGGATCGTTCGACTGCCATTCAAGGCTTTCATAGACAGAAATCCATCTCTGTGTTTCTCTGACCTCGTCAACGAAAAGATTCTGTTCTTCAATGACGAAAAGTGAGTCGTCAAACTTCATTGCCTCTTGTAACTGATCCTTGACAGAGACGACATTCAACTCAGGGCTTGGGTACCGAGCGTCTCCTACGACTCGGCGCACAATTATCTGGCGGAACGTTGGGTTGTCGCTGTAGCGCTGGGCGAGCCATGAGAGGAGGCGGTTGGCGGCTTCGATAGGGACCAGAGCCTGTCCTAGGATGCTCTTGACTGCTGCAGTCCCAGCGTCGCGGATATCATCGTCATCGTCGTTAAGAGAATCATAGAGGGCAAGGATGGCTGGAAGGTGTTCTTCGCCCGCCCAGGACTGGTCAGTTTCTATGCTGGCGAAGAATGAGCAAAGGGAATCGACGGTAGCTAGACGAGTATCGAAGTCCTTTAAAGAGTCAGCAATCAGTTGTTAAGATTTTATGTCTGGTTCATGTCTTGCCTTGTCGTCTAATCCGGCGTCGGCGACCATGTGGCCCCAGTTCTTGATGCCTTCCACAGAGATGGCCTTTGTCTTGCTCAGAATGGCTGTGATGCAACCACTAATTCTGATGATGGCGTTTGCGAGTGCTGGGTTAAGGAGACTCAGAGGCAAACTGTTCCAGATCTGCGAAAGCAAGTCTGCTGAAACAAGGCCAAAGTTTCTACTCTTGATAACTTGGTCTAGGATGTCGGTAAGGTTTTGTAAAGCAATAACACGAGGCTCTGCAGGACCAATTTTGAGGCAAACGTCACGGTAGAGATTGCAGAACTGGTTCACTTCTTGCTCTGAAAGACGCGAAGTGTTCCAAAGCTTGGGAATTGTCTCAAGACCGGCAACTATAGTGTTTACACCCATAGTCTTGCTGAGCAGTAGAATGTTGAGGTCCTCAATTTGTCCACTGCCCTCTGCAACGCAGTGCACCTCGTGGATTACACGTTGTGCCCTGAGGAGAGCACCCTCCCGCTTGTTGAAGGCTGGGAACTCAAAATGGAGACGTTCAACGGCACCAGGTCTGGGTAGAGCTCGTACCATGTTCACGACTTCGAGATAGGCGGCAGGGATTTCAGGGGATTCGAGGGTTTGGATCTCACGCCAATACTCAATCAGAAATCCGGATAGTTTAGGCATATCCTCTGTTCATTGTTAGCGCTAAATCAAATATGTGCGTGTAGTATATCTTACGCTGGAGTTGTTCAGGCATGACCTCGCTCAATCGGTCAATAATGTACTTGAGTGTCAAGAGGACGCCATGGACATGATTCTGGACATTTCCGGTTTGAGAGCGAACAGATTCGGCAGCCAAACTAGTGATAGCATCAAGCCACTGGGCATGGAGAAGACACGAACACAGTGTGCGAGCCGCAATTTCACGAACGTGCCACACAGGGCTGGCCAGATACTTTGCAATATGAATCTGGAGCTCGTCGCGGAGGACTTCAGGAGGGCCTGCTCTTCGGATGATGTCAAGGGCTGGGAAGACCGACTCTGCCGCTGCCGAGCTTGCAGCAATAGAAGCCATCATCTGGTGGCCTGACTTGAGGAGGTGAAGGAGGGTCCCGGGCAAAGAAGGATAACGGTGGTAAGCGATGCGGTTGGCCTTGCCATCCCAGCCAGCTTCCATGGTAGCTTTGCTCTGGTGAGAGCCGAAAAGGCAGTCGATGAGACTACGAAGAAGAATCAAGCCACAGTTTCGAATTGCCCATAGTTCGGACTTAAGGCCGTTGGCTGCCAGCTCAAGACATTGTGGTAAGAATTTCTCAGACTTGTTTCCGATGGATGTCAAATAAGAGCTCTTGAAGATCTCCTTCAGACAGTTGTAGGCGTGCACCTGAGGTAAATTCGAGCCGTCCGTCTCGGTGACACGAGCTTCTTGGCTGGCAATCCCCATAAGCTCTGACATAACTTGTTCAAAAGAGGGATTCGAAGCGTTAGCAGAGAGAACGCCTGTCATCATGGCAGGGATACCAGCAGATCGTCGAGTCGTTGATACCTGGGCATTGATCGCTTCTAGTGTACCCTTTTTCAGTTAGCTTCTGTGCCTTTCAGCAACCAGCACTCATGTTTTATAAGTAGTTCAGGCTGTGAGGAAATTTTGACTTACAGAGTACCATTGCTCGAGCAGAGTTGTGCCACTTTCAGCGCCGTCTTGGCCCTGGTTCAAATGTTTAACCAGTTGGCAGCATGTTGAAAAGGTTAGGGCAACGGTAGTGAAAGCACCTCGGTGCCGGAGAGTGGCAAGTTGCGTGAATGACAGGTTTCCGATTCTCTCATAAGCCTCTCTCGATGGGCAAATTCTGCCTTGGCGAGATCGTTGCTTGATAGAAAGAATCAGAATTCTCATAAGGTTGCTGCCGTGTGTTAGTCGAAAGAGCACAGTTAGGGTTCCCAGAAACTGACCTTGCTTCATGAACTGATCGGAAGCTGTAGCTGAGCACATCCTTTGTGTCAAGGCCGTCAACTTCCTCCAGTTCCTGCGGAAGGTGGCCCTCAGGCGAGTCATCGCAGAGGATGCCACGAACCGCTGCCCAGACTCGCTCACAGCAAGTAACGAGAGTATCTTGAAGAATCTGGACGGACTGTAGCTCACTCTCAGAGAACTGGAGCTCCGAAACTACCTGCCACATATAACAAAGAGAGGCAAAATCACCATGGAGTGGCGCGTCCAGCACTGCTCTGCCAAGGTCTTTCTCAGCTACTGCTAGCCTTTCCTCGAGACCTCCGATTAGCTTTGAAAGAAGGGCAACTCGTTGCTGCTCGTTCTCAGAGAATCGATACAGTAGTTGGGATACTCTAGCTACACCGTCTGAATGATCAGCTCGAGCAGTCTTGCGGGCAAGCTCCTCGGATCGTCTTAACAACTCTGTAAGCTCTTCGGGAGGGCTCATCATGCCTTGTTGAGCCATAAGATGGAAATTCCTGTAACGGCTATCTGAGAAGATCCACTTCAACACTGTGGCGGCATGGCTTCGGATATCATCAAAAGGGTCCATGATCAGGTCAGACAAAGCTCGTAGCCATGAACTACCGAACTGGTCGAAGAATAGTGTCTGGTCATCGGCAGTCTCCCATGTCTTTGACTTCTCTCCCTCCATTCGAAGGATGAAAGTCACCGCCTTAAGCGAGGCGCTGTGACGCTGATAAGATGCAGTGGGTGTCAACTCACTACACAAGAATCTCATATACCAGGAGAGGAACTTCTCATGATACTCTAGGCAGTGGACCAGCTGGGCTTCCGGAAGCGAGATCAGGTTGGTTCGATACAGAATATGTTGAGATTCTTGTGCTTGTCCTGGCTGCTCCTTTTGCTTACGAGCGGCTGCTCTTGGGATACTCTTCTTGAGCACAAATATAGCACCACGAACTCTCTTGAACATGTCTCGCACCTTACCCGCCACTTCGTTTCGGAACTTCGCATCTGAGTCAGCAAAGTATGTCGCCAGGTGCTTCCGTAGTAGTGCTAGAGCTGTTGATGAGTATGGCCTTGTTGTTGATGGTGAGCTCATGAGTAGTGATAGAGCCAGCGATCGAACTTCATGGGACGGGTGGGCCAGAACACTCTCCAGCACCTTTTCGTCAAGGACAATAGATGAATCGCTATCTGCGGACTTGTCGTCGCCCAGTGCTAGTATCGCTATTAGTAATGGCCAACAACATCGTAGTCGTAGACTTACCTGGCTCTTCAACCAACCCAACCTTCTTGCCAATCTCAAGAGCAGCCAGTTGCAGCAAAGCAGGGAGATTGAGATCTATCTCGTCGCCTGCAGAAACTGCTTCATGTTCGTTCATTCTCTTTAGAAATCCCAAGGCTTCTGCCTTATCGGCCTTGAACAGGGGTAGGAAAATATAATTCTTCACAGACTCGAGAATTGAAGGCTCCTCGTTGACGGCCTCGAGCAGCCACTTATGCCACGTCTCGATGCTTAGCTGTACTTGCGTCTCTTGTTGGTCTTGGCTTCGTAGACCACGATATAAGCAGACGATAAATCTTCCCGCCGTTGGGCAAACGAAATGAAGCGTCATCCAATGAAAAAGTTCAAAAATAAATGACTTCCACAGATCCAAGGGATCCATCGAGGTGTCCTTTTGTTGAAGAGTGGCATAGCTAGACCGTATCTCGTCCAGGGTAACAATATCCTTGGTAAGGAGATGATCCAGGGCCTTGATAGCAGACTTGGCTAGAGGCTTTGACGACTTTCCAGTTACGATCGATATCAGATTATCCAGAATTGTTGCTTTGGTCGCTTGACCTGCTTGTTCATCCGGGTTTCTCCTGATGAGCTGAGGAAGCAAATCAAGAACCAGCTTCATAGAACGATGGTTATCAGACTCGTTCCACTCAACATAAAAGTTGAACAGCTTAACAGTGACATCTCGAGAATATGCCCAGAGTCTGAGAGCCTGAGAGTGCGACTTTGATGATTGTTCGACAAAACCGCAGAGCTTTACACACGAGTTGCCTGAAGCTCCTCTAGGTTGAGAAGCGCCTTCAAGGAGTTTTGCGAAAATTGATTGAGCCCAACTACAGATAGTTTTCTTAGAATATTTACACCAAAATGGTCTTGGAGGAATTGCGCACCTTGCCTGGTCTTCACTTGGCTGTTCCTCGACCCATTTTGAGATATGATTCGAGTTGGCGATTAAGTCGTCAACTTGCTGGGACGTATCTTTCATTTTGGTGGTGAATCCGCGGTAACGGAGTGCAGTACAACACCTAGCGATTCCAACGTCTGAACAGACAAGCAAAATCCCTAAGAATCTGATCAATCCTAAATTCTTTTAGATTCTCCTACGCCCGATGAGGTCGTCGTCGCAAAAAGCTTGTCTTCGACAAAGTACCATAGGTTAGCTCTACAGCAAAGATTGGTCACGTGGTCCTGCACGTGGAAAGAATTTGCCCTGCGGACCCACGCTGTTCATCCCACATAATCGAAAATTCGCCGAAAGATTTTTGTTCTCCTCAACCCACGTCCTGATCACCATTAGATTATACGCCTATCTATTGGGAGACTGCCAAAATGTCGAAGATCACAGTCGGTACGATACCTCCTGCCATCGAACACATTAAATTATAGCGGACTGCTAACTGCGATGCAGCTAATGTCCGGACCCAGGTCGGAGAGCTCCTTGAGTACTCCAATGAGACCAAGAAGCGAAACTTCCTCGAGACCGTCGAGCTTCAGATCGGCCTGAAGAACTATGACCCTCAGGTATTACTCTTTTACATGGAATTTTAACCATATGCTCACATACTGTAGCGTGACAAGCGTTTCTCCGGCACCATCCGCCTTCCTTCCATTCCCCGCCCCAACATGTCCATCTGGTATGTCTACGCCCTGAAAACATAAATAGAGGCAAAATGGACCATGTATCTAACAGAAAGGACAGCATTCTCGGAGATCAGCATGATTTGGACAGAGCTAAGCACGGGGTGAGCAAATAGAGACTACGAAGGTGTAAATGAGGAGCTAACAATCATAAAGGGTGTCGACGCCATGTCCGCCGACGACTTGAAGAAGCTTAACAAGAACAAGAAGCTCATCAAGAAGCTCGCCCGCAAGTACGACGCTTTCGTCGCTTCCGAGGCTCTTATTAAGCAGATTCCCCGTCTCTTGGGTCCTGGTCTGTCCAAGGCCGGAAAGTTCCCTACCCCCGTCTCTCACGCCGATGATCTTACCGGCCGTATCAACGAGGTTAAGAGCACCATCAAGTTCCAGCTCAAGAAGGTTCTCTGCATGGGTGTCGCCGTCGGCAACGTCGAGATGACCCAGGAGCAGCTTGTTGCCAACATCATGCTGGCCATCAACTACCTTGTCTCTCTTCTCAAGAAGGGCTGGCAGAACGTTGGAAGCCTTACCATCAAGGCTTCCATGTCTCCCCCTAAGCGCCTGTACTAAGCGTGTTTCTTTGGCCTCTGCCTGAGATGGCTCGGCAATCGAGTTCGCTGAGATGCGGACGATGCAGCTTAGACTAGGATGGCAGGAAAAATAAACACAATGAGACAAACCACAATACCGTGTCCCATATAACTGAAAATACCCATACCGGATCGGAGCCACAACTGAATCACATTTGAGAGTTGCAGTAATGAATGACAGCGTTGTATCTTTGATACCCGTCCTCTAAGTGCTTAGTAAACGTATACATGATGAACGCTGAAACCAATGGTCGTTATCGAATCGGGTATAAACGGCCAACGTCTTGAAGCAAAATTGATGCCTCGGACCGTTTTAAGATTTGATCGACTCGCTTCTTGGTCCTGCTAAACGACTTCGATGACGCGAGCCACTTCTTTTTTTGGTCATGTCAATCTCCAGCTCGTTGATTAATTGCGGGGAGATGCGAGCAGGGCTATGCAAGCGACGCTTCTTGGTGGGGGAAGAAATGAGCATTTCGAATGACAGACAATTTAAACGAGCAACAAGGTGGAAACATAGAAATGGAATCATTCATGGGACTTGTCTCTTGAACCTGAAAAAATGGATCATCATTAATGATTTCTATTTCATTCGCGACAAAGTAAAAATTCGTGCCCCCTTTTCCTTTTTTAACTTGGGCAGCTTTTTGTTACCCTCCAGGCGACAAGCCCTCGTCGCCCAATTACCCTGGCCAGGGTGTCCCAAACGCCATCGTCGCCAAAGTCCAAATCGTCTAGGTTCAAGTGTTTCCTGTAACGCCAAACCTCTCTAAACCGTAGCCCCTCTAAGCCCTTGTTGGATAAGTAGGGGTCCAGCCACGTCGCTGATGCTGGCGCAATCAGATATGTGCCGTTTTTCTCCTTCAGATACTCCTGGTTTCGCCTGTCGGCTGGAGTGTCGCATGTAGCGAGTTGGCTGAGCTGCTCAAGGAGCAATTCACCCTTGAGACCCATGACGTCTCGAGTCGTCAAGAATTCATTCTTTCCATTTAGAAGCCAGATTGGCGGTGTATAAGTCTTCCACCAGATCGCCTGGGTGGCATCCGGTTGCTGACTCAAAAAGACTTGCCCTGGCACCACACCTCCTTGGTGGTAGATACCCATCAACGAGCCGAGGACAAGATTAAAGCCGATCCAAACTGCCGCGAAGATATAAAGTATTGTTTGGTTTCGAGGCATTCGGATCGACGATAAGAATAGTGGTACCGTCGGTAGGAGAAACCTCGCTTCTTGATGCTGGAACGCCGATAAAACAACCAGCCCAGACACTGCCGACCAGAGTCGAATAGAGAACTTCGGCTTGGCTACTAGCAACGCAGCAGCTGGGCCTATCAACAATGGCAAGTTCCCCACCAGATGCTGGTACCAAGGATGAAGGCCATGTTGGGCCAGATTCTCGGTTGCTGAGTTGTACTTGAAGTTATTAAGAGGGGTAATCACTGGTCTATGGATCAAGTCGGTCCATGTGACTGAGTCTGGCAGGTAGAATGCGGTGTCTAGACCGATTGCGACGACAGTTGTCACTGCAGCAGCCAAGGTCAAGCATACGAGAGAAGTAGGCCTTCAATTTGTTAGCATATGCATGTGTTCCCCGCCAAGCGCAAAAGGGTGACTCACCTCTTCCAAAAGACTGGAAGCAATCGAAGACCTGGGACAACAAGAAACGCTGGAAATGTGATTCGGTTGAATACGCCAAATACCGCAACTATTCCAAGCATAGTGGCAGATAAAACACATGATCGTTGCTGTGTGTTGATTTTTGTCAGCTGATATCCCTATTAGTGGTGATGGTGTGCTAGTAACGAACCCGTGGATCAGCGACTCGCTGGATCAGAACAAGACTCCACGCAACAACAAGCGTTTCTACTGAGTTGGAGAAGGTGTGTGTCTGGTAGGTCCAGGTCACGTAGGACGATGCGACGAGGAGGACGGCGACACGGCGGTGCTTCGGTGACGGGATCAACTCGTGCAACGCCCAGTCTTCAAGGACGAAGCTGATGACAAACATGAGAACGCGCAAAGTCCAGAAAACCGCAATAGGTGGAATCTCGCCGTCTTGTCCGTTACCGATCCATAACCATCGTAGAAGGAGCATAGGGAGGCCATAGACAGGCCATAGTGGAAAGACGCTTCGGATAGGATTTTCGCTTGTGAATTCCCATGTGTGACGAACAGGATAGCTAAAGATTTGGCCTGATTGCGATAGTTAGCGATTAGATTCGCAAGAGCACAAAAGTGGTTTGTAGATCGGGAGCGCATCTGCACTGCACATCGCTGAAGTTTGGGAAAGCGCTCGGCTGTGCGCTGTAGATCCTAAATACTTCTGGGGCCATGCAACATACCAGCGATGACCTCGGGGCCTTGGAAGTTCTCGTCCGGGTGCAGATAGCTGGGTGATAGCGCAAACCACAGCCTAATAAGGACGAGAGTAAGATATGTGCGCCGCCACATAGTTGGTCTTAGCAGTAGGGAGTCGAAAGATCAAGCATGAGCTTAGTGTCTAGGTGCAAAGGCATCGAGCATCCGCAGAGCAAACCAGGGTGAGGGCGAGATGGTTGAGTCGCAATGCGGCCGGATTTGACTCGATAGTTGGCGCAATGGTGTCGCAGTTTCGAGTATGGGGTAGTTCAGAATCAGGTCGGCCTTGGATACAGAAGATCTATGGTGAAGCAAACTGCAATCGTATCGTATGCGCCGAGTGTGTATAGGATCCTGCAGCTACCGTCGTAGAGGATGGAGAAAGGTAGATCGTCTATTAGGTTGACGTTATTCAAGACACGGCCCCAATGCTGAAAAGTTATACGAGAAAAAAGAAGAATGGACAATGAATAAGAACAAGAGACAGGGAGGAAATGGATGAAATGATGTAGGTGGGAGTGTAAGTCCAGGTGTAGGTAAAGGTGAGGTATGGAGCTCGAAATTCGGGACAAGTTTAAGTCATGGAACCTGCCCGTGAAAGTGACGCCCGCCCCCCACTGATAGGATGCAGCACCTCTAAAGTGTCACCACACTTGGACTCACCTCATGCCTCCATGGATCCAGGGTCAAATCTCATCATGGATCAGCACAGAGAGGCTCGACGCACGGAGGGGGCCAGGGCATAGGGGAGACATTTCAGGCCAAGGGCAAGCGCCAGCTTACAACGTGGCCAGTGGGAGAAGACGCCGCGTGCCGGGATGGGTAGCGCTAACTGAATCTGATGGGGGCCTTGGCTACGTCTAGGGGAAGGGATGATGAGGTGGACGGGCACTCGAGGTCCGCTAGAAGCTTTTTTTTTCTTCCTCTTTTAGGGGCTCCCTGACCTGGACTCTACGGGCGGGACAGAACAGGCCAAGACAGGGGGAGGCGATCTCCCTAGGCTGGGGGGCCTCCTGAAGTTGGGCTGGGCTTTGGATCTGTCCAAGTGTCGGGTAGGTTCAATAGTAAGGTAGGTAATTAATGCAATCACTTGTCTTGCATGGATGTAAAGTGTTGAGCATTGAGGTGAACACGGCTGAGACCTGTCGAGAAACAAACATATTCTTTATCAATACCCGAAACACAACAAGGTGGTACAGCAACCTGAAAGGTTAACGCCAGGAAGCAAGCAAAACAACACGGCATCTAAGCTCTGAGCGCTGTAGATGGCAATTGATGACATGGGGCTTCCATTTCGTCCTGACTAGCGCTAGGCCCGTTACAATCAAAGATCCAAGAGCCCTTGGCTGTTGATTCGTCAGTTAACAGCCACCAACTTGGGCAATTACCGTGACGACGATAATGATAATCTTGCAACTGGAGAAGAATTAATTGCACGATGTCCCATTCACCCCATCATGACCGACCTAACCATCTGGTATTAACATATGGCCTGTTTTTGCCCATTACCGGTGCAGGTCTCCATCGGAACTCGTGTTGGTGCGGTTAGTAAGTTAGTAGCATGAGTTAGTCTCCTGTCTTCCCGCCCCGCGAATCGTTCAACGCCCAGCCACGTAGGGTAAACGAGTCGCACCATCTTCCTGCAAGACAACATCCATGAAGTGCTTGAGCGAGCTCGAGTACGGATACTACGTACCGCACCATACCTAATGGCTGCTGTCCGTGCCTTCAGCGACGGTTAATCCTGTATATGTCGTCCTATCCCTGTGTTCAACATTCACTCGCCTTTCACGAAACCCACCAGAAGCCCTCTATCTGGTGGAACGACGGAAAAGATTGGCTCAATTGCCCGATCATTTGTTGGATGGCGCTTGTCTTGAAGATGGAAAAGCCAATACCGCCTTTGTTGCACGATATGATCCTGCACATCACCATTTTACTCGCAATACCGCCTCTATTATCGTCAAACTCTATGGGCTATGCCAGTTTGTTATTGCTTTCTGATGCTAATCTTTTAGCGGAACATTCGACTGCATTGAGTACGTACCTAGTAACCTGATGATATTTACCTACGCTTGTATATTCTCAAAGTTCATGCATGACAATCGTATTCTGTCGATATCGAAAGTCAGCAATACCGGGGGCACCATCCCTTACACTGATTTGAAGTTTTGTTTATCAAAAATTGAACGGTATATTGAGAATCTCAACAAAAAGAGGTTCCGAGACAAGGGATGAGATAAAGACTTGACTTGGATGTAGTGGCTTTAGGTCTCGTCATTGTCTTCATGCTAAGTGTCTTGGTGCTTAGGCCTTACAAGCTTGTCGGCTCTCCCTTGCTCAAACCTGGAAACTCTCACACTGCATCCATGCACACAAAACTCAGATTTTTGAGTTTTGACCTTGTCTAAGTCTACCATTAAATTGCTTGTTTGATATGATTGTAGTGATAAATCTACACTCTATAACTGAATCCTTATCTTCCTCACGTCTTGTACAACCGGGGCCCAGCTATATTTGGCCTTTTCTTTTACTCTTTCTTTCTTTCTGCCGTGCTTCGCTCAAGTTCCTGGTACAGCAAAGTTTGAGCGATAAGTAGTGACTATCAACGACACCCAATTGCATGGGTTAGTTCTAGCCTGCTGGAGTTGTTGTGTGTGGCATGTTTGGTTATATCAAGGCGTCGGGTAACCAGATTTGATGGTAGTCCCGAGCAGTAACTAAACAAAGAACGATTGTGTATCATCATCTAACCGCATCGTACGCTCTTACTACTGCAATGGTCTTAATAAAGCAATGGTCTTAGAAATCAGTAGGGTGCTCGCTGCGAGCATCTCTCATTCAGCAAGCGTTGGACGTTTCTGTCGGCGTTCTTATTTGAAGATATACGTTTGCCTTGCGTCTCCACGGCGATCAGTTGTTAAGTCCAGTATTACATTGGTAGAATTCCTGAAAGTCTGTTGATAGTAAGGTTATGGCCGGTGTTGACTTAAAGCCATATATGTCAGGCAGGTTACAAAATAATCTGCACACTAGCTGGCATTATACTATCTAAAGCATAAGAGATGACAAAAGACCTTAGGATAGTTGAAGGCGGCTTAGCCTAAAGTTTAGGCTATTATTTCTGTCAAGCTTTCTGCGTGTGGGGATTATTATGCGACTCACCTGTATGTCTGGGTGCCTTGTGTTTTTTTCACTTTACACGACCTTCTCAGCTTTTGAGTGATTGGAAATCAATTAGCTTAAAGACCTGCATATGGATATGCACGAAGAAAGTGTGGCTTACAGAGAGCGCGATGCTTGGTGGTACAGTTAGATGCCCGCTCTCACAAGGCAACGAATAGAACAATATGCTCAACTGCATTTTAAGCGTCAAAATCTCGAAGAAGGATTTACTTTACTTTAGTTTGATGGATTATTCTCTACCTAAACTTACTTGCTCGTGCAGGGGCCTGTACCTGCCTTGCGTTGCATACCTAAGGTCTGACTCCTTTGAGTTTCTTTGAGGTGATTCCCCGAAGGCAGCAGCAGGCTTCTTCCCCACAGCACTGCCAGCTTCTCACTTTCTGGTTTCTAGTATAAAGCAGCGACTTCTCCTCCGCCAAAGAGCGAGTCCTTTCTTCCAACACATACACAAACGTGGATACTTACCGATTATCAATTCATTTGATACTTGCTCAAGAACATCATCTCATCAGCTGCAGCTTATCTTACTAAGCTCCAATTAAAACAAAGGGTCCTTCAAGTTCGAACCCGTAGCCCTGCACCCCCAAAGTACGTCGTTGGCCAAAAAACTCAGCCCCACGCTCAGCCCGGCTGGACCCCGCCCCTCAAAGATTGGTTAGCAGGCTGGTTACCTAACCTACCTCACTTCCTCCAACTTCCATCATCACCCAAAACAATCACCAACCAACATCACTTCGTATTTGCTTTCGCAAATCCTTGAATTTTTCGCTCACACTTCCAGATTCTCTAGATTATAACACAACACACATTCACGATGTCCGAGTCCACATCTGTTCAGAAGGTCTGGCTAGCCTCCAACGACAGCGCCAACATAGAAGTCGGTAAGTTAGCGCCACTCTGTGACGTTTCTGCTCATCAGCCTGCTAATAACTTCAATAGACCGTGTCGTTGCTGAGCGATCAATGTTGATCAAGAACATGCTCGAGGATGTTGGCGACGAGTCCATCACCCAGAGCAACCCTATTCCCATTCCAAACGTACGTCAGCTCCGTCATCGTTCATTGTCCATCATCTCTGACATGTCATCATTTAGGTCAATGAGGCTGTCCTTCGTAAGGTTATTGAGTGGTGCGACCACCACCGAAACGATCCTCCCCAGGCTCAAGATGACGAATCCGATGCTCGCAAGAAGACAACTGATATCGAGGAGTGGGACCAGAAGTTCATGCAGGTCGATCAGGAAATGCTTTTCGAGATCATTCTGGTACGTTTAAGTTTTCTTTTTTCTTCAAGAAGAACAAGGGACTAACATGCAGATAGGCTTCGAACTACCTCGACATCAAGCCCCTTCTGGACGTTGGATGCAAGACTGTTGCCAACATGATCAAGGGCAAGTCACCAGAGGAGATCCGCAAGACCTTCAACATCACCAACGACTTCACCCCCGAGGAGGAGGAGCAGATCCGCCGTGAGAACGAGTGGGCTGAGGACCGCTAAAATGCTTTGGTCTTGCTACGGAACACAGTAGGGAGTCTCGGAGGTCCCACCACCTCGATTCTCAAAACAGTTTGCTACAGGTTCTTAGATACTGCAGTCACGCAGTCCTGAACCGTATGGATTTTTATGAGCCACAAGGACCGCATTAGGCGTTAGAGTTTGGTTTTCCGCATTGCTTGGGCCAGGGTTTTTTGGCATGCGTGAACGACAAAGAAGGCCTGTTCAGCACTGCTTTCTACAAGATGTAACTCGCGAAGCAGTTCCATCGAAAGATAGTCTAGCTAGAGCCTTATTTTTAGGCAGATAGAACGTCACTTCGATCAAGACTTCAATACACGTTTGCCGCAAGTTTCTAGGTTTGTAAATGGCTGTTATGATGCAACAAGTTCCAAGATGTCAACAAGCTTTAAAGCTCTGGACATAGTAGTGGTTCATGGCAGGATTTCGAGTTTAGGACGTGACGTGAGTTGATTCGACTATTTTCAAGAATGCATAATGCATCTTGGAGTATGCGGTCAGCCGCTCAACAAGACGGCACGATAGCTTATTCGCTTTGCGGTTCACAGGTGAAGTGGACAGCATCCATGTAGTTCAGGCCCGTTTCTTTTTTGGGGGCATCAGATCTTTGCATTCCTTTTTCCCTATGACCGTCCGTGACATGCAGTAACCGCAATAATCGTTAAACCAGGCAACCGGCCCATCCCCAACCGTGCGTGTGCGCGCGTACGCCAACAACACGGTCCCATAGTTCACGCCATAACAAATCAATCCCCTGTTTCCTTTAACATCATCGTGATACCATGCCCAAGAGAGAAAAAGTCGGGTGCTGGGGGCGGACAACGGTTGAGAAGAAGCAGCTTAGATACCGATGCGGGTCTTGCGCCAGTGCCTTCGCTTGGCGTTGTAGCTGTTGAATAATGTTAGTTAAATGTTTCTCTATTCGTTTGGTGCGGTTGGCGAAGTCGTGAGTCGTCGTCGCGCGGAAAAGGGGTTAAACGCACCGGATGGTGTTGCCAGTTCGGAGGCGAATCCACTGGGGCACAGGGCGGTTCTGCTTCTGCGCCTTGGCAAGCTTCTGCTTGGTTCGGAAAGACTTGTGGCTCTGTAGAAGAAGAAGCATTAGCGATCGGATGTTGTGGGAGCAAAGCCCTCGAGGCATCACAGCATTTTCATCATCGCCATCAACCTCATTATCGACAGTGACGCGGCGGGAAAAATCGAGTATTCAGTCGATGCGACATCGTCGATAATGAAGTGAGCGATAGAGCGAGCGTGCGTGCGTGCTTCGAGGGCGTAGAGGTAGGGGCTGTCCATACCGGCATGGTGACGGCGTTGATGGTCGAGTCGGTCAGTCGTTGCCAAATTGTGATCGAATGAATGAGTAGTTTCAGACTACAAAGAACTGTCCGCGCACATGTGGGAGGGTAGCAACCCTAACCTAGTGTGGCGGTCTGTGGCGTAACTAGCGAGAGAGCTATGTGTGCCTCAGGTTAGGGATTTTAGGGTGTCGATCATGCTGAAGTAAGCGTTTTTTTGCTTCTGGCTCGTGACTTTCTTAGCTTGGGAGTCATGACAAAATTAGCTCTGATGGAGCAAGGATTTGGGTCTAAGTGACTTGTCGTAGTGGGAAACCTCTGAATCATTCATATGAACGGATAGTATGGAACCGATAATAGGATAATAAATGCTGATCGTCATGTGTAGCAAGGCTTCAGTTTGACGCCATTCCAAAGCATCTGATGGGATCTAGAATGGCTGTGCTTAAATGGATGGATGGCTATTACCATTAATCATGACGAACGCCCATGGTCTCAGGAGGTTTTCTAGAGAGCATCGATGTCGTAGCATTCCAAACAAAGTGTCTATTCTCCAGGGGTTTGCTATTTGTTCGGGTGGCTTGACAGCATTCAACGGCGATAAAGTATGCCTGTTTCACAATAATCTTCTATAGTTCGTGCTGAGTGTCTAATAAGGCCTGCCGGAACTAATGAGGCTTTCCTGATGTTTGAGTAGATTCGTCTCTGACTTTGTGAGATCGCATAGCAGGAAAAAAAAATACAGTTCTTCAACACTTTAATAGGTACTCAAGTCCAGATAAAGTACAAAACCTTCTTTCTGTTCGGAACAGTCGTTACAGGGGTTCATAGCTGAGGTGGACCAGTTTATTTTGTCAAGCTTGGACCAACCCCATGCCGCCAAAAAGAGCAACTTGTCCATCAAAGGCCCAGATGCATTAACTTACAGGTCCAGAAAAGGGGATCTCTAAATTACGTATCCCGTATCTTGGACTGACTTACTAAACATTAAGCTGGATCTGTTGCCACGAGACACACGACAAACCATAAACAAACTTGACCTTGACCGACACTTCAAGGCTTCAACTACCGCTACTTCTTCTTCCTCTTCTTCTTTGTTCAACCGGTGCGAGTACGAGACGAGCGGGATCTAAACGAAACGAGTCGCAAGACAGAACCGAACAGCATAAGACACCACGGGAACAATAGCGCAAAAGAAAACACCACAACTTATTCATCATGGGCAACTCAATGTCATGGTTCTCCAACCTACTATTCTCGAAAAAGGAGATTAGAATATTGATCCTTGGCCTGGTAGGATGACGTCTGTCCCGCGGTCGTCTGTCCCGAGACGCTAACGAGACGGCATCATAGGATAACGCAGGCAAGACAACATTGCTGTACCGACTCAAGGTCCGTTTGCCTCAAAGACTGCGCGCATACGATATATACTGACCGGTTCACCTAGGTTGGCGAGGTCGTCACAACGATACCCACGATCGGTTTCAACGTCGAATCTGTCACATACAAGAACCTCAACTTCAATGTCTGGGTACGAACCCTCGAACGCTCTAATTCCGAGCCGTATCAGTAAATACTAACGTAGGCGACTTTACAGGATCTCGGTGGTCAAACAAGCATCCGACCATACTGGCGGTGCTACTACGCCAATACGGCCGCTGTCATCTTCGTCGTGGACTCTACCGATATCGAGCGACTACACACCGCTTCAGAAGAGCTATCGGCTATGTTGAACGAGGAGGAGCTCAAGGATGCGGCGCTACTGGTGTTTGCCAACAAGCAGGACCAGCCTGGTGCCAAGGGTGCGGGTGAGATTTCGGAAGCGCTGCGTCTGGGTGAGCTCCGCGATCGCAACTGGAGCATCATGGCCTGTTCGGCGGTCGACGGCAGTGGTGTGAACGAGGGTATGGATTGGCTTGTGGTGAGTATTCCCGTAACGACCCCAAGCGGCAGTAAGGGATGCTAATATGTTTCTAGCAAACTGTCAACCAGGACTAAGTCTCGATGACGATTTCTTCTTCCGCCTCAGTTTGGCATTGTACAACAGACGACATGAAATGATAGTACCACCTCACCTTTCCGTCGCAACCCGGTAGACAGCGCGTGCAAGGGACAGGACGGAAAGGGAAGGGAAAGACATGAAGCAGAATATCTCGGCGTCTTGGAGAGAGAAATTGGAGCTCGTTGGTTTTAATTAAGAAAGGGAAGGATAAACATGGGTGTGTTCTGTGGGAAGATGAGGCGGATATATGATAGTATAACTTTATAATGCTACGATCCAGGTCCGATTGAGCCCTGGCTACGATTCTCAAAAGACGTCTAGAGTCACTTCCATGTCGCGAGACGCAGGATGGCCTCGATTCGCAACGACCAAGATTCGAAACACAAAGCTTCTCGGTAAGACAAAGCTGGTGAGCAACAGCTTGGCGTTTGATAGCCTGGCCGTATGTCTTGGAAGTTGGTGGGTAGGAAGAGTGGCACATTAGCCTCCTCTGAACCCTGCACATCACTTAGAAATCCAGACCTAACAGTTTTGGGTTGAGTTTTCTCCCTCACGAGTATACAAATATTCATGATTTTGCTAGCCGTTTAGTCCAGTTCGTATAAGTCGTTGTTTGGGCGGACATCTCGGATAGGTAGGTACAGAAGCTTTTTGAAATGACCAGAACATCGTGTTACGATATTCACCGGCAGTCTCTTCAGAGACTATATAGGACTTTCTAAGGGTAGACATGTCACGAGTTTCCATTGTTCGGGGTTTCAATACAAGCTAACTGTAATTAAGAAGTGCTTCGCATTCTACTGCTGCTCAAGTTGTTCTCTTGCTCTTGAGTTTCCATTGATAGCTTTTCGCCAGTGAATAGTGATTCTGCAGAATGGGAGTCGCAACCTGTCGGGCCTTTGCACATCGAATGGGCTCACCCATGAGGTTTTCAAATTCGATGTATTGACCCTGGAAATCGTCAGTGACCAATCGGATGTATAGGTGGTTGTGCAGCCAAAAACCAGCTGATTGCACCTAGGTACCTTTCGGACATCTACCAGCATACTTGGCGGAACATGAGCCTCTATGGGCTCAGTTGTGATGGTCGCTTCGACCATCTCATCTGTAATTTCCTGCCCGTAGGCAGCCGCAATAGCTTGGATCTCTTTCATACCAGGCCGTACAACCTCATCGACAAGACCAGGACAGAGTCGTATATCGCCAGTGTCCAAGTTTGTTAGAGCACCAACAGGATTGTATACAGCATTGTAAAGAAGCTTCTTCCATCGCGAGAATGTGACGTTGGAGTCGTAGTGACAAGTACAACGTCCCCCTGCGTTGTATCGGGATACAATGTCCTTTGCTCTCTCAGCAGCGTTGCCTACATCTCGGAAAGGTCCAATCCGCAGCTCGTCATGCAGATTATGCTCAATGGTTCCAGACTCGGGCTCGGACGAGCCGCAGATACTTATCCCCGAAAGGATGACATTATCAGGGAATGCCTCAAAGAGGGGAGCCTCAATGTTGAGACCGTTCTGAAGGAGCAAGATGGTTGTATGACCAGGCGTAACAGCAGGACGGATCAGTTCGGCCACAGGCGTAGAGACATCTGGGGTATTTTTGGTGGCACAGATGATGTAGACAAAGGGTGATATGCCGGGTTGGGAGACGTCAGGTACAGCTGATAGGACTGTGTATCATAGTCAGCAGTCAACAAGGCAAAGCAAAGGAGGGCAGGGGGCGTTGAGTAAGTCACAGCCAGGGTGTAACTCAACATACCTACTTTCGGTAGGTCTGAAGCCACGAACTTGACCATGATCGACAGAGTTGATGGTGAAGCCACGCTCTTTGACTATTTCATAGCTCGAGCGCAGTACAGCTGTCACTTGAGCTCTTCCTCCGAATTCAAGGTTTAGGGCAGCCATGCAGCCAATTCCTCCGCAACCAACCAGTAGTATTCTTGCTTTGTCCATTTCTCTACCCATTTCTTTCTATCTCTCGATTTAGGATTGTAATGCTAGGTTCGCATGAAGTAATATAAATAGTTGCTACAAGTTGTTGTAGAGAGGGCGCACTTTCAATGTCCGGGCGGGCGGGGCCGGTTCAGGACCGGCAGTTGAGTTGACATGATTGGGCAACTACATGGATAAGATAGTAAGCAACAAGACGTTAGAATAACTATACGAGGTAAGTGAGAGGTAGGCAGTCTATCATTTATGATAAAATATCAATTGAGCATATCAAGAACCACTTCATCGTCAAGAAGATGGGATGGTGTGTCAGGTTCAGTCTCAGTGGAACCTTGACCTGGGATTCTGAACCTCTGTCCTGCTCGCTTGATGAGGACCCCTGTGACCAATACAAATGTTGTTTTCTCTCTCGCAAACTAAACCTACCGAGGATCAAGATCAATCAATTATCACGAGGTTGAAGTCTCTTTGCCGAGGATCCCTTTGGTAGGATGCTAGATCATCGCTTTACTTGTGGTAAACCTTTCCGCTTTTGGGGAGCTTCCCCTCATTTTGTTTGTCAAAGTTCAGGAGGAATACCTACTAAGGTGGAAGGATGTTGGGTTCCATGATAGTTAGTGTAGTTGCAGCCGTCACAAATAACAATCAAGCCCCCTGTTCTTTCCCCTAGTCTAGGCCCCAGTTAGTTCCCAGTGGCACAGGCCGAATGTTCTCCAGAAAATGGATCGATCTATTATCTAACTAGACCGTTGTCAAATACATATAGTCAGTTCCTGTATCTGTCTGTATGTCTTGGGCTTGTGTCAAGCGAATGTGAGACAGAAGCGTCTCAAACTTTCTCCTCGTCCAACTGCTTTCTTCATTTTCATCGTCATCATATCATGACTGTTCCACAACCGCCGCCACCACCACCCCCTTCTTCTTCTTCTTCTTCTCCTCCTCCTCCTCATCCAGTTGCCACGGGTTTACCGGATGATCCACCATTCGACTTCTTCACTCCCATTCAATGGGACGTTCTCTTTGCACTCGTCGATGGTGTTCTGCCTTCTGTCACCTCCAAGTCTACTGTGACCGATGAGCAAGGCCAGATTCAATTACCGGATGACGAGTTTGATAATGTCCTCGAGAAGAGTACCAAGTCTTTGGCTGCTCCAGCCACAAAGGACAATATTCGTGCCTTTCTCCAAGACAGGCCAGCCCATGACGCGCGCGTCAGGGATAACCTCATGAGAACTCTGACTTTCTCCTCCCCAACGCAGCAGAAACGTCTTGCTGGTTTATTGAGTATAATGTCGTGAGTCTAATTAAAAAAATCCGTATAACCTTTGTACATATCTATCATAAAGCTAAGTTATCTCTGAAAGGACACGCCCAGGCAGCTACTTCACCACTGGCTACTGGCAACCCATATATAACCAACCTGCCCATGTCCGCGAAGCCATCATCAAGTCATGGGCCACATCCCCTCGCGAGCGTTGGTCAGCGTTGGCTAAAACAATCGCAGCCATGTCACTCAAAGCATATGCTCAGACTAGCTCACTCCTACCTCAGTTATCGGGCTACTCAGATACGCCCCAGCATTGGCAGCCAAAGCAATCTTTCGACTACACTTTTATCCAAATCGACGCTGGTGATGAACCGCATATCATCGAGACTGATGTTGTCATCATCGGCTCTGGCTGTGGTGGAGGTGTATCTGCCAAGAATCTGGCAGAGGCTGGTCACAAGGTCCTCGTTGTGGACAAAGCCTATCACTACCCTGCCAAACATCTCCCCATGTCACAAGAAGCAGGTTGCGCTCATTTATTCGACAATGGTGGATTCTTTATGACAGAAAACGCCGGGGCGGCAGTGACAGCAGGTAGTGCCTGGGGTGGAGGAGGCACCGTCAACTGGAGTGTATGTCTGAAGCCTCAAGATTTTGTGCGAAAGGAATGGGCTAATGCAGGTCTCCCTCTCTTCACATCACCTGCGTTTGACGAGTGCCTAGATCGCGTGTGGGAGTTTCAAGGAGCTGGCACTGATCAGATACGCCACAATCACCGCAACAAAGTTCTACTCAATGGCTCAAGTAAGCTCGGGTGGGCGTCTGCTCCTGCTCCTGTTAACACGGGTGGCAGGGAGCACTTTTGCGGCCAGTGTCACCTGGGCTGTGGTCTGGCCGAGAAGAGAGGTCCAGCCACGAGCTGGCTGCCGGATGCTGCCAAAGCCGGCGCGCAATTCATGGAAGGATTTCAGGTGGATAAGGTCATGTTTGATTCTGATGAACAGACTGCCGTTGGCATTGAGGGAGATTGGCTCTCGAGGGATAGTGAAGGAGGCGTGAGTGATTCTGTTGGTGACAGAGTCAAGCGACGGGTTGTGGTCAAGGCCAAGAGGGTGATCCTTGCGGCCGGCTCATTATGGAGTCCGGTCGTTCTCATGAAGAGTGGTATTACTGTACGTCTTCTTGTCGGCATTGCACCGTGACTATTGGCTAATCCCGTCCAGAACCAGCATTTGGGTGCTAATTTGCACCTGCATCCTTGCAACTTCGTCACAGCAGTATACAAGGAGGAAACCAAGCCTTGGGAGGGAGGTATCATCACAAGCTACTCCTCGGAATTTGACAACCCCGATGGGACTGGCTACGGAGCCAAGCTGGAGACTACCTGCATGGTGGTGAGTAATAAGCTCAACAGTATTGCCGAATTGTTTCTGACCCGTCTTAGCCGTTTACCATCCTAGCTCAGCCGTCATGGATCAACGGCTTGGATGCAAAACTTCATATGACGAAACTCCGTCACATGGATGCCTGGATCTCTTTGACGAGAGACCGTGATGGAGGCAGCGTCTTCCCAGACCCAACGACTGGCCGACCTCGCATTGACTATACTCCGTCAGATTACGACCGAGCCCACACTATCCAGGGCGTAGAAGGTTTGGCCAAGATCTGCTATGTCACGGGAGCAGTCGAGATACGCCCTCTCCTCCCCGGTCTAGAACCCTTTCTCCGCAACGGAGAGGGCTTGTCGGAGCATTCCCTCGATGCTAAGGGGCCAGTGGCCGACCCAGAGACCAACGACCCAGCCTTTGCCGCCTGGCTCGGCCGCCTCCGTGAAGTGGGCAACAAACCACCAACGACAACCTGGGCTTCGGCGCATCAGATGGGCACGTGCCGTATGGGCGCAAACAGGGACGAGGGCGTTGTGGACGAGAAGGGTCAGGTCTGGGACACAGCGAACCTGTACGTCGCAGACGGGAGCGTGTTTCCCAGCGCAAGTGGCGTGAATCCCATGATCACCGTCATGGCCATTGCGGATTGGATATCACGCGGCGTGGACGCAGACCTCAGGGCGTGCGCGAGTTAGTCATATTGGAGGAACGAGCATGTATGTATGTATGTACTGCAGTTAGAAGCGAACTGCTATGGTTGTAACTTGTGTGTAATGGCATGATCATCCTATCAACGACTGGGTGTTATCTTTCAGGAGAGGTACGCAAGGGGGCTTGCTTGATAGAGCCTTGGTCCACGGTCTGCCTAGCCTAATCCACATGAGTCGATAAACCCCTGGACACGGCATATTAGGGCAACGAAGTGACATTAATTCGTAAAGCAGAATCGCATTTGCAGGCATTGTCATTCGGCAATTGTTGGATTCGTTGGTCTTCTTAGTGCAGTGCAGTCTAGGGCTCGGGGATAAAAACAGGTCCGAAGTTGTTTCCCGCTTGGATGGCAATGAGGAGCCTTTGTTTAGGGGTGCATTGAAACTTGAGCCACGTCCATGTCATGTGGCCAGGAGAGGGAAGGTAGACTGTCGTTGAGCTGTCAGTGTAAGTAAGTTTGGGTGTGCATGTTAGCATGTTGAGAGGGGCAAAATGCATCTGCATTATACCGGTCAAAGCTCATATCTTAGCTGCTGTCAGGGTATAAGATAGTAAGTACATACCATACATAGTAGTATACCTAGTATAAACACTAAAGCATGGAGTTAAGGCAAAATGGATACTGTACAATGCGGTACTAGCTTAGGCATCCTTCATCTTCAAACCTCAAAAAAGCAAGAATCAACGTTTCAAAAGCTTTGGCCCGTACCCGAGGGAGCGGTTACTGGTGCCACGTTTCGATTTTGTGGTATGAGTCTTCAAACCGATGAGTGAGGCTCTCTCAACGGTCTCTTTTTCCCTACCTCGCCCGATGGTAGCGTAGGCCTCCCAATGCGTGCATGCGGGGGGCACGCCACAAGCGAGCACAGCCACCTGGAGATCTGCAAGCCACGTCCGATTTTGACGGTTCAACCTTTATTTTACTTCACTACCGAGCTGGGATTCGGCATTAGTGGGTGAGTTGTTTTGGTGGCATTTCAGCTGTTCAAGGGAACAAAGCGCAAGGGAAAGAAGCGAAAACGCCATGTCAGTGTCACTGCCAGTGTCATTGTTGTAAGGCAAGGTTTAGGATCTGGATCAAAGTGACGATGGTATGAGTATTCGACGTCATGGGAGGAATACTTGGTTAGGGCGCCAGGCAGTTGGAGATGCCACCTCAACAACTGACATCGAAAATAGCTAAATCTGTGACTTCTCTGACATATTTCTCACATCACAGATGTCAAAATATCGATTCGAAAATTTTAAACTACATACGCTATAACCACAAAAACCAAACTAGTTGAAGATCAGTTTAAAGGCTGAATTGTGCTGTAGGTTGTGATCTATTTCGAGATCACACTAACCCAACACCAACTGTAAAGTCTAGCCACAAGCGTAAATGCCCAAGGTGGGAGTGTCTGTAACATGGAATTCCCACAAAACTTGCAAAGAAAAATCAATAATGCGCTGTAATTCTTCGCGAATACGTAGCCAGGACCCTGAGCGGTATGCGAAAATACTGTAGCCTACCTGCTACTAGATACATACGATTTTCTTACCGACTTTGTTAGTCAACATTGACAAGTTAGACATGGCCACTTGTTCAAGCCCCAGCTTCCGGAGACCATTTCCTGATCAGGAACCATATCCTTGGTATGCCAGCCACACTCACGGACATGTCCGTCCTGTAACCGATCGGCTTTTGTGGGACTTTTTCGCCGTCTTCGGCTCCGCGCCGCTCCGGCCTGTCCCTATGTCAATCCCGTCCTATTCCATCGCTGATTTTCTTTGATTTTCTGTTATTTTTGGCAACAGTTATCATCCTGCTTGGGCCTCTCCCAATGACCCGAGATCGCTAAACCAGATACATCATTGAACTTTCAAAGATGTACCTTGGCTCTTTCACTCGGGCGATTGATTCATCTACCCTATAGATTCGGATGTTACGGGACCACAATTGCGAGTCCAGGTCATGACCACATCAATGCACTGCAGTCACTACATCAGCTATACATGCAATTTCTCAGCTTATCAGACAAGCAAATAGGCATCCTTTTGGCCAGCGTATAAGCGACCAGATTCCAACTGCAAGTGCCACATCTGATCTGACCGTGCATGAATCTCACCAGCATGAAAAAAAGTCGATCTGAGCAAAACCTACAAGTGAATCGTGTTTAAGGGTCCCGTGACCATCTGGCCAGCGACGTCACCGCGGCATTAAAGACTCCGAGGGCGGCTACAGAGACGTTGTGAAACATGGGGTTCTGGCAGCCACACACCTCGACGATACGTGTGTACGCAGCCCCATGAAACAAAATGACATTCTCATGTGACTGACTTATGACGGAGGTATAGAAAAATCTCTGCAGGTTACAAGTGAGCGGCCACGGCTGGAGAACGGATGCGGACCCTCCGTCGGTCATACTGTACTTGTGCCTGCGTGCATGCATATTCATGCGCTATCAAAGCGGGCATAGGAAAGGCAGAATTACAGAAATTGTAGATCAGCTGTCTAGGAGATCTACTAGGCATCTTGATAGTGCAATGGTTGAATAGTAAATCTGGTAACGTATCATGAGACCCAGAGAAAATATACGGGACGTAGACTTTGGCAAGCATTCCTGGACCCCAAAAATAGTACAGGGCACGCACACTGCGCCACAGTACCGGCACAGTGGCACTCCCAATCCGTACCTGAACCCTGCTTTTCCTCACTTTTTCATCGGTACAACCAACTTGTATCGTCCTGGGTATCGGTACCTTGGGAGAGTCAACTTTGAAGGATGCACGTGCCTATATCGATTCTTTTCCTCTCTCGAGTCTTGGTGTCCGGCGAGCGGCCGAGCGATCAGTGGACCCAGCCAGCCATTTCCCATCCACCCAACTCGAGACTTTGTGGTGCATCGCAGTGCCTGAGAGTGAGTGCCATTAGCAGGACAATCGCGTCTGTGAGCGCCGCGTACATATCATTCATTTCACCATGGCCGAGACATATGGCCTGAGGCAAAGGCCATTGGCCGCGCGGTCATGCAAGGGTAAATTGTCTGATACTCTGATGCTTCTAGAACGGTACCACGAGGTCCAACAAGAGGAGGGAAAGGGACGACTGGCCCCGACCTCTTATGCGGAGACGGCCCCTTAGCATTTCTCCAAGAAAACTCACAGGGGTCATCACCTCGATATCGGTTCCAGTGCCCGTTCTCTGGAATGCAACAAGTCTCCAAAAAGTCCGTAGCGAGCGGATCAAGCCAGGGATGGATGGATGGACGGATGGGTCATGGATAGATGGAGCTTTGACTCCAACACCAACACCAACATCAACACCAAAACCAACCATCACTAAAGGTCAAGCGCCTCCTCGAGAGTTTACTGAGCTTGCCAAAGTCACTCAAATTCCTCTTTAGGATTGGGTTTTCCGTCGACTCCATGACCCTTTGCCTGGTCTCCCCAGCTTTCTTCGTCTTGAGCCATCTATGAGTTCTGATTGGATGCTGGCTCTAGTGCCGAGATATATCCCTCACTGTGATTGGCTTATGATATAATCTCGACAACCAATCAGGGACTATAAGAGCACTTTCATGAGAGCCTCACATCACGTCTGACACTAGCATGGATGGCTCTTGTTCGTACCAGGACATCGACGGGCTCTCGTTTCTTTCCAGTCTTTTGGGATCCCATCCTCCCCCCTCTTCGGCCCTGATCTAACCTCCACGCTCTTCCCCTTCCTCCCATCTGGATAAGTGTCCTCTCCTTTTCTGGCATCTAGGACCTAGGTTTTGATGATGCATGGATCATGTCCCCTCAGCTTTGGAGACTTGAAGGGATGGTATAGTCTCTCATGGCCAACCACATCGTGAGAAGCCTGATTTCCCCTTAAAGACGAGACGGGAGCGACGGGAGCGACCGCTACCTTAAGGGGACCGAGCCGTTGAGTGTGAAGATGCCCCTTAGATGTGCTTCATCGTCGAGAATAAGGCGGACGACGGGGACCAGGGCTCGTCTGCTGGTCCTAGAATCACAGGGTTGCTGTGATATTTGTGACGGCACAATTCTCTCACTTCCTAGGGCATGGTCCGCGGACAAAGGTGATAATATTCATGGCGGGGGGATGGCGGCTCACATCGACGAAGTGGGCTTGATATCGGGGACTAAACCAGCTAGAGAACTCATGCAACTGCGTCGAAGAGCCGGGAAATTCGTGCGTCTGGTAGTGCAGGTGCTATGCTATGCGTATGCGTATGCATGTCATTTCATAAGATTGCTGCTGGCTGGACAAAGCGTCCGTCACATCTTCATTAAGAGGATAGTCACGTCGTTGATATTGCGGTATTACTATGCTTTCAGCTGAATATCCTGGGGTATCAGCTCGTCCGAGAACAAGATTGATGTGCAACTCACCGAGTCCCGATTAAGGTGTGATGGACCGACTCGTGCGTGCCTCGAGGATTGTGGAACGCGGAATAACAGAGCACATCATTGTCTCTGCTCGGCCCATCCAGCGTGAGGGCACGAATGAGCAGGACGGCAGATGTCTCTTGTGGAAACAAAGATGGCTGCCATATCCGCCCTGAAGGCTTTGCTAGACTCTGAAGCTTGCATAAGCGGCGCTCCAAAATCCCCCTCCTTCAAAGGCCCTCCTCGCTCGCTTGTGATCGTGACCTACGGGAACACTCGGCAGGCAAGGACGGATATGACAGGAAGGATATGCCAAAGGAGCAAGGGCTTACAGGAGTAGAGATTGGCAAGGTAAGAAGACAGGACTCGTAATAAGCCATCGAAGGGCCCAAGACGAGGTCGCATAATACGCAAGAGTGCAGCATCGTCAGGAAGCGGGCCAACCTCTGCAAGAGTTGGATGATTAGCCTATGTTCTAACTAGGTTATTATGTGAGAATAAAAGTGGCCTGTTAGTGAAGCTGCAGGAACATAACCTGTCACTTTTCAAGTTTTGCTCGGAAAAAATGTTCGAGTGTGGTTACGACGACAGTCTATATCAGCTAGAGGATTATGGACATATGTGCTACACAGGGGTTATTGACTACTCTATACCTACTAGATCGGCTAGCATAGCACACATAGTTACTACTTTGTCATAGATAAGAGGCCAGGATGGAGCAGGCAGGGGATTAGGAGAAGCGCCGGCGGTTGTTTCGTTTCTTGTTTCCAGCCAGAGCCAGGAGAGCGGCTAGGATAGGCAGGGCAGGGCAGGGCATAGCATGGTCTAGGCACTGGAGTGTGGTAAGACGTCAGAAATGGTGAGATTATCTTCAGACATGTGATATTGATTCATTCATTAAAGATCCTAGCTAGTACGTGATAGCAATTGCAGAGTTGTGAGATAAATGGTGATGCAATTACAAGAGAGTGTCTCTGGTGAGTCCGAATAAGAGAACCAAGCCAAATTCCCAGTCAGGGAGAGAAGCCTCGCCTCCCGTGTAGATGCTGATATAGAAGCAGTAGAAGCGGGTACATGTGGCCGCTGCAACGTCAAGTACCGGTACTTGTCCCAACGCCACACCCACACGATGTGATGATTTTTTCCTCCAAGTTTCTGCCCTAGACTGGGATCTATTAGATTGTGAGTCAATCAATGCCAATGCTATAGTATGCCCTAGGAAAATAATTTTTTTGTGCCGCCTGTGTGCATCATTTCAGCTGTTGTCACTGTCGCTGTTGCTGTCCATGGAGGTAATACAAAGACAAAAGACGCAAGGTACAGACCTACAATGGATGCCATGAATTATTGCCTCTTAGGCTGCCCGAGCTGGGCCAGCCAGCATATGCAATGCAGGTCAACACAGCCGCACGCCTCCTCCGAAGAATACTCAACTTTTTAGAACACCTACACCCTCTCCTCCGAGACACCCCGGAAGTGGTCAGTGCCGTGCATCTGCATCTGCATCTGCATCTTCAAAATGCAACTATGACTGACTATGGACAGCACCTCAGCCAGCGCAGTAGTTACCTAGGTATGAGGTGGCTTGGCTCC
The DNA here is from genome assembly GCA_011034095.1 of Fusarium cf. aywerte. Taxonomy (NCBI): domain Eukaryota; kingdom Fungi; phylum Ascomycota; class Sordariomycetes; order Hypocreales; family Nectriaceae; genus Fusarium; species Fusarium cf. aywerte. The sequence goes on from WETZ01000015.1 coordinate 106,648, forward strand.
CTCTCTCAGTGGGCCGTCACCTATAGCCACCACTAAATACTACAAAATACAGGGCTGCTTTTTAGCTCAGTAACCCCCCCGCTCAGAGTTGCACCAAACTAAACTAAAAGGATAACCCAGCCCAGCCAGACTTGACCGACGCCTTCCGTTCAGGTTTTACCTTAGTACCTTATCCACACGACTAAGACCAAGCAAGACCACCACTATAGCGCACTTGCCTTACTCCCGTCTACTACAGTACACCACCCACCCCAAAGTGGTATATCATCTCCCCACACCACCTGCCACCCTCCATTTTCTCTTTTCCCTTCTTCTTCTTCTTCTTCTTTACGAGCAATTCGTCCTACGTTCTCTTTTCTTTTACTCGGTTGCGGCAGCTTAGCAGGCGATTTCACCCAGAAAGATACGACAAGATAATATCATAGTACCTATCCGTACCGCCAAACCACTTATTATCCGCCCGTCCGCCCGTACAAGTACTATCCTATCCCATCTCGAATCCCTGCTCTGCTCCGTCTTCCGACGTTTCCCTTATATATATATATTCTTGTTCGATATCCCCCGCGCCGTATTCTTTGCGATAGACGCAGCGACAAACGTTTGACATTTTATTCAAACGTCTCCGTTACCGTACCGTTCAGCGATCCCCCCCCCCGCTCCGTTCCGCTCCGCTTAGACTTTCTTCGCCCCGCCTCCGCTTCACTAACATGCCCGTCCAACTCCTTCCGGCGTCGGCCGCCGCCTTCGCTCCTCGGGCTTCATCAGTCAACGTCGTCTTGGGCTCAAAAGTCGAGCCTTGGCTTACACAAACACTTAAGCGCATCAACCGTGTCAAGCGTCCTCTCAACTCTGTACCCCAGCACCAGCGATGTCTCACTGAGACTCTCTCATCACCAAACGCCATCTGGACATTGACCTCGCTTATGTTGCCCAAGACACCCGAGTCCGATTTTAAGCGGGATGCTGCCAACCCCCTGGTCGAAGCTATCATGAACTATGAACTCGTTCACGTTGAGGCTTACATCGTTCATGTTGACATGGTTTTGCGAAACGAGGTTGCCTATAAGCTCACAAAAGATACCATCGACGCTCTGGTTGAGTATCACAAGGAAATTCACTGTGTCGATGCCAAGGCCAATACATACGACTGGACCGATAAGGAGCAACAGTGCAAGAAGCTTCACGAGGATTTTGTTCAGGACATCAACAAGTTTGTTTTCCGCACCCACGTCTCAGCCCTCGAAGGTCTTGAGGAGGAGGGTGCCGGTGAACTGCTCTGCGGCAAGAGTGAGGAGGTCAAGAACAGCATTAGCGCTCTTATGAAGCCTCTGCTACCTCCCCCTCCTCCTCGTATCGTCGAAGTTGTCCGACAACCCACACTGCTGCCCAGCTCTCCCGTTCACAACATGTGGTCGCAACCTCACTACCATGGTAACCTGGCTGCCGTTGACTCATGGCGGGTGCTTCCCTCAAGCCCCAGCGTCACATCATCGGCCGACTCAAACACAAGCCCAATCTGGGCACCGATGACCATGAGCGACTTGTCACCTACTCCTGCCTTCACCCAGCCTCACTCCACTGCTGGCTTCTTCTGGAGCTCGCCTCCAGTGACAGCACCCATCCCCGCTCTTCCTCTCCCTAGTATGCTCGCCCCCGCTCAATGCGGTGTTGGTATGGGTATGGGTATGGGAGGTATGGGAGGAATGGGAAGCATGGGTGGCATGGGTGGTATGGGTGGCTTCGGCTGGGATCGATACCAAGAGTACGCCACCATTATGTGACAACCAGGGCCCCAGGACAGCTATCCAGTGGTGACGACCTCAAGTTACTAATACTGCACCCATCCCTTCCTCGTTTCCCGGAGAAAAGTTGAAGCATTCAAATTTCGCAGCGGCATAGAACTATTATCCATCATGGACACGGCATATCGGCGTTTATTGCATCAGGAACGGTGTTTCGAACAAGTCTTAAGAATATCCCCTCTCGCGTTGCTTTTTTTTTTGTCTTTTATTTTATTTTATATCTTTCTTTTGTCTTCATAGCAAGCGTTCTTTTGGGTTTCGGGGAATCTGGTCTATTATTCCTCTCCGGGAAACACTCTCCAACGGTCGTTCACACAACTCACTATCGTCTCTGGACTTTTTCTTTCATCTACCACAACACCACATGGCTGGATCCGGGGCGGGTATTTGGATGCATTTACAACTGGCAGGGACCCGATACAGGCGGCTTGTTCCATTTTGGCCTTTTTCCTTCCGTCATCTTTGGTTCTCAAGAAAAAGACGTACACGCAGCAATGCACGACGCTCGGCTCTAGTCCGAGACAGAAACTTCTCTATGGAATCTTCGTTGATATCCTTGGAACTTTCTTTTTCCTTCTTTTCTTTTCTTCTCATCTGTTCGGTTTAGAGAGGCTTCTTGGAAGATACCCCCAACAAGGACGACACCAGAGTTCAATGACTCGAACCGACATACACTTTGCTTCTTTCCTTGGCTCTGTTTCCCGATTTACGACGATATTATTTTAATGACGACCTTTTCTACGACTCGATGACGAATGACGACTATTTTTCAGACATGATGCGACTTACGAACAGAATCACAAACAATCGGCTTGATGTCGAAACATGACTTCTTTTCGAAAGCCTATCGAGCGCTGAGCCTCACGCTTCATTCGGCACGATGACTAGCCTAACAGATGGTGACTGGACCGGCTCCAGGTAACCAATTCTGACCACAAGGCCGTCTCGACTACACATCGCGTAGCCACTGCGGAAATATCTGGAATATGCCCGTAATGGCTTGACACTGGCTGTCAAACGGGATCACCACCCCGCGACGGCGACCCAAGTTCGACCGGACGCAGGGAATGGAAAGACGGAGTGAACTCATGGGATTCTTCCAATGAGCTGCGCACTACATCTGCTGTGCAGATCCGGTCGCACAGTCTCTGTCTGGCCGCTGCCCTAGCCAACCATCCTCCGGGCTCAAAACCCTTTACTCTCGGGTACGTCCAGCGCCCCGAATGCGAACGACTACAGACTACCAAGTTGAGGTGACAACCACTTTACCGACTGAGCCTGCTAGACGGGCCTTTGGGTAAGTGGAGGACGCCGCTTCGAGGATGGGTCTGCAGGCGCTCACATTCGGAGTGAAGGATTTATCGAAAGTCAAGATGAGGGTGGTTTAGGGCAGAATGTAGGATCATCTCCTGCAAGCCCATCAGTGCCAGATGGGTCACAGAGCAGCTTGGTCTGCCAGACCTGTTGCGACGCTGATGGGTCGCCGCCAAAGAGGAGGGAACGGTGACTGCTGAGCAGTGTATACCACCCTTCTCTGGACCTTTGATGAGTCCAGCGGTTGAAGATGCTGGTATAAATGGCGTGCAGGAAAACAAGATATGCCCTGGCGGCGGTTTTCTTGCACAAGGACAAGTCTGCTTTGCTACAACGCGTCCCTGCTCGTTGTTTTGTCGTTGCAGTATTAGTTAATTAACTAAACAAATAAAAAAAAGATGTTCAATGAAATCATGGCTTCAAATGTGATGGGATGCGTGACATGAATCCATGTATCTATACAGTGTCTAGGTGACCGAGAACAATAGTGTAATTGGCCGGAGCCTCTACTCAGTGAGGGCAATCTTGAAACTGCTGGACTCTGATGTAAGAATCTTCATGCACATACGAATCCTTGGTAAGATCAACGAGGTGTCTCCTGGTGAGTTCCCAATAAAATTAAGTATTATTCTTTGTATACCGCTCTATTCCAGAAATCTATAACCCACATCTAACAAAACTCCATGTATGCGATGTCAGAAAATTTCCCTTTTAGTTCATGTGTAAAATGATGTCGTGTCCTCGTCTTCTCAAGTTCACGTAGAGCTGCTCAATCCTGGATGGCAAAGGCTTCACGTGCAGTCTTGCTGCTTCGTGCCAGGCGATCACCATACCTGATAAAGACAAAAGGGATAACACCCATAGCCAGAGCAATAAAGGCAAGAACCGAAGGCGCCCAGTGAATGCCCAGATTGGTGTACATGCTGTCGGCAGCGAGGGGCAGTGTCGTGGCTCCGATGGAACGCAGCATGGCAGCAGCACCGAGAGCGGAGGCAGAGTGACTTCGGAAGACGTCGGTGAGGTAGTTTGTCATTCCCATAAAGAGGAGCTGGAAGCCGAGGCCGAAGAAGATGCCGCCTAGAGTAGGGATAACGGGAGACAGCGAAGACCAGACGGTCCAGCCGAGCCAGAAGAGGGAGATGACCATGCTGTAGTTGGTTTGTCAGTATGTAGCTAGATGAGTATGCGGAAGAGGATAACATACCAAGGAGAAGCAATGCAAGCAAGAGGAAGTCGTCGATAGATGTGATTCTTCGTCCACTCGGCGCCGGCAGCGGTTTGCTTATCATGGTATCTCGTGTAAATAGCAAAAACACCCAGAGAAAGAATAACGCCGACGCAGACTGTACCTTGGTTAGCATGCGTGAAACAATAGTATGAAGAAAATAGAACTTACAAGGGATATATGCCAGTCCTGCCATTCCGGGCGAGAGACCGTAAAATCCTACCATATGGTTAGATCATCAGTGAAATCAAGTGATAACGGGTTGACGTACCTTGAAACACGCGAGGATATGCCTGGAACATGAGGTAAAAGACAGAATATGCCAACGTGAGATAAATCGAAGTCGACGCAAGAATAGGCTCAGTGAAGAGCAGCTTCATAGGTCGGAAGAAGATCTTTCGAACATTGAAAGGCTTCAGCTCCATGGGTTCCTCGCCGCTAGACTCGACCTTGGTCGTCTTTTTCTGCTTCTCTCGCCTCTTGATATGCGCCTTGACCATTTTGTTGTGAAGAACAGGGGCGTACGTCTCGGGGATGGTGAGGACAAGAGGAAGACCTGCAACTGCCATGATGCCCGCGATCCAGAAGGGCCAGCGCCAGGAGATGGTGGAGGAGAAACCAGAGACGATGGGACCGATAAGGGGACCGATGGTGGTAACGGTCATGTAAAGAGCCATGGCATTACCTCGAGTCGAAGGGTCGTCAAGGATATCCGCGTATAGACCTCCGATAACAGTGGTAGGAGCAGCTGCGTTGATACCGCAGAGTAACCTGAATACCAAGAGCGCTGCATAGTTGGGCGATACAGAAGCAAGGAACATGAACAGGATATAGCCCAGGTATGTACTGATCAAAACGGGCCGGCGGCCAATGTACTCGCTCAGGGGGCCGAAGAGTAGAGGACCGAGAACGTATCCAACCATGTACAAAGAGTTGAGGAGGATCAGATAGACAGGATCTGTGACGTTGAATTTCTCGGCGATGATGTTGAGAGCTCCTGAGGGCATGGAAGAGCCAAAGTTGCCATTAAAGGTGCAGGTGAAGCCAGCAACAATGATATGTAGTTTTCTCATAGGGGAGAGCTTCAAAGGATCCCAAGACTCTGTGTCAGACCAGGCTGATTCATCTGAAAAGTCTTGTCTATTTTGAATATCGGCGGTTGTTGTGTCGTCTCTTGTGGCATCTAGGCCAAAGAGCTGAGTCTCGTTCAAACCCATGATGATCTTAGTCAACCACAGCGTTCTCTGAAATAATTGAGTATGGCTGAGCTAAAGTAAAGAGATGGCTCGTTCCATCTATATAGTAAAAAAACAGTTTTCCATCTCCACGCTCATGTTTCCACAGTGGATATTGATGATGTGTTTATTCGATTTCTTTCCCATTCTTCTCATCACTGTAGTAAGCGAAGGGCGCAACATTTCGGTTGTTCGTGTGTAAGCCAAACCGTTTTATGTTGTAATTGGTTTGATTTCACCGATGGCGTCTAGACTTCTGAACTGATAATTCCCGAGACGAGACACGGGGGAGAAACGATTAGCCCAGAATTCCCGATGAGCAAAAGATCCTTGTTTAGGTAGCAGTAGTTTATGACTTTTTTTTCTCGCTCCGCGTCTTAGGGCGTACTTTTGCTTCCGAGTTATGGAAACAGAAAAATCTAAAATGGTCATGGATTTTATAATATGGCTTTTATGATGGAGTCGATGTGGGGGTCTGATGCATTATCACATGTAGATGTAAATAGACGATCATGAATAATGATAAATACAGAAATAGCATCAAAAGATTCATAATGTTATTATGAGTAGCCAATTGTGTATATGGTCATATATATATATGACTTGGCTGTTTTCGATCCTTTATTCAAGCCTAAAAGTCGTACTGGTTATCCACACCAGCTAACAAAAACTCCAGCACTGAAGGAACCGGCAGCAAGTTCATCCCTTCAACATCTTCACCTCCAGCCATCCCAATACCATTACCAACAAAGCCATCTCCGTATGAGAGGCCCTGTTGTGCATCTTGGCCTCCAAGACTATTGCCGAAATTGAAGTTGTACCCATACGCTGGACCCCCTGGAATTTGTGCTGAGGCTTGTAGGTTTCCCGTGGTTTCACCCATGGGGTTGTGAATGTCGCTGGAAACACTGAGAGGATTGGGCCGAAGTGAAAACTCGGACGTATCAGAACTTTCATTGTTTGGTAATGCCCGCTCTTCGGGACCTTGTGTGTGGCTCTTTTGTCTCTTAGCCCACATCGCCCGTTCTTCAAAGAGTCGCAATAGACTCTTTGCGTATATCCAGTACTGTGAAATGTCGCGCAGAGTATGTAGAAGAGAGTCAAACACGCGTGATGATTTCGCAGCCACGAGAGGGTTAGAGGAATTCAACTCGCTGGCAACATGCAATAGACAGGTGAATAACACATGAATAGATGGCAGCCATAAGTCACACAAAGTGTTCCTCGATCGGAGAGACTCGAAAATGGAGTTTATCGCCACAACTGCATCACTGCATATACTGCGATCCATGGCCGAATCAGCAGAGAACTGGCTTGGATCTTGGTGAGGTGGGGGTCGGTGCAGAAGAATAAGGAAGTTGTTGTATGAAAGATGAAGAATTGCCTGCCAACTGTTGGGCTCTGAATGCGGTAGCTGCAGGCTCTCCGGTAGTTGGATTATAAACTCAGCAAGCTCTTCATCAGCTTGTTTCGTCGCGGCAGCTCGATCAGCTTCCGTGGCTCGCAACGCCACCCGTTTTCTCATGGTTCTGGAGAAAATTATACAGAGTTTTGTATGTTCGATGGAAAAGGCAGGATTCCCATTAGGGATGCCCTGGAAATGGCTCTCTTCAAGCATCGGCGTGTCTGACTCCTCAAGATTACTGTCATGTTAGCTGAAAGACATATCGAGCGAATATGGGAAAGGCTCTTACATAGCTTGCGGTCGGCCAAAAGATGCCGAGACCACAACATCAAATTGGAAGAGACACCACCAAAGCCTAACCCATTGACGTTTGTCTATAGCGTTCAGTGTTGACGGTCTTGCGTCGCGATGCATGCCCATTCCGTAGGCCACTCTCGCCCCAACACCAACCCAGTGCCAACTGTTGCTAATTATGTCTTCTAGGTTGTCACACTGCCATGTCAACAGCAGAGCGACCTGTAGATATGTCTCTCGATGCTGCTCAAAGCGGTAGTCAAAGAGTAGCTTGGCTCTCCGGAAGAAGACATACGTGCTAGCCCTACAATCTTCACGAGTAGAAGACAGAACATGTGCACCCACGAGAAATATGGCGTTCAAAAGAGGGAGTGATACCAGTTTCGGTACATCGGACCCGTTATAGCTCTCCATAAACTCATCCTCGTCAACTATGGGGAACCCTCGGTTGACATGGACGAAATACGCCCTGACGAGCTCATCGGCCAATGCTTTAGGGGGCAATTTCAGAGCTTCCTCAGGCACGGAAGGGACTTTCCGAGCAAGCCGACGGGTCCCAAAGTGCAGAACATCCTTCTGATCCATCCTCAGCGCTCGATGACGCACAAGGTAGTTGAGGTTGGAGAACTCGGTGCCGATAAAGTAAAGACGTTCGGATCGCGAGATCTCGCCTACTTTGGGAAGATCCTGTCCTATAAAGTCTGCGAGGTTGCGTGTCTCATACGTTTCCTCGTTCTCGGCAGAGTCCTGCATCGTGGAAGGGGAGTCATGCTGGCGGTGATATTCAGCTGCTGAACTAGGCCGAGTGATAGGATCAATGGCACCTCCTTGCCAGAGCCTCGTTGCGCTAGGAGTCGAGGGAGCGGTAAGGCATTGTTGACTAGAGCGAAGCGGCTGCTGATGCAGCTCTATCTGACGAGGCTGGAGAGGAACGTGGCGTGCAGGACGCGAGACAGCTGTACGAGAAGATCTGGTCCTTTTCTTCTCATATATCATACAGCTGCTCGATTTATTCTGTGACTGGCAATGAGAACATGGCGTACCTTTTTCAAGAATATCACAGCGGACTTTGCGCTGATGGCAAGCTATGCATGCTCTCCCATCTGGTCCGAGATCAGTGACTTATACGAAAATTGATGCATCTGAATGAATATAGGAAATGAAATAACTAGGGCATTGAAGAATCTCTTCTCGAAGAAAGAAAGAAAATACAGTAACATACTGGTTCTTCGTCTACTAACAGCATGTCGAGATTCAATGTTAGTGGGACGCGCAGGAGTAGTATTGTGCCTTTCCGAAGACATTTCGTAACTTTAATTTCGCCGAGAAGGAGAAACTCCCGAAACATGCATGGCGTACCTATCGAGGTAAGTTATCACTTACAGAAACCGAGTCGTTAAGTCCTTCCCTCGTGGGCCTGGGTGGATACTGTGAAGTGAGACGCCCGCCCTCGGAAGTTATGACCAATCAACAGACCGTGACAAAAGCCGAGAACCGTGCTGGAGAAGAACCTGCCTTAGTAAGTATCCATACGGACCTTAGGTAGTAGATAGGTAGGTACCTATGCTCTCATCATCTGGATCGATGTGATAGTCTATGTTTCCGTTTCATCGTTTTACCAATACCATTTACCATTACCTAAACATTATATCGATGAACCGGCCATTCACCCACTACCCACCTACCTAAATACTGTAGAGCATATTCCCAATCGTTGTCTGGAGATCTCAACTACAAGACTAACAATCCCTGGCCCAGCCAGACTATATACATCAACCTTGGCACGGACTGAGTGTTGGTTGGCGCAAACATGATATGAATAGTAAATAAGAATCGTCCTTTTCTTTTGCTTCAATGCGCCTTCATCATTTAACAAGATATCTCATGCGACGGCGTGTAAGCAATCATAGCCTAACAGCCGCGTAAACTACAAAAAGGGTACTGACTCAATCAACACCGACACCGACATCGACACCACGTCCATCAATCATCCTATACCGTATACCCAACCCAAGACAACTAAGCAAATCCTTTCCGCGCCCTTCCTGTCCTGTCTGATTTTAATACATTTCCTTCGTCATCGTCCCGTCCAAATCCCAACCCGTTCCAACCCAACCTTGCGCCAACGCCAGTAGCCCTTTCCGGTTCCGGTTCTGGTCCCAGTCCTAGTCCCAGTTCCAATCCTAATCCTAGGACCGGTACCTCCACTCCTATAAACATGCTTCTGACTGAAGATGCTTCTTTGTTCCACCCATCCTTCGTAACTTCTGACTCGGCCCTCTAGCTGCAAACCAGCCATGCCTGTTCAACAAGGCCCCGTCCATCCCTAGGTATTGTACAAGTATATACTGCGACATTAGGGCAACCCAGACCAGCGCTGCCTCAAAAATAAGACCTAAAACCAGTCCCACAATATTCCACCATAGCAACCTCTTACGAGTGCGACTCGCCTAGTTGCTTGCCTCTTTGCCTCACTCGATTCCCTGTGAACGACCTAGCCATTATTCTCCTTTCCGATCCTGACTGACGAGTGCTGTGATACCTCCTTCATCCAGTCGTATCCGCAGTGGACGGAGAACTGGCGCCCTTATGCTTCCTGAAGAAGGGAAAGTCTTTTATCCGGAATCTGCTTGTCTTCTTCCGTAGCGATTTGCCTTCGGCCTTGCCAATGCTTCCGCCTGTCGTGCTCGCATCTGATCTCGTCTCGTCGTCAATAGGCGAGCATTCATGGCGATGTGCTCCTGAGCTTTCTTTCAAGCTTGCTGTGTCGACGTTGATCTTCGGAATCCCAGTTGCATGCTCAGTCGAGTCTCTGCTCACAATGCTCGTACCTCGCGTACTAGGCGACATTGGCATCTTGCCGGTTGTGGCGCTTGTCGCTTGGGAGACCCAATCTCCCGAGCAAGCACCGGATACACTTCCGTCGGTTGTCTCGCTCGATCGTTGCTTTGCTGAATCCCTCCTGGTCTGCGTCTGGAATGGGTCACTATTCGCCAGCTCCCTAACTGCGTCGAATGTTGATGCTGATCCATCAGAGCCCTTGGACTCCACAGCTGTACCATTTACAGATGATCGCCCCATCGTCCTTTGACTATTGGCCGGCGATAGGTCCTCTCTCTCCGCCCGTGGCATTGGAAGCTCGCCATTGCCAACCGGTGTCGTGTCCGATGCCCGATCCAACGCTTCAAACAGCGGCGCCATGTCCTTCCTTTCCTCTTTTTCCTCCTCTTGAGGCACCGCGAAGCTCATAGTCCTTGGCGAGAATGTACCCTCTTTAAGAAGACGCCTTCGAACCGGATCGTCTAGCGGCTGCTTTTCTTTCTCTTGTTGAAGCTTGAGCTCGAAGAGGCTCTTATTCATCTCAAGCTCATCCACGGTGTACTGCATAGCAGGCATGATGTCGGCGACACCCTGAAAGAGTGGGGTGGCAAATAGATTCATAAAGCCGAGTTGGCCTTTAGCCAGTGAAGCCATATCTTGCTTGGGTGGCGTCATAAGTGATGATTGGATGCTAAGCTCACTTTCCATTGAAGCCTGTCGGGAGAATTCCTCTGACAAAATGTATGTCCATTGCAAGGCTATTTCATGGTTTCGTGCCTGAATCTCTTATTAGCTGTCAACCCTGCCAAGTCAGTGAAAGCAAGCCAACATACCACGTTACTGATGTCGGCACATTTGATGAGGAGTGAGCAAGCCAATGACTTGTTCTCCTCTATCTGCCGCCCATTCCAGCCGTCAGTGGTGTTGTTCACCTGTAGTCGCTCTTGAACATCTCCAAGCTTTTTCATGTAATCAAAATGCAAGCCCATATCTGTAGCCAAGATGGAACTGATCATAAGGTTACGCATCTTCGTATCTTCAAAGGCGGATGGCCAGTATCGGCGGAGAATTTGTGAGTAGGCTGCGCAGTGAAACGACTCAAGAACGGATCGATCGTTGTACAACTGAGCCAAGGGAGCGTTCAGCGTCACAAGGAAGCCATTATTTACACCCGGATGCCCGACGTCGTGACCAATGGCAGTGATGAGAAGCGTCAGAGCTTCGAAGGGAGTGATGAGAGAAGCCATTGGCGATTTTTCTGGCATCGATCGGGGTTCGCTTCCCGAAGGGTAGGGCGCGAGAGCACCAATGTGCACCAGAAAGTTGAAGGTAGCTTGCAATACATCCACCACATGGCGGAAATTGTGGTACGGGACAAAACTGTTGTATGCAGCACGACAAGCAACAAGAAAGCTGATTAGTTGGTCTAGAGCTGAGTCAGTATGCGATCAGCCGACACCAATCCGGAGCAGAAAAACGTACCTGCATGTATCCGCCATCGCTCAAGTTCAGGCATTGCCAAAGCATGTCTAAACATGTCCATCGCCGCAACCAACAGCTCATCGTCAGTGAACGAATGAGCACAGAAACGCCAGGTCCCAATTGCTTCAGCAATGGCAGATTGCCGTTCTGAGGAAACAGCCACGTGAGCATTATTGATCTGGTCGTCGCTGGTGCCTAAACGGCAGATTCCTTTCATGAGTCCAGAAACCATCGCCTCGCGAAGATATGCGAACGGTTTCTCCTCATTAACACCAACCCAGGAACGTTTTCGACCTTGCCTAATTTCCAGCAGGGTTGATTGCTCTTTGGCTGCATCTCTGTGAGCTCGGTAAGCACAAATTTCCAGACTCGTAATGCACTTGGTGCTCATTGGACAGATGATGACGTCGACAGCCCCCAGATCCAGGCATCTCCTTATAAGTTGACGATTTGTATCAAGCGGCGCCAATGGCAAGCTCTTTTGCTCCACAGTACCATCGGTCATTTGTCCATTGGTGTAGTGTTGTTCTGCCTCGGAATTACTGATTACCGGGATTGGGACGACAAGCTTTGACATGCCACGCAGATGCGCTTCGGTGATGATTTTCTGCAGCAAACCCAGGCCGTATAGATCTTCGTCGGGCGTATGAATGTCGACATTCTCTGATGAGGAATTGCAGGAAGGAGAAGGGGATGAATGCCTTCTCCTCCTTTCAGGAATCGGATCGTCACTTGGTGTGTCAAGCAGCACTAGAGTTGGCTTCAAGTCGAGCATAGAGCCCTCCTGCAATTGGAATAATTTTGTCAAACAACCGCCTCCAGTTGCGCAAACATGAACTGCATCATTTGTTAGTAAGTGGAGAAATGACTCATGTCGACATCATAGCGAAGAACGAACCATCGCCAAAAGCATCTAACAGAGGCTGTACAACCTGACGAGCCTCTTCCGTTGCCCAATCGGATGCGGAATCGCCAGAAGTACGATGAATCAAACCATCTTCGGTCACGTTGCGATTGACATAGATTATATGACAGGAGGCGCGGTCCATGGTGCTCATGGAGAGCTACCAGTCTCGCGACTGGAGCACCGTAGCCCTTCGGGCAGTTGAAAAAATTGTACCAAGATAAGGCGATTTACGAAACTGAAATAGCCTCGCGCGATGCCGGAGACCAGGTTGTTTTGTAAGTCCGGCTGAGGGAGGGCCTGAATAGAGCGAGCAGAATGTGGTCGGGTTTCGAGAGGTGATTGAATTACGCAGCGATCGCGAAGCAGCCCAGCTAGATTGACTCAGCTGCACGACATTCGAGCCGATACGAGGAACTAGTTGTAAGAATAAAGGGAGGAGGCCGAAATTTCGAGTCGTCTCGGAGTGGACGTATGCGACGTTTGTCGAGTCGTGTTGATTCAATGAATCTCGTCCGGTAGTACAGTCAAATGGTTGTTTCCACCTGGGAGGGTCGGACAGGCTGTCAAACTGGCGTCGCGGTAGCGGGAGCTGACGGTTGACGACAGGGTTCGTACAATTCGAAAATCCAATCGAAGCTGAGAGGCGAGGAGCGGATATTAGCTGGCGAGTCGGGAAACAGCGCCGCGAAAGACGTTTGTGAAGGTAAAAAGGTGCGAACGAGAGAAGAGAGGGATTTGAAAAATGATGGCGCAGGAGGAGGAAACGCGATGGATTGTAAATGGAGGGGATAAGAAGACTCCAGATCCAAATTCGGATTGGACTGGGATGGAGAGGGCCACCAAGGAATGACCAGGGGATGGATGAAAAGAAGAAGGAAAAGAGATAAGGCAGGAACGTAGGTTGGTGAAGTGAAGGTAGGTTGGAAGTAAAGGCAAGCAGCTACGCACAAAGACGGCAACAGCAATAAAGACAAGACAGACAGTGGGCAGTAACAATAGCAGTACCTACTAGTCTAGGTAATTGAGCAGATTGGCCCAAGAGCACAAGCACGAGCACGCGTGCGCTGGGCCTGGTCTGAGTGAGAACAATGGATGGTGTCAGGGCGATGATGCGAAGGTATCAGCCCGGACTTTAGCTTACAGCACCTTCCTTGGTTCAAGCTCAGCCAGGTACTACCTGCCTACTGTACTGTAACTGCAGGTCGAGAGCTGCTTAGCGGCACGCAAAAGGTGTCTGACCCTGGTCGGGGAATGGAAGGACTAGGGAAGGATAAGGGAAGACCTAAAGGCAGGGCAAGGGCACCGACAGTCGCGGTAACCGGGTCCGGGGGAGGAAGGAGAAGATCTGCGAGCGTGGCTGCAAGCGGAGGAGGAGCGATTGCAGCATACAGTAGCGCAAAGCAGCCAGCGCGATGCAGTAAGGTAGGTACAGCTTAGGTGCTCAGGTAAGGCAACGTGCGGACAGAATAATGGTGCGACGTAACGACAGGACGAGAAGGGAATGAAAGGAGAAGAGAAGTTTGGAATCCTTACAAGGGTAAGTGAGATACGGAAGATAAGTAGGTAGGTAGGTAATTTAGTCAGGCTTTGTAGCTTGATTTGGTGAAGAAAGATGAAGAGCAAAAGGGAACAATGGCTGACACGAAGCGTTCGAGGGGACTGCACTGCACTGCACTGGATTCAATCGAACTGAAATGCGACACAGTACTGCGCTGCAAAGTTCTAGCCTCTGGATCGGACTCGAATGTGGAGAGTGTGAGGGCGAGGGCGAGAAAAAGAGGACCCAACAAGGCGAGGCCAAGGGTAAAGACAACCAAGCAGAGGCGGGAACCAAGCCTGGCGCCGGCAGTCAAGTTACTCAACACACTGACAACCGCCTTAGTGGAACGATTTGCCGTGCAGCTGGCAGGAAATATTGGACGCGAAGAATGACTTTTGTACAGCGAGTCGGGATTAAGGTGAGTCGAATTGGGTCAAGGAGCGAATGGAGGGCGATGGACGACAACCTGCTAAATGAGAGAGAGGGTAAGAGAATGAGTGAGAAGAAGGTCTCAAAGCTAGGGGACCAGAATAAAATAAAAAAAGAACGCCTCTACCTAACCCCCCCTTTGAGCACCTAACATCCAACATTAACTACTACCTAGAGTGGCGCTGGACCTACTTTCAGTTATCTGTTCTCCTAGGGGACTTTACAGGTCTCTTTTTTTCCTGCAGGGGTTGACAAGATGGGAACAATGGGTTCCTTTTGTATTCACTTAGTGGGAGAAAGAAGCAACAAAAGAAAAAGAAAGAAAAAACAATAATCACAGAAACAAAGAAGTGTGGAAATTGAATGCTCCGCATCACACACAAACAGCTGATCCAGAACCCTTTCATTGCTTGTAAGCTCAACTGAAACCACCTAAATATGCAGTAACTATTGTAAACGTTGATGACGCAGCCTCAGGCGGCAGAAGCAACCAATCTGCAACTCGACTGAGCTGAAGAAACAGTACACAATAATAACCGATTTCAATTCTAGAAAAAGAAATGATACAAAAGCACAAGTCGGATCAAACAATGAATTGAATAAGAACCGACAAAAGCCACCCGACAATTCTTACTGCAACAGAGAAAAGAGAAGCTTACAAAAAGACTTGAATAAAGATTTGTCTAAGTGCTAGGCGCCTGGGCTGGGCTGGGCTGGGCTGGTGAACACCTAATGACTACCTACCTAACCTACTTTACTGAGTTTGAGGCCTTGTTTTAGTGATTTACAGTGGCGAGTGACTGGTCAGCAGGCGACACGACAGCATCATCAGGTAGGTTTGCATCCGTACCTAGGGTTACTACTGTACACTGCTGTGCCGCCTGCACCAAGTATCGCAAGTGAGGTTAGAGACATCCAATTCAACCAGCCATTCTTGGATGTGGTCGAGGATCGTCGTTGAAGCAGGGGAGCAGACTTGCAACGAGAGGCGAGACACCAAGGCAACTGGGCTAAAGCCCACCTCATGCTCCGCACGCCTTGGTCAGGATCAGAATTACGTCCCTACACACATCCTTGTCTCTGCAACAGCCAATTACGTCGTATCATCAGTATGTCGACCAACGAGGGTCCAAGCGACTTGCTTTGAATTCTTCTGGCCGTCTTCGAGAATCTGGAATGGGCCACAGTCTCCACAATATCCAACAGGGGTACAAGGGGAGGCTGCAGTGCAAGGAGAACCAAGAATCATTCTCGAAGGAAGCACAGTCTGAACACACGGTGCCCTTCTCGAAACCACGTGTAATCACCGACTGTCGGGCGGCAACAGCTTATTGATGTCTTGTGCGTTCGACGCCTGATTCGGAGCGTACTTTATCTTGGGATCTGACGCGGATAGGGCTCTGGTAATGGAATACACAAGCACAATTGCTTCAACAACGGCTTCCGTACTCACATTTCGTCATACTTCGGATCTCGTATACTGCCCAATCAGTGATTTAGAATTGCTAGTTAGACCTGGAGAGTGAAAGTCTTTTTGTGAACAAGAACTGTCAGAGTCTCCACACAGTCGAAAGATCTTGATCCTTACAGTGCATCGTAGTATCTCAGTCTCCCGTGCCCGGTATCAAAGCGTTACCTAGTAACACACAACTTCTATACCTACTCATCACAGAATGACGCCCTCGGGAACCAGTTTAGAATAATAGCGGCAAACTGCGGCTTCCGTGTCGTCTAGACAAATAGATAGGCAGATCAAAACTGCCTAGACCACATTGGAAGCCGCCTACCCTAGTCCCTATCATCATACAAACTGACAAGCACTTGCCTGGCAAGGTAGCAGGGTAGGTATGCACCGGGGATGGCTTTCCGTGCAGGTACTTGCAGCAGAAACCGAAACTTCAGTCCAAACCCACGATACGAGCAATCGAAATGGCCCAAAGCGAATACAACCCCCCATGGATATAAAACAACACTCAAAATTGTCAACTTGATAACTTGGGGATCACCGATCGATCAACAGCAACTTGATAAGCCCGAGCTTACTATAATCTTGTGACTGGCTCGTCCACTGTACTTCCAAATACAGTACCTCCAACAACGCCAGCCTCATCCGCCTTCATTCTTTTAAACGCTCCTGTCTTGCTTGTTCATTCCCTTCCCATTGCCCCATTCCATCGCCATTTGCATTCGCCATAGGTCGTAGGTTCGCTGCCCCGCACTGCACTGGCTCAACACTCTCCCCACCTCTAGGTGAGGCTACTAAGGGACGAGGTACGCAAGAGCTACGCTTTTGGTATAGAATGACTGTCGGTAGTCACTGGAAGACATCGCAATGCGAAGCGAAGAATAAAAGCAGCTTCGTCTTGTCTTTGTGTGTTCTGCTCGAATTGATACAAGGATACCCCACAACCCCCGAATTCTCTGGCTCACTTTCCTTGAAGCGAGGTGCTAGGCACTGTAGGTGACACAAAATACTCACACAAGCTTTCTGGTCTAAGTGACGGTGCCAAAAAGGGCTAAGTGCTACAGGGCTCTATCAATACAAGTGGTTACCAACCAGCCTACGACCTGTCCTGGGGAATGATGGACAAGTCAACTTGTATGGGTTTTGTGCGGTGCGCATGTTCTCTTTCCAGCCTTCCCATACCAACAGTGGACCAAAGGAGCGATAACAGGGACTACCAAACGCTATAGCTGCTTAACATCTTGAGAGGTCATAGCCGTGACGCCAGAACCTGAAAGCCTGCAGCCGCCGAAGGCTAGATTTGCTACTATTCCAACGACTCCACTTCGAGCCTCAAGATGAGAAAAGACGCTCTCATCCACAAACCAAGTCCACTTCAGGAACTCCCTCTTGAACCGAGGTACAGAGCCTGCACCTACAGGGTCTGATCACTTAGACTTTGTGAACACTCCACATAGTCGCCAAGAGGTGCTCTGCAATTAACAAATGTTGGCTCTCTTATCGTCTTTCTCCAACGAGCATACTCGGCATAGCTGTCCAGGCCGATCTTGCAGCAAGCCCTGATGATTCTCTATTCAATTCTTAAGTGCCGGTCTTTATCGGTAGAAAACCGATTCTGGCTCATAATGACCATGTCTCCGGTGTTGTGGTCGCTGACAGAGGCTCCGCAAGCCCCGCGAACCTCCCCATAGCGGGTCTCTACTGTACCGGACCGGCAAAGATGGAATTTTATTGCTGTTAGTGGTGGTTTGTTTGTGACTGTGTCATTATTAGTAGAGACAGGTACTGCAACTTCTTACCATAACGGGATGTCCGAACTGCTGGCTCATGGCTCCTGCTCTCGAACTTCTTGGCGGGCTGACACCACCACCTGTCAAATTCCAATTCTGCAACGTGATCCCTGCGGATTCTGAATACTCATCGTTTTACATGGGCAATGACCCCTTGTTGTTTTTGTTCTATCAGGAAGGTGGCGGAGCTGGGTGGCTGGCAGTTGGACTCGGGCACAAAACAACTCATTGGTTCAGCATGAGACGATGCAGCAAATCGAAAATGGAGTTATCTATGGTGTGTTGTCACCTATTCGATCTATGCGGTCATTTGCTACGCGTAGCTTTTATTCTGTAGGTAATCGAGATGCAGCCACTGCAGTTCTATGAACGCCCTGAATCTAACGGCCGTTCCCTTGGCTCTCGATCTTATCCTCCTCGGGTGGAGTGGGAAATGCTGTCAAGCAGCTTCTACTTCACAGGCAGAGGGCTGCTCGACGATGAAAAATCTGGCATGAGTTTGAAGCAACCCTCTGGACCTGTTCCATACGTCGATTTCCTGCTTTGTAGAATACTGCATCTCATCAATTGCTCATAATGGAGATAGAGTGTTTTATACATTACCGATTGCTTGTCTGCCTATATCAATCCCCGCGAATATTCTTCAACCACAGTGAACTTCCATCAAACTGTTTGTTTCCAGGGGATGTGAAGGTTCCCTCCAAGCATGTCGTTTTCTTAGATGCCCTTGGTCTTCTATTCATAAATGCCCCGAAGTGTTATGCTTGGGTGGATGCCCTAGATTAGAGATAGGTCTTGACCGGGGAAACCATGTCGTCCGAACCACAGCGCGGAGATGGCGATATTGAACGCTCTGGGCTTGCGATGTCTGTTGAATTACGTACCATAGATATCATTGTATGGTTGCTGTTTGCGCATAGCTCGCAACTATATAAGTTAAATTGATCATTTTTGCTGGACTTGTGGATCCGGCTCCCACCAGGATTGTGCTATCAATATTTGCATCTGCTCTGATCAATATGTCCTGAGTTGGAAATGCCTGGCGTTGTCTTGACCCAGTCATGGCCGATGCCTGGAATACTCATTCGTGTGTATTCACCTAAGTAGCTACTTAGTAGATAATTGAAGTGGTGGCGTGTCATATTGTGTTGAAAACGCAAGAGACGCGAGTATTCTTAGTATAAACTATCCATCGTTTTGATTCTTCGCTGCTAGGACAATTCGTATAGATGGATGTTTTTGCGACTTTCTCAGGTCCGTTCAACTGAACATGCTTGATGCAAACAGAATCATACCGAACGCCATTCTCTACCTTTCAGCCCAATGCTAGATGCACGGGGATAGTAGATATGTACCGTCTATTCCATACATCGCTTCTTTCTATCTACAGTACTCTCGGCAAGTCGTCTTGCGCATGTCTCTGCGTATCGGGTCATCATCTCATTCTCATATAGCCGTTTTCTCATGTTCCGACAGTATTGACTGCCATATGTCATTATGACCCTAGGCCGCTTGTTGTTCGTCTTCGGACAGCCGCCCTATTCGGCCTTGGTTCCCTTCTCGTTTTCAAGATGGATCTCGGCCACTTCGTTCGAGTCTCGATCACTATCTCCTGCGTTTGGTACGTCAATCGCCACCTTGTGATCGCCCGTAGCGTTCTGGATGTCTGCGAGAGTTGCCCTGTAGGAGGGTGCAAGTTCATGGTCCACATCCATGAGATCGTCTCCCGTCACGGCCGCATCTGGATCATCGAAACGGCCGAGGCCACGCTCATCCGCCGAAGAGTCTAATTGTACATCGTCAGAGCCAATATCTGCGCCCATGGAGTCCTCAGCGCCGCTATCGCCTATGCCTTGGAAGTCCCAGCTCTGAGTAAGCCCGTTGTTAAGCTGTTGATATCCCGCTTTGACATCTACACCCTCGTCTTCGGTTGCGCCATAAGGCGGAAGGGCATTTTCATCGTCGTCTGAACCAGAATAAGAAGTAACGGTGACCCTACCCGAACCATTGCCGGCCTGACGGTGAGTTGCTGCGGCTCCGATCCCAACGCTCGACAACCCAACCAGGGAGGAACCCTCGCCGAGACGCTGACCTTCCCCCGCCTCGGCGTCTTCCTCCTCGGAGTTCTCTTCGCTGTTCTTGTACTTCTCAGAGATGACACCGAACCGCGATCCGCCTAAAGGAGTACTCGAGCGACGGCGATAAAAGAGTAGATAAGCGGCTGATGTAATACATGATGCAGGGTCAGCTACTGGGGATGCTGACGAATCTGTTACTCCGTTAGTTTTCTGGTCTCCGTCAGGTGCATACAAGGATTATCACCCACCGTTATAATTGTACCAACGCCCATCAACAAAGTTCTTGGCGTAGGCAGTGTAATGACCTCCTCCAAGACCACCATAATGGTCATCGACAGCAATCAAGTCGTAAATCTCGTCCTTGCCATCTTCTTTCTGGATAACCCTTGAAGTAAGGTCAAGGCCTTCGATGGGGAAGTCTACCATGACGTCTAGCTTGTCTCGACGGTAGCCAGAACTGCTGAATCGCTTGAGATGGGCCACAAGAATATCTGGTGATTTCCATAGATCGAATTTCTTGCTGGCTCGTCGATGTTCCTTGCAGCGGGGGCAGTACCACATGTCTTGTTCAGACAGGACTTCGGCTCTCTCGAACTCATCCAAGCACTCCTCGAGGGTGATACCCCGGGTTCGGCGATGCTGCCTCCTTCTTTGAACAATCTTAAGGGCCGAGTCGTTGAGTGTCTCGAGTGCCTGGTAAGTAGGGGCACCTTGCTCATCAGTAGTCTTCGAAGAGCCGCCAAAGACCTTGTTCCAGGCGTCCTCGTTCCAATCCACGACAAGGCCTTCACCAAGACGGATAAGGGGACCACCGTCAGCAACTGCGGGAGGCTGCGGCTGAGGCTTAATTGAAGCCGCCTTGTTCTTCTTGTTCTGGATACGCTCACGGCGCTTGTTGGCTTTTTTGCCATACTTCTGGGGCTTGATTTTGTTACGTCGTCCATTAGGTCCTACCTTGGAGGGACGCCCATTGAATTTCTGCGTTGCATGAGCGTTGGAATTACTACGACATCTCATGGAATAACTTACTCGCGGAGCTTCTTGAGCCTCTTCCCCACTGAATTCCTCTGCCATTCGAGTTTGTGTCACCTCAGCCTTGATGCTCTCGTCGGTGCTACTGGCATCCTCGTTGACTGAAGGTGTGCTGCTTTCATCATCGCGACTAGCGGCATCTTCGCCTTCAGGTGTAGGCTGGGAAATTCGGTCGGCCAGCTTGGGCAGAAGTTGATGGTGATCAACGTTAGACCAACCCGTAGGCACGTGGCCAGCGTAAGACTTATCCGTGAAATAACAAAGCTCGAAAAGATTTTCAAGCTCAGGGTCAAGGAAGCTATCTGGCTTGATGTACTTTGGTCGGTTTGTGTTGAACTGCTTCAAGATCTGAGGTTGGTGAGGCAGAGGGTTGCCCTCATCCTTCATGTGCACATCGACAATATCGTCCTCGCCCTCGACGGAGTTGGCAATAACCTTACTGTCACCTGATGAGTCGGCATCAGAAGCGGAAGTTACGGCCTCTCCATCGGCATTGTCTGAGTTTTCGTCTGCAACGTCTCTTAACTTGGACCAGGTGGAAAAGGTAGCAACCTTTTCCAGGACCTTGCGTCGGATGAGATCAATGTCAGAAGCCTCTTCCTTCGTAAAGCAAATGAAGCTCGGGGGAGCCATTCCTTCTCTACCACGCGTGTAGTTGGATGGGATGCGGTGGAATACAGGCACGACCATCTGCTCATACCGCGGGTCCTCCCAGTTCTCGGTCTCAAGAGGAGTGTCCACGTCTAGCATCGAGCGAGGTTTCTTAGCCTTGTGTGGCCAGTTGGTGGGAACAGCATCCAGCTCGTGAAAAGTGGCGAGGTCGTTCCTGGCGATCTCTTCGCTGACATCATTGGTGTTGTCGTAGATCTTGAAGAACCTGTCCTTGTACTCTTCGCCGCCTATCAATCTCTCTGGTGGAATACCTGTTCGAGTAGAGAGAAATTGTTTGAGCTGCTCAATAGCGCTGTGCTTGGGCAGTTCAACCTCTATCATAACGGGGACGTCGTTAAGAGGCAGGAATTTGATCTTGGCTGTCCAAACCTCCTCAACAGGTATGGGAAGAGTCAAGTTGTTGAAAGGGTCGAAGGTAATACTAATCTTGCCACATTCCGGGCACTTCAGCGTTGATTTGTACAAACCCGTGAACAGATCGGCAATGACAGAATCGTCTCGGCGTCGAGTGATATCCCACACCTTATCTGCCATTTCCTTTATAGCTTCTGGGTTGTTGATCATGTCGTCGGTAGAGTCAGGTTTCTCGATGTAAGGCTTCTTCTTGACACGGCTCAAATCTTCTTGGAGAGCATCCAACAAAAATCCAAGGAATTCTTGAGAGTCCTGTTGTCCATAGCCAGAGAAGGTTGACCGGCAGCGACCAATAGTGTTCTTGAAATCTCGTGGAGTAACAGAGCCTCTGTTTTCCGAATAGATCTCCTTGAGCAGATGTCCGTACGTCGTGGCAACCTTACCGTTATATCCCAGCGGGTTGGTCTTGTTTACCTCATCGGCATACTCATCAGTCAGGAAGTACTTTGTCAACTCCTCAACGCTTCGAACGCACTGGAGAGCTGAGTTCATGTAACAGGTATTTCCCAAATTCTGCAGGCCAACCACACCGATGCTGCGACCAGATTTCCTTCCCATTCGACCTCGTGTCAACGCGCCAGAAGCAGGACTGCTTCGACCACTTGCGTTGGATGAAGCCACGCCACTTCGGGTGGGAATGGCCAATCCATTCGGTGGGCTCTTTCCCGTGTAAGTGCAGACCCAGGATCCCTTCTCGATCGCCTCGTCAATAACGAGGGTTTGATCAGTGACCAAGTTAAACAAAGACAAGGCCGATGAGCCATTGAAATTAGGGTTGACAGTGTTGTCTTCCAGTGTGCTTTTCACTTTAGTGTCACGGACTCGTTGGAATGAAGCAACGTCTAAGAGAAGTTTTGACCAGGAGTCTGCAGAATCGGCGCTGCCCTCGCCTCGACCTGGTGAATCCGGAGGGGTAAGGGCCCTGGAGGGCTCTGAAGGACCGGAAATCTGCTGGACCTCGGGCACAATAAATATGCGGATTTTTCGGTCCATCGGAACGCCAGTCGCCGTCTTTAAGTCTTTGATGAAAGTTTGAGCATGGTATTTACGGCTTCTGGCGAATTTGTAGGGAGGGGGGTTCTTGGCTTTGAGTGACTGCTCGATAGGCAGCGGGCTGATGGTCGACCACAGACGATGAACAGTAAAAACTGGAGGGTGAAACTCAAACTGAACGACGGGTTCGTCACCGATTTCGGCTGTGTTGATAGCAGTCCGAACAATAGCTTCTTGGCCGTCCTTGATACCATACCAATCTACAACCATCTTCCAAGCATCTTCAGGGAACAATGTGAACTCATTCTCGTTAGTTCCATGTTTGAGTCTGATAAATTCGTTGCCGGCAGGTTCTTTAATGACTTCTTCAATGATATCCGAGTTGTCTACAGGTCCAAGAGGGTCTGAAGCAGAATCGTTCTCCTTTGTGTCTTTCGAATCGCCGCGCAACGCAAGTGCTTTTTGAACCCAGGTATTCGACACGAGATATGCTTTGTCCCCCTCGTTTGGTTGTGAGTCCTGAAAGGCTTTCAAAAGAGTCTCGATGATCTTGATCTGTTCTTGCAACGACGGGATCGCTGTACATGGGGGTTAGCTGAGGCTTAATTAACCTGCAAACTGGATAGTATGTGAGCCTTACGCTGGGATGGGGATGCATCATTGGTCGAAGGTGCGGCGGGCTCAGGCGCATCAACGCTCATGGCTCTGGGTAAGGTGTCTGCAGATGGTTGTTGAGATGGCGTTTCGGTAGACTCATTAACGTGTGATGAACCCATGTCGATATCACGGGTTTTATCCGCTTCGTTCTCAGGATCCATACTGGAAGCACGTCGTTTCAAAGGCGATGAGGAACGGTGGGGTAGGTCAGCATCGCCATTCATGATAACTCGGTGAGATAGACGCAAGGGGGACTGGCTTCTGGCCAAGGTTCGGGCCGAGCCAGTCTCGTCGCCGCCACGGTCACTTTCGATGGAGAGGTCGGCGTATGCAGAGGCACAAGGGCTTGAAGCAGCTGATGAAGCGTAGTCAGCCGAGGCGAAAGAGCTATTCTGATTCTGGAGACGTGGGGGGAGGCTCGAGGCAGGTTGAGAGTCGGTCACAGAGGCGGAGAAGGAGAAGGCGGGATCGTCGTCGACTTCGCAAGAGGGCAGGACCGAGTCAGGAGGAGGCGACGGCGAGTCAATCGAGTCTAGGGGCTCGTCCTTTCGCAAGAGCTTTCTCTTCTTTGAGGACGACGTCTTGAAGGCGAGCTGCCCGGGCAGCTCGGGGTGTTGAAGCTAGAGGGGCGGAGGGGAAAGACGGGGCGTCTTCGTCTATGTCTTTGTCCTTGTCTCTGCCTCTGACGGTGACGGAGGGGGACAGAAAACGGAAGCGAGGTGAGAAGCAACGGCCGTTCGTAGCGAGGGTACGAGTAACAACAGGAGTCTTGTTGCATTTACTCTGTCTGAAATGAGACTAACAAAGCCTGCTGTCCAGTCCAAATCAGTTTGAGGAAAGAAATATATTTTTTCACTGGCGGGAAGAAGGCGGGGGGGTTAGCCGGCTCTAAAGTTATATTTTTTTTATGATGGATCACAGCAGTCCAGTCCAGTCCGGTGGCCTTGGGGCTGGGCTGTGACCGCTGTGAATGACGGTGTGGGGCACTCTACATCCATACTAGGTAATCTACCTGGCTGCATTGACGGCAGTAAGTCTACCGGAGGTATGCAAGGTTTAAGTCAGACTGAGGTAGGTAGCTGCGGATTAGTAGCGGTTGTTAGGCAGTGATGGATGATGAATAAATAGCTGGCTATGCTGAATAGGAAAGGCCCTGGCTTTAGTTAACAGCCCGGCTGATGTGATGTACAAAGGTAGGTAAATATCCAATCCCCGATGACGATGAAGGAATTGCATGCTCTGACAACCGTTGTGAAGTTAGATTTCAAAGCACAGCACTTATTGCTTCTCTCTAATCTTGGCTACTATCTTACTATATTATTGCAGCTAAACCTGAACAGAAAGGTCGCAAAAAAGAACTCCTGACTGGCTGAACAAAAAAAGAACTGTTGCTTCGATTGCCTTAATTGTAAGCGAATGGCTGATTCCGTTCACCCCATATCTAACTAAGCACAATCCATGAATCGGTTGCCCACCTGCCCACCAAACAGCCCGGGTAGAACGCTGGGTCCCAGTAACGGCCTGTGCCTTGTAAGTTGGATGCAGCCTCTAAGTATCTATACTCTGTAGGTATGTAGATATTTCCATCACCGTCGGATTGTTCTAGAAGAAGACGACATCACCACCTCGGGTTAACTGAGAGGCCAATAATAGGACTTTTGATATCCAGCAATCGTTTCTTTGTGTTGACAAGGATGTGAATATTGACAGGTATTCCTTCAGCACATCTGCTCAATTAGACACCCAATAATTGGGTGCCGCACCTCCAAAGACAATTACACCAGCGACGCTTCCTAGGAACACTCTATGTTCTATGCTTCCTCCACTTCCTTTCGTGGTCAATAGTTTCACAATCTGTGTGTATCCCCTGACCCCTTGCGGGAGGTTACTTGCTGAGTTTAGGATACCAATCAGCCCACATCTCTAACGTTGTTTGTGTAACACCAGACGTGGTTACAGGGTAGCACGTCACCAAACAAACACGACATGGATGCCCTCTAAGGACCGCCTATCATTAGTACCTATCTTTAGCATGCACATGGTTTTAAGGTCCAGATGGCTGTCACGAAAATCATTTAGCGCTCACGTTTTTGGGACATAGAATCATGGAGTCATTTCTTCTTTATCTCTGATTAGAAAGTTTTTGCTCTAGCGACCCGGGCTGCCGCGCAAGATCTCTCTTCATACTAAATACAAAATCCAACTCGCTAAAACGAGTTTTGAAACAAATACATGCCAAATCTTTGGTTCCCGTCATGACGTCTCCCCTCTGCCTTCCAATACCAGTGTATCATGCTTCTATCTAAAATGTATCCATCAACACCCCCTTCCAGGCATTCTAGTTATCCTAAAAAGAACCCAGGGCATAAAAACTAGCGCTTACAGTTTGGCATCTGTATCCTCGTACTCGCTGATATCCTTGACAGGCCTGGCGCCTGAACTGGCAGTTAAACCAGCCTTGTAAAGCCTGACATCTGTAACCTCTTGGGCAGTCTTCACAGCATCCCCGGCAGATGGCTCCTCATCGGCCTTCTTCTGCGCCTCTTCCTGTCGCTTGTCGACTCCCTCGGCCTTGCCTTGGGCCTGCAGATGGATCGACAAACGAGCTCTGCGTGTTGAGGTGGGGTTAAGGTGCTTATTGAAGAACTCCACAACCTCGGGCTTGGTCAGCAACTTGATTTGCGCAGCATCGCGTTGGGCTATCACCAGTTAGTCATGTTGGAAGCAGTGAAGGGTTCATTTCTCGACTTACCCAGCTCGAAATCGTAGTATTCGTTTGTGACCTGAGACCAATGACGAGTGGACTCCTGATCCAGGTTCCTGAGCTTCTCCAACCGCCTCACAATCAAGCTTCGCTTATGACCTTCGAACTCGGTCTCGCTCATCTTCTCCAAAGTGTCTGCATATCTCATGAGGAAGGCCTCAATGCGCGAGTCAAGAAACTCCGGTGTCATTTCGCTCTGAATAAGGAATCGGAAACCATACGTCGTTGAGAAAGCTCGAGGTCCGCTAAAGACGATATAACCCAGTTGCTCCTTAGTTCTCAGCTGGTCAAAAGCAGGCTCATGAAGCATCTGGTCTAGGAGTAGAGTCTTGGTGCGAATATCGCGGTCTTCCCTACTACCAACGTAGAACCACGTCTCGACACAGTGGTTGACATTGGCCGGGTCCTTGAGGGTCTTCCGGAAGACATGGTTCGAGCCCTCCGGCAGGATAAGAGAGCGTAAGATAGGCCACTGAGCCTTAGGCAATACCCGAGGCTTTAGAATAGACTCAACCATATCTGTTGCCTTGAGGGCATCTTCCTTGTACATGTTACCGTGCACGTACACCTCAATGAACACCTGACCCAGCATTTGCTTCTGGAACAGCCTAACACCTTCCAACGTGACGCTCGACAACTCATCAGCAAGCTCTTCTACAATAAAGTCTCGCTCGGGTGCGTTCAGCCAGTTGGTATAATCACCTACTTGATGGTAGGATGATTGAAGCTGCCAATTGTTGTATCCTCTGGTCAGTCGCTCCCTAACGATCTCAAAGCGATCCTCCTTGATATCAAGGTCTCGCATCGTTGTGACAACCTGTTCCAGAAGTACGGGGAGCTTATCATTGTAGCCGCTAACGTCCAAAAACAAACCACGCGAGTCAAGGCTGACATTGTACTGCAAACCAGCCAATTCTGCGTCATATGAATACTCCTCGAGTGCATCGCGCACAAGATCTGAAAACAGGCGCGCTTTGACATTGTTTTCGGCGGAAGCGTAGATAAGGGGCGTCTTCAGACTCACGATCACGTTCGCACGAGGAACCCAGAAAGTGTCGTCCTTCTTCCACCATGTCCTGGCAATGCTGTCATTGCGAAGTACTCGCGGGTTCAGCGCAGGCTCATCCACTTCCTTCTTCTCAACCTCGAGCTTGTTGGGGATGAACTGGTTCTTATGCGGCAGATGGAGGGCTGATAGCCGCTCCTTAGGAGAGACTGCGGCGGCCTTCTTGATGTCCTCCATAAGATCGTCGGGAATCTTCTCATGGCGGTATTCAGTTCCGTACCACTTCTCCTTCTGGTCCCAGTTACCGGGAAAGTTTCGTGACACAATGACCATACGGAAATTGTCGGGGCGAATTGTAGAAAGAGCCTTCTCAATCTGATCGGGAGCGAACTCTCGGAGACGGCTGTGCCCGCTGAGTAGCCACTCTCGCGGAAGAGGCTTTTGCATGACAGAGCTGATGCGGCTAGTGAAACGGCTGGCTGGTGTCTTCTGCTTGAACTTGAAGTCGACATCTGCCATGCCCTTTTGCTCTTGGAAGATCCACTCCTGGGGAGGATTCTCACGCAACAGAGTGACGTACTGGAAGAAGATCTTAACAATTTCGTGGTGATTCTTCAGACCCTGCAATGTGATATTAGTACTTAGTGTTTCCAAAACGATGCCCAGGTTCTTACCTCTTCCGTCAAACGGACTTGCACATCAAAGATGCCAGGAGTGCCAGGGCACACGGGGTAAGCACCTGCACTGAGGCCGTTCGCCCATCCCTTGGACTTGATATACGACATAATACTTCCGGGACCCTCGTGTCCAATGAGATGACTGATATATCGGCTAGGCTGAGTGGCGAACATGAACTCCTCATCGATGAAGGGGAAGTACAGGTTTAACTCCCTCGAATCCATGACAGGCTTAGCAAAACATTGCATTCCGAGATCAGAGTCTCGAAATGGTAGCTCATCGGGCCATCTGTTGGGAGGCAGCTTCTTGTTAACGACAGGAGAGAAAAGCTCAGCAACCCACTTCTGGAGCACATCAAGCGGCTCTCTGCCCAGGACAACTAGCTTCATGCGATTCGCCGAATAGTGCTTGGCGTGAAACTCGATGAACTTGTCCCTGACATTGATCCCACGTGCCTCGGGAAGAGTCTTCAAAACCTCAAAGTTACCGGTCGAGAAATGGCAGAACGGATGGTTGGGGTTGGATAACGACTTTTCAAGCTGGTGAAGTCTCCAGGTATCATTCTGGAGGTTCTTCTTGTTCTCTGAGTCGACGGCCTTGAGCTCTCGGTCCAGAGTCTCAGGAAGGAAGAGTGGCTCGATGAAGAACTGGGCGAATCGGTCTAGAGCCTCGCGCAGAGGAGATGGGTTGGCGTCTGAGGGATCCTGGTCATTGTCTGGCTTGGCAGAAATGTCGAAAAAGTAGTTCGTTGAGGTTGGTCCGGTGTAAGCATTGGAGCTTCCTGAATTGGCGGACAGATATTGGCCATATTCGTTTTCAATGGGGAACTTCTTTGTGCCCATGAAAAGAAGCTGGCAAGAAGCAGGAAATTAGCACATCATCTATGCAACAAAGTAGGTATATGAATGCTTACATGTTCGACTGCATGGGCCATTCCGGGGATATCAGATTCATCGCTGAAGTTTCCCACGTTGACGTCAAGGGCAGCACTGGCCTTGTCGGTCTCGGGATCGTGCACCAGAAGAGCCTCGAGTTCATTATCAAGTCGAATGACCCGGTAGTCGCGATCGTCGAGCGAGGGCTTCTCGAGAGTATCGGCGACAAGTGTCACCGGTATTTGGGAGCCGGCCACTGTTGCGGAAGCATCCTCGTCTTGCTGTGAGTGAGGCATTGTGTATGATGCAAGCGCAATGCTAGAATATCGAAACCGAATCCTACACCGACACAACTAAGGAGAGATCCGGAAAGGAAGCGAGCGACCGTGGACAAAAGTTGAGTAGAAGATGAAGGGTTTTTCGATTGGTCGCAAGGGTTCGTTCAAGATGGCGGTGATACGTGGGTGCGGCGAGGAGACGATTGGATGATGGATGCCCTGCACTCTGGCGCGTAGACTACGGGATAAGGTACCGGGATATGATCCAATTGACGTTGAGGGACGAGAGAAAAAGATTGATACAGCAATGTAGATATAGCAATCCAATGGTAGAGCAAAGAAAGGTACGATGACAAGTACCGTCCCGTAGGTATGGTTACAGGGCAGGGCAGGGTTGGGCGGCGTGTTGCTGTCGCGGGGGAGAACCAAAAGAATTGGAGGGGCGAGGCGGCGGCGAGGGGTAGCGTCGCACAGTGGATGATGAAGCTATCCTTTCCTAGCGGTCTGGTCTATGTATCTTGTAACGATACTGTACCAGGGTTACAAGTCAGTATTCTTCGCCTCATTAATCTTGCAGGGTCAAGGGAGTTACCTTAGCTTGGTTTCCTCAGTGTTTCTGGGCTCGAATTGACCAGGGTTGAGATCACGCTGGTGCAAATTGAGGGTATCCTCGAGTCAGGCTATTGAACCTGGTGTTCTTTCGATGACCGAACCACTTTGATGCTGAGAAGTTAGAAGCTCGAATCTGTAGAGCTTGTGGGGTGCGCCACTGAGCACGCGCAACGCGGACAGGACAAAAGTCAAGCAAGGGTCTGTGCAGAAGGAGCGATCTACTAACCTTTGTGGAGTAATGCTACCAGTGAGGTGGGTAGACAGGGCGAAAAGGGTCCCTACCGAGGTTTGCTGTTTGCAATTTGTGTATCCGTACGGGTTGATGTGATACCGCACTTCTTACTGTGCCATTAAAGTAAGGTATTCCACGTACTATACCTAGTACTGTAGAACAGATCAGATACTACGTATTGGAGGTAGTTTGATATCGTATTCTCTCAAGTATCGGGGTTGTGTGCTTCTGATATCAGAACCAAGACCCTTGAAAGCACCTTGTTGGGACGACAGCTTCAGAGGCGCAGTGCACGATAAAAACGGTGGAGTATTAATACCGGAACTTTCTGGAATCGTAAGTAGGCTGATTAGTAGTTCAGCAGGTAAGCTTCGTCGAACGCGATCTCGTCTAGATGGAAGTGACTGGAGAAGTTAGAAGTCAATCCGTTTCAGTAGATATCCTCGAGCCACATACTTTGGGTTATTGTTGGAGAAAGGACAGTTATCCGGTTCCTCTCAACGGCTTTTGTTCACCTTTCTTCCCGATAGCGTAAGATGTCTAAAAGACGTGGCTTCACAAAATTCGTAATTCGTCAGCAACTCCTCAACCATCGGTGTTTCTAAACTTTATAAAACAAGCTGTCGTGTATAAATACTATGGAATGCTGGGGCAGATTCGTACACTATTCGTGTAACAGGTAAAATTCCACAGAAGTGATAAACAGCGAACAAGCAAAGGGTACATTCGTAATATTGGGATCGCCTTGCCTCTCTTTCAACTGATCCAAACTGGGTGAGAAGTAACTTACACCGCAGTTTATCGATGCATTCTGCAATTAGGTCTTTGATTGGTAGATATCTGAAATGCAAGTCAGTCATAGCCTTCCCTCCCCTATTACTATTCTGCCATAGGCAGGAGTCAATTATGATAAGATCGCAATCAGATCAGCGAAAGGTTCCGGAGTATTTAGTGTTTTACTTCTGTTTGCTGAGCAAGTCACGTCTTTGGCTTGCTGTCTCGCGGACGGTCTCTTCCTAGGCTGGCTGGCTAGCGAAACCATTAATAGGCCAGTAACGAGCCTAGGTACCCTTGGAAGCTACCCCTGGTCCGCGGGAGATCCTTTGGCGTCCGACTAGAAGACTGGGCACCCCTGTGCCCTGTCGATGGCCAAAGTGAAGCGCAAGCAGATACATGAAAAGAGTGGTTACAGATAAAATGACGAACACAAGAAACTCACACAAAGATCACCTGCATTTTGCATAACAATACATAATACAGATGTCAACAACATACAGTTTTACATACCTGTATAAGAGAGATTACGTACCTTTGTGCTGAAAGATGCGGTTGGAGGAATTCGCTTCGGATGAAAAGAACCTTGTTGGCCAAATGTCTTGCCAAGTCTCGAGTCCTAGTTCAACAGCGCCTTGTTACACTTTGATGTGCCAGGAATGACACTACATTGAAGAGATAATGCCGAGATGCTTGTCAGATCTGTGTAACGGGGTTTGGTGTGTAGAAAATCGGATATGTTGTATAAAGAGAGTTTACCGCAAAGCTGTGGAATGAAATCTACGGACGGAGATGGAAATATATACTCATAGGGAACGAGTTAATCGCTGCAATATCTAGGACTGAGAAGCAGCATATTGCGACGCTCGGAAACCTCCTCAGTATATCACGAACCATTCCAGGCTAATATTGGTCTCTGATATTCAACAAAGAGCCAGGAGAAACTGCATTTCACGAGTACATGCTGCCTATAATCGCTGTTGTGTCACCATCACTTGGCATGAATCGAATCGATGACTGGTGATAAGTGTAGGCTGCATGCTGTAATTTTCATTAACAACTCCTAACCTCTATTGTCTTAGTAGAAATTGGAGAGCATCTAGCCAGTCCAAGACCAGTCAGAAAAGCAGATAGAACAAGATCGCTTCGTTAGCTTCAAGTCCAGGTATACAAGTCCAGGTGTACAAGTCCAAAATGATAACTACCACACAATTCAACAGCTTCACACAGGTACCTGCGGCACATGATACACATTCAATGCGACCAGTCAATACCATTGCACCAAGTGAGCCATTGGGTAACGTCACATTGCTTATCTGAAGTTGCTTGACAAGATAAGTACTCTTTTGTCTTGCTTGGTCTTCACGACCCTACTCGCGACATAGTGGCTGTTAGCAGTAGTATCAGAAGGGCAGTTAGTGAAAGTATTTTACGGCACAGCATGAAATCGAGGACGAATTACTTAAATATATATTTTGCTAGTTTATTTTGTGTTTGAATGCTTCTCTTTATCATATGATATTGAGAGGAATGGCCACAAGAAGTCTAGGTTCTAGACCCAAGTATGGAGCGTCTATGTGCGTATACTTCCCATATAAGTCTCGGACACTCTTGCTTCCATCCTAGGGACAGGAGAATATAGCTTGAGCCAAGTACACGAATGTACAACTAGCATCCTCACCAGGTGCCGAGGAAAATCCAAGGGTAAGGAAACAGAAGATGTGAAAGGCCAAACCTGGTACAGTGACAACCCTACGCTCAGCCATCAAGGCTTTGCAGGGTCAACATACAGTCTGGTAATCTCTGCGTCATTCAGCCCTTCCTGGAGCAGTCAACAGCTTTGTGACCGCTCTGGTGGCACTTGTAGCAAGTCATGGATTTTCCACCAGCGGGCGAGAATTGATTACCACCCCCTGAGGAGATGCCACCTCCAGATATCGAAGTTGGCCTGCTCAGCTTCACTTCCTTCTTTTTCCTCTTGTCACGGAACTCTTTGGCTTTGTTACTTCCAGCGCTCGGCCGTGATCGTGACCTTGAGCGTGAACGGCTTGGGCTATCACTGGATGGCTTCCGCTTTCGTCCCTGTGATGCTGTGTCTGCATTGTCCGAGTCCTCATCTTCACTGTCATCGGCTTCAGACGTTTTTTGTGGTTCTTGTTTCTATAATCACTAGTCAGCTGTGCAAGTTCATTCGTATGACGGGCAGTAATCGACGTGCCTGGTTATTCGCCTTTTTGAAGCTATTTGTCGAGGTACGTCCCGCAGTTGGCACATCTTCGTTGTCGCCTGAATCGTTAGAGGAGTCAATGTCACCATAACCAACATAAACAACATTCATGGGTGTCTTTGCTTGGTCGGGAGCTTTTGACCCAGCAAATGCGTTGTTCAGCACCCAACGCGTATCGGCACCAACATGCTTCTCTAAAGCCTCTTGACGTTTCGTTTCTTGAGCGTCCAGCGCAGCTTGAATCGCAGCCTGATCAATGTTTAGGTCAAGGCGACCTGTTGCTGGAGAATGTTCTGTTTTCCTTTTCTTGGACGAATGTGTTTCTGAAGCGGGAGACGAGTTCTCTGAAGCCACTGCTCGTTGCATGAATTTCATAGTGAGCAGTCTCGAAGAGACCGCTCTCGGTATTTCGGGCGCCATGGCGAGGGAGTACGGTCGCTCGACACTGTAGGATTTGCGAAGGGATATCGTGTGGTGATGTTGTAGCTTGTATTCAGGCACAAAGACCTGGCGTTGCAAACACGAGATGTAAAAATAGCCGGAGACTAAGCGACCTTTCTATTGCGATTAATATCTCAAAGATCGATTTACAAGCCCTTCCAGTAATCGGGTTACAAAGAGCCAGCCAAAATGTGTTTATCGCAAAAAAAAGGCGACGCCAAGGTACTTGCTTGTGCTTGGCCTGTCGCATTTCCTTCACTGGGCAAGTTCAAAAAATATTTCGGTTGGCGGATAAACCAGGCCTCCGAGGCCTCAATCATCGACGGGCAAGTTCAATGCCTCACGGCCACCAACAGACCATTCAGCGCTGACAACGTCGAATCGATCTGCACACCCGGAAACCGACGCATTCACAATGGCTACGTCTCAATTGAGGACGATTGGCGTCTTTGCGCGTAGCGCGCGCCTCTCCCAGCGTGCCTTCACCACCTCTGCCCGGCAATTCGAGGCCGCTGTTTCGACCAAGACCAACGAGGCATCTCCCGTTGCCGTCGACGAGAACAAGCCCGCCGAGATTAATCAGGCACCTAACCGCGTCGGTGTTTGGTCCCGTAGCCAGAGGCCTCGTGCTCAGGCTATGACCGGTCCCAGATTCGAGCAGACCAACTTCGACCTTCAGGTATAACCGACCGGAGAGCTACTATGGAATATCAATCGGCTAACCATTCGATAGCCTCAACCCAAAGCTGCTATTGAGATGATTCACAAGCAGCCCGTCACATGGACTCATGAACGAATTGTTGCCTGCAACGGTGGTGGTGGTCCAGAGGGTCACCCCAGGGTCTTCATTAACACTGACAAGCCCGAGATCGCCGTTTGCGGCTACTGCGGTCTTCCTTTTGTACGAGACGCAATGGTTCTTCCTTTCGATAATACTTGCTTACATTCCTCAGGCTCACGAACATCACCGTACCCACCTCGAATCCCTCCCCGAGACTTCTTACCCTCTCTCATAATCGACCACGAAAGATTGGATTTGAAGGGAAGGAACATTATCTACATCACTAGACCTGCGCTGGGAATAAAGAACCCAAATACTATGCTTTTCTTGCAAGTGAACACAGGCTTCTGTATATACCATGCGAATACAACAAACGAACCAACGCAGCATGTTTTCTGGAGTGATTTGTGTATTTGCTATGCTTCCGAACAAACATCTGAAGGGAACATGTTATTGACAACATCGAGTCGCCCTAGGAACCCACATGCTTCACCCCTTCTTGTTTCTTCAAGGCATAGGCATGGCTCTTATATACCTGCAATATAATAGTAGTGGCTACCTGTCGGGTGGGTTGCATAATAATCCGCACACGCGGAAAGGCTGACAGAAACAATAGCCTAAGTCCCCTACTAAACTATCTAAAGCTATCCTAAAGCCTTTTGTTATCCCTTATGCTTTAGTATAGTAGCAGGGTCAGTGTGCGGGTTAATTCCTGAACCGCCTGCCTGTCAAGCATACCTAACTAAACGCGATTATATGGTGCACTTTGATTGGTTCTAGGAAGCTTAAGAAGGATATTGAAAACACGGGCCCATTCAGACTCCAATTGTAGCCCCACTATGACGGTTGCGTGCTATCAGGTTATCAATCAAGCACAATTCGTCTAAGCTATGCCTCAACCCCAAACTTCACGTCTTAACTCCGCAACAACACCGGTCCTTCTGTGCCTACTACTTGTGATATCTCTGTTTCCTGGTGTTTTCCACTTTATCTGGACATTGCCTTTTGGCCTGCTCGGTTTCTTAGGACCATCTTCACAACCCCGCTCAACTGCTCTTCCAGTAATAGATCACTCAACAGCAACAACTATGAGCTGGTTCCAGAAGCAATTCACCCTCCCGGCCAAGTCGCGGGGGTCTTACCTTATTACTGATCAGGTCGTCTCTTCTCTTCCTGAGATTCGGGACTACAAGGTTGGCCTGTTGAACCTTTTCGTTCAGCACACAAGCTGTGCCCTAAGCTTGAACGAGAACTGTAAGCTCAAGGACATTCGAAACTTCTGTCATGTTCTGTTTTAACATACGAATAATACAGGGGACTCCGATGTTCGTGAAGACATGAGTGATGCTCTCGATAGAATTGCTCCTGCTGAAGGACCTAAGGGAGAGGCTCTCTACCGGCATGAGTGAGTATTCGATATATAAGTTGCACAGAGACCAATGCTAACAATTGTTAGTGCCGAGGGCCCTGACGACATGCCTGCCCACATCAAATCTGCACTAATTGGAGCGAGTGTCACTATTCCGATTAAAGATGGAAAGCTAGTCAGTACCAATTGACACTTCCTACAACCACATATCACTAACACCGTCACAGGCTACAGGAACCTGGCAAGGAATCTGGTACCTCGAGTTCCGTGCGGCTCGCCACCAGCGACGAGTCGTTGCAACTATCCAGGGTGAAAAGGCTTGAAGGAAACGCATAGTGAAAACAAACATTGATGTATAAAAAAAATAAAAATAAAATAGAATGTTGAACCTTTCAAGTGTCCCTTTACGCGCAAATATCAACAACGCCAAACACCGTCGCCATGTCTCCACATTCTATAAAGGAGATCAGCTTGTTCCGTTTTCTTCCTTCATGTCCGTGTCGTCGCCTGCCAGAACTTTTGTGTGTGGAACATAGCCCTCCGGAGCGGCGGACCCTGGTGTCGCAGCAACGACATTGCCGCTCTCGTCCACAAACTCGAAGTTGTATCGACTCAGCAGATGAGGGATCGCAGAAAGCTGTGGTCCGTATCGTGCAGTGTTATCGTAGAGCTCGAAAAGAGGGACAGCAAGCAACTTCATGTTCTTAGGGACGCTCAAAACCTCTGCGAATAGGGATTAGTATCGAATCATAAACTGGTCACAGCTGACATACTTTGCTTAGGGAGTTGAATGAAGTATAGCTTCTTGCATTCCTTCGGTCTCGTCACATGCGCCGGGATGAACGGATACATGAAAGTCTCGAAGTTAGGCCTCCACCACTGGGCCAGGCAGTCCCCTACTTGCCAGTCGCCAGCTTCTTCGCCTTCTCCCAAACGACCAACAGGTGCCAGTCTCTCATCGAGTCGCGACTTGAAACCCTGAATCTCGTCGTCTTCAGGGCGTAGGTAATCCCCAGGGAGCTTGAAAAAGGCATTGGCGATTTGCAGCATCAGAATGTGTGGGTGGTTGTGTTCGTGGCAGACGAGAATGCCTTCGCAAGTACGGCGCATGCCATATTCCGTATAATGCTCCTCGAGTCGCTTCAAGCGAGCAATAACCGATGGATCTTCCTCGGGTTGGGTCTCCTTGACACCAAATGTGTAATTGGAAAGCGGGTAGAGCGTTACCTTCTCAGGCTGGTTACCATTGAAGGACAAGGGAATGACAGGAGGCTGTCCCGACTGGAGCGCATCGGGAGTTATCGTCGACATGATTAATGAAAAGCACTATGCTCTTGAAATTTGTATGTTGAGGATATTTTCGAAGAGATTTGAAATGCGCAGATGTTGTCGTCGACGTGAACGCGACAGTGATGAGGATATCTCTTGCGGAGAGCCCAGGCCAGTGCAGCTAGAGCTCCAGCATAATTTGTGGCAGAATAAGCCCCGGATCTCAGGAACGGCAGGCGGTGTGAGCAAGCTCCATCCAGGCACGTTTGAATGCTGTTCCTGATGATGAAGCACCAACAAACCAAAGTTGTATTCAATTATTATTGTAGTGAAAGAAAGTTGGTACCATGGCCAGACACAAAGTTCTCTGATCTCTACGAACTTAATTTGCATATTTGTGAGTTTACGAAGAGTATTTAGTATGGTAGCTATCTCTCACACCGTCATGTTCATACCACGATTGACCACCGTACGACTTGAATTGCTAGGCACAACATGCGCTGACTATCATGAGATATGCCCAATCCTTATTCATTGAACATGACCTCAATGGAATCATGCCTGAGGTAATGGACTGGCGTTGAATATTGAAAGACTCCGTGGTTGAACATTAACGAATTGGATTTGATAGATGCCCACGAAGCATTTTAACTAGTACTAAGTAGTTACAGGGTATGATGATGAAATTCACCCTGACGTCGCAGAGTAACAAAATTGACACAGTTCAGCATGGAACCGAGAGGCTAACATTCCCTTATGTGATAGCTCCATGAATTCCTTCACTATGATGTTCCTCCCGGGTTGTCATGACAAACATCCTGAAGCCAATGACTTAACAGCTAGAGGCGAGTACCCCAGCCGTTCACACGTGGACGTTATGTCATTAAGATTGTGTGCTTCAATTGCCTGCCTACATCGGTAAAGAGATACATTGTTGAGACGCAGAATTGCGTGGGTATTGAGCTGAGGACTTCTCCTATGATGTAACCGGCTAAAATTCCGGACAAGCTGCAGCGTGAAAGCTTCGAGCTTGTTTCGATCGATCGCACTGGAAGTTTTCCACCAACAATGAAAGACAATTAGCTGAAAAAAGTAGGTAATGTCCCTCATGAATAAGTGATAATGCACCAGTATTATCTGCTTGATTGACGGGGCTAGCCGGCGGGGTTTCATCAGTCGGGACCCAATTGAATTGAATCAGCCGAGTACTTTCAGGGCAGCTACAGTATCCATGGATCAGATAGGCAGGCAGTTGTGAAGTGATCGCCGTAGTCCAGAACCGGCCAGTTGGAATAAAGAGTCCAATCTTGGCTGAGATCCAATATCATAAGAGGTTGTGAGATCAGACAAGACCAGTCAATTGATCTGCCACAAACAACCATATGGCTGGTGATTAACATAGGTACAATTGCCTTCTACCTACTACGGTACATGCAGTGACCATGGATGTTTATCGATACCGGTATACCTAGGTAAATATCAGAACGATAGAAAGAGAAGGAGAAAGAATTCCTACCTACACAGAATGGCCAAGCCCCATCGTAAAGTTTTCGAATGGTCTAGCCAGCCTAAAAACAAGCAAGGGCCGCTATCCATTAGTTAGTTCCATAGGCGGTGGTCGCACTACCAAACTTCATTCAATTCATGTTGTTTCCTATCTCCATTTTGTTCGCAATTCCGCAAAACTTTCGCATATCATCTCTCTTGGAAACCAAACCCTAGGTACTTTGGGCAAGCATCTTTCCGAGCTTGTTGCGTCATGCGCATACCGAGACATCCCTCACTGCCGAGTCATAGTTCGCCTGGAGGGATTTGTTAACTAAAGCGCTATGGATGAGGCAAGCCTTGTCAAGAGCCTCTCGGAGAGGCTTTCAGAGCTTGACCACAAGGTTCACACCTTTCGCCACGAGATGGCCGCTGACTTCCTGCGCTACTACCACGAGCTGCTCCAAGACACACAACCCGACATTGCTACTAAGGTTGCCCAGTCCCTTGTCAAGTCACTGCCCAAATACCCAGACCTCAGCTCTGCTCTCACCAATCTGGATCTGGATCCGGGCCTTGACTCACAAACACTCACCCATCCTGAATCGGCCCAGCGCCACCTTTCCCCGCCGACCACTGTCGCTACCTCCGGATCGGGAGCCGCAGAGCCTCCAGGCAGCCCCCGCGATCGACATCACGACGAATTGCTCTTTTACCTCCCCTTGTTAGAGGGTTCTCCTCCTAGGCAGCCAACTTCTCCTCCCCTGACAAACAACCACACACACCTCGACATGTTGTTGCCTGAGCCCAGTATCCAAGCAGAGGAGAAGAGAGGCGCAGTAATCGGCCACGAACAGGAACAAGAACAAGAACAGCAGCAGAAACAACAAACACAACCTGTCGTTGATCAATTGGAGAATGTCTTTTCGACATTACCTCAATCGCCTGGTCGACCAGGACATGTTCGTCGTTCAACCAATGACACAGTCTCATCAAGCCATTCGGATCGAAGCGAGTCAAAAACACCACGGAGCGCCTTACGACGCTCTTCAAGCGGATCTAAACCCCCACAAAGTCCGAGACGTGTGCGCTTTGATGTCATGGGGGCAGAAGTCTTACCCACAGCGTCACCACAACCCACCGATTCCATGATTCCCGCCGCAGCTCCCGTTCTCTCCGCCGGTCAAACACGTACAGAATCTATGCTCGGTGACGATCTTGCAGACTTTCCACCACCCCGTAAGATCTCTTCTTCAGAAGCGTTGAGAGCGCTATCTAGAGCACCCTTAGAAGAAGGCGTTTGGACAGAAGTCAACTCAAATCCCGACCAAGCCGCTGAAGGGGGGGAAACATCCGCACCTGTTTCCAATTCTCCCTCGGAAGAGCAAGGCAGTCCAATGATCCTTGCACCAGAACCCCCGTCGCGGCATGTGCCCGAGTCTGTCCGTATAGAACGTACTTTGGGAAGTGTAAGTGAGGAGCCAGATGAAGATGAAGAGTCGTCTGATGATGACTTCCTCTCAATGGCAAAACCAAAATCCTTCACCAACAAGAAAGCTCCAGCATCGCCATCTTTGAATCGAATACCCGAGGAGAGCCAGGCAAATGAGCCTGTTGCAAGTGTAGCATCAATTGAGGTACAAAGTCCAGGCATCAGGAAGGAATCAGGAACTTCTGAGGGTTTGGACGAAGACATAGACGAAGAAGACGAGCTCTTTCACTTCGAGGACGCTGGGGAGACGTCTACATCATCGAAACCGAAATCGAAATCAAAACCTATCCTACCTGAAGAGGAAGAGGAAACAGAGGTTGACTTGCCGGATGTGCCCGAGTCTGAGCAGTCTCTGTATGCAACTTCACCAGCAGTACATATCACTAAACGGCCTAGTTCGTCTGGCCCGGCAACACCAAGTGTTGCTCGGTTTCAAGCTGGCTCCGTGGGCTCATACAAGGGGCGACCAGTCATCATGCCCGTGGTCCGTAATCCTGAAGTACACGCCCAAGCTGCCTCGCTAGGGCATTTCAATACGTTTGTAGGAGGGCTGGACGGACGCAGCGGAATGGATGAGGCGGACCTCAGCAGTTTCCGTGCGAGCGTTGCTAACACTGGCTTTTCCGGCACTCCGCGCAGTTTCACAGAACGTCTAATGATGGAGGAGGCCCAAAAAGCGAGGGCGGGTAGTTCAAAGCTGAACTGAGGACGCACTGTAGATACGACCAAGGAGTTTGGGGGATCTTATGCATACGTTAAGGCCTCAGGCCTGGGATTCTGGATAAACTCGTCGGCGTTGGACATATTGTGATAAGGAGTTTCATATATATACTGGGGGTGGGTTGGGATTAAGGACGACTGACCTACGATTAGAAAACGTTATATATACCTCTTCAGAAGGGGGGCAACGGCTTATTATGACATATGAAAAAGGCAAAAGCTTTTGGGAATATCTTAATATGAATCTTTCTCTAATCACATACCTGCATTGGGCTTCATTCATGATATGCCACTTGCGGAACATATCAGGTCTCTTAGAAAGCTACCAATCACTATGATCTGATTTTCAGAAGGTGGGGTATTTGCCCAACATTCTACCGGGGCTATCCGTCTAGAAGCATCATCACATCGTCCGAGCAAACATTTTGCCTCCGCCGATTACAACTTCAATCAATCCGTACGATTAAAACTGTCAAAGCCGAAGATTCTCAAAATGGGTGGTCTCAATCTCGAAGTGTTTAAGGTGCGTCGCCAGCCCCTCTGTGCAGCAAACATCCGTCAA
The DNA here is from genome assembly GCA_011034095.1 of Fusarium cf. aywerte. NCBI lineage: Eukaryota > Fungi > Ascomycota > Sordariomycetes > Hypocreales > Nectriaceae > Fusarium > Fusarium cf. aywerte. Next base: position 147,767 of record WETZ01000015.1, read on the forward strand.
ACCGGACTGCCCACGACCAAGACAGCCAATTGCGAATATGATGCTAACTAACACGATGCACAGTTCGGCACGTACGTCATGTTTCCTATTGGAATCATGTTCTACTTCGGAACCAACCTCGACAACCGCTTCGCCGTCCCTGGCTTCTGGCCCAAGCCTGAAGAGTGCAACAAGATTCCCAAGGACCGAGACGAGATCAAGGCCGAGTACGAGCGCATTGTGGCGCGACAAAAGTTGCGACAGGCCAGAAAGCTCGAAGAAGAACGTCGACGAGCAGCGCAGAATCCTAGCAATGAAGGCAACGATTCTTAAAAGTTCTGAGGAAAATCGAGAATGAAATATGTACACTATAACCACAAGTCGGAAAGATCAACGACGACATTGACGATGTATTCACGGCGTTCGGAAGGCATTGGGAATATCCCCTTTCAGTTATATGGGTAAAATACAGCATTGTACAAAACTGCTACATATGGCGCTGGTTTACATGTTATACATCCAAGTTTCTTTCAACCTTGTCCCAATCCTCGTCTCCAACGGCTCCCTGTCGCACGTTGGCGTATATGGCTTTGACTTCAGGGTGTTCTTTTAGTCCGTTGAAGAGAGCATCGAGCGCATCAGCCTGGGTGGACGTATCGATGCTGACTTTTGTGTCTTCATTGGGTGCCCAGACGATATCCGAGTCCAAGATTTCAAGCTCAAACTTCTTCGACAGAGCTTCAGTAATGGCTGAAAGAGTGTTCGGTTGGGTCCAAGCCAGGAAGTCGCCTTCTGGTAGCTCCTCAACGTCCTCCAGCCCTTCGTGCTCAATTGCTTCATCCAGGACCTCGGAGAGTGTAGGTCCGCCTTCTTTGGCCTTGAAAACGGCTCGACCACGTCTAGTAAAATAAAATGTGGTAGATCCTACGACGCCTCCTGCCTTCTTCACAACAAGGCGCAAGTCATGGAGGGTACGGGTTTTGTTGTCTGTTTCAGCATCGACAACCATTGCTATATCAGGAGGCATGAGTGCCTCCAGAGACAAAGATTCGAGCTGGGCGCCTGTGGTTGAACGACCTTGTCCTCGCGCAACCGCGGCCTCAATCAAGTTCTTTGGGATACTCGCTGTGCCTCGAATTAGACAATATTTCAGAATTGGATGCATAATTATCTACCTTTTGTTGCTGCAGTTATCGCAGTGGCAAGTTGAGGGTTAAATTTGACATCATCTCCATACACTATCAAACATTAGAAAAGCTATCAGACCATACAATAGTGACCGCCTACTCCTAGAATACATAGCGATTGTTTTGGTGAAGGCAGCTCGTTCGCTCATCTTCTTCTTATCCGTCACAGCTTTGATATGTTTTGTCTTGGACCATTTGTTATGCCCAGCCGATTGGACAGAGGTCGTCACAAATGGTCTCTGACATTGTCGACAGATTATTGAGCTTGACTGCTGGAGAGAAGAGATCGACCTGGGTGTCTTCAACAGCGAGCTCAGACCCTGTCGGGTAGCCATGGTAGATCAATACTAATTCAAATGAGATAAGAGACGTCAAATTATCTTGAAAAGCCCTCAATGGATAGATATCCTTGGTATCATAACTCCTTCCTCACTGCCAGATCTGAGTCTTCGAGGTTGAGCTTGTTCATGCGGCGGGCAAACTCCGGACCTGAGGCAGGATATGCCCCACCTTCTATGTTTAGTTGGTAGCGTGGTAGGCGGTACCTGCTGGGCATTGCACCCCTTGGACCAATCTACCTAACCTTAGTGGCATGTGGCATGGGGAATCTCGAAGGTCCCTAGCTTACCTCTTGAAACAACATAACAAGAAATAACCAATTCTCTACTACCGCAGTATAAATACTCCTCCATCGAACTCGAATTGAGCTGACGGCGTCGATAATCGTGCGCTATGTCGTCAACTCAGGAGCCCGAAGCTCCGCCCGCCAACAGCGAAGCGCAAGCTCCCCTCGACACCGCGACGGCGAATCCAGAGCTCGATCTTCCCAAGCTTCAATCCCTTCCCGCCGAACAACAGGATCTTTTTCTGCTCACATTTGTGTCGAGCTTGACGAAACATGTTCTGGGCTTAGAAGCAGATGACTGCACGGCGCAGCAGTTCTATCTCAAGAAGGAGATCTTTCAAATCATCAACCTCTCGTCACCGCAACCTTCTCGAGTCATACGGAACAATTTAGGGAAGTGTTTGGCGCATATCTTTGGGATAGGAGACAGGAAACTCTTGTTTGAAACGATAAACGACTTGATCGCACTTGTGTCGAGTGGAAAGTCGAAAACGGATGCGGAGATCCGCACAAAGCATGCTGCTGTTGTCAGCTTAGGCGATGTGTTCGCTTCTGCTGGCGATAGCGCCATTGGCCTGCACCAACTTGCTTGCTCAACATTAATTAAGCTTCTCAAGGCTTCGTCCAACCACGCTGGACTTCGTGCAGCATGCCTTACCGCACTCGGCAAAATCGTTGGCATGATAGAAAGCAGCATGGACGAAGTGGTTGCTCGTGATATCTGGAAACAAGGACGGAACCATGCATCGTCAGATAAAGGACACCTTGTCATTGCTTCTGCGTGTCGAACTCTCAAAACATTGTTCAAGCACACGCCTTACTTCCTGAATTCTAGCGACTTCGACAAACTAGAGTCGGCGATATCCAAAGCGTTTGATTCTCCCTCTGTCCAAGTACGACAAGCTGCAGCAGAGTGTTTTGCCGAAGCCTTGTTCCAAGGTCATTCGGAGGGTGGTCTCCCTGAAGTTGCATCCCCTAAAGGGAAAAAGACCAAGAAGGCGTTGAAACGCCAGTCTACCATTCCCAACATTGCCGACGATGAGCTTGAGATTCCCTCTAGGTCTGCGAGTCCAGCTCCATCCGGGAAACGTAGTCAAGTGTTGGCTTTGACTTTGTCAGATATCTTGAAGAACCTGGCTTCACAGTACACTAAATCCACAGCCTCCAACAGGACTCGAGCAGCCATCGGTGTGTGCTATGGTAAGCTTTTTAGACGATTGGGAGAGAAGCTTGTTGAAACAAACTATCTCAAAATTGTCGAGAGTCTCGCGATCGACGTTTTGGGTTACCCTACAATTGCCAATAATCGTTATCGACTGCTGATTTCCAGAAAGATTGTCGATGTTGTCGTCCAAGATGTTGTTGGCCGCAAAATACTGGGCGAATCGGGCCAAATCTCAGCGGCCAAATCGCTTATCAACAATATATTCAAGAATTACCCTCAGGCATTGGCCGAGCGGCCAGAACCTTCTAAGCATACTCTGATCGCAACACTAAGTGCTGTATCATCACTTATTCAATCTCTGGGCTCAGCAGCAAACAGCTTCGCAGAGTCATGTCGAGATGGCCTCTTGCAAGTCTTGCAACATCCTAGTTATACTGTTCAAGTTTTTGCATCTCACTGCATGAAGACTTTAGTCCTCGCTTGCCCCCAACAACTTCTTCCTTGTCTTTCTGTTTGTATGAACAGCCTTAACCGAGAGCTCTCCCAGCTCGGATCTGGTCGCAATTCTCCAAGAAGATGCATTGGGTTTGCTCACGGGCTTGCTGCCACATTGAGCGCCAGTCCCGCTCGCCCTCTTCACGGATCTGTTGAGATTAACAGTCGCGTATTGACTATTGCGACCAATATGTTGAAGTCAAGCAGTCAAGCACAACTTCGTGTCGCCAGCACGCAAATTCAGGTCGCCTGGATTCTTATTGGAGGTTTGATGTCTTTGGGGCCAAACTTCGTCAAGATTCATCTATCCCAACTTCTTTTGCTGTGGAAGAATGCTCTCCCAAAGCCCCTGGCCAAAGACAATACATCGGCCAGAAGTTTCCTCGAAGTCTCTTTCTTGACGCATGTACGTGAATGCGCGATGGGTTCAATACTGGCCTTTCTCGAGTTCAACAGTCGTCTCTTGACTGTGGACGTGTCAAAGAGAATCGCGACTATGCTTCAGAACACAACGGCTTTCTTGCGGACTCTTCCCTCCAAGAAGAACTCGGACGACGTCAATCAGAGACTGGCCCCTTCTCTGCAGCTTTCAGACCTTGAGATGATGGTTCAGCGAAGAGTCTTGCAGTGTTATGTGAAGCTTGTTAACCTCAGCCCAGCCGGTGGAAGCGAGGCTCTTTTACAGTCAAACCTCTTGACGCTCGCAATTTCATTGTTCGCTGATCCGGAAAACTACGCACCTAACTCTTTGAGTGCCTCGATCGCCAACGCGGCCGCTACATTTGAGTCTATCTGGGATGTAGGTGACAACTCCGGTTTTGGTATCACCGGGTTGGTTGCTGGACCTCGTGTGCGAAAACTCCCTGGACAACAAGAAAATACGGTTGACGACAAGGATGAACTTGACAGCCCCGATGACACGATAAACAATTTACTTCGCACCCCTATTTGTGGCAGCCTAGAACATGATGCTTCTGTCTTATATATAGGTAGCACCGATGACTCGTCAACCACACCGGACCCTCCTGCCACAGAGGTCATCAATGCAGCTATCCAATTGTTCGCATTTGCATTTCCGCTCACCCCAGGCAAGGTCCAAGAAAGTATATTGGAACAAATCCGCACATTTGCGTCCGCTGGCACTCTGATCAGAGATCCAGGACGTAAGGCTGCCATGAACGTCAACCTAGCTGCCGCCATCCTCGCTACCATGAGGGTAGCTGTGAAGGAGACAAAATCGCCATCTGGTGACGTTTCAAACCAAGCAGTTGAGGCGTTGTTACAAGACATTGTTCGCGATTTTGTTCTCGACCCAGACGAGCACGTCAGAAGTCTGGGATATGCTGCTACGGCTCGCCTGTGTAATGTTTATGGAAACGCATTCACAAATAACGAGATCAAGTACCTCGTTGATACCATCGTCGGCAACCGTGAGCCTAGTGCAAGAGCGGGCTGTGCCATGGCTCTTGGGGCAATTCAAACCCAAGTGGGAGGTATGGCTGCTGGGTATCATCTGAAGACCATTCTCGGTATCTTGATGTCCCTCTGTAACGATCCTCATCCTGTGGTTCATTTTTGGGCACTCGAAGCGCTATCATTAGCCTCAGACGCTTCAGGACTTAGTTTTGCTGGCTACGTACCTAGCACTTTAGGGATGCTCGTCCAGCTCTACGTTTCCGAAACGCATCATGCCGAAATATCTTCCGCAATTACCATGAATCTCGAGATGGATCTGTCTACAACATCCGCTATCGCTCGCTGCGTTGACTCTCTCATCAATGTATTGGGTCCTGATCTACAGGACGCCTTGAAGTCACGAGAACTTATATTCACTCTTGTGAACCGTTTCCGCGAGGAAGACGATCTGCTGGTACAAAGGGTAGCGCTTGGCTGTCTTGAGCACTTGTCTCTTTATGCCCCTGGACATATGCAATTCGCTGATTACGTCAAGCTTCTTCAAAAATACCTTATGTCAGAATCCACTACTCTGCGAGATGTATCTGTTGACGGAATACATAATATGATGAAGCGGAATCCTCAGGACGTCCTTCGCGAAGCAGAGAAGGGATTTGAGGAACAGCTCTGGCTTGTGCTCGACACGGTGCCATCTCATGATGGGATACGCAACATTATCCGTAACTGGATGCATTCCACATGCCTCACAGAGACGAATGCATGGCTTCAACGATTCCAAGCGGTTTTGAAGATGACCAGGGCTAGGCCGAAAACCGAAGAGGCTCAATCTGGGTCCAAAGGCAGCGGCTTACCCGATTTGCAAGATGAGGAGGTTGCCGGTTTTGCTGCGGCGGCTGGTGCTGCCAAGGACGAAAAGGAGACCAAGGCGACTTCTGAGGTTGAACCTCTGCGGTGGCAGGTCACTACCTTTGCGCTAAGCTGCATCGACGAAATGTTTGCCATCATCACCAAGGACGTCACTGCCAACGGGGAGTCCAAGGCACAGAACGACCTCCAAAGTAAGGTTGCAGACGTTGTACGTATGGCGTTCTCTGCATCAACGTCGAGTGTCTTGGAGCTTCGAATCTGGGGCTTGAAGATCATAGGAGATGTGCTGAAGATGTTTGGCAAAACTCCAGATCCCGACTTTGAGGAGGCAATGCTGCTAGAGCAATACCAGGCCCAGATTAGCTCAGCCCTTACTCCGGCATTCGCTGCTGATTCGTCGCCTGAACTTGCTTCGGAGGCTGTCAACGTCTGCGCAAGCTTCATCTCTATCGGCATTGTCACCGATGTGGACCGCATGGGCAGAATTCTTAAAACTCTTGTTAGCGCTCTAGAGAACTTTTCCAAGGATAGTGAGAATGCTGCGATTGGCGACCTGAAAAGCCTTAGTTCCAATGCGCAGGTGATGGTGAAGATCTCCGTCTTCTCCGCCTGGGCGGAGCTGCAGGTCGCAAGCTCTGAGCAGCACTATCTATTGGATGTGCTCAGGCCTCATATCGGTACCTTGACTCCTTTATGGTTGGAGTCTCTACGAGAGTTTGCACGTCTTCGGTTCGAGCCCGACATTTCAATGACGTTAGGGCCTCCTTCACTATCTGGAAGTCTCGATAGCATCTATGCAGCTCTAAACCGTGAGACATTGCTGCGCTTCTACCAAGATGCTTGGCTGAAGCTGGTTGATGCCATTGCTAGTCTGATTGAGCAAGATAGCGAGTTTGTGTTTGATGCGTTGGACGGAAAGGAATCAGATGGCCCTGCGACAGGCGGCAAAGGCAAGAACTCCGATATCAATTATCGAGACGAACCTGTGGCCTTCTTCTTTGTCTTGTTCGGTCTTGCCTTCGAAGCGCTTGCCACTCGTTCTGGACAAAACGACTCTCTAGCGGCACATGATCAGACACTGGCTATCTTGCAAGCACTCAAAAAGATTCTGCACCCCAGCGTGTCTGGCCATGCTATCTATAGGCCAGATGTCTTTTCTGAAACAATGGACTTGCTAGATCGCCTAGTCCTCACTGAAAGCCTAGACATTCAAGGCGTGATTGTGGAGATTGCCAGAAGTCTGTGCATTGCACACCCTTCTGCCAGGCGGCACGCCAATGAAGAGGGTGACTTGTCCGACGATATCGATCAACTCTTTGAGCTTACACGCATCATTGTTCTGGTCCTTGCGGGGCTTCTGCCAAACCTCTCAGAAGGAAACCAGCCGGCTCGGCACCAGATGAACGAAGAAGCTATCCTACTGATACGATCATCTCTGAATGCGCTTGTAGATGCCGCAGAAGTGTTCCCGGCCATCATCAAGACAGACCTTCATGCATGTATCGTGCACATCTTTGCCACGATATTGTCAACTCCTGGTTGCCAAGAACTCATAGCTCCCCAATCCCTGCCTACACTGAAGCGCTTTGTTGGCAGCATGTCTAAGTCACGAAGAAGTCCAGGCAACGGTGAGCCATCTTCCACAGATATCCAGCTACAAGGATGCCTACGGAGGTTCCTCTCTATCTATCTCAACGCACAAAAGCGTGAGGCCCCCCAATCTCTCACGTGCGTCAAGAACTGCCTAATGGCCACGACTATCCTTTTCACTGGAGGTCAAAATCACCTGCCAGCTTCCGAAGCTCTTGTAGCACGCTACCTAGATGAGTTGATGGACTGCCTCACTGATCGAATGGTATGTGTCTTTTGCGATTTTATTCGAACTTTTAGAGATAAGTGGCTAACCACAATGCACACCACGTTAGACTGCCAAGATTGCAGCCAACTGCATCAGATCCATTCTGCTCCAGCCCTCTTCGACCGGCGCCGACCTCAGCATTGCTCGCTATCTATTCCCCAGGCTGGTAGCTTTTGTGACTGACACAGACCCTGAAGATCCCGAAAACGCCAGGGCCTTGATTGCCCACACGCTGTGCCAATATGCGGGTACAGTTGACAAGGGTCGGCACCTGGCGGCCATTACAGTGGTGGTACCGACATTGATGGCGCGGGCTACAGCTGAAGGAGAGGAGGTGTACCAAGAGACTAGTGCACGATTGCTGGAGCTTGCAGCAATAGACCAAGAGATATTCCGAGCGGTGGTTGGCGGTATGAGTGATGGGCAGAAAGGATTCCTCGAGGAGGTGATCCGATTTGGTCGACAAAATATAGGCCAAGTGAGCAAGGCGGCCGCAGGGGATTCTGGGCAGCCAAGTATTGCGCTGAAGATGGACTTTGGTGGTTGAGCTAAAAGTCTTCACGTGTTGAGCCTACAGCCTCACTAGGCCATGAGGTTAAAACGTTGGGAGGGTGCGATTCATAAGCTTCATGCATGCAAGTTATCTTCCTAGCAAGCTTAATACATGCCCATCCTGCAGTTGGGCATGCATATTCATTACGAGAAATGATGAAGGCCCAACAACGATGAGCATCTGCAAGTGAACCGGCAAGGGCGTATGACAAGAAACACTACTGCACATTCTGTAATTAGCACAGCTTTGACAAGTTGACAGGGGTGACAGCGGGCGATGGAGCAGCATGAGAACTGATTCGATTCGATACGATCTACATGATCTAACGGCCGGTGTCTCCACGATGGAAGGAGTGTGGAGTTACACGCAGGTTACACAAGAATCGCCGCATTCTATTCGTGCAACCTACCCAACCAACCAACATGCATGCCATGCCATGCCATGCCATAGCGTCAGTCAAATGTCCGGGGCTGCCGGCAATAAACCCGTGCCATCGTTATCGGCATCAGATAGCATCATGCACGTCTCAGAGCTGCATCGACGATTCTCATCATTTTCGTGTAACACGGAAACGGGAGGAACCTACAAGTAGGAAGGTGCTGATAGATTCAAAGGCATAGACGGGATCTAGGGTCCTACGATCGTGACCTTGTATCTGCCAGGACATATAAGCATAATTTATTGATTTCCTGCCATAAACCTCCGCTGTCTCGATCCTATGATTTCCCCCTCTACCTGGACTAGTCACACCCCCGCTAGCGGCAGCCATTACCTGGTTGGCCGATAGCCCTACGGGCTATTTCATAGCTAGCTTTGAAACTATGTGCGTAAGTGGTCCGAGTAAGAACAGACTCCAACAGAAATCGCCGCGAAGATTCGGAGCCTACGTCTATAACTCGAGTCCTCTGGCCCGGGAATTGCAGCCGTGTTGCTATAATCGCAGTAGCCCATGCTAAGCTGTCTCCTCGAGCAAAACAGGAAACCCTATCGTGCGACTCCACCAATGAGCCACGCTGTATCCATAATAAACGGTTGTACTACGTAGTACAGTACGTATGATACCATATGCCAGCCCAGGGGAAAGCCCGTCAGCTTGTCGGCCTGGAAAAAGCAAAAGTGAGAAAGTTTTTGACGGCTGGTTGCCGTTGTGTGACTGTGGTGATGAGTAAGCCATAATAGTTGCTATTGATCCTGGCCAGGGTGCTCTATTTGCTTTGCTCGTATAGTGGCCTATGTAACCTCTTCATCTATCAATTATTTATGACCACACAGCGCACGTAAGGATGAAGAACTTGGGCTTGCCGGATCAGTGTCACACAGGAACTGAGTTGTGGTTTCTGATTATCAGCCAAAGCAAGTACTGCAGAACTTCTTGTTGTCTCTTTGCTTGAGAACGTCGCCAATGCCAAGCTTTCCATGACCATATTTTGTAGTGATGTACTACAACGTGCCGACTAATGACGAGTTAGTGTAGCTTCTTATCACTTTCATTAGATCACACGCTTTTGCATAAAGCATCGTTGTCATTAAGTCTGTAAATGGAAGTATATGGGTTCTATTAGCGAAGCGACTATCCAACGTCACTACTTGTCGTGGCGGTGGCACGTTCCGTCAACAACGACCGGCCCTTGATTTTTTCTGCTCAGTTCCATATGAGAGGAAGATTTCTTTGAGGGTAACTTGCTGTCTGTCTGTGGTGCCGCTGTCTTCTTATTTGGAAGAGGTGATTTTGGTTCTGGTATCTTTTTCTTATCGGGGCCTGCAGACCTGATCTCCCTGTTCCTTGGGCGTTGGGGCTTATCGTCCTTACGACGATCTTCGTCCTTCCCATGGGGATTCGATTCGGCCGACTTACGAGCGCCCCAAGTGCTCGTTTCGTGCGTAAAGTCTGGTTGTTCGACCACCGCGCCTTCTCGAGTGGGTCGCGCTACCACTCTCCGGCCTTGGAAGCGTGCTTTGTTGAGAAGCTCTCTGGCCGTATCTGCGGCCGAGACACTATTGAAAACTACTAGAGCATAGCCCCTGAGGTATCGGCTGTTGCTATTCTTTGGAATCTCCATAGAATCGATCTTGGTCTTGTCCACTTTGCGCCTGATCCATGACTTGACCTCATCAGCACGCGCCTGTTGCGGAAATGGCGAAACGTGTAGCTTGCGTGGCTCCGTCAAGACGTAATCGGACCTATAAGGTGATTCTCCACTGGGAAGATTGCATTCGGTGTAAAAGTCTGAGTGTTCGCCGGGGCCAGGATAGGGCAGAGCAAATTGTGTCCCTCTAGGCTGATATTGGACAGCATAGGTAGCTGTGTCGGGTGAGGCCCCGAAGTCATAGGAAAAGTAACTGCCCGGACCTACAGTCGCATATGTAACTGGTCTTAGGGACGCGGTTGTTGCTGTTACTATAACCGGTGGTTGATGCGTATAAGCTGGAGGTGGAATAGAGTGGCCAGCGAATCTGGGGTCGCAGGTTTGGGGGTAACTAGCCATGTAGTACTAAAATTCGACAGATATGAGTTAGAGTCCAGCCACAGCCCTTAGAAGTTTGTGGGGTTATGTTACCTGCTCAGGTGCCATAGAGTACGGAGGTGTTGTGGTCATTAGTGCTGGCAATACATGACGAGTTGGGGGCGCAGGCGCAGGCCGGTATCGTGGTGTCTGTGTTTGAGTTCCTTGCTGCGGTATGGCAAGTTCTCTGATCTTGATAGGATGACTGCGGTTTTTGTCAGACGCAATGATCGAGCGTCCATTGAAGACACCGCCGTTAAGAAGACCTGCTGTCATGTCAACACTAGTAAACAGTAGTTATTGGTAGCTTTCCCTTACCCCAAGCCTTCTCAAAGTTCTCTCTGCCTCTGACTCGGACCCATCCAGAAGTGCTACTCTGGAAGACTTCTATGTGGTCTACTACGCATACGGTTCGTGTCCAGTCTTTCAGCTGCTGCCATGATGTTCCGAATGGTAACTGCCAGAAGGTCAGCTATATATTCGCGCCATTGTATCAACACGATACAGAAACAGAAACTTACATTGCAAATAGTAATATAATAAATTCCAGTTTCGTCACCCGGACCGACGTCCGCTTGGACAGTGGCTTCAGTAGGCATCAGCTGGCGGAAATATGTACGAAGCCGAGTCGTCTCAACTTTCAAGCCGGTTCTTGTGTGATGTTACGAAGAGTTGGAAAAGGACAACGAAAGCTGTGTGACGGCGTGATGGTACAAGAGCCGAGCAACGGCACACTAAGGTGACGACCTTGACCTTATGCTCAACAGTAGTAGTATGGGCAATACTTGTGATGACTCCGCACGGCTCTGAACACAAGCGTTCTCGTAGTATGAATCAACATCAGTCATATCGTGATGCAAGGCAAGGCAATGCAAAGACAAAATAGCACTGGTGGGAGCTTTATATCTGATTTTCGATGACAGTTGACCCGCGAGCAGCAAAGGGCAAGCAAAAGAGACAACAAGATGTCTAAAAATTCCCAGCATTGCTTTTAGACCGTTCTTTACCACCTCGGGTTTTACTTGCATCTAATCCCAGTCTTTGGCCCTCAAATTAGGGCCCCGGGGTCCGGGGATGCATCCTGAGCAGGCGGGCGTTCTGCACAAGCACATGTCGTCTCATGATGAACGCGAGACCAGGAAGCGCTGAGACTAAACAGCTCCGGACACAGCAAGCTCGGCGCCTCTTGGTTAATTGACGGTGTGCACTATTATGTAGTGTAACCTGAGATCCTTGCTGCCATTCCGACAGGTACTCTTCAACTCTTATGCACAGGAGGTGGGGGGTGACTAGTCGCGAATCTAGTAGCTAGGGACGGTGATGCAGTCGGGTTTAAAAGTTCCGGTTTGTCGAAATGAAGAATTACATAGAAGTGTTATAGTCTGCACGAACGTTGATCATCAATCTGAGCGGATCCTTCCAAGCCACAGACCCTATCCAGTATTAAAGCATGCCTCTCTCCCTGGTCGATATGCAGATGCTAGGGTGAGTCCCGCCTTGAAGTGACATATCATATTGTGATCAGGACTCCGCCTTGTGAGAATCGCTGGTTATTAGATCTTTGGTCATGATACGTCTCGTGGATGAAGTAGCTAGACAGAGATCGAAACCCAGCTCAAAGTCTCAAGACACCCTCTGCTCACTCTGGTTGAAACAACTGAGACAACCGAAGGGTTTTCCCCATCGCGACCCAATCTCTTCATGTCATTGTTGTGGCGTCAACGCTAATGGCTTCGTTGCTTTTTTCAGTGGCATAACGTGCAGATAGTCCTTTCCCCGAGAAAAGAGACAACTATGCCTTTTTGTCGATGCATTGGCATTAGATTACAGCGCCACTTGTGTAACATGGGCCCCAGACGCCGGAACAGATTGACTTTGCGGGTCTGTCTTGGGTCGAGATACTTTTGTCTTTGTTCCCAGTATATTCCTATATGCCAGCCATTGCCTTCTCCCGTAGCGATATTTTTCATCTAGGTCGTGTGCAGGTCAGCCCCTGGCTGTCGGGTTCTCAGTTGTGCTTAAAAGAGAATGTATCGTCCAAGGTCGATGTGTCATCGGGCATCAGAGCAGATACATCAACTGTATCTCCGATATCATGCACCGATCCCAACGTCCTATCGCCGGTAGCTCCCTCATGCCAGGGCGTTGGGCACTGTGCCGCATCTGCGCACGATATCAAGACACCATTTTGTGCGTCTGAGAGTAGCAGAACCGGGAACTCGGGCTCACCATTTATCCAGGTGACTCGTGTTTTGCCGGTGACTTTGCTATTCGGCAGGTGAGGCCCCAAAGCGACCGGCTTGGGCCCTTCGGATAGTGGATCCCAGACAAAGGATACACCGCGATATTTATCATCCTGGCACGTCACCAATAGAAGCTCGCGAGCAGCCGGATGCCATTGAAAGTCGACGACTGAGTGGAACATAAGCACCGCCCGAAGTTCAGCTGCTGTGACATCCCAGATCCACAGAGTAGTGGGTGTGTCGTCGAGCCTAGTTACTAACAGAGTCGAAGATGCGTCAAATGCCAACGAGGAACATCCTGTCTTCACATCGGTTGGGGGCTTGCCATCTACCAATCGACTCGGGGGCGAAACCATCTGATTTGCACGGAGAAATGTGTAAGAGGCACCTCCCTGGGGCGTGCTGTTAAGCTGTTCTTGCCAGACCTGATGCGCTGTGTAAGAAGAGAAGTGATTTGAAGACAGAGAATTCTCACCTGAAGTGTATCTTTGGGAACAATAGTGGTGGGATGGTTAAATCTCAATTCGTCTCTCCACGTTTTTGTGTGAAGAGCGCTCACTGACCTGCTACCATCGCCAATGGCACAAAGTGATGCATCATGGCTGAGACTGCAACACTTAATCCCAGTCTCGAGATCAGCATCCTGGCCTTGGGTAATGCTAGATGCGCCAATAGAGCGGAAGAATTGGCCATCGGGTGTGTAGAGCAGGAGCTTATGGCCATGTGCCGAGGCTTCCCACAACAGGAGCCAGTTACCATCAGGGGTCCATGCCAAGCCGTGAGCATCTACTGTTTCTGGAAACCAAGATCGTAACACCTGTCTGGTCCCGGGCTCATGGATACTGATAGCGTCTCGGCCATTTGTCCTCGTCAATATGGCCAGGTGGAAACTCTGGGGTCGCAAAGAATACCCTCTTGGGGCGGACGAGGGGAGGTAGAATTTGGGATTGTTGATCTCAATAGCTTTAGAAGTAGACAGGTCGAAAATAGAAAATTTGAGGCCGAATGCAGCACAGGCAAAGACCTCGTCATCATGTGCACCAAACTGCACAATGGTTTGTTTTCCTCCGCCTGTCGCAGGGTTCCTGATCGTGGCACGAAATGACGAGTCAACTATGGAGAAGACGTGAATCTGGTCGGCGCCTGCAACAAGGATGCGAGATGATGAGGGTGACCATGCCAGCATGGACACAGGGGTAGTGAGATCTGGCGATAACTTGACCGTCTGGGCGATCGAGAGGGAGGGCGCTGAGCGCACTATGATACTCTGGGAAGAGAGTGTAGCAATGAATCTGCCGTCGGGACTGGCGGTACAGTGAGGTGACGCTGTGAGTATGGCAAAGGCTGGTTAGCGTTGACTCTCGTTGATGTTGAAGAAGTGAGAGGAGGTGAGACACAGAAAAGGTGCCTTAGTAGGCAGGTAAGGAGGTAGGTAGGTACCTTTGAAAACACGTGAGGCTTGCATCGTGACTGCCTCTTACCGACATTCAGTCACCTGAAAACTTCAGATAGGAAGGAAGGTGAGAACAAGGACTTGAGATCGCGGGGTCAAGGTTGCAAAGAGGGTGACGAGACAACGAGGGAAACCTAGCAATAAGACTGAGATGAATATGCAAGGGAAGCCGCTGCCTTGTCTGCTGGACTCGGTACTTTACTGGTGGATTTTACAGTTGCTATGACCTCTGTGGTGGTTGAGAATTTCAGTTGTTGAACTTGATAATCCAACACGGACCTACCTCATTGTTAACGTCCATGCGGTTGTCACTGTTGACATATTGCCTAATTTGGTTTAGTGTCGTCTGCTTTCAACAGCTTCTTGACGAGCCTGAAGATGCCCAAGACTTATGTTATTGCGAAACTCTTTCACAATTTAGTGAATTTATTTGCATTACTGCTTGTAATATCATTCTATCTATTTAACTTGTTATATGTGTATCCTCCGACCTGTCTGTATGCACTTTGCCAGTTATATAAGTTGAATTGATAGAGGCGCAAATTTCACGTACCTACTCTATACTCTATCAAAAAGTGCCCAGGACCGTCTCCCTCCTTCTGTTTTTTACAACGGAGGTCCAATATGCCTATCTGTCTGATACACCTATAGATCTGTCTATTCACAATTCAGGAGATCGCTTGAAATCGCACGAGTCCTGGTTTTGGGCGCAGGCTGACAGTAACGCAAGATGTCAACGAGAAGCTATGTACAGAGTGGCGACTCAAAACAGTGCGTAATATAATTCAATGAATCATTATTACTTGTCCTGTACGCTTGCATACGTGGTTCTCATCATTGCTTACACATCGCAGCTCAGTGCTCTAGAAAGTTAGTGTTCTTTACTGAAAGCAGGTGCACTTGTAAAAGGCGACCTGTTCAAGTAAAGGAGCTAGCCCGTATCTAAGACTGTCTACCTAACAATATTGTGTGTGCCTTACTCTCAGTCGTATTCAAAGCAGCTCTTTGCCAATCGATCTGTGGATGTGATCGAGTGTCATCAGCTTCAATAACCCCTGAGCATGTCTAGACTCGGCTCGATGAATGAAACCTGGCACCTGTAGCCACATACCGGGCATACATCCAGAACTAGATGTCGGTATTGACAGCCATCTTGTAATTGTATCAATGATGCAGGCGAACACGGCTGCTATTGGCATACAAACTCGAGGAAATGTAGTCAGGCTCGGGGCATGCCGCAATGACTCCATAGTATTTATTGCCTGGAGAACAAGAAATTCTCAGTGCTCTATCCGTATACTATTCCATCCTTACCTTCAGAAGTAGTATGTGTAAGGAGTTAGCATAGAGATGGGCGCGGTCTCAGGTTTTGATACTATAGCATCTAGCTGCTTATAGCTGCCTGCCCTTCGAATCTATGTATTCTATGGAAACTATTTTATAAAACCCATAGAGCGGTCATATGGTACAACATAGAAGCTAGTGCTTCTTCAGGTTGTAACACCCCGGTTGATGGCCAGTGATCGCACGTTCCAAACAAATGCAATTCCATTCTATTTCGCAACTTTCATCGCACGAACAACCTTTTTTATTTCTCATGTATGTATTTATTCTTATCCCCCCGTCTCTTTATGTCAGCTCGATAGGCTTGTTACCGCTAAATTGTTCTTTGTTTATTGCTTCTCCTTCCTGCTGTTGGACGATTTGTATACGACTATACTGGGTGTTCTCCAGGGTAGCAGATATATACTTGAATTTATATTACTCATAATCCTTTATCCTTTGGAATTATATGTCTGCTGTCATTTCGTGTCGTAAGGTAGAAGTATTATCTAACGCATGATTTCTTACTCGGTGTTGCACTGGCTAATATTTCTCTTGAGTCGTTAAACCACATTAGATGGTCAGGATAATGCCAATCGGCGTACTGAGGATGCGTTTTTTCAGTTGAACAAACGAGACCAAACTTCCTACCAATACCATATAATGAAAACAAATTCAACCATGTAAAGCACTTTCATTCACAAGCTAGATGGCGAACGAGTACAAAAGGTCTTATTACTCCATTTTGGAACCAACGTTGCAAATGGATCTGACTGTCTGTGCAACTCCGCGGCTTACAAGAGGAACTATTTCCATTACTCAGCGCGGGGAACGGATTGTGGCGACGGCCGCCGGATACTGTACAAGATAAGATTGGATAACATAACACAACATGCACCTCATAGTTGCGTACTTGAAACCCATGATAGGTAGGTAGGTATCTTAGGGTTTGCTTTATCATTGACCAAAAGTTCGACAAAAATAGGAATAATAACTCACTCAGCTTATTTATTGATTACACAACCGACTTGCACCTTTTCCCTCCATTGATTGCATTGTGGTTGCGATAATTTGAAATCATGACTGTATAGCAAACTAAAACCTCTCTCCTCTCTACTTTCACCTCGGTCTTCTAATCGCCATACTGGTTCGCAAATATGTCGCTTCGCATCTCAAGCTCGAGAGCCTGGGCTTCAGCTGCAACTTCGTCAATCCTGCAACGGACCGTCGGAATATCGGCTTCCATACGTTCACTTCCTTTAGCATCAAGGACCGTTGCGACCGCAGCAGCCGTTGCGCCTCAAGAACAACCCCGCGAACCTCCATCTTCAGCGCCAGAAATTGATCTCCTACAACCTCGTCGCCGGCACATCCGAGACCCGAAACCTTTCTCCGATTTTCTTACCGATAATTTTCACCGGCAACATGACTATCTCCGCATTTCCGTCTCAGAACGATGTAACCTGCGATGCGTCTACTGTATGCCTGAAGAAGGCGTGCCGTTGTCGCCGGATCGAGAACTCTTGACAACACCTGAAATTGTCCTCTTGTCGTCCGTTTTTGTGTCGCAAGGCGTCTCCAAGATCAGATTGACGGGAGGTGAACCCACTGTGCGTCGAGATATTCTGCCTCTAATGCGCCAGATTGGAGAGCTACGGCAGCATGGACTCAAGGAGATTTGCATTACTACCAATGGAATTTCGTTGCACAGGAAGCTCGATAGTATGGTTGAGAGTGGACTGACAGGCGTCAATTTGAGTCTCGATACACTAGATCCGTGGCAGTTTCAGATCATGACAAGAAGGAAAGGCTACGACGCAGTACAGAAGAGCATTGATCGAATTCTCGAAATGAACAGACTCGGCGCGGGCATCAAGCTCAAGATCAACTGCGTAGTCATGAGGGGTGTCAACGACAGAGAAGTGCTCCCCTTCGTGGACCTGACACAGGAGAAGGACATTGAAGTACGCTTTATCGAGTACATGCCATTCGACGGCAACAAATGGAGCAAGAACAAAATGTTCAGCTACCAGGAAATGCTGGACCTCATCAGAACAAAGTACCCTACTCTGCAAAAGGTGCAAGATCACAAGAACGACACAAGTAAAACATGGCATATCCCAGGTTTTGCAGGAAAGATAGGGTTCATCACAAGCATGACACACAACTTCTGTGGAACCTGCAATCGTCTTCGAATCACAGGCGACGGGAACCTCAAGGTATGTCTGTTTGGCAACGCCGAGGTGTCTCTACGGGATATCCTCCGCAAATCAAACAGCGGCGAGCCCATTGACGAGCAAGCCTTCGAAGCCATGAAGCAGATCGAAATGGACCGACGGAGGGATCTGCTGACATCGGACCGGACTCCTCTCGGCCTGGCACCCAACGAAATGGAACTACTGGAAGTTATTGGTGCAGCTGTCAAAAGGAAGAAGGAGAAGCATGCTGGAATCGGAGAGCTGGAACACATGAAGAACAGGCCGATGATCTTGATAGGTGGGTGATGGCACTCCTTTACCCATCCCCTCGCTTTCCTGGACATAATGCATTGTATATCTGGAAGAGACATTATTTGGAAGATAGTTCACGGGGCAACTATCACTCATGGCTATGGGTCGGCGTTGAGAGGGGTTGACTTTTCTGATTTATTTTATGAGGCTTGGATACCCTCCTATAACGAGTTGAATGTAATGCTGAATTAGGTTTTGTTGTAGATCCTGCTAGCCAGTCTGCATCATCTCGCACCATGCCTCCACGGGTACAATCTCTCCTTCGTAACGGTCC
This sequence comes from Fusarium cf. aywerte, assembly GCA_011034095.1. Taxonomy (NCBI): domain Eukaryota; kingdom Fungi; phylum Ascomycota; class Sordariomycetes; order Hypocreales; family Nectriaceae; genus Fusarium; species Fusarium cf. aywerte. The sequence continues at coordinate 166,219 of WETZ01000015.1, forward strand.
CTTTTTTATCAGCGGCCGGTCGTTACATTTACAACAGAGGTTCTTCTCGCAGACCCGCCATGTCGGAAGTCAAGATGACAGTAACAAGGCAAAGCTGACCCACGTATCGTCATCTGGGGAGGCACGAATGGTTTCCATATCAGAAAAGACGGTGACATCACGCATCGCCAAAGCCGCATGCACCGTCCGGTTTTCCAACGGAACGGCGATTGGTCTCATCAGGGACAATCAGATGAAGAAGGGCGATGTCTTGGGTGTCGCGCGAATCGCGGGCATCATGGCGTCGAAGCGGACGCCAGACCTGATTCCACTCTGCCATCCGATAGCGCTCTCCAAGGCTACGGTTGATCTCGACGTCAGGGGTGACGACAGAGTCGAGATCGCTGCGACGGTCACGTGCGACGGGAAGACGGGCGTGGAGATGGAGGCGTTGACAGCGGCGTCTACAGCGGCACTGACAGTCTACGATATGTGCAAGGCAGTGGATAAGGGCATGGTCATTGAGGGGTTGAGGGTTGTTTTCAAGGATGGCGGTAAAAGTGGAAGATGGGAGATGGAGTGAGCACAGCAATTAACCAACCATATAGCATGAACCAATGTAACTGCTGTACATATGGCATTTTACGGTGAAGATGAAGGGTCCTATAGTGAATAGACACGATGGAGAACGTGTCACCTGCCATAACTCCCAAAGTGAGACTTGACCTATGCGACCCAGAAATTGTGTATTGCCTCGAAACGCAGGGTCCGCAGTAGGGCTCTCTCTGACCAAAGCTCACGATGCTTAAGAGGCTGGGGCTGCAGCATGGTCCTAAGGGATGGGTAGACGCATACAACTAGGGAATTAAACTGGTCTTGTTCTCGCACGAGGCAACTCCGTATGGGGATCGTCTTCTTCATCACCAAGTGGGGACGAAGGACCATGTTAGATCCTGACAATCAATCTAGACTAGCCACCACGCACGAGTCTCGTTTAATCACCTCTCATCTGCGAGTGATATGCCCAATTAAAAGAGAGGAGCAAAGATGTGCCTTGCGGGAATCGTGAGATCAATTTAAACGGGAGCCGCGCAAGCCACCATAGGGGGCAATAGGAATATGGGAAAAAGCAAATATCCATTTACAAGGTCCTGCAGATACATGCTGTATTGAATCGTACAACGGAGCCGTCCGATACGTACCTAAAACACCAACACCCCAGCGGCTCGAGGCTAAGCGTCTGGTTTCCTTTTCAGGACGGGGAGGGAAATACAGAGAGTTGACAAGGCTCGGAACTGTCTGCAAATGTAAAGGGGAATGTTTTGCGCAAAGTTTTGCACATGACCCTTGTGAGGGAGAGGCATAGGCGCTGGCCATGCGAAACAAAATACATGAGGGGGAAAAAAGGCGGTGGAGGTTATGTACATGCCAACCTCTACCCTCATTTTTTGTGTTGTGCATCTCGCTGAAGTTGATCTGATCAACTGTAGAGCAGCGATTGGCTAAGACAGCAACCATTTCAACCTTGTGCATATGTACAGTACCGTATGGATATACCTCAGGCACTTGCAAAGCCTGCTCTCGTCTGTGATTAAGTTCATCTGTCAAACCTTGGAGGGTGTAAGACACGGCCAATTGAAGCTGAGTGATAAGAATGCCGAGGAGCCGCAGCTTGAAGGCCGACTTCCAATACAAGTAAAGCGCAACATCCACTCCGAAGTCTTGGCGCCTCGGCCTCTCACAGGCGAGTTTCGACGAAGAATAAAACATGGGGCTGCGGCTTGGACTGGCAACTTGACTATTGACGAGAACGGACCAGCGGAGTTATTACATACATACAATGCAACTTTTCAAGCACCGCTCACCTATTCACTTACGTTACCTTCAATTCGAGGCTTTTTAGATTAGATTAGACTGCGACTTACCGGACCTTTTGTTGCTAAGGCGAAATGGGTCAAAGCTGAACAGTGTTGAATTGAAGCCTCAGTGGAGCGAAGTGGCCCAGTTAGTTATCGTTCTCAACTTCGGACCCTGATCGTGGTCGACCAAATACTGCAATTGCAATGGCAATCGTGTAAGCTAAGAGGTTAAAGCATAACAATTAAAGGGTCCTAGAGATGGGGCAGATGCTGTGTACGTACTCCATGTCTGTGCACATGGGTCAAGTATAGTATCAAATTGATCCATTGACTTGTTGCAGCAACAACCACATCCAATCACTAAAAGGAGCATATTCAGTCTTCATCTAGACACTAGGCAGCTCCGTATAGCTTGGTTCCTAAGGGACCTTTCAATGAACGGCGGTGAAAGCGATAATCTTGGACCCCTATGCACGGATAATGGATCTTAGGTAGGGCGACTGTGCCTGCCTCGGACTCTCTCAGTCACAGGTTTGGTGTCTCAAACCAGCAGATGCGCCGTTGCTGTTGCTGCTCACATGATCCTCAATTACACCTCCCTTCTTGTATCTGATACAGAGATTAGGTACCTTGCCGGGCTCGAGATCTAGTGACCTGCAGCTGCCTCCACATTCTCCTTGGCTATAGATCAGAACCCTTCCTCGTTTGCTTCTCGCTTCTGCGTATCATGTCTCTTCTCAGGGGTTCGATAATCATGGTGTTCAAGGGCAGCTTGATATTCCAGCGACTTAAAGACCCTCTGTGGCTAAGAACGTACGTAATTCCCCTCATCTGGGTTACAGTGAACTTATGAGTTGCATCTCATCGCTCGGACCACTTGGTTTGGACCCTGAATTTGACGAGATTCGATATGCGACCCCGAGCAGCTCTGATTGGTTGGGATACGACATGGAAGTTTTTCGGTCTCGAACGCGCCGATCAAAACCGAGACCTATACATTCTTGCCGCCTGAGCTACGGTATCTGATCTTGCGGGGCCTCCATGTCTCAAATATCCTTTGGAGTGAACACAGTCGGTGACGGACATCTCGGCGGTAATCTCATGGCTATCGGCAGAAGGTGGCAGAATTAGAAAAAGACCCCGGTCCCACTCTCCACGTTGACGGAAACGGCTTGTCGGCGACGCCACAAACTGAGGTCTCCAAGATGGAGGAAACGTGGCTGCAACGAGCCACGGTGGAGCACCAGATTCGAAGCTCCGTCAAGGCTCGGCAGCACCTAGTGGGAATAACTAAACAGGGGTCTAGCAGCGGAGCGCGCTGCGGCAGAGGCAAACCACTTTTGGCTGAATCATCCACTGTTGAGATGGAAAATTCCTGCACAGGCCATTATGGTGGAGCCTTCAAGTGGCGGGTGAAAGGATTCCCTTACATGTCTAGATGGTCTCGAAAGCTTCCAAGATTCGAGAAGGCGGCGGTAATAGGCTAGCGGGACTGACGAAGCACCGAGGTATCAGTACCGCGGCTCGTTACCTTTTGCTTCTCTCTCTACATACACCAAATCCAACATGTAGTCGATGGTCTTGTTCCTTGGCGGCCCGATGAAGTTCGCCCAAAGTAAGTAATGAACGTCGAGTCAAGGGATTGAAGTGATAGGCGGTAAGAATATTAACGTTGATACTCGGAACGTCATTCGCTGCAATTAGTTTCAGTTGGCATTTTGCCAATTCAACACTTTGATCCCATCTCCTTGTTGCAGCAGACCTCCGGGGGGTTTATTTGACGTAGCCCCGATGAGTGCCGAATTGATTATATTACCTCCGAGAAAGCACAGTCTCCGGCCGAGATATTTGGAGCACGGCCGCCTAAGTGAAACGTAAAAGGTCCCTGAACCCGACACCAGACAGGAAGGTCACGAGACCTTTAAACGGCGATTGACTATTTCAGAAGCTGAAGAGGCCAAATGAAGTTCGAGGCAAGGGGTCCCAGTTGAACACGCAACAAACAAACCCGGTCCGATGGTGGAATCGGTGGGGAGCCATTTGAGCTTGTCTCTCAATATCTCATTTCTCGTCGGCCAGTTGCCCTGCCCTTGTCTAAATGAAGCCCGTTGGCGATCCTCTAAGAACACCGTCCAAGTGGAGCGGCGAGAGGGAGCATTCAAACGCAACAGAGTGGAGCTTATGAGGGCCTGCCACGAACCGAGTAGTCCAACCATATTCCACGTAAAGATGATGGATGCGTAGGCGAACTAGTCATGGGTCGGGACTAAGGTTGAACGGCCAAGGTTTGAAAACAAAGGTAGAGGAGGGGCGGGATGATGCTGTCGTGAAGTGTTCCTTCATAAATGGGTGGTGAAATCGGTTTAGGGAGATGGCATCGCAGTGCCGCTGTTGGCAGACGGGAAAGGGGTTGGATACCCGACAGTCGATCATTTGCATCATGGTGTCGCTGAGGGAAGATCATGACGAAAGTGATATTCTACCAAAAGGAAGATGAGCCTTCACAATTACTGTAATTATTCAAATACGCAGATCGAGATGGCTGAAGCCTGATGCTGAAGCACAGCGTTGCATACGATCGGATCGGTAGATATGTCAGAAAAGGGACGGGAGAAACTGATTCAAGTGGTGGTGCATGGCCAGATGGCCACAGGGCCTGTCCTGCCCTGTCCGGTCGCTGTGTCATGACAGTCATGATATCTCGGAACCTGTCAAATCAGAATGCGGCGGTTGTTTTCTCAGCTACTGCAATACCGAAAAGGACGAGCACAGCGAGCACAGACCCCTGCGCGTACAGTTCGCACACAACGTGACGGTGATGCATGATGATTTTGCTATGAAAAGAAACATATGTCAATCCATATTTAAGACCGTGCGTGTCAAAGTGTGTGCGTTGTATTGCAGATGGCGCTGAGAACCGGTGAAGAGGTGAACGATACAACATTGCTGGACAGTTAGTACTACTATGTAGGTAGGTAGGCTGCTGTAAATCAGTTAGTAAATGGGACGCTGCTTCTACATCTGTCGAATTGCAACTGCCTGGACAGATGCTGTTATCCACTGTTCCTACATGAATTGGACCTCCACTCTTTCCCCAATGCTCCATGGCAGCCGGGCTCGGTATGCTGGGTTGCTGTTTCCAATTCTATGTAATCTAAGCTTGTTCGGCAACCTATGGGTCCCGAGTGTTTTGTACGTAACAGTTGGCTCATTCATAAACTTCATCAAAACAACCAGAGATATGATCCATACTATATTGAACATTACCATTACCAAAACTCCATCAGTCAACAGTAACGAACGGTCGGACACGCCGTCTTTCCGTTTCCTCATCCCACTCCGTTCCAGGCCGGTTTCCAGACGGCGGTGCAGAGACTCCGCTGCCGGCCTAACACACAACCAGCAACTCAGAGCAAAGCAAAGCAACCCAAAGGACGGTAGCAGAGGAGCCAATGCTCCCTACCGCGAGGACGGGAACCGCTTCTGCCCAATCACACAACATCCTTCGGGACAGCGCTCCCTCAACCCTTGAACCTTGCACAGCGCTTTCGTTATCTAGCGGGGACTTACAGGTCTAAAGAGCGCGCTTGTCCAATTGCCGCCCTACGATAGTCAGCCCCACGGACCGGAGGAGTTGGCGGCCACACCTTGTTGCAGAGTTGTTGGCTTTGCAGGAAGTTACTGTACTCGACGGATTCGACACGACTCTCGAAATTGTTGGAAGCTCTATAGTCGATGTGGTTCAAAACCCAGCAAAGAAAAGTCGAGAATGCACTGGTGTAAGACCCGGCCACGTTGCCTGACTCGAACAACATCTTCACGATCCAGTCGAGATTCCCTCCTCGAGACCGTAACACATGGCACCGTAGCTGCACAGTACGTACATTCGCAGGCAATGGCCTCGCATCAGCTTCGGCATTCGTTGCTGTGGGCTTTGCTGTTTGTTGCTCATTCCCTGGCATTTATCACCAACAAAAGACAGCTTGCATCACAATTGGACACGGACCAGCAGCGTCACTTCATACTCGGTAATTAACAGCGTACGCAAATACGTAGTAAATAACCAGCTACCAGGAGAATAACTCCTGGATTGACCAGGTCTAGGTCTATCCACTAGATTGGAGTTGGCCCCAGCGGGCTCCGACGCCATCCAACCAGGAAGTTTAGATAGGAAATATCCCTCCTACAATTACGCACAAGTATCGAGCAACAGTTCCGTTTATCTCTCGAGACCTTTTACCGTATCCGGATGTCTTGAGCATCTGAATGAATCGCAAGAATCCTGAATTACATCACGGCCTCACAATCGCAAGACAGTACCTTATGTGGCGCTTTTTGGGCCAGATACATTTATCTAACGTTGGTGAACTCACGTTGGCAAAGGGAGATTCGAGAGACATCAGTCTCTGCTGCCCCGTTTAGGACTGCTACTGAGACATTAACGACCGCGAGCCGTTGAGACCCTCAACCCGACGAGAGAGGACATATGGAGAGAGCAAACCGCGCAACAAGGGCAGACCCTTGTCGTTGCAGAAGGACGCTTTGCTCCAAAAGTCAAGCCAACACAAGCCACGCCCACTCCATCATAAGCTCCACCGCTTCCATCTCCACCTACAACTGCAAGAGAGGGCACATCCTAGTTCCACGCTAGTCTAGAGAGTTAGGTTAGGATCCCCAGTCAGTTCTGTAGTGAACAGGTACGTACCATCGTCCGCCCCCGGTCTCCTCCACGCGACGGCGTTGGCCGCGCTATGTTCCCAAGATCTACTCCCTCCTTGAGCCTGTTCGCTTTGGTTTAAACTCTGCCATGGCCCGCCCTTGACTCTCGCTCGTCTAACTTTCTGTTCAACTACAGTTGTAGTATCTCAAACCCAATCGACCATTTCCCGAATAACTATCCGCCACCTCTACCTTTATTTGTCCGTTCAGCCCCCGGACTTGACAACATAGCAACTCTCTCTGCTTCCATCTCGAACACTCATCCGTTACGATACATAACGCTACGAGCCACAGGTCAAACTTCATTACATACACATCACGCTGCCTTCGAAATCAGCTTGATCAATATACAACATGGCTGCTGACCTCATTATGCCTACTCTCCCGGGTGACCAGCACTCGCGCCATTTCTTTCCTCAGCAGCAGCGCCCTACACATCAACGCAACCATTCTTATCAGATCTCTGTTGGCCCTCAGATCTCTCCCATCAACACTCAGTCCAGCAGCCCCGACTCTGCTTCATCAAATCCTACTTCTCCCAGATCGCATCATGCACGACAGACTCGTCCTATGTACATGCCTGCAGCCCTGCGTCCCAACTTGTTCCCTTCAAAGACGAGCAAGATGCCCATTGATGATGGTGCATCCACCTCTAGTACTGAGTCTGAGAACACCCTGCGACGCACCAACAGCAGCCTTATAAATATTCCTGGCATGTCCGTCTTTGGCAACAAGCTGGCGCGTGTCTCTACTGGTGACAGCGCACAGAGCAGTATCGATGGCGACTTTGACCCCGAGATGTTTCCCGAGGTCAAGTCCCAACCCACACGCAAGCACTGGAAGGTAAGTAAAGCGAACAGCCGAACGTTGCTCGATCTATCCCTCGTACAACACATACATGCGCCCCCGTCTCAGGTGTATCCAACGTTCCCGTTTTGTGTAACTCGAACACTCTGGCCCGTCTCACCTCACTGACGCATATTGCTCCCATCATTTTCCCCCGGTTTCCAGTTGACTAACATAATGTTTCTGCAGCCTGATTCCGAATCCACTGTCTGCGACGACCCGACTTGCAAACGTACTTTCAGCTACTTCACTCGCCGGCACCACTGCCGAAAGTGTGGCCACATCTTTTGCGACTCGCACTCCACCTTTGTTGCTCCCCTTGACCATGATGCCAAGTTCAACCCACGTGCGCCTCTGTTCCGAACCTGTCGCCATTGCTGCGAAGAGTTCAAGAGCTGGTACACTCGCAACAGCAGCCGTGCCTCGAGCGCTGCATCTTCGGATGCTCCCAACCCCACCTCAACTCCCATTGCTGCTGGCTTTGGAGATGCCTCCGACTTGCCTCGTGGCCCTGAACTTGCTGCCAGTGTACCTAGAGACTGGAACTGGAGCACTTTCTAAGCGAACACGAGATTGTCAGCTGTCACAACGTAGCTGAGGACAGATGATGGCAGTATGCCGACTGGTCTCCCGACTTATCGAGATCGAGTGGCTTTCACTGCATGAAGTTGATATCGTTCTCGGCTACATCAACATACCATTACCCACCACACTCGCTACCACCCCTGCCTGAGCGGCAGTATGAGATACCCGAAGCCGTCTGCTTCACGAAGCCATGACAGAATCATAATAGATCGATAGAAATCCCCCGACAAGTGACTTGCTTCCTTGTCCACCCCACCAATCACCTCATTCTTCAGCCCTCCTCTTCCACTATTATCGTCTCTGTCCTCATTGGTCAGTCGGTCGGCTGTCAATTGGACCTTACATTTTGCATTTGTTTTTCGATCGGTTGCTATCATTCAAAGCGAGGCGTTCTGGAAAGCAGGGTCAATTTGACTTGCTGCAATGCAACTATCTTTCTGGTAACATTGTCGCGGCAACCACCACTTTGTTAAAAGGTATACGGAGGATGCCTTGCTGGTCATATCATTTAATGTTTTGCTTTTTCTCGGAAGGCGTATCAAGAGCTATTATAGCCCGGTCACTCATAGATGGTCTGAGGAACTTGCATCGCCATACATGGCGCGGAAGGGAAATTTATGATGTTATGAACTCAGGTAGTCGTTCGGCCATGAACTGGTTATGCTATATGCTGCCAGAGTTGTAGGCCGTTGCTGCTTTTAGATTACATACTACAATGTTTTCACCTTATCTTCTCATTTTCTTCCCCTCTGTGACTTGAAGTACCATGTCTCGGCCAGTATGTTTAGATAAAACGTCTATGTGGAGTTTATGTAATAAGCAAACACAACATGCTTCTCGAATCAGCGTCACATCAATCTATTTAATTGATGTTATAGTATCTGATACGTCCATACTTTATTCCTCAACTGTATATGTTGACCAACAGCTAAACTAGTAAAGTAGCTTCTTGTAACCTATCTTATCAGTGGTTGAATATATTGCACAATATTTGAAACGGAAACACAGCAAGGGTTTTCTGCGTGCCCTCAGGCTTGAGAGTCTACCTGTCTCCTGAAAGATGCCTATAGCTCTCAGCTAGGTGCGATTGTGCTCTGTAAGAGAGGCTTCTGTTTGCTGGGGGTTGATCACAAGAAGTACAGCAACGAGATGTCTAGTCATGTTCACAAATGGCTGGATGATAGGCCATCAATGGCATAGTTCCAGATAACACCCATGTATGTAGTCATTGGTTTTCTTGTTATTCCCTTTTTACTAAATGTGTTATCGCTTTGTCATCTAACTCTCTTACACGGAACCCGATAGAATGAAATCAAGGCTCAAACGCTTTTTCTATTTTCTTCAAAATCAACCTCACATTAACCCCGTTATGAGATTGACAACCTGTGTCCACCTTTCTTTATTATTTGAACACTAATCCTTCTCAATCACTCTCTTTTAGGCCTTTCTTCGCGACTTGCCGTTGGCCTTCTTTGGTGTGGAAGCTCGTGAAGCCTCGTCCGCCGAAGAACCGTTGGCCGTGTTTGCGCCATCATAGATCTCCTTCTCAATGCCCTTAGCAGCGTCCCAGCCAGCCTTCTCGGCGAGAGCAATGTTTGCGTTAACATCGTGAGACTTCTTGCTGGCGGCGTTGCTACGCTTAACATAGCTTGCAATGAAGAAGCTGACAAAAAGGTAAGTCAGAGGAGCCAGATACAACACATTGAGCCAGATGGCAAAGGTCTCGCCAGTGGTCATGATGCAGGGCTGAGTAATGTATCGTGTCTCGGCAGCGAAAGCCTCGGAAGTGACAGCCTGGGAGGCGACTGGGGCAGCACCAGGAGCAGCAGCGCCCTCAGCAGCACCCCAGATGAACTTCTTGATCGATTCAACAGCACCATCAACAGCAGTCTCTTGGCTTGCATCGGGAGCAGCGGTCGTAGCGCCTGAGGCAGCGGAGAGCTTCTGGATAATAGTGACAGGAACCTTATAAGAGATGAAAGAGTAGGCGATGGTGTTGCTGGCACCAACAATGAACTGGGTGATTTGCATTGTGGTGAGGGATCGCTTGACAGGAGTAGGAACCCGGATCGAGAAGGCAGTGAGTGTGTAGTAGAAGTACTGAGAATGAATTAGTCGGGCACCTGGGGCGCTCTAGGATCTTGACTTACCATCAAAGAGTGAATAAACGAGTTGATGAGAACAAACTGCCAGATGGGAGCAGACATGTAGCGCATGCCAGCCCACATGCAGAGCATGGCTCCGGCGTGGTGGTAGGTCTGAAGGGTAGAGCTGAGCTTGCCCTTGGCGAGAATGATGAAAGTGTCGAGAACCTCGTAGAACTTGCTGAGATAGAAGATCCAACCATAGTAAGCCAAACCCTCATTCCACATACGGCCACCGACAGTTCCACTGGGGAGACCGTTAACAATGGCCGCATTCGCAGTAGCAGAAACGAATGAGTTTGTGGTTTCGTTGTAGTAGACTGAGTTGCCAAGGCCAGAATCGCCATGTAGACGACAGAAGCTGTCAGCGGTACCGGCAAGACCCTGAGGGCCTGTGGGGTTTTGAATGCTCCTTCTCATGCCGCTCAGCATGCCCCAGAAAGTCCAAGCAGAGTAGACACAGAGGAAGACATTGTGGAGAACCACAAAGGCAAAGAATGGCCTGGTCTTGCTAATAGCCCAGGGCTTCTTGCCAGTAGACTTGTTGTAGATGTTGAGGCTCTTGACAGTGACGGCATAGAGGATAGCGATTGTCAAAGGAACCTTGGCGTCGAGAGCAGCAGTGAACCAGTGCTCAGGAATGTTGAAAGGGCGCATGATCGAAGTTGGGACATCGACAGGCGCAATGGGAGCAGGCGCGTTGGTGGGAGGGAAGCTGAAAAGGCTCGAGTCGGGCAGGGAGCCCAGCAAGTTGAAATGCTCAGCCATGATGGCGGATTTTATGACTCGTCCTAAGTATGAACAAGCAGAGGGAGGAGAGAGAAAGTATGAGTTGATCGTTCTTGGGTTTCGTTAGTCGTCTGCTGAATAACGATATCGGCCGAGTGTAAGTCGGTGCAAGTGACGAAGCGACGAAACGAAGCTGGGGTATAATAGAAGAACAAGTAAAAGCAGAGAAAAGCAAGCAGAGATGAATAGATCGAGACCAATATCAGGACCAGAAGAAACCCGAGAAGGAAGGCGTGGAGAATGGAAGACCTAGATCTGGGAGAGATAGGAGATTCTGATCTACTTCTTAAGGATGTGGGAGAAGTTGGCTTTAACTTCTTTTTTTTCTCGAAGTCTACCGCGGCTCAGACTGGAGCAACTCGGAAGGAAGGGGGTCTGAACTTGGCTTGCCTTGTCCTGTCTGGTATCGACTTGTACAGTAAAGTTAGGCAAGTACCTTTGGGGATCAAATTGAGGGTCTTGCCTTCCTAGCCCGGCCGGGGGATGGACCCCATGGATGAGTGAGACCCGTCCCGAGTTTTTGTTTTAGAGACAGGTATCATGACCCAGCCCCTGCTCCATTTTGAGACAGAAAAAAAAGCATTGGGGGAAACTGGCACCTGTTTGCCAAGCGTGGTACCCGTTGCCGCCGGAAAGAGAGACTATGCGCTTGTTCCGGCCTATCATTTACGTCTTTGACTTGGCATGTCTCTTTGATTTTAATCTTGGTGCAAGGGTTTTAAACTAAGGGTCTAAAGCTCATTTTTCTCTCTATGTATAAGTTATCATGAATACTAATTCACTGTGATTGAGTGCTCTGGTGTATTATTCTTTGACATATAGCATACAATTGATACTCGTGAACATACTCCACATGTTGTACTTGTCCTTTCTTGGCATATTCATGGCAACAAGTGGTCATCATGATTGCGAGCCGTGCTTTTGACGTTGAAGCCTTAAGTGTGTGACACAAAAAAAGTCCCGGATATCATGGATGGATGGATGGATGTGGCAATGTGGGGCTGGGCCGAGGCAGACCAGATGTACTTCAACAGCCAACCCTCTTGTCCCGTACGGATAAGGCACAACAATTGACATTTTCAGGTGGCTATTACCATGAAAAGAGCCCCTTTACTGTCATGGTCACCTATTATTGGATTAATTACAACAATTCTTATATTGCAAAGTTCCGTCGGTTATCCTTCCACCAACCGAACTGCCTATTTCTGATGCTCTGCAAGGGTTCCCGTGGATCTGTGGTCGACGTCGACACCAGCTCCGGGTCGATTGACTGGGGGCGGTTCTAGACTAAGTCAAGCTGCCAGGGATCCGTAGGTGAAGAAATCTCTTGTTGTAGCACGTCAACCAAACTAGTACAGTACCTTGTATTGTTAGACGATGCACTCCCTGTATTATGCCTTCACTATCTGAATCCTCGTATCTGAGCACGCGGGGAATTGCTCCAAATCTCAAAACAAAGTGCGGCTGCTTCTCTTTTTCGAAGCTGTATTTTTTTTTTGTTGGGGATGCGCTAATGCAATGGCCATGTGGGACCCGTTAGGGAAGACTACATACAAAGTCTAAAGTTTGGTATTCGATCTTTTTCTTCCATGACCTAAGGTGAAGCCGTGTAAGTCACTGTGTCGTGTGAGCATAGAGTAAACCGTTTAGTTGGCACGAATACAGAGACAGTTATTACTCCGCTGAATAAGGATTGGGTTTTACTACATCCATCTAACGTCTCCAGTCAAAACAAGATGTTCATAAACCTTTGTTTGCGTGTATATGTTCATCATGCTGGACCCCATTGATGTCATGAGCCACCTCGCTTGACATCGATTTTATCTACAACGAAGACGTTTTACGCGAGAAGCGCAATTCGCCTCCCATCGTACCTCAAGCATGTCAAGCCCGCAGGGACTGAGAGAAATAAAATCAGAAGGAAAGGGAAGAAAGATCGTTTTCTCTCCACTGTCATGCCGCGGTAGACCGAAGACCGAAACCAAAACCCCAGAATCCTCAACAAATCTACAACATCGCGGTAAAGCTCCTTGTCTTTCGCCTCTTGGCCCGCGCATCTTTACCCTCTTCCCGACTTTTCGGCGCTCTTTTCCGAATAAACTACTGCAAAGGGGCCGCCAGCGTGAGAGTCTAGGGAGGAGACAATCTGACATCTCACAGTCCGTTGGTTGGAGTAACCTNCCTCCTCCGATGTTCGACGTCTTCTCCAAGACGTATCGGTATCCGCTTCAGTTCGTGCTTATCGTTGCGCTTGGTCTTTTACACCCACCTCTCATCTCTTTTGTACCTGGTGGAAACTTGACTTCATCCCGATGCCTACCTACCTAGGTAGTCTCCACCCACTCGACCCGGACCAGAGGTCGTCAGTAAGTCAACAATTCGGAGGGAAATGGATAGGCGGTCACTGATTCTACGTGTTCATGATTTGAATTGTTCCAGCATTACTCTACAAATATGTGCCATTACTAATTCAAGCAGCTGCACGGATCCAAAACCTAATTATCGATATATCTATCTACTTGCTATATGACAAAAGCCGGTTCATGTCTCGGACACTGTGGATCTCTCTTCCGTCACTCGGCCGGATGTGGAGATCTCTCCCTGTTCCTGTTCCGTAGGAATTGTCATGTCTCCTTATGTGACATAATACGAAGTACAATGCTTGCGGTCCTGTCAGGTACGCGCGCCCTCACCGGCGGGAATGCAGTTTATCACTACATCACAATAGGGAAATACAGGCACATCGTTTCATGTTAAACGTGGTGAATTCGTATCTGATTGTAGCTAGTAACCATCCTGATAATCATGCAATGTCATCCTCGCTCGTGTATCCCAAAATCACAATCTTGACAATTTCCCATGTAGTGTACACTCACGCATCTTAAGCAACAAAGAGTGATCCAATTTAGAACCACTCGCCGCTGAGCCAGCGGTTGAAGAAGTCAGAAGAGGCCTCGGGCTGGTCCATGGGAACCATGTGGCCAGCACCGTAGATCTGCATGAAGGTAAAGTTCCCGCTGGACTTGACCTTACCGTACTCCTTGCCGTCATGCTTGAGGGGCTCGAGGTCGGCGTGGCTGAAGTCCTTCTGGCCAGACCACTGGAGCTTGTCGGTCCAAGCCTGGTTTCCGAGCCAGTTGCAGATGAAGTCAGCATCACCAGCGTAGATAAGAACGGGGATCTTGTCCAGGACGTTGGGGACAAGCTGGTGGTAGGGCTGCATCCAGTCACCAGCAAAGAGGAAGTTGCGGTTGATGTCCATGTTGCAGCTGTCATAGCTGCTGACCTCGGCACCAAGAGCCTCCTTGACCTCCTCGCGGTTCAGGTAATCGGCGATGTAGCCGAGACCGGGGTAGCAGAGGTTGGAGCTGTCCTCACACTTGCCTCGGATGTCGTAAACATTCTGGCCGGTGCGCTGGTAGGGACCCATCATGGCGTTGTTGCAGTAGATGCTGGCAGGAACACAAGACCAGGCACTGCCAGACTCGTAGCAGCCCTTGATCAAAGACTGGCAACGGGGGAGAGCGTTGTCCATGGACTGGCACTCGCTGTCGCTGAGCACGGAGGGGTAGCCACCCTCACCGCAAGCCATGGGGCGGTAGTAGGCGTACTGGGTGTAGCCGTCGGTGAGACCGTTACCAATGAGAACACTCTTGAGGTTGATGTTGCGGTCATCGTGAGAGAGGATCTCGTTGGCAAAGACAGGGATGTAATGGCCGGCGTAAGACTCTCCAGCAATGTGGAAGTCCTGCTTGGCGTACTCGGGGAACTGGTGGAAGAAGAGGGTAAGAAGGGCATAGATGTCCTTGCCAGCAGCGACAGTGTTGCTCACGGAGCCACCACTGTAAGAGTAGCCAACGTTGACGGGCTGGTCGAGGAAGATAACGGAGGCGTTGTTGTTCCACGACTCAGGGTTGTTGACGAGCTCAATCTTCTTGTTGATGGAGGCAGGTCCAAGCTCAAGGAAGAGACCGGTCAAGGAGGAGCAACCGGGGCCACCGTTGAGCCAGAGGACGACGGGGTCGTTCTTGGGGTCGTTACGGGACTCGAAGAACCCTTTTATTTGTTAGTTTGGTTACGGATTGGGTTTGGTAACGGTTTGAACTTACAGTAGAAGAGATGCTTGTCTTCCTCCTCATCGTCAAGGTAGCCACTGTACTGCTTGACCTTGTCAACGCCGAGCTTGGAAGGGTCGACCTTCTTGGCACGGAGGTTGTAGTTATCGAGCTTGCCACCGACTTCGCGGTGCTTCTCGCCATTCTTCTCGACCCAGAGAGACTGAACGTCTGCACCCTTGACGACATGGTCCCAGTGAGTGTCGGGTCGGCGGTTGACCTTCTTGGGCTGGGTGAGGACCTGCTTCTTGAAGGCCTCGACAGCGTCGGGAGCAAGAAGAGTGACCTCGTCCCAGACAGCCTTGGCCTCTGAAGATATCTCGCCGAAGAACTTCTCAAGGGGCTTGGTCCACGCGTTCACGTCAAGGTCGACAAGAGGCTTGGAGTCGCCGCCGCCGAGGATCTGCTGCTCTTGCAGGCCCATGGCCGAAGAGGCAGCGCCCAGCACGAGGGCAGAGGTTGACAGGCGCATTGTGTGCTGTTTTTGCGGGCTTCAGTGATACTACTACTGAAGATGCTGATAACAAAGTGAAGCTTGTTGAGAAGTTATCAACAAGAAGAGTGGTGAATGTTGATGAAAGAGAGAGAAGTAAACGCGCAAGCGAGGAGAGCGACGTAATTATGGCTGGGAAGCTTCCCCCGGTCTCCAGTTGTCTGAGACTCGGACCAAAGCCAACCTAGCAACCTGCAGCTGACCACACCCCGCGTAGCGGCTATGCTTCCTAGCGGCAGGGGCGATTCAGGCAGTTGCTGGGGAGCTCTACTATCTGACTAATATGGGAGTTTACGTGGATATCTGTTAGTGCAGTGTTGCGTGTCACCCCATGCCAGGTACAGGTCCAGAGCCAAGCTAAGCTAGGAAGGCGGCGAGCCGACAACTCAAATATCCACTTGCGATAACGTGACTCGTCGGCGCTATCTCACCTTGATGAGTCGTTGATAAGAGGCGTTCACGGGTGTTGTTGTCCGCGATCTGAGGCTGCTTCGCGATGCTGCCACCTGTGCTTCACTGACTCAGGGGAACGGCAGGTAGTTGTTGTATTCAGTCGGCTTGGCTTGGGACGTACCTTTCGCTCTCAGAAAAGTTGAAACCTAGTACTCAAAATAGCAGCCGGTTTAATCAATCCGGCGCCCGTCGGTTGAGTACCTACAGTAAATAAGTAGTGACGTAGGTGATACAGGGTCTTTTGTTACTGTACGCGTCTGATAATGCACGCACTAAAACACACTCAGAAACCGATTACGATCTCCCGCTGTTTGCAACTGCTTGGTCTGGGCTTTAACCGTGTCTCGGATAAGCTTACCAAAATCATCAAACATTCATTATGGTTTTCATGTTCAAAATATAACTATGGAATGCTACATAGTCTAGCTGTTTTTTTTTTTTTTTTTTTTTTTTTTTTTTTTGGCACTGAGCTGTTAGAGTGGCAGATCATGACCTTGTTCCTGAAAACAAACACAGATGATCAGACAGCATCAGCCAGGACATAATAAAACGGTGAAACACGAGTGAGGCGAGGCGGTAAGTGGTCATCATAGATCAGGGATTCGTTGCGCGGTTGAGCAAGTTACCGACGCCGGGGGTTGATCCGTCTTCAACCTTGGAGGCCCTGTACCTGCAGCCCTGTGCACCTACCCTGGGGCAACACGAATATCGTTCCAAGCACCATCTTAATCGCATAGGGTTCTGTTTACATAGTTGCGGTGAAGACATGTCGTTGTTGTGGTAGATATCATCTCGAATTTCATCAAGTTAATATTCGGGGTTTGTAGGTTAAAACTTCCACTCGACCTCCCGTATCATGAGAAACGCCCTACTTATGGATCAGTAAAAGACTCGAGCTGAGCTTGGTGTATAAACGGTGAATAAACAGATACCCCAGTCCAAATGTCAACGGAGAACTTAGAATAATCCCCTAAGAACACCACTAGACAGAGTTTTGAGTTGCATAGAAGTAGAGATATCTAGGCAGGGCACTCAGCCCGAGTCTAGAAAGACAAAGGAACACCAAAGACACTTGGTCAGTCAGGTTATACGCGGAACCACTTAGAATCTCCGATGAGTAACGAGAGACTCCAACGATGTCGCAACCGGCAGTCCGGGCAATGATAAGTTGTTAGATATATCCTAAAATATCAGGTAAAATTCCACCGGAGTATATTACATAGAGCTCGTATGGTGTAAGTGGAATATGCACCACTCATGCATGTCAGTCAGATCAGTCCTATATGATTCTAGTGTTAGGGTCAGTATTAAAGTCCAGCCTACAGTGGGAACTCATCCAAAGACAAGAATATACCTAGCCAAATATCAAAAGAGTCACCGAACTACTACAAGCACACACAAACAGGCTGCTACAAAATATCATGGTTAGGTACTGTCTAGTATGAGTGTTCTACCGAAGTGACTCAAAGCATCCATAAAATGAATGGATGAGTGGTTATGACAAAGGCGCCCATTGCGGGGCATTTATTACGCAGTAAGAAAACCAATCCTGGCTGATGGCGGGGTCAGGAAAAAAGTTCTGGTAAACCAAAGCAGGTACTTTATCTACCGCATCCATCTCTCTTTCACTACGTTATCAGTAACTTTTACGCAGCGTCCTTATTTCGAAATTTCCCTTTGTTCAGTTCACTCCATATCTCGCCCACCATGTCCCGACAGATTCAACAACCCTCCAACCAGATCAAACTCACCAACGTCTCCCTTGTGCGACTCAAGAAGGGAAAGAAGCGCTTTGAGCTCGCTTGCTACAAGAACAAGGTCCTTGAATGGCGATCCGGCATTGAGACCGATCTCGACAATGTCCTACAGATCCCAAACGTCTTCCTCAATGTCTCAAAGGGCCAGACAGCGCCCCGTGAAGATCTCGACAAGGCCTTTGGCAAGGGCAAATCTACAGACGACATTATCCTCGAGATTCTGAAAAAGGGCGAGATGCAAGTCGGCGAGAAAGAGCGCGCGGCGCAGACGGAACGTGTGCACAACGAGGTCGTCAGTATAGTCGCCAGCAAACTGGTCGACCCTAGAACGAAGCGTGTTTACACATCAGGCATGATCGAGAAGGCGCTTGACATGCTCAGCTCTCAGGCTCACAACGCTACACCCGACAAGAGTGCCGCAGGAAGTGCTACAGGAACACCCGCGACTGGTGAGGCCGGAGAGGCTAAGCCCCGTCTCCAGCACAACTGGACCGGTGTCAGCACGACCAAGAGCGCAAAGAGTCAGGCACTTGAAGCCATGAAGGCCCTCATAGCTCACCAGCCTATTCCAGTTGCAAGGGCGCGCATGAGGCTCCGTATTGCTTGTACTACCAATGTTCTCAAGCAAGCTATCAAAGCACCAAAGGGCGCAAGCAAGGAAGAAGAAGGCGAGCAAAAGGCGGTTGGCACAGTCAAGGACAAGATTCTTAGCTACGTGGAACAGGTAGAGAGTCAAGACGTTGTTGGGTCGGAGTGGGAAGTAGTCGGCTTTGTTGAGCCTGGAGCTTTCAAGCCCTTATCTGATTTCATTGGCAACGAGACCAAGGGGCAGGGACGAGTTGAGGTTTTGGATATGGCTGTGACACACGAGGACTAATCACACAAAGACACACTTGAGTAGCTTAAAAAGAAATCATGATACCCTTTCTAGAATCATTAGGTATCTTTTCCGTTCCGTGGCCAAACGCCAATTTTTGACCTTTTTCATGGACTTCGTTTGACCATAAGCTTCACGTTGCTTTGCCGCAAGACATCTCCCCTTTCCTGTAGTGAACATTTTACTTGAATGCTTTTGATTCGTGACTCTGATCTAGAGTACAGCCATAGCTGCATATGCCGGAAAGCAAACCCCTTAGAATGCTCAGAAAGATGGAGAAACCAGCCGTCACGCCTGTCCAACCATAACCAACACCGATAAATCGTTTAACCACCCTTCTTCTTGGAGACACCGACGGTCCTGCCACGGCGACCAGTGGTCTTGGTGTGCTGACCACGGACACGGAGACCCCAGTAGTGTCGGAGACCACGGTGAGCGCGGATCTTCTTGAGGCGCTCGAGATCCTCACGGAGCTTGGAGTCGACACCGTTGGCGAGGATGTGGGAGTCCTTGCCATCGACGATATCGCGCTGTCGGTTGATGAACCACGTAGGGATCTTGTACTGGGTGGGGTTCTGGAGGATGGTGACGATACGCTCGAGCTCTTCGGAGGTGAGCTCACCAGCGCTGTAACGTTGTCAGTATATTTCGAGCATATCGGCTTTTGTGCGAAAGAAATCGTACCGCTTGTTCAGATCGACATCGGCCTTCTTGCAGACCAAGTTAGAGTATCGGCGACCGACACCCTTGATCTTGGTCAAGGCGTACATAACCTTCTGCTTTCCGTCAACATTGGTGTTGAGAAGACGGAGAATCTGCTCGTTGTTAGCACATGATATTTTTGATAAATTTCCTCGTCGGGATCGATTTCGGTGCACCAGACGCCGGTCGGGTGGCGCGAGAGCGGTTCGAGCAGCGTCGGCGGTGTTCGAATTCGAGATTGTGATGCTATAGGGGATGACTTACGAACTGGAAGTTCGACTTCTCTCCCGAGACGAGCGACATGATGGGCAACTTTGGCGATCCAGTTGCTCAGTCGATCAGTTGTTCAATGAATCGAGTAGAAGAAGAAGATGAAGTTCAACAAAGTGCGGTGGATCCTTAGGGTTGTTCCTTCCTCGCGCACAAAATTGGCGGAAGGCTGTTTATCCGAACGCTGAATATCACGTGCTCCGGGATCCAACACCAAGTCGGAGTATTAGGTTTTTTGGGGAGGAATTATGGTAACTCAGCAATCAGACAATAAAGTCCATAATAGTATAAGCTTACTGGTAATTTCTACGGCATGTTCTACTGGAGTCATCGAGAAATTGATCGAGAAGAAATACATCAGACATTGAACAGCCTTGATCATTGTACTGTATCTTCAATACACAACCACAGTATAGCTCCCCATCGCTTACACATTAAACACAGTGTGACCCTTGCTCCTTTTGTTTGTGGACACAGCAGTCTGATGTCAATCATGATAACAACGATGCAAAAGGAACGGTGTACTCAACTCGAAAGATAATGTTTCTCTGATAACAAGTATCAGCGAATTGCATAAACAAAAGGGACTTCGCTTATATGGTGAAGACTGAAAACATGTTAGGCAGTATCAACACGTCAAACTAAACCACAAGATTGCAGGACCTGTGAATAGACATACAGACCTTGAAGCAGACAACCTAGAGCCGGTTGACCAGCACCTGGCGATACTCGCTTTATGCAGTAAGGTCAAGGGGAACAACAGCAATAATACGACACCCGACTTACCAGATTGGTGAGGTTTCGTTGTCAATCCAGTGCTCTAAACCAGTAGAGGTTCATCACCGCTTATGACATTAGTTAATCCAGACTGTCCTCAATGGACTTAGGAGCTCCCCACAATGTTGGAATCATCGAAATTGATTTGGAGCAAGTTGAAGCGGCCGGTAATGATCTGCTTATAGCCAAGACTGGTGAAGATATTCGTAAGTGGTACATACCTAAGGGGAGAAAAAACGGAATAGAGCAGTGAGACCTCTGATTGCGATGGCCAGCGAAGGCATATCATAATCCCCGTAGCATTCTAGAGGCTTACTCCCAAATAATTATTAGTTGAAGGTTCAAGTTGGCGATTGAGTCATAACCTCAGCAGGCAGATTGTAATGATCAAAAAAAGAACTTGACAAGACCCTATATTTTTATTACATATAAAGACCAATCGGCAACATCTTTTCTTTTTAATCAGATCTGCTCAAGTATCTTGTTTTGTATGTATCAAGACTCGATGTATAATTACGCAACAGTATTCGCCCATAGGAAGACCGTCGTCACTGTCGGTATAGAGAGTTCAAAGAACTTTTACTTGATTGAACCATTCAACTTCTTGCATGTCAAGATTGAACAACACGGTGTACCACAAGATGAACTTCGAGTTCTCAGGCACGAGCGGCGTCGATACTGGTCGTCTTCTTCCAGCATGGCATACTGTTTCGTGAAACTAAAACCCTGCACCCATATTGGTCCCTATCTCAGGCTCTGGCTTTGTGTATAACATTCTGGCGGTACCGCTTATAGGTAAAATGTCCGCGGCTATGACCACGCAGTAGAGCAACAAGAGACGATCGTGTTTCTTGGTGACTTCTCAGAAATCGATGGATGATGGACGTGTATTTCTATTTAAGCGAGTTTCCAAGTCGAAATACTCAAAGGAAGGGGTACCCAGGTGTAGGAGATAGTCGTCTCTGCCAAGGAAATCACGGAGGTCCCAGTCATCATCTTGTAGTTCTAGAAGCGAGTCGAAAAAGCCAGTGTTATGGGGTTCTCATTCGTGTTCTCGAGCATGGCTGCAGTAGCGTAGGCAGCTGTATTGGCCGCCATATATCTCACCAAGGCGTTTTTGGGCTGGATCAGTGTGTCCTTGCTGTCGCAGTAAAGGATCAAGGCGTGATAGGCCGAACATATGCTGGGACTACTGAAAAGCATTCAGTCATGTATATGCTCTTGCTAACAACGGGAATTTGTCGTGAGTAGAGTCCCGTTCTTGTGTCTCCTATCATCGATCTTATTCGAGCAGAAATTCTTCAATGGATAGTGCTGATTGTTCCAAGGCTTGCGTCCGAGATGGATGATCCATGAAATCCTGTCGTTGATCCGATTGCCCTCTTCTTCAAGTCGGTGTCACTGCATAGAGGTACTCCCTTTCTCTGCTGATGCATGTATCCCGGAGAGCTTGTGAATGGCCTCGTATCTCTCATGTATAAGTGTGAGGCGGCTTGTGATGTTCAATCCTGATCTTGGTTCTCAAGTCCAGCTTCTCACCAAAGGACGACCGAATACATCTGATACCTACTGCAAGAGATTCCGCAGGAGTGCTATCCACTGGGTAGGTAGTTACCTAGGCACCTTCCTTACTGCTGTCAGTGGTGAAGGCAGGTCGCGACACTGGGTGTGGTGAGGCAAGTACCAGGCAACAGTCATGACCCCAGGCACTTCTTTTTTTCGGCCCTCCTTCTTTCCTCCTTCTTTTCCTCTTCCTCCCAGCTAATACAAGATGTTGTTCTGCCCCAAGTCTCAGTAAAGTTCTCCTCAGTTTTCTTTTTCTCATCAAAAGCATCATAATCCAATGCTTGTTTCTCTTCTTCAACCTCCTTTTTAATGCGAAACAGTAAGTCCTTACCTTCTCCTACTGTCACACTCACGCTTCCTCTGGCTATGCTCGTCAGCGCAGATTATGCTGTGGTCTCATGCAAATCTATTATCTATCTTCTTGCATTTTCCTACTCACAGCAAAGCATTTGTTATAGTGAATCACAGACTAATGTTCCTATAGATGGGTGATACTTACAATATCAGTGGGGGTGTCTTCAATCAGAACTGTGGCAATGGTGGCGGTAGGCGGCAGTGGCCGTACAAAGCCTCTTGTAAGTCAAAGAACGCAACTTTGCAATATGTTTTGAATCTAACGAAACATATATAGACCAGGAGGCAGGCAGGCAGGCCAAGAAGCTGAAGCGGTGGGCCGAGTTCGCTCTCACGCGGCTCGGCCCTGGCAGCAACAACTCTACAAACGACGACAGCACCAGCCCTACCTACCTAGGGTGGCATAAAAACTTGAGACGAAAGTTTAGGGTGTCAGAAATAAATAGTCTAAGAGCGCGTCTAAATTCGAATAGAGTGATCAAATTATTTCGTCTTCCGAGCTAGAGGGATCCAGTTTTCCATTCCAGGGCCTACAAACGGCGACGGCGGCACCCAAACTCCCCCTGGCAACAGGGAAACCACTGAGAAAGGTCCTCGGCTCGAACTCGGGCTTGGTAAATCTGTCCCGCCCAGAGGAAAACATCAATGCGGAAGGGTAGTTAGTCCGATGATAAGCTAGCCAAAAAGGGCCCTTGCTCGTTTTGGTTCTTCAAATTTTCTACTGAAGCCCAAATTGTTTGCTTGTCCAAGCAATCAACATCCCAATGCTACAGAACAGGGACATGTCGAGGAACTCGTTGGCCTTGAATTGGGTTCAAAACAATGGCGTTTAAGCCATCGAGTATCTCAAAGGTAGGTTCTTACTCGTCACATGCTGTATGCTGCGGCACAAAACTCAATCGTCTTTTTCCATTGCTCGGTCAGCCCAGTCCAACGGCTGATCTTGAGCCGGATGCCTTTACTTTTGTTCAGGTATAAGACAAGACCAATTATAGCAACGTTTTTTGAGTACGGAATCTTTTGTGTTTTCACCAAATGGAGTCTTCCGTAATTTATCTGTTGTTACATCCCTACATAATCCTGATTCCTTTTCAGCAATAATATAGACCTGTATGCTTCATCATTACCTGGCCTGCCAAATTAGTCGTCCGTGGGGACCCTCAGTGTTTCTATGCCACATGCTCCAAACTCCAATTAAAAGTGGTATGCATTCATTATACCTCGCTGACCCGCAAGGCCTATCATCATCGTTTCTCGAGTGAGGCCGGTGTTTTGGACAACTAAAAGTCGTCAAGGGGATCGTAACCCTACTAGTGTCAGCGTCATCAGAGGCATCCCTTGGCAAGCGTACCTTGTCTTTCTTGAGTTGGTGAGCCAGTAGCTCTGAGAGGTTGGCTCTATCCATCTCTACAGTCAGGTTGGTGCTCCTGGACTGGACATGGACAACTGCCACCTCTTTCAGGCCTCGTATGGCCAAAAGTTCGTCCAGACCAAGGATGTCCGTTATCCTGACATGGCGATAGGTTAGAGGAAAGAACGTCTTCATCATGTTCGTTCGCGAACTGAGGTGCGCAAGCGTGGACTTGGAAATGCTGATGGTCAGGGCCTCGAGCTTCTCGCACTCGGCCAGTTTCTTGAAAGTCGTCGCTGATTCTGGTCCACACCAATGAACTTTGATATCACGGACGTTCTGTACGAGCAGTGGGTTGTTGTCAAGATGGTGGAGCAGCTCGCAGCAGCAGCGGAATCGAACAGTCTTCTTACGAAAGAAGATGCGGAAGAATTCTTGGTTGAGTGCTGGACCAAGTATAGATGGCAATGCCTTCATTTGGGGAGACTGATAACCCTCGTATTCGCGCTCGATCTTTGGGCAGTTGCAGCTCACTTTTCGTGTACCAGGCTTGATGGCCTTGCCTTTGTAGACGGTGTCGACCATCAAATCGATAATGTACTCGCGGATTTCGGCAGGTAGTCTCATGAAAGGGAAGCCCTCGATAGGCGGGGGGCGATCTATCAGGAACGTTATTCGCTGTTTGTGGCTTTCGGCAACGGAGCGCTTCGCCGGTCGCCTTTGTTTCACTTACCAGCAATCTCCAGAATCTCGGTACACATCTCTATGATATCGACGCAGGTCTTGGACTCCTGAGGATCTTTGTTGATCATGCGAGCACATTTGGCTATCGTTGCTGCGACGGATTCCCGACGTCTGGGGCTCAGTCGGACCATGCTACCCAGCTCTCTCGCATCGATGATTCCTGTGTGGAAACTCTCCAGGCCTTGAAGGAGGACCTGGATGTTCTTGGTCAAGCCATAACGGGTGTGCACGGCTTTGGACTTGAGAGCATACCACGACTTGCTCGACATGATAGCAGCAGCGCGAGAGCTTTGCTGGCGATATATATGACGGAGTTGTTGATAAAGCGAGGATAACTTCCGGGGCAGCGGTGATGTCGGACAAGGAGAGAGAGATAAGTGAAGCCAAAGTAGAGCAAACTTCAAGTGAAGAAGCCTCCGCACCACAGGCAGTAAATCGATGTTGAATGGGCCGCGACAGGACGAGACGGGGTTAATCACCGCCTCGTTGTGATGTTTACAGCAGGTGCCCGCGGCAACGTCGAATCGCCCCTTCCCGCGTAAATGACGCGAGAAGCTGGCTTACCGTCCCGAGTGAATGGCAGGTAGCAAGTTGCGGCACGTCAAATTCTTGGGATTTATGAGTTGAACAATATGGGTGAAGAAATTGTGTGGTTCAATTCATATTGATGAGTGCCTGCCTGGTATTTTGGTACCGATGGCGGTCGACTGCCTTAGCAGTGTCAACGGCCGGCAGTGACAGTCACAGTGACGGCTGAGCACATGTTGGTATAAAAACACATTAACGGGATCACATACATCTTTGTGCAAAATTCCAAGTCATCACAATATTCTTCTTCATAATTTGTTCTGGACGTATCTTGGGATGAGATGGTATGATTTGAGGCTATATGTGATATGAAAAGACCAAAGGCTTAGCAAGTATTTAGAATAAGGTACCTACCTATATTACTAGCTGTAAATTCCAGTAGAACAGTTATTGTAAAAAGGACTTTCGGGGGTTGATCGTTCAGTTCAGTCTCGTCTCGACAGCTACTCGGAATGGCCTCCTGGTAGTTTGTTTGGTGATGGTATGTACGAATAAAGTGTTCTATAATGCAGCCTTGTGCTAGACCCATAACGTGCTTGTGAACTCCAATAGAACATTGTTCTTGTGTACAGAAATCATGTCTTGTATGAGCGACGCCGACATATTACCTGTCGACGATCAGATAATGTACATGGATAATATCACTTTACTGAATGAAAGATTAATCGTAAAACAGGTTTAGCCTTTTATTGGTCTATCAAATTTATAACGCCCATTTCTGGTCTATCTGCCCATTGCATGACCATGATCATATGCAAAAACTCCCTATGCCGAATCGCTAAATCCAATATGCTAATCATACCACATATCGTGGCGTTTCAAATAACTTCATGCGGTTTTTCTACGGTGCCCGAGACACCGTCGTCAAGGACCTGGCCGTGACGATAGAAAGACAGCCAACTGCGCACTGCTTTTGTTTTGGTTGTCTATTTTGTGTTGTTCCCTTTGGAAAGAATTATGGGGAACCATGCAAGGTGAGGCGGAAATGTGGTGTTGTTCGGATCGGCAGCTGATGTTCCGCTTTAGGTGGGAACAGGTGCTGATCGGGGGGTGGTTGCATCGCTCAGTCGGTGAAAATGATGAGAACAGGAGACGAAGGACCCAAAAGGATGTGATTAGGGATAAATGCATCGCCCGATGCAAAAAGAGATCATCCAAAGGAAATGAGTTGGTGTGTTGTGGATGAGTCCGAGTGTCGTTGAACTCTTTGGTGGCGGACTTTAGAGCTGGCGTTCTAGAACTCTTCCAGCTATTGCCCCTTTCGACTATCGGCGTGCCCGCATGCCCGCCCATCCATTATCATCGACTTTGCCAATTCAGGAAATTGACTATGATGATTTGACGGAGGATGAAGATGATGAGGTCTGATCGTCGCTTTCGCTATCACCTTCAAGAGAGAAGTTGACAACGCTGGGAGCTCGTGTGCAACAAGGGCTGATGCCCATGAAGTCGTCCTCTTCAATCTGGTCGGGGGAAGAAGCACCAAAGGTGAAGCTGAACTGAGAAAGCATCTCTTGGTGCTGGAGATTTTGGACTGTCATAGGCTTCTCGCTAGGGTGAGTGATCTTCTTTCCCTTCTTGTTCTTGGTCTTGCGCTCCTTGGTGGTGTCCTTGTCCTTGGACCCCCACGTCCAGGTTCGGGACAGCTTGTTGACGAGAGATGATTTTGATGATGAATCAGACTTGTCGCTGTTCTGGCTGGATTTGGTGACGGTAGCTGTGATCTTTCCAGATGTGTTGGCGTCGACGATGTTTGATGCGGAAGCGTCGGAGTGCAGAGCGCGGCGGAAGTGCTCTCGAATAGCCATTGTGAATGTGTTTGCGTGAGAGAGAGTGTGTGTAAGTGTGGTTGTTGGTCGAGGTGAGCTCAATCAATTGAGTGTAATTGGGCTTTGAGTCGACGATGGTTCAAGGCAATGAGCTTGGAGTTGAAGAGATCATCAAGGCTGAGAGTAAATAGGAATAGGATGGGCGATCATTTATCTATAGCAAGTGCAGGAGCTGGGGCATTTAAAGGCAATCCCTCAAGATAGGAAAACCCCTCAAAGTCTTCGGTCGGTTTGGCCAACATGGGGGCATCCCATCCATGCGTTCTCCGGTGGCGCCTTGGAAACTGGACTTGGCTGTGGAGGTGGAACTGCCTCGAGGTCCCTGATCCCGTGTACAAGAGATACATGAACAACTGTTAGTGGCTTCTGAATGGTCGATGGGTCTGCTGCCCCCTGGCTTTGGGGAGCACAATAACAGAAACGGTCTGTGATTTGCTGATTGCAGACTGGGGTGCGGAGAATAGCGGAGGCTTCGGCGGCTTATACGGGGGTTGACCCTCAATGAGGTCAGTGAGATCCATAACAACTGTATGGAGAAACCCTGCAATTATCGGACCGGGGAGTTGAGAGGTACAAAGTGTACTTGTGCAGCTCTGCAGCCCTCTCGCGCTGACATGTGGTGGATGGAAGGATCGGAAATGCCAGTTTTTAGAAACAGAACCTAGGAGACGCAGACGCGCACACCACCATTGGTAAACTATGAGCCTCAATGGGGTAGGTCGCAGGCGACACTACAAAGTGATTCTGATTTCAGCCGGTGATCATTGCTGTGATCGCTCTGACAGGGTGTCCACCTGGCATTGGCAGTGAGTCTGTGATTGTAATGTACTGTAGGCACCAGGAATTTCGTGCATGTCGACAGGCTAACTGACTGACTGGGTCCAATGAGAGCCTTGTTTATTTCAATCATACAGTAGCCGAGCGTGCCCGGCAGTGAAGAAACTGTGGATATGGAAATCAGCGGAAACATTGGCGTCCAGGAGTTGAGTCGTGAAGCGCCTCATGTGTCAGCCATTGATATCTGTCTCATAACGTCGCGACGCCTCAGAAACAACCCTTTTTTCAACAACTGCTCTGGCGTCGTGGATAATGAAACCCGGCAATTTGCCTCGCCCATGGTGTAACGTTGGCCGTTTTCGACACCATTAGACTCCAGCTTGCATCTCAAAACACGGGGTCGGCGACAAATTCGAGCCGTGGAGCCCCCACAACCAAGTCGACCACATTTGTCCCCTCTTTTTCCACTAGAACTCTTGGGGTCTTTCCATGGGGTTTGGTTTGAACGGGGTCATGAGAAGGCCGAGACTGCTTGACAAGTAATGTAGCGTCATTACTGGAAGGTAACGCCGAACTGAGTCCGTCTAGCTTGGCCGACAGATGCTGCACTATTCAGGTTTTTGATTTGGCCACTCTTCTAACAAACTTTCGATAGTGACATTCAACGACTTCCAGGCACCGAGATATGTACTGTATCCCTTCTTCTTCCTCTGCAGGTCGGCAAACCCAACACATTCTGCCAAGGTTGGCAGCCCTGGGTACGGTAACGTAACTGATCCCTGTCTGGAGATCCCCCTTTGCAAGCTGCTCGGTCTCGGTTGTTCGGTGTTGTTGATGCGAGTACAGTATCTGGTGCGTATTCTGGTATTACGTACGTACTAATCGGCCCTTGCTCGGTTGGCGTGTGTGAGTAGAGTCACCCGGCCCCATCCTTCTTTGGCAGACAGTCGCGCGACCAAAAACGAAACCGTTGAAGACGTTGATGTGATGGATCCTCGAGTCCCGAGCTGCCGTTCTTTGATCCGCTCAACTAAATTTTCTGGTAGAGATTCGAATAAACAAACTAGTCAAGGTTTTGCATTTTTTGTTCCGTTTCTGCAACCATTACGGAGATAGCGATCGTCGTCAGTATTATGTATCGGTAGACACCGGTCCGGTGTTTGTTACGGTCTTCTCTCCAAGGTCTGCCCCCGACTGCGTATCGCCGTTTCCGTTGGTTCCCGTTGCGGCAGCTTGACGACTGGCCTCATTCGCCACTTATTCTCGGCGCTGGACTTGGCGCTCCGTTAGCAGCGGATAATTGCTTGTTCGACTGAGCTTATCGAATCGAAGATGCACGGCATGGCACCTTCTCTTGGTAGTTAGCTAGCAAAACTGATTGAGGCGGCTATAGTTGCCTCAGAAGAAAATTCTGCTTCTTCTTTTTTTTCCTCTTGTATTATCTCGCCGATGCAGTTCTTGAGCTACCGGAGTTGGCGACGATAAGAGAAAACAGCTTCTTTTCCTTGGTGTGGTGGAGACGATAACGTATCAACCCTGTCAAAGGCAGCCCGTTGACAACCGTTCACTTCAGGCTAACAGGCGAACAATGTGTTATTCGCTAGCTGTGATGGTGGATCAACCTCACTACCTCAATACCTCACCGAGTGCATGCTGGGCCCGCTTCTCGCTTCTGTGTCTCTCGGGGGAACTCCGTTGTGGCAAGGCGAATCCTACTTCTTGACATACGTAAATGACACGGGAAGATATCGTGAGCAGCCCATTTAGGAAGATCTGGTTGCCTCATGGTGGTTTCCCTCGCAGACAGGCATCTTCTCAGCGCTCGGCTAGCTGAGGCCTGTGGACTTTTGTCTTCAGCCTGAGGCATCAATGATACCCAGTTTAATGTGGGTTTGTTTGAGACCTCGGTTCAACATATCACCGTTCATACCCTTTAGTTCTGAAGGCAAGTCGAATTCATGTTAAGATAAGATATGATAACAGATAGCTCAACACCGATAACATCTGTTGAGGCTCTTGGGAAGAGCACCACTCAATATCTACTGCTAGCGTGCAACCATCCATCGTGGGGTTTCTGGGTCTTTCTCTTACAAGACGTCATACATTGATGCAAGTGTAGATTTGGTGATGCTTGTTTAGGTGTTTCTGACATATTAGGCTGAGTTTCTCTTCAGTATCTAGCTGACCGCCTCGAGATTGAGAACATTCTCCCACTACGTGCGGTTGAAATCTGTCTCAGATGCGAGAGAAATGCTCCTCAATAACAAAATAATGCATGCTGAGTTGATATTATCCGTCAGTTTTTCATGCAGCGAAATCTACATACAGGGTAAGTTCCACAGAAACAGCAGTCCAAGGACGCACCAGCAATGGAGTTTTTAGTGGGCCTTTCAGTGGTCAGCGGCAGCAGACAGGCACAGTAGCCAATAACATAGCGCAAAACATGCCCCGGAGCGACCCAGGATCAGGAACGGGGGCCTCGATCACAAATGATTTACATCACGATCTATTGGAGGCGGAGACATAGTGACGCATCTCTTTCACATTCTTACCAGTCTGCGCCAGCCTCTCTTCACCTGCCACGCTTGCACGAGCACGCCAGGTGCGGTCGCGTGAGTTTTGATTTGACCACATGATAGAATACAGTTTCAAATAACCTGCGGACATTTGTTGATCCATCTCAACACGACGCACGCAAAAATCACCTTATACCACAACATTAATCCCCGTCTGTTCCCTTACTATTTGCTTTTTTGGCTGTCTTGTCCTGTCTCGTTTCGTCTTATCCTTTGTCCGTCCTGCACTCGGCATGATCTAGGTTCCTCAAAACATCTGCTTGTGACAATACATTCGCAGATACGGATACGTAAACAGCCACAGTCACCGTCACTGTCACCGTCTCTCTTCCTCTCGGACAGCAACTGCCGATTCCTTGCGGTTCGCTTGGGTTCGTACTTTGCGGCCCCCGCATCCGGACACTGGCTACAAAGGCTCAACAGCAGCCTCTTAAAAGCACCGAATCCCTGAATTAATTCGACAGGAGAAAAATTGTTACTATCGCAGTTTATCAGCCACAGCCACATTCACAATGGGCGTCCCCTCGGAACGCTCTGGAGGTGAAGGACGACCTGCTTCGTCCGCCTCCAATCCACGAAGAACCCCTGGCAATCAGTCTTATGCCCGTGTCGCCGCCCAAGGCACCGACGAACAAGCACCTCTGCTGAGGAACGACGCCGATACTAATATCGCTCCTCATGGAGAACGGGACGATTCGCAGACTACCAAAAGCATATGGTATCTGCTTCTGTTGACCATCAGTATTGGTGGTCTCCAGATCGCGTGGTCCGTTGAACTTTCAAATGGATCGCCATATCTCTTGTCTCTGGGACTCAGCAAGTCACTCATGGCTCTAGTCTGGATCGCCGGTCCTCTTACGGGCACTCTTGTTCAGCCATACGTGGGTATGCTGAGCGACAACTGTCGTCTACCCATGGGAAAGAGAAAGCCATTCATGATCGGAGGATGCATTGCGACCATCTTTTCCCTACTGTTTCTTGCATGGGCTAGAGAGATTGTCGGAGGTGCTTCCAACCTCCTTGGTTTCGATCCCGAGTCACAAGGCGTTAAGACCACGACTATCGTGGTCGCAGTCATTGGTGTCTATATCCTCGACTTTGCCATCAACACAGTCCAAGCCTCTATTCGCGCTTTCATTGTCGATTGCGCACCAGCTCATCAGCAGGAGTCTGCCAACGCCATGGCCAGTCGAATTACTGGACTTGGAAACATCGTTGGATACATTGCCGGCTATGTCGACTTGACGCGTCACCTCGGATTCCTTGGAAAGACGCAGTTCCAAATTCTTTGTGCTATTGCGTGTGTTGCCCTCGCCTTGACTGTATTCGTGAGCACTGCTCTTATCAAGGAGCGAGACCCTCGGCTTGACGGGCCTGCCAAGAAAGAGCAGCACGGTGTGTTCTCTTTTTTCGTCACCATTTTCAAGTCGATCAAGCGCCTGCCACCTCAGATCAAGAGGGTATGTGAGGTCCAATTCTGTGCCTGGGTTGGATTCTTCCCTCTGCTGTTCTACACATCCTCGTATATCGGGGAGATCTATGTAGAACCATACCTTGAAGCCAATCCCCACATGCCTCCGGAGCAGCTCAACAAGCTATACGAGCAAGCCACTCGAATTGGTACCTTTGCACTTCTCATCAATTCCATCGTGAGCCTGCTCACGAATGTTTTCCTCCCCTTCTTCATTGCTCCCACATACGACAGCCAGCCCGTTACAAACGTCCCAGGAGAGACGCCGGCTGCCGGCTACTATGATGAAGACGAAGACGAGAAGCCCTCGTGGTTGGATAAGCTGGCTATTCCTGGCCTCACTCTCAAGCGTGCCTGGTTCCTCTCCCTTCTTCTCTTTGCCGGGTGTATGTTTGCCACACTCTTTGTGCGCACTGTTAAGGCGGCCACCGTGCTAGTTGGCCTTGTCGGCATTACATGGGCCATGACACTGTGGGCTCCATGGGCTATTATCAGCGCTGAGATCAGCCGGAGAGATGCCCTGATCCGTGCCCAGAAGATTAGGCAAGCGGCTGCCAGAGCAAACAACGGCGGAGTTGCGGGTGACGAAGAGGAGGAAGAAATTGACCAGGCTGGAGTGATTCTCGGCATCCACAACATGGCTATTGCTGCGCCGCAGATTATCGCTACAGTGGGATCTAGTGTCATCTTTAAGCTCTGGCAGAAGCCGCGAGGTACACCTGGCGACCACAGTATCTCTATCGTGTTTGCTCTTGGCGGTATTTGTGTCGTGGTTGCATCCTTCTTCGTGGCCAAGATCAAGGATGATGCTGCTATGCCTGCCGATGTTATGATCGAGGCTGAAGAAGGCCAGAGCGGAACAGAAGAGGCTGCAGGACGTCGACCACTGAGCAGGCGCAAGTCTACTAGAGATCAGCTTCCTAGAGCAACCCAGGCTCGGGCTACCCTGACACGACACAAGAGTTTCGGAGGCGCCGAGATGTACTAAAGGTACACACAGACACACTGAACAATGCATGTATAGGCGCAGGGATAGGAATATTATGAAACCATGAAATAGTATTTTGGCTCTTTACCCAGAGCCTGGGAGCGTACAGTTTGGATTGTTGGAAGATTTTTAGCAAGGATGTTAGGGCGCCCAGGTATCATGTTGGGTTGTCGTTTGGTTACTTAGATTCACAGTTCCATGTTTTCGGTTTAGACAGAGATATCTCAAGTTCGCTCATTACTTTGTTTTTATTTGGAATACAATGAAGTTTCAAATATCCATGGTCATTTCCCTTGAACACCGCCCATCCCAAAATGATCCAAATGAAGACCCTGTCCATAAATAATTAATACGCAGGCGCTGGCACAGCTGTCTGAGAACCGCAAACTCCGACAGATGCCCTTGTTTCGCCGGGCATTGGACCGAGTGTAGGATCGATAGTTGTAAAGGGAACGAAGTGGAAGCACCAGGAAACATGGTTCTCGTCGCAGTAACTGTAATCGCAGTCGGAAGCCTGATTAGGAGTCGGAGCGGTCGTGGTCGTAGGAACGCTGGTGGCGAAGGCTGCTGGATTGCTAGGAAGAGCTAAGGTATTTGAGGCAAAGAAGATGGCCAAATACTTAATAGGGAACATAATGAGTGCTTTTGGAGCTTATGGTTTTGTTTTGCTTTCTCCTAGGTCTCGAGTTGATTCAATTGTATGTTAACTGAGAGAGAAGGTAGCGTGTTCTTATGTAAAAGCAAGGGTAGAACGAGTACAACATTCGAGAAGACTTCTTGACACTCAGACCATGGCACAGTGACTTGTTTGCGTTGCTGGATGATGGTATAAACTTTCCACATGACTGCTTGTCTGGCTTCTCTTTGGCTCGCACCACGAGTCAAGAAGAACAAAACAAACAAATTACAAATACGGTAGGCGAGGTGCCGCATATTAGGTCGGCAGATAAACTCGGGCTTTTATAGCTGAGGCAACGGGTTACACGCAGCGGATAAAATCGCCGAGGGTTAACATGTATGGAGTGTTACACACTTCGATAGAAGCATTGGTTCTAAGCAAAAGGCTCTATTCTCTATATACACAAAACTGTTCGCACGTGGCTTCCCATCTACGCAGACAGCATTTTGTTTCCAGCTTTAACCCACAAGCTGACGATGAGTCCGATACTCGCTGTCCACACTAGACTGCGCACCGGCGCCAGGCGACGATCAGCCTGCAGCCACAAGTAGGCGACGTTGTACGCGATGCGGCTTGCGACGTAACCGAAGCTCAGGGCATTGATGGTAGGTGTTGGCACGCCTGCGAAGTTTGCAGCTACGATGCTGGCCGCGTAAAGACCGATGGTCTCGAAGCCGTTTTCTGTAGCTGCCTTTGCTCGGAGGAAGAATTGTTTGTCCTGGAGGATGTTAGCGAGGGAACACGAGAGTACAGGGGTATTCTCACGGATTTGTCAAAGTCCTGGCACTTCTCAATGGCGTTCTTGTGGGAGCGAGGGTTGGCGTTGTCGTACGTCCCCCTGGAGGCGATGATAGTGTAGGAGTGGGGGAGAGCGACGATGAAGAATGCAGCTGGAACCTATGAAATTGTTAATTGAGAGTTGATAAATAATTGATAGAGATTGATATACAGTGAAGAAGGAATAGTTCCTTGTGAGATCGAGACCGAGAAAGGAGTCCATGATGTATTGTGTTTGGATGGTGAACGTATTAGTGACGAGTTTGAGTTAATTGAGTCTCTATATTCAAGACCTTAAATACAATGATCTCGAAATTGTTGAGAAGACACGACTCTAGAATATGTCTGATTGATTGTGAATACCTGGAGGAATTATCAAAAATGCCCGAGAGGATGGTCGGTTTAATAATCAGTTGTCCATGTTAGTTAGGACCCGCTCTCGTTAACATGTTGATCTAGCACAACGGATAACGATGACGATTAGTTATGGGACATACGTGACACGATATCATGTCTCGTAGTTGACGTAGTAAGTCCGTAATAATTTTATATATATGGCTAAAACCTATTATGAAATAAAAGCCACAGTACAGTATCATATACATAATATCCAATATAGACATAGGTATTCATGCTGCTATATGACATGAGGGACCACTTTCTGGTGTGGCTCAATCACTCCCCATCCCCAACACCACTAACATGAGTCGGGCTGACTAACGAACAGGGGCCTTCTCAACGTCCCTCCCTTCAGCCTCACCTCATCCGTTCTCGAAACCATAATTAGACTATCAACAGCAGGTCACTTAATACAATCACTAATCGAATCGGGAAGATTGATACGCTCATAAGCTTCATATTGCTACATGCTTTCATGGTCCTCCTGGCAATCAACCACACGGATGGTTGCCTGCCAAATGACTAAAGATATATATACTGAGAAGGTTAAGAAGGTTGACATAGGAAATCTAAGAACCGAGAATGCAACTGAGAAGAAACTCAGGATATCTGTTGAAATGGTGATCCAAATAACGCCGCCCTCAACCTCAGCCCGAACTTTTCTCTCTTTTCTTTCTTTCTTGGGTGGGTATCTCATGCGGTGACAAATAAGACAAAACAATCTCTAGCGATCTTGCTCATGCGAGGTGTCGCTTAGACATGGATCGCCTGGACATGGATCGCCTAGAACCGGCTCTCCAACCCTTCCCGTTCCAGCTTGTGGTGTGGCTATAAGCATGGCTCTTGCTGTAGGATGCTGGGTGGTATTGACCGTTGTCGTAGCTTTGGCTCTGCTCACTTCCAGAGCTGGAGCCACCGCCGTTCTGGTTATCCTGTTGTTGATTGGCAGTAGGAACGTACCAAACAGTGCCGCCTTGTTGGCTACTAGGTTGTTCTTGAGGAGGTTGAGGAGGAGCGTATTTCTGGTCATCACCATTTCCGCTCTGGCTATCACCGTTCCCGCTCTGGCCGTCGCCACTGTTGCCGTTTCCAGAGTTGTTGTCACCAGAGTTGTTGTTTCCACTGTTACCGTTGCCAGAGTTGTTGTTACCGGAGTTTCCATTACCCGAGTTGCCGTTGCCAGAGTTTCCAGTTCCGCTGTTGCCTTCACCAGTGTTGCCAGAGTTTCCACCATTACCACCACCGTTACCGCCACTTGAAGATTCATCTTGGCTGTAAATCTTGATACTATTCACAAGCCAGTAGGCGTTCTTGAAGTCGGCAGGGTTGGAAGCAACATAATCCTTGCAGTCTCCCAGGGACGCAGTCTCAGGGTTACTGTTCCAGACGTCGGAAGAGCCCGCCCAATCGCCGCAGAAGGTAGTGTCGAAGACGATGTTGTTGTTCATGAAGTGCTCGTCGATGTTGCAACCCTGACCTCCATTGAACTTGGCAGTGGGAGTTCCCCAGGAGGCAGGGCTGGGGTTGCCGGACTGGATATCTTGGGGAATTTGACCGCGCTTGAAGAACCAGACGGCAATGTGATCGGAAGTCCACTCGGTAGCGTACACTCCGCCGCCGATGTCGTTGAAACCATCACCATAGTTCTGGTTATCGGCAGTGCATTGGCCGCAACCCTCTGAAGCACCACCGGCGTTGCAGTTGTCGTTGACGAGGGAACTGCTATGGTCAGAGCCGTCGCTAGTGACTTTACAACCAGGACCGGTGTGAAGAGTGATCTTATTCTCAGTCTGAGTGTTGACGCCCTCAATGATATCAATCTCACCCCAATTCGGCCAGTTACCACCATCGCCGAACATCCAGAAGGCGGGCCAGACACCAGGGATACTGCCAGGCATGTGGGCAATGTCGGCGATGAAGAGGCCGTGTGTGAAAGAGTCGTGAGAAGTGACTCGGACTGACTTTCGACCGTTGGAAGGGTTTTTTGTCTTGTAGTCTACGCCCATGTAGACTTGACCGTCGACGAAACCCGCGAGACCCTCGCTGTTAGCCGTGTCGGAATCGACGTACTCGACGAATCCGTTGGTGGGATCATCGGCGTTGAAGAATTCAAAGGCCTCGAAAAAGTTGGACGAGTCGTAGGTGTGAGTGATTGAGTATCCAGAGCTGGAGCTGTTTTTGGAAGCAGTGGCACCTTGAAAGAAGGCCACAAGGCCTAGTGTGAGGATTGAGGTATGCATCGCTTCTGATGTCTTTCCGAGAGTAAAGACGAGAATGGAAGACTCGATGAAGAGCTGTATTTATGAATGAACAGATTTGCAAACAAATTGTGGTTCAGAGATGGAATTGGCGATGAAGATGTGGTACGTTTGTGTGTGGTGAGTGAGTGATGCTGGTGATGCTGTTGTTGGTTGATGACAGAGTTGGTGATCGTAACCTTAAATCAAACAAACGTAATATGCAAAAAATTTATAACAATAGAGCCAAAAGCTATTGTCTATACCAAGAATTCCCCAGCCTAAAGCGGAGGGCTGGAGGGGGAGGCTATTGAGGTGCCTGACGCGCAACGAAACAATAACTCTGGCACTGCCAAGGAGGGAGCCAAGAGGATATAATTGCAACTCCTAATCAGCAGGAGAATAGAGAATGAAGAAGTTCTTAATGAAAGTGACCAGCCAGCTACCGAAAGGATTGAAACGGCGAAGGCGACGAATGCAGCCAAGCAATAGTAAAAGAGAGACAAGGTGATGAATGATTTGATTTATTCCTTGAGCCCAGTCAAGCAGAGTAACCAGACACTGAAAGACGGAAGAGGCAAGAGGGGAATAAAAGAAACACACCAAGAGAGGAGAAAGAAAGAAAGAAAGAGCGAGTGAGTATGGTTGAGGTCTGGGTGGCTCTTGCCTCGCAAGGGAATGCGGGAGCTATCTATATGTCAATGTCTCTCATATGTCTTGCAAGTTTGGTCTCCCTCCTTCTTTGTAATGCAAGGCACTACTGCCAATGCAACGCAGTAACCGACGCCAAGCTCTTTCGAGAAGAAACAGTAGCATGTCATTCTGTCTTTGTTTTCTTCGGGTCCCTGGTCTTGGTTAGCATGAGGTGAGCTGGTGTCTGCTATCATGGTTCACACCGGGATCGGTAGATCATGTTTAGGGTGTATGCTAAAGTATCCGAAACAGTAGTTGGGCTCGTCATATAACGTGGTGAACCAATGATACAGCCCAAGTCGCTCCTCGTCTAGAGGCTCTGATGCGTAGCCTGTCAGTCTACTCAAGCAACAAAGAACGAGACGAGACGAGACTGACATGTGCTTGTTCTGGGTCTTGTAATCCAATCAATTCATGCGAGGAAAAGCTTAGCGCAACCGGCTGTGGCTTGGCGTGCCTGACCCTCGCCGGTTCAGGCAGGGAGATATGGTTTTGGTCTGTTCTAATTGGTTGATCGTAAGACTCAGGGGTCAACATCCACTAAAGAGCACGCTATCTGATAGTGGAGAATGACCTGGGGAGAACCGACTCGAGCGCTGGAGGGGGGATAATAAAGTGGAGTAGAGGGCTTCCGGAGGATCTGAACTGAAGATATTGAAACAGACGAGAACGAAACTGTTTACTTGGACTCTTGTTTTGCTGACCAGTTCTTGTCTTGGATACCTAGTTCTTCAAATGAATGCTATTGTTTGCTATCGAATTCTACCGCAAGCATCAACAGCCATGACAGAACCAGCTCAACAGCAGTCTAGACTTGTGGATTCTTAGCATCACCTAGCCAGCGCTTCTATAACCGCGCGCTTTTCTACTATGGACTACTCCATCCATGAACATCTATGGATATCCTCACCACCCTTGCTTGTCTCCCCACTGATACCGATACCCAACCCAGCTTAGAGAACAAAGATATCCAACAAAGCATCTAGCATGAATAAATCAGCTCAACATGACCTAGCTCAACCCGAAGACATCTGTTCATGACCGGACTGGGCTGGAGACATTCCACAACCAAGACATTCCCAGCCTAGACTTTCGTCCCTTGGCCTTTGACGCGCGTTATCCCTCTAAGCGCCACACTTAAAAAAAAAGAAGAAAGACAATGACCTCTTCTGAAACATAGTCTCAGGAATGGAAGCCAGACTAGACCTTTCCATGCAAACCCTCCCTACCTGCTTTGGGTTGGCAACCAGAAAACCTTTCTGCCACCTCCTTTCTCTTTGTCCTGAAAGAGAACTGCCAGGCTTTCGCACTTCTCCTTTTTCTGACTTGTTCGTCACCTCGACAAGATCTGCGCTTTTGCCTTTTGCCAAACTTGTGCAGTATGTATCTCTAGAGAACCTGTCTACGGTTTAATCGGCTAGCTACTGTACTACACAGGGGTACTCCGATGTCCCGGCATAATGTTCCGTGCCGCGACCCCGGATCCTGGGCACTAGGTAAGCCAGGCCACATAATCGTCGAGTCGAGTTTCATTCAATATGGCCAAGGATCGACACAGACCTAGACTTACAAGGGCATGATCTCCCGTGATTTTGACTTTTAGGTGACCTTATTTGTGCCCTCAACATGGTCTCGATACAAAGATTGCATCAGTTTAATCCTTCAGGAATCGCTACGAACTTCCGGTTCATCCTTACTCACGATCGCCCCAGATTTTAAGAAACAACAGAAACACGAATCAGTTTCATTCAACAAATCTTCAACATCATATCTTTATTCGTAGTAAAACATCTGGGCGGAAGATGGTGCCGGCATATACATCCTTGATCAGTGTACACATGAAACCATACATCCCCCTTCCTGTCCCTTTCATATCTATAAACATCCTTTCATCTCATCTTGCAAAGTAACGATACGAAAGGCAACTTATGTTGCCAAAGTCTAAACCATCCCATGCGATTGGCAGCCTGGAGCCCCCCTTTCATCTCCCGAGGCCGTCGTAGTATTCGTTCTAATATGCTTCGTCTAAGTGGGTATACGCAGTCGAATAAAAAGTAAATCATGTACAGAACTCCGGGGCAAGCAGCAACACAGTTGCGCGCGGTATCGGCTGCTCTTGCGTTCATTTCTCCATATATCATGTCGAAAATCTGATGCGTCTATATCCGAATAGTTGCGTTGTTCGTTGCGTTACATCGCATCATGGCATCGTTCGTCTCAAAAGCTCATTCAAGTGCTCTTCACAACTTGACCTTCTGGCCAGTGAGTTTGAACCAGATGACCGCAATAAGATCTTCTTTGAAGCGCTCCCAAGGGTTGCGGTTGAGCCAGTAGCTGAATTCGCGGTAGTAGTACATTTCGCCCCAGCAGTCGCGGCCCCATTCGCAGCCGGCCATGCTGACCAAGAAGTCGCGCTGACTCTCATCATAATGGATGTGCGGGTTCTTAGGACCGCCATCGGGGTTGCAGGCTCCAGGGGGGAAACTGTTAATCTTCCGCTGATGTAGGAAGCCGACATGCTTGCGCACCCATGGCTGAGTCTGATAGAGTTGATCGAGAGCATCTTGCTCTTTGTGCTCCCACTGCATGTGCTTCTGCTCGTACGTAACTGGGTCCCACCACACATCCAGGAGTCGATCGGTCCATTCGCTACGTCGCATGAAGAAGGATCCCAAGTTGAAGCCAGCGCAATCCTGCGTCAGAAGCATGTTGATCGAGCTGGCCTTACCGTCTCCGACAGGGCTCCGCGAGGTCTCGTCGAGGTAGGGTTCGGTGAAAGGATGCGAGATGTTGCGAGGGTTGAAGTAATTGATGTCGCGCTCGGTAACTTGCTCGAGCTGGTTGAAGATGTGATCTTGAAGCGACACCGAAGGCTCCATGACGAATGTGTTCAAATCCAACCACCATACCCTTATATCACTGTTAGTCTTGCCTTCCACTCATTTCCTCTAGATAAGCTTACCATTCAGCCTTGGGGTATTTTCTCAAAGTTGACCGAATGAAGTCAACCTTCTCCCAGCTCTCTCGCCATTCGTGCGCATACTTTTTCTTGGTGCTCATATCAGCAATCTCTAAGTCGTAGCCCCACCGATTGACGTATTTTCGTTTGTTCCGCACGCTGTCTCGCTCGACAGCCCATTCTCTGGCGCCCTTCCATTCCATTACACCTCCTCCGACGTTCGCGCCCAGGATAATGACAAACTTGTTACCTCCACCAAATGATCTTCGCCAGTAGTATGCAAGAGCTGTAAGAATTAGTACCGAGTTTTGAGCGCACCGGGAACACTATGCGCAACTTACGAGTTGTGTAGAAAATAGTGTAGCAGAGGATTGCTACCAGGATAAACAGCAGAATCATCTTGAGTCCCCTTCCCATACGTCCATAAATCGATCGTATCCTGCCGGCAAGTGGCACTTTTCGAATCCATCGTGGTCCTCGTCCACCTTTCTCCTTCCAGTTATCGCGCTGTCCTTGAAATTGTGGGAGGCTGCTCGACAGTCGTCGCATGTGTCTGCTGAAGAAACCTTTGTTTTGACTTGAGAAGGACGAGAATGTGTTCGAAGTATGAGGCCGCATTTTGGCTGATTCCCACATAACAGGGCCGCCGCTCACAGCTGCAGGAGTCGATTTTCCGCTGTCAAGACTCAAGCCCGGACTAGACCAGCCACCGCCAGGGACAGGTGAAGGGCTTCTCGAAAGGGGCATGGAAGGTCCTGGAGTACCTAGAGAAGGCGGACTCAGTGATTAGCCCACGAATCGGTTTATGATGTGTGGTTGTCCATGAAAGTCCAAGATGAGCAAAATGTATTTACAAAAGAAACAAGAGAGGGAACATCAGAGGATGTGGGTTCAGAACGAATATGTGGGCTTGGCCGAGCACTGCCCAAGATTGAGGTCATACGAAAACTGGATGCTGAAAGGGGAATACAAGAGATATATAGAGACAGTGGGGAAATTAACGATTGAAAGCATGTCAGAAAGACGCCAACAAGCCACAAGGTATGGGAAGTGAGACATCGACTAGACAGCCGTGAGGTCACCGTATTGTACCGTACATACCTGGAATGGGGGATAAAGGGCCGTTTTGAGGCTGCTGTGGCCTCTGAGGGTCAGTCGAGAGTAAGCCCGGGTTGATCACGATATGGCTGACAGACGAGCGTTGCCGTGAATGATGGGCACGGGATGGGCGATCACTAAATGAGCTCGAAGAGCCGAATCCTGAGCGTGATGAAGCCAGCTTGAGCAACGTCGCAACCGGCGACTTCTAAGAATGGCGCCGCTTATGTTGGCCGGGGATTATGGAGGGGGAGAGCCTCGTAAAGGACCGCAACCACGAAGTTTGGGATTGCGGAGGAACCCTGGCAGTGGTGTATCTTTTTTTCTTGTTCGTCCGCTTCGCGCAGGGCTGCCGGCCGGGTGAACGAGAAATGCAAAGGACGCCACAGAGTCCCGACTTTTCCACCTTGGCAAGGGAGAGCAGTAACGGTAACGGGATGTCTTCAAGGATTGTCCGGACAATTGAACGAGCCACTGCGGTAGCTGTGCAGCTGGAAAGGTGGCGCAAAGTGGGAATATCGTGGGCGGTCTAGTGTAGGATAATCGTGGATCGTGATGGGTGAGACTTCGAGTCGAGGAAAACACCGTATACGAGGATTGGTTGAGGTAACGTGTAAACGATTGAGGCTTGGGCGACCAGTCGAGAAAGTGCAACGATGCAGATGTAATGCAGTGGTGACAGAAATAGGTTAGGTAGGTAGGGACTGACTACCCGTATTTGTTGGAGATTGAGTGAGTGGGTGGACGATGAAATCCGCAGCAAAAGATACCTGACCTAGCGTAGCGCAAAATAGAATAGCTTCTGGCTCTGTCGTATCGAAGCTATCCCGGTCTGGTAGGTAGCGTAAAATGGGACGCCGTTAGGTATTCGGTGTAATTTTGGATTTAAGGGCCAAGCCGGTTGCCGGAAAAAAAGCGTTGCAGAACTGGCGAGTAGAGTAAATCGGGTGCGATGCAGCCAAGT
Source organism: Fusarium cf. aywerte (assembly GCA_011034095.1). Classification (NCBI taxonomy): domain Eukaryota; kingdom Fungi; phylum Ascomycota; class Sordariomycetes; order Hypocreales; family Nectriaceae; genus Fusarium; species Fusarium cf. aywerte. The sequence goes on from WETZ01000015.1 coordinate 208,634, forward strand.
GCGATGTGATGCAGTGCAATGCGATGCGATGCGATGCGACAGCGGGAGAAACAGTGAACAGCAAGCAGTGCGATGGGGATGCTCGATAGATCTCGTAATTTGAAATGGAGATGCGGTAACAGACGAACGGTACACTAACAAATTAGCCGAGTCTGTTTGTTAGCCCGTGTTCGATAAGGATCTCGTATTGCAGCAACACAGTTGAAGTTGAGGAAGAAGAACCAAAAAGTACAATCAGTCAAATTAGGTATCCCATCCCTACGACGGCCGAGGTCAAAGCCAAGAAAAATGGAAGCAGAGGCCATGTGGGTGGTTACTGTACTCTCAGGGGAAAGTTCATGGTTCTTTCTCAAAAAGCATTAGGGGATCCTAGTCCATTCGAGCCAAGGTGCTGCTATGCTACACTGGGTTTGAAGGCTTCCTGAGAGAATTTCCTTTTTCTTAGGTAGCAGATAGAGACCGGCCCAGGGGATCCGTTTTCATCATCATAGGTAATTATCCGTAGCATCCATCTCACATATCATCTCTGTGCAACAAAGATCCATGCAGGTACAGGCACAAGTACAGATAGCACAGGCACAAAGTCCCTGTTTGTTTGTCTCAAAAAGATGACAAGCTGCAGTCAGCCTCTTAGTCCGTTGCATGCATTTTGAGTTACCTATTTTGACAGAGATATGTTCCTCGACACTATCAACCTTCCTCACCGGAGTTAAATAGCCGAAGATAAATCTGGTCATATTTTAGGCTTAGGATGGAGGCTTTGGACCCCTATCTTAAGTGCGGTGATGAAGAAAAAAAAAAAAAAAGTGAAATTACGTCACAGTTTAGGTATTCTCTAAAATATAGATGCTGAGACAATTAACCTGCAACACAAATTGGGGGAAACCACTTTATCACCCGCAACATAACCTCGGTAAATGTCTTTTTAGGGCCAAGATGTCTTGGACAGTTCTTTCGAAAGCTTTGGTACTACATACCTCTCACGATAACCTATACTGTGAAATTTCTTTCTTTCGAAACAAAGCCGTTCTGGGTCACTCATGACATTTCAACGGAGCCTGACCCCACATTCCTCATGCAAATTAGCAGGGCTCTCAGTGGGTGGCCGTTGAATTTTAGGTTTAGGATTCAGGGGTGCAGCCTGTCACCGGAGCCGAAAGGTAGGCAATGAATGGCCTTATCAACATTCGTAAAAGTCAAGGCCTTTCCAGACTGCCTGGGAACAGGAAGAAAGAAAAAAATCCCTCATGCATAAAGTTCTTATAGTGTAATCTCTCACGAAAAATCCATCAACATAGAAGAGATATTTTCCGGCTTCTCTATCTCGACAGATCGAGTGCCCAAGGCTTGGTTCTGGTGGGTTGCATCGAACCTAAAGCAAGTTCATATTCTAGAAACTGTCAGTTAGAAAGGAAAGACTGATGAAGGGCACGTGTCACGGCACGTGTTTAATTATACTCCTAATACGTCCCTCTGGGAATCCATCATTTGTTCATAATGCTGTTACGATGTGATATCCACGTCGCCACTGCGATATTGATGTCTCTAAAGCTAATCAGTTATCTCTTATAGCCGAAGAGTTACAACTAACTGAGATATTCGACGATTCATGTTAATAAGAAGACTGATATTTGGAGTATATTTTCTTTCAGTATACAGTCTCCCTATTGGTATAGGTTAGGAAGGACGTGCAACAACTTAACATACATCGTATTGTAAACAGGGTCGCATTATTCTTAGGCTAACTACCCCATGCAAGCATGAATGGTGAATTAACCTTATTACCCTCCGAGTGGCTTGCCTTCACACTCATATATTCGGTCATTTTGTTGCTATCCCGTGTCCTGCGGGTGGTCGTCAGGATGAGCTTGCTGCACGTGATTGATGCTATACGATTTACTCCCTTCTTCCACATTCTCGCTCCCAGAACATCACCACGCCTGCGGCGACGGATGGCACATAAACATAACAAAAGAATCAAACCGCCTCATACGCACCTACTGTAATCTGGCGGCCTCCCACGAAGTCTTCACAAGTGCCCAGAAACCGGATGACCAGACTACCGACATGAACTGCAACGAAGGCTCCTGGCCGGCCATCATGGCCTCTGCAGCATTGTTGGCTTCGATATGACCAGGCCAGTCCAAAGGCCAGCTTGATGTGGGGGAAGTGCAGAAGAATCTCATCGTTTTTTTTTTTTTTTGTACTCCCCGTTATCACATGAAGTGACAAACCAAGAAACCAATGGGTTGTGTTAAATAATGAGCAGGAAATTACATAACTTGTCACGACAAACACCCGAGTTGGTCATCTACGCCTAAGGCTCATAAGAAAACACCTTTCAAGACACTCATTCGATAGAATCGGGCTCATTTCTATCTCACAAATGGATGCGATAGCTATGACAAAGCATCAGACGTGGCTTGGTTTCACAAGCCCTCTAGTCTCGATTAGCCAACGGACAATGTATGCTAGGCTAAGTGGCCATATTTCTGGAAAGAAAATCGATACTCTTATAGCCAACATGTGCGTTGGGCTGATGAACTAGCTAATGCCGGATACCGGACACGCTCACCCGGACAGCCTCTTGGATCGCGATATGATCCAATCGATTCCTTTCCCGCATCTCCTCGAGAGACAATTGTTCTGCTCTCGCCTCAGAGCAATCTTCCTAGTCCCTGTCACTTCGCTTCTGGTTTGATGTTACAGTTGCAAGTTCCAGACGCGGTCGCCAATCCAATGGCCTACGAATCACACACACTTGGACGTCGGCGCCTAAAGCTGTCCAATCAGAGGCTCGAACCCCAGAAGGAGGGCGGCTATTCTACACTCTAGGATGCGCCAAGTCATTTGATCGAGAGCCTATGAGCTATTGTTCAACGTTTGGACCTCGAATGCTTTATTTAGCCATGCAGCGAATAGATGCGGGTTCCTGGCTAGAGGCCAATCAAGAGGTTTTGCGCCCTTGATTCTGGTGGGATTTACGAATAGGTACCTTCAATGAGATCCACCACCAACAACAATATGCAGTTGCGGGAAGTGGTACGGTATTATCGGCCGCATTTCTTATTATTGATTCACTTGCCTACCTATTGTTCCTAGTTCTGTTCTTTCTTTCGCCTACAATTCGTCTTTTCATCTTTCATTTTTTCCCCCTTCCTTTGAATTTTGTTGACATTGTCTGTGTTTGACTGTGAATAAGCTATTGTTCTATCTTATTGTTCGGATTCCTTTCCTTTGTAACAAACAGCAATCACTGGCTTGCTTGTCACTTTGTTCATCTTCCTCGTTCATTATCAAATAAACCATTTCTTTCAATCAACATCATTCTTCACTCATCATTCATACACCTCATTTTCTTCATCTATCATACAAACGACAAGACACATGATCCCTCGAAACCCAGCTCTACGTTCTTGAACATTAGTTGCTGTTACACTCCTTTACTTTCTGTCACTTTGAATCATTCATCATCACTATCTAATACAACAAACTTTACACAATGAATAACGTTACCCAACGACAAGAACCGGTACACCCGCCGCCATACTCGGAAACTCAACCCCGACGTCGAGAAGAATGGGAGGACTGGGAAGATGACGAGCCCATCACACCAATCGACGCCGGCGAGCAAGTCTTTCCTCCTCCACTGAACATCGCATCTCGAAACTCGAAGCTTGCCTCACGACGATCATCGAGAGCGTCTGCTACAAGAATCAATCGGGTCAAGTCACGACAAAGACAAAAAGCTCAAAATGCCAAGGCTGGAATCAAGCTCATCACCGACATGTCGTCTTTCCGACGCCAAAACTACATGCCAACACCGGTAGAACGAACCGGAAAGTTCGTAGATGCTGCTGCTTTGAAGGCGTTGGAGGGAGAACCGACCTCAGCCTCAGTAGGGAACTGGAATTGGTTCAAGAAGAGCAAAGACCAAAGCCCTGCTACTGCATCACCGCAGTTGTCAGCCCGGCCAGCCCAGACAGCTCATACCCCGGACAACAAGCTCTCGCCGGATGATAGACCTATCGTTATTGGCCTAGCTTTCTCGTCTGAAGAGGCGAGCATCTCTTCCCGATACGACACCACACCAACTCCCATCGAACCTCCGTCGCAACCATATCTGCCCCGGAACCCTGCCAACACTTCAGCTTCACTACTAGTCCCAGCCCAGCAGAAGTCTGTATGGTCACCTGATACACCGGATACTGTGTCGTCGTTTAGTACCATTCGCTATGCCTCCAGTATTTATTCGCAGTTCCCGTCTCCTGGTACGACCATGGCTGGCAATGTCCCTCCCGTCCCGGCTGTTCCAGCAAACTTCAAGAAATCAGCTCATCAGAGACTCATCAGCTTGGAGTTAGGTGGCAGAACTCCTGATGAGTCTGATGGTGGAACTCCGTGTACGCTTTTCGAAGAAGATGGAACTTCAAGCCCGCAGAAGCAATCCAGGGGAAAGACGTCAGCACTGACACCCGACAGCGCTGCGTCCAAGTCCCGCGGCTGGTGGGATCACCATGTTGTCACTCCTTTTATGGAGAGCCGATTGACATTCACTACCAGTCCTAAAGTGTACACTGAATCGCCAAGGAGTATTCGAGGGGACGAATGGTGGAACAAGCAGGAGACGAAAAGTCCACAGGTTGAGTATCTCGCCCCAAAGTTGATTCCTGATTCATTTCAGACACCTATCGTCAAGGCCCCAACACCACGTCGGACACCATCGCCTCGTATCGAACAAACCCAGGAAAGCGAGTCTGGTCCCTCTACAGCAAAAGCATCTCCAGTACTTGAAGCTATCACTATTTCAGAGAAGCCCCAGATTCTCATAACTGAAGAGCAAGAAAGTGCTGTTGATCAACTGCCAGCGTACTCTCCTCCTGAAAAGACAGGTCAGACCGCTCCCATCAAATACGGAGCAGTTTTCCCACCGGGACATCCGCTCCGAAGTCAGTTTCCGCCATCTCCAACTCCAGCTCCCGCATCACCAAGGCCTATATCACCAGGTCTCTCGTCCACCATGTCCTCTCAGAGAGCCGATCAAATGACTGATATTCCTCTCACCCCTGCCCCCCGAGACAACTTGCGTCTTTCACAAATGCCACTCCCTACGCGTCCCTTAGGTACGGCAATGCCCCGTGAGCACTCGCATGGCGATGCTGGTTTCGTTACCAAAGCAGAGCGTCAGAGACGCCGAAATGAAAAGGAAGAGTCCGTTGCTCGCCGCCTGGGTGGGTTTTGGAGAGGTAGGGGATGTGTTCCAAAGACAGGGTGCTTTGGCCGAACAGGACGCGAAGGCCGCCAACGCCGTCGAGTTTGGATGATTGTTTTGGGAATCCTCCTCGCTATCATAATCCTGACGATCACTTTGGGTGTGGTTTTGACAAGACCCAAGCACTCGGAAGAAGCGCCATCAATCTGGGTCAACCTGACAGACTTTCCACCCATGCCCACTGGAGACCTGTCAATCGTTGGACCAGACAACACTATCGCAAGGAGCAGCTGCACTGAGCCATCCACCATGTGGAGCTGCTCTCTACCCAAGGAACAGCATGACTCTGTGAAGCCATACAATGCCAACCAGCCTACCATCATGATGCAGATCCAGTGGGATAACAGTACCCGTGAGAACTGGAATACTCCCAACGGAGAACCCCCTTCAGCAAAGGCACGTCGAGGTCTAGGAAGCGCCGCACATGCAGGAGATATGATTCGAGCACGACAAACACCTGACTTCAAGCCTAGCCCTGATCCACCCGCGTTCAAGGAGATGTGGTTCCTGGGAAACACTACCGACGAGATTATGTCCGACGAAAAAGCAGGCGAGCCAACGCCTTTTTACATCAGTTTGATAGACCCTGCTGAGGAGGACGAGCGTAAAGAGCTCACTAAGAGACAAAATGCGGCGGATTTGAATGTCAGTCTCCCCGATGTCCTTCCTTCACCCGACCTCACCCAGGATGGTGCTCCTAAGCCTGCTGTGCTCCTCCCCCAGCCGGTTCAACAGCCAGTACGACTCTATGATAGAGGACTTCCAACAGAGCACTATGGCTTTTACACTTATTTCAAACGGACCATCTTTCTCAAGTCCAAAACGGTCCTCAACGATACAAAGGAGGGTGACATTCCGTTAGATGAGGATGGAGGTTGTCGGGAGACAGAGGCTGATTTCATTGTGACTTGGGCCGAGACACGTCTGCTCGTTCAAATTTGGACACGCACGTTGGCCGCCAACTCATCGAAACTGATTGATCCCAAGGGGAAAGGTAGCATCGATGGTTCAGCCGAGCTCATTCAACCAGGAACAATGCCATACCCCGTGACAGTCACCACTGACACACATGGAGGAGACCCTGGCAAGAAGTTTGTCTGGGCCTGGCCTATTGATGACAGACAGAATATTGATGTAGAGAATCTTAAGCTGCTGGCCAACGACATAGGAGCTAGCGGTTCGTGGATCAACATGAGATCTCGAGGTGACGAGAAACTTGGTGGATTCGACGGTGGGGACGGAGGATGCAAATGCGAGTGGAAGAACTGGATAATGAAGAAATCTGATACTTAATCTGATTAATGACGAGATGCGTGTAGCATCATCATGGAAGCATTGGAAGCGGCGTTATGGCTACACACAAGCACAAAAGGTATTGCGATTTATTAGCTATCAAAATTGAAACTCCTTAAATTATTCAAACAACCTGCATCGCCTCGCTATACTCGTGTCCCTTTCAATATCCATATAGTATCCCTATGTGTTGGTAATTCGTATATATAGAGTATGTAGAATACTTGGTGAGAGAGTCGATTCATACACGTAAACCGGGGAGTGGGGCCGCCCGTCTTCCGCATCTAAATTTCAACTTCATTTCATTTCATGAATATATGTTATCAATCAACTCGCACAAAGTCGCATAGATGCGCTCTCTATTGTTATGCAGTCATAAGAGGACCCTTCTGGGCACGATCCCACGACGTAGCCGCCTCTTGACAACTCTTGCCATAGAAACATCATGTGACGATACAGGCGTCGCTGTCCTCCGCCATACACCAAAATCAACAGAACTTCTTTTCAACGAGCGCATATCCTCTGATAACCGCGCGTTCAAGGGGATACATCCCCTTGTAGCAGCCAAAGGTCATAGTGCTGCTCTAGCGCCTCTTGTTCGTCGTGCGCTGGACACCCTACCCGCTGCAGAGGATGCGGACAACAGCAAGAGAATCTGCTATGCTGGTGGTATGAGAAAACAGGTTCCGGATTTTGTATCTGTCACTCGTGGACCGGGAATGCGTTCGAACTTGGGAATTGGGTTGGATATGGCAAAGGGCTTGGCGGTTGCTTGGGGCGTGCCGTTGGTGGGCGTTCATCATATGCAGGCTCATGCTTTGACACCACGACTGGCGAGAGCTCTGGGAATGAGTATGGGAGAAACAGAAGAGTCTAGAGAAGGGCCGGAGTTTCCCTTTCTTTCTCTTCTTGTTTCCGGAGGACATACTCAGCTTGTGCACTCAACCGGTCTTACAGAACATTCTATTATCGCTACGAGCGGTGATATTGCCATTGGAAACCTTCTTGACCAGACAGCCCGCGACATATTACCACCTGAGATATTCGACGCCAGTGAGCATGTCATGTACGGTCGTCTTCTAGAAGCCTTTGCTTTCCCGCCAGATACCGACACGTCTTCCGCTTACGAAGCTGTCTTTACACCTCCAGCTTCTCGTTCAGCAGAGATGACTCCACCGTCTACAGGCTACGACTGGAATATTCCCACACCTTTCCGACAGACTCGCAAGCTTGCCTTCTCTTTCAGCAGTATTTACACACACGTCCACGAACTCGCAACATCCCGCCCTTCCATGTCCATCTCCGAACGCCGTGCTTTAGCACAGCACACCATGATGGCAGCCTTCACGCACCTCGCAGGACGACTGTGTATTGCTCTCGACGACAAGCCTGAGCTGAGAGAAGCCAAAACTCTCGTCGTGGCGGGCGGTGTTGCGAGCAATAAGTTCCTCATGCACGTTCTACGGACCATGTTGACTATCAGGGGCTACAATGGAATGCAGATTGTTGCACCACCCGTGGAATTGTGTACTGATAATGCCGCCATGATAGCATGGACCGGTATGGAGATGTTCCAGGCTGGGTATGAGTCCGAATTGAATATCACAGGAATTGGAAAATGGCCCATGGACCCCGAGCTTGGGGAAGGGATACTAGGCGTCGATGGCTGGATCAAGAGAGATTGAAAGATTCAATGACGGAAAAATCACGAGCAGACCTGTAGAATTATATATGTATTGTGTAAACTAGTAGCACGGGTGGTGTTTGGGTCGGAGGATTCATATAACAGACCTCTTTTCTTTTACGAGGATATCAGCACCAAAGGTTGAAGATTCTGAAAGTTGGTCTTTCAAGAGATAAAGCCATTGTTGTACATATTACACGGCTTCTCCGAAGCTTCACGTCCTGTATTGGGTGAGTGTAAGCTACCCTCTCTATCATCCACGCTCTGTCTGTGCGTACGCCTCAATTCGTCGGCTGAATGTCTTTATTGCTAGTACTGAAACCCTCTAAACCAACTCGCTTGTCACGTTGGTGAACTCGCCTTTGTCCAACTTGGTCTTCCAGAAGATAGGGTTGGTGTCGTTGAAGCCGTGGTGCACCCAGCCTTCCTCCTTGACGTGGTACAGGTTGATGAAACCACCAGAGTAAGCATCTCGGTGGGTGGCGGCCAGAATACTTCGCCTTCCAAGCTCAAGAGCCTCCTCGTCCGACAAGTCGTACTTGTACTCGGCGTCGAGCACACCGTAGGCGAATGTCTGACCGGATCCAACACAGAAGAGGTTGCCTGCCAGACGAGTGCCATCACTATCGACGTAGTACAGGGCGGGGCCCTCCTCCTTGGTCACACCAGCGCACATGGTGCCCATGCTGAGGCCCATACCCTTGTAGCTGTAGACGAGGTTGGCGAGGATCTTGCTGGCGGCGGCAACGCTGATGCGGCGCTTGTGTCGGAGCTCGTGGAGACGGCACTGCATGCCGAGCCAGGCGAGCCAGTATTGGCAATCTGCGGCACCGCCAGCCAGAGTTCCTAGAAGGACGCTGTTGATCTCAATGACCTTCTTGACAGTTTGAGAGGCGATCCAGTTGCCGGCTGTGGCTCGAGAATCGGTCGCAACGATAATACCGCCCTGGAAGCGGAAAGCGAGGGTGGTGGTACCGTGAGCGATCTTGATGGGGCAGTTGGGGTTGGATCGGTCATCTGTGGCAGCGCGGAGCCATGATGAAGGCTGTGAGCAAGAAATTGTTAGTTTGACCGCCAGTGATAGAGGGTAAAGCTGTGGTGTAGACAGCTCTATGCTTCAATGACCAACCTGAGCAATGGGAGGCATGGCAAACTTGATCGAAAGATCGCCCATGGAGTTCAGGAGCTCATTCTGTTCGTCGAGAGGCTCGTTCTGCTCGTACGATGGCCGGCTGTATTTCGAGACAAGGGAGTCCATTTTGGCTGTATCGGGGAAGAAGTTATCGGGAGTTTATCGACTTGTAATGATCGACTCTGGAGCTGTGCTGTTCGAATGCCTCGTATCCTAGAGCTTTCGACGACTTTTGGCGGGTGAAGAGAAGCCTTACTCCAGTCGATAAGTATCGAGGTTATCGATTCGTGATGATTTCGTTATGTCGTGATCGAAATTGGCGTTGTTGGCGTCAAAAGGTGGATGGGGAATGTTAAGGTGGAAGTGGGAATGCGTAGCTCTAGACAAGGAAGCTGAGGCTCAGGCAGCTCCCATTGCGCGCGTCAACTGATGGAATGGCGGGAACCTCCAAATTCGGTACGTATCTTGCTCGCTAACAGGTTGCTTGCTGCCCGCCTCGAGTGGGGACCAGCTAGAGTGACGCTGTGCTATTTGATTGTCTACCTTAGACCCCAGGCATTACTATCACAACACCATGAATACTAGCAAATGCAAGTACAAGGCTCTCAAAAGTATCATCAGAACCGCTGACTATACGATTTATTTGAAACTGTTATTTTACTCATTGATCGCTTCTTAGGTTCCATACCAAGTTTCCCAATACCATGCTCTCGCATCCAAATTACGCCCAAGAAAACCGTCAACCAAGGATATCACACTCCTCATAACCACCACCCTTTTTGCTTGACCAGCATCTTCCTTCTACCTTGGCTCATGCAAGAACCCATCGCCGCATCCTCCAGTGTCAGTTCAGATATTACTAAGATTTGCGTTTGAATCAAGACAAAGGAAAAGAGAATGACGTGAAAAGAAACATCAAGTAGAACGAGTATCAACCTTGACCCTCGTGTGAAAATGAAAATCTCCCCATCACCACTTCACCGCAAAACAGTTCGAGCTTAAGGGTTTGGTGTCACTTCCCGACTGGTTCGTCCATCCCGCTTGCTCATGAAACTTCGGCGCGTGTGAGCCTTGGGGCTATCGGGCACTAGGTTTGTCTCAGTCGCTTGGAAACTGCTCTTGAGTATCACTGTCCCGCTTCCAATGGACAGCTCCTTGGCAACGGGAGAACCAGACTCATCGACAAAGTAGATGTGCTCGCCTAGGTCATCATCGCTGCTAAACGTGTGTTGTCCCTTGGCCTCGATCTTGAATTGTGCATCAGGTGAGCAAGGGAACTTGAATGTCTCGCCAAAGGTCCATTGTCCACTGCTGGACTTGAAATGTTTGGTCTTGCCCACCGTCTTCTCCTTGGGGTTGATCTGTGTTATCATGACATACAAATCAGATGCAGGAGGGAAGCCCGATGCTTCAACTACAGTGAAAGAAGCCGTACCGCTTGGCGCAGCTCCTGGGTTGGCACTGTGGACTGATGACTGGCCGATACTCTTCGATCGGATATGGCCATTGCTGGTAGGAGGACGGCTACCGGTTGAGCTGCCATCCTCGTTAATAACAGGCGATCGGCGTAGCCCGCCATTAGCACCGGCGTTGCCATTGGGACTCAGTGTTTGAGGCTCAGGGACTTCGCCATCTTCCTCGATGACGTCGTTGTTATCCTTCTTGTTGAAGATACCACGACGGAGGAACGAAGCCCCCCTGCCAACACCATGACCAACAGCGCCTGCCACAGCAGCACCACCCTTGATGGGCGCACCGGCAACACCAGTAACGATACGTCCAGGAGCTGACGAGAAAGTGCCACCAAAGGTGGATGTGCCCTGGCGTGCTCGCTGAACATAGCTGGGTCGGAACAAGAGTCGGATGCGCACACTTCCTGATTTGCCATCGAGAATATACCTAGTCTCTGACGGTCTGAACGGATCAAGGGACTCGAGATTGATATCGGCGCCACCCAAAAAGTCAGGCTTGTCCGCAAAATCATAGTCCCACACAGTCAGCTTGAAATGTGCAGCAGTTCTTGAAGGAACATTGACTTCGAAATATTCATTCCACGTGGGGTTCAATGTCTTCTTCTGCACCTTGGTCTTGTGAATCTCCTGGCCGTTAAGCTCAAATTTGCAGTAAGGATCACTCTTGCCATTACGATCGGCTGAAGGAAGTTCGGCAGCATCAAGAACGTCAACACGAAGTGTTCCCATGTTGTTAATACTTTCACTTGGGTCAAGTTGCATCTTGACTGGGATATACTTCAAGCTGACCTTGACGCTAGCAGGACGTCCATCCTCACTCTTGAGCTTCAGAGTCGTCGGGTTATTCTGTCCACGTGTTAGTTCGGGTGCTTTCATAACATATTACTTCAATCTTACCAAACACTGCTTGAGCGTTTCCAAGGTGTTACCGGCGAGCGATGCCAGGAGGTCATCGTCGTCGTCACCCTTCTTGCGAGCGCGGAGAGTTAGTCGAGAGAAGTCGAGCTCACGGATGAAACAATCTCCAATCTCTTCGAACTTGTGGTGTTTGCTGCGAGCAGTCGAAGAGACATAAGATGGGTATGCCATGTCATCTACAAGAACCTCCAGGTGACTGTGGCTTTCGGGCATCTCTGCCTCCATGAGTCGGAAGATGAGCAAACCACTTTCGTACCTGAGAAGCTCTTCGGGGGAAAGTCGGATTTTGCGGGGACCCTTGGGCATGTCGATCGAGGGACGTCCCACCGTTGTAGGGGTAGGGGGCTCCAGGTGATTCTCTTTGGGCTTATCCAAGCTAGCATTAAACTTGCCAGCTTCGCTAGACCTGAGCGGTGTCGGAGATTGCTCTTCTCCAGAAGAATCTTTGTCCTTCTCTGCTTCTCTCTCCTTCTCCCTCTCCTTTTCTTCCTCCTCCTCATCTTCAGGATCAGCAACATTGAGGCAAGGGTAAAAGGCAACCGTATAATGCAGAGTTCCCTTGGCGATACCTTTGCCGTGTAGACGGAGGCCGTCTTCACGAAGTTGTTTCTTGTCATGAACCAGATACTCGCCAGTTTCGTCCTGGGCAACATAGTCGGCAGCGAAGACTTCGACCATTCCCAGACTGCGGTCTTTTCCAACCTTTTCAGTATCCATGACCTCCAAAGCAAGTCTGTCGCGAGCAGAGTGAATAGGCACGTAGAGGACCTCATCCCATTCAGGATTAAGATCGTTGCGGAAAGTAACAGTTCGCGCCTTTTCGATACCAGAGAGCAGAATGCGAGTGTAAGGGTCCGATTTGCCAAATGCCTCAAAGTTTCGTAGATCAGTAGCTTTCTTGAAATGGAGGCGTATGACACCAATAGGGGTAACATAGCCGCCAGTGCTCGCCACACCAGAGATTGCAACTGGCCTCCATTGAGCCATCATCTTGACACGGCCAGTGTGAGCGCCGTGCAGATTGTACCATTCCTTGCCTTGCTCCATGCACTCGAGCATTTCGTCGAGCTTAATCTGGTATTTTCCAAGGACCTGGTCACCGGCAAGGTCACGGTCATCCTTGACGGTAAGACCAAGCTTAGCCTTCTTTCGATCCGTAATAAGAATTTCCTTCGAACCGTTGTCCCAGATTGGATTGTTGGTACGCTTCAGCTTCTTGGTTTGGTGGACTTCTTTACCGTTCAAGAACATGACCGCATATGGGTTGAGTGATCCTACAAGACTCTTGGTACCATCCAAATCCTTGGCCTGCTCCACGGTGAACCGGAGGATACCCTGGTTGGAAGGAGGCGGGGGTTCGTCTTGTCCCTCAGCGTTCTTGACTGTCTCGAGAACGGGGAAGAAACGAATGTCACAAGAAATAACACCGCGGGCCTTGCCATCGGAAATGACCTCCAATCGCTGGTTCTCGTGAACATTGAGCTCTTCAATACTCTCAAGTGGGAATGAGGCGACACCCAGCTCCTTGGACTTGCGGAAATCGTTGTGGTCAAAAACCTGCATATCCAAGGTGTCGTTGAAAGATGTGACAATAATGTAGTGTGTCTCGTTCCATCTGGGGTTGGGGTTATCTGGAACGACCTTTGTTCGGGCTAGCTCTTGACGTCGGTTCAGACTCAAGGATGCGTAAGGGTCAACAGTGCCACCGAAGTTGTCACTGTTCTTCAAACCTTGAGCGCCGTGAAGAGTTACCGCAACGACACCAATAGCCTGGTCAACGGGAGAACCAGCCAGCATCTTGGCAACCTCGATAGGAAAGACGTGCGGCGCATACATCATTGGGGCCAAGTTACCGTGGATCTGCTCCTGGATAAATCCCTCCAAACCAGGAATGAAGTTGATGTCGAAGCCAAAGTTGTCACCGCCAAGAGGCTTGCAGACGTAGTCGATGGTCGGTCGTTCCAGGAAACACATTTCAACACGGTCGATGTGAGGGAAAGGGATTTGCAGCTTGATCTTGAGTCGCATAATACCAGAAAAGGCCATATCTTCGACAATGACGTCGAGTCCCTTGCTGATCATGGCCTTGCCAATTCGGATCTCGAGAACAATTTTCGGGTTGATCTTGCTCTTGAGCTGGCGAGAAGTCATATCGTCGGTGTCATTGGGGGTGAAGCTGAATTTCCAGTCCATCATGACAATGTCGTCCTCAGTCTTGGGGTAAGTCTTAACATGCTCCATGCGAGGAGGCTTAGTACCCAATGTGAAAGTCTTGAGCTTCAAACTGTCCAGAAATGAAGGGGTAGAAGAACTCAAGACTTGATCGACAGAGTTGATAATAGTCTGTGCAAGCACTGGTTGGTAGATAGGCCAGAACTTGACCATGAAGGAGTTGATCCATTCGAGGGATTCGTTGTCGTTTTCGAGTCTCCTGAGACCCATTTCGCGAGTGATGTCGTCTCGAAAGTTACGTCGTACTCTTCGTAGAGATGTTCGATAGTAAGTAGAGCAGAAGCCCATGACTATAATGACCCAGCCAAGCCCGCCACCAAAGACAGCGACGAGCCAGGAAGTGATACATGCGAATATAATCACACCCGTATTATGGTACCAATCTGGCTGTGTTAGCGACCCTTGTGCGCTTGCTTGGAGAGTTGTTACTTACCACCATACATAGTATCCGGAAGCTGTGACTCTACCCAAGTCGTGTGATCAAGCAAACTGTCCTGCGCGGTCGCATCGTCCTCTGGCCATCCCAGCCGGGGAGCCCATCCTGTTCTTGAGTATGGTACTTCTTCAGCTTCGGGATCGGCACCATCTGCTAGTGGTTTGCCTTGTTCGTCGCGAGCAACATCCAACACTCCTTCCTTGCTGGGTTCTGGTAGATCTTCGACAGGGCCGGTGCCGTCGTCGACGTCGGTGATTATAGCAGCGCCCTTGGGCCGTCTGCTCTGTTGAAACTCCGGTGGGATGGCCTGCGCAAGAGTGGTATTAGCTTGAAGTCTCGAGTAGAAGGAAGGAGGTGCGTACCGCCTTGGCTTGAGCTCTCTTCTGTTCTGGGCTAGCATCGGGGTCAAAGGTGAAAGCAGCGACACCAGCATTTCGAGATGCCTGAACGATCGACCTTTGGGCATCATCTGCAGTGACGTTGCTTTCAGGATCGGCGGCAGCTTCAACCACGCCCTGTTGCTTCAGCTCCTCAGCTTCTTTAGCGGTTGACATAATGTTGTGTCGAGCAGCGTTGCTGCGGTTGCCGCTGGAACGTGTTGCTATGAGAGGTCTGTATTATTCGCAGTCGTCAATTGGTGTGAATCGAGCTCTATAGGCCGTCGCGAAGCATTCAAGTAACGAGGCCGATTTTGAAGGACCCTCGTGAGGTCAGTCGTCGACCGAAGTGGTGCGTGCAAGGTTGCGATGCCTTGGTAGCTTGTAGCTGGCAAGTTGGCTTATAGCTCGCAGCTTGGACACGAGCTGAGCTAGGTTAGTTTTGGACAGTTTCCGTGCCTAGCTGGTGATACCAGCAAATGGAAGGCAGTAAAGATTAGGGAGAAAAGCAAAGGAAAGGAATAGAGAAGAGAATGAGAATGAAGGAGGGGGTAAATAGAAAAGAGGGTTAAGAAGGATGTAAGAGGCCAAGCCAAGTCGAAGGGATTGGGAATGGGAAGTGGAGGAAACCTGGCACAAGTTGACAACCTAGACATGGAAGACCAGGTCTGGTCTGGTCAGGTCAGGTCAGGTCTAGGCTATTGTCTACTACCTAGGTAGGTAGGTAAGGTATTGTGCTGTACCTAAGTTGGTGCAACCTGCAGCTGCACCTCCAGGCAGTGTTCGGTCCAAGGAATGGCTTTCTTCTAAGCTTTGAGGTGACCTACAGTACTTGCGCTGAATGTTGATCGACGACGCACAGGTCGGTGGATAAAACAGTACAAGTTGGATACTTTTATGAATATAGCTTCATGTCGCTTAGATTTGGTCACTTTCAAGTCACTTTCGCTAGTGGGAGGGAGCTAATTTGTGGCTCAGCAAAGGAAATTGAAGTCCATCCGGTCACTGTCAGGAGTACGGTACAACCTTTAAGACATTGGATTGATGGATTATAGTGGAGGTATCAGTGCTTTTGCCTACCTGAGGAAGAATAAGTTGCGATTGCGGGCCGAGAAAGCGCGGCAGAGTGGGTCACTCTTCACTGTAAGTTATGAGGATCCTACGATACGGGAACAATGAATGGATGACTGACATTTGGCCTCGATAAATTATTGGGGAGTGTCCAACAGTCTGAAACATTCGTCTCCTTGATCTCTATCTAACTCTTGCATTTGCTCGTGCCGTGCAGCTGCCCATTATATTTGTGTCACAGACAAAGACAATTTAGCTCTGGCATCCATATCTTAGTACCTAATAGTATAAGTCCTGTCTGCTGCATACGCTTACCGTCAAGGAAATCGGGAAGAGAGATTTATTTACAGCAACTTCTTGTTTCTGCAATTGTTCTAAGCGAGGTCAAGCCAAAGTCACCCCATAATATCGAGAAGCTAAATCCCCTCTCTCTCTCTCTCTCTCTTTGACTGTCAAGTTCCTTACCCTGCCAATGGTAGAGCTCCCTGCCTAGACCAAGCTAGAACAAAGTCAGACCCCTGTTGCGCTGAGCAACTGGACACGACCTACGTAATCGATGGAAGGGTAACCGTGAACGGTCTGGGGGAGCCCAGAGCTCGGTTTTGCTTGTGATGGGACTCCTAATCACTCCCTAGCAAGCCTAGCTCCCTCAGCGTGACAAGGGTCAAGGAACTGGGCCTGGATCGCGGGCTTCCAAGATCGAGGAAAGGTGTCTTGTTTTAGTTTAGGTCCCCGAAACCCCTGTTCCCTTGATCGCTAGCACCGCTGAGGTTACGTAGCTCGCAAGAATAGACTCTCAGCCCGTGTTCTGTATTCGCTCGCACTCAGTCCCTGTCGTGATAACTTCCCTTACATACAGTATTGTTCCATCGTGATTGACATAATATGAAACGTGCAAGATGAAACCCATTGCTGATACAAATTATAACAGGCGGTCTTCTTCTTCATTTTGTTCGATCCGTCTACATCCCAGAGATCTTTTTGTGAGTAACGGATGTTGTCTATATGATCGTCGTACTGTAGTGACCAATTGTTCACTGTTCCACTGCTTATCACTTTGCATTTCTGGCCTTCCCTTTCCTCCATCAGCTGCACCTCCATATTGAATGCACAGCCACACTATTTGACCTGAACGCTAAGAAATGCCTACTAAGCCAAGCCGCCAGAGGGATCCATCCCAATGAAATGCCGTGATTTCCTTATCCACTTTCTTATTGGGTCGATCATCTAGTTATTCCTCCAGCAGACTCTTTATGCTGGGACACATATTTCTTGACTGCACAAGTAACTCGTACACTATTACTATATATTACATTAGAAAGGTGGTAGTTGCTACTGATGACTGATAAATCTCTGTCGGATCTTTCCAGACTTGCTTTGAGATGAACATCGGTGTTCAAGAGTCGATAGACCTTCCTCAGAGCAGGAGCGGCCCTACAATATTCTCAACATAAGGTAGGTAGTGGCCTCGTAGCTTATACAAACAACAATCAACGACTCAAACAAATGCATCATGAATCATGTATATCAAAACGTAGAATGTGTGCAGTTATATGAGAAACCATCTAGTCTTGTCCATTACTGAAGTCTTCTTTTTTTTTTTTCTTTCTTTTTTTCCCCAAGGTCATTCTTTAACTATCCGACAAAACCTTTCATCGTGAACGAATATGGAAGTGTCATACTCATATTCTTATCTGTAAGCCAACATGATGCGCTTGTGGCCTTTAGCCTGGCGCCGACCGCTACCGGTAAATAATCTTGAATTTCATGATTTTTCTAAGTGCCTTTACTAAGACATGTCAGATCAGTCTGGCGGTTCGATTCATGACCCTTCGACTTTTCACAAAGAGCCATCGCCTACTGCAGCCGACAAGTAGTAAGTCTGCTTTCGTTCTATCTCCACAACAAACAAAGATCGCAGAGCTCTGTGCTGTTCAGAATGTTGTGGTATCGGCCAGGCCTGGGTCTGGTAAAACGGCCACGATAGAAGCCATTGCGGCGGCTCACCCGGATAAATGAATCGGAAGCATTCTCTTCTCGAAAAGGCTCCAAAGCAAAACCTCCCGTCGCCTTAAAAAATATCACAATAGTGACGTTTTTACCTTCCATGGCATAGCTGGGAAGCTTCTCAAGAGAGTTATGCCGAACGACAGGGAACTCGTCAGGCTACTATGAAAGGTTAATCGTAACCGCAAGCTTCCTTTGTGGACTTCTATGCCCTTTGACGTTATAGTCCTAGACGAGTTCCAAGACTGCAACCCAGAAACCTTTTGGCTAGTTACTTCCTTTCTTCAATCTAATAACATCGCAAAACAAGGAAAGCCAGCACATATTGTCGTACTTAGCGACGAGCGTCAGTCAATCTATCGTTTTCGCGATGCTAATCCTCGATATCTGACCCTGGCCCCCAAGATACTAGGCCCAATAAGCCCCTATCCTTTCACTAAGGTTCAACTAGGGAAAAGCTTTAGATTGCCCTTGCCGACAGTCGATTTCATCAACCGTGCATTTCTAGGCGGAGAGGGGTATATCTCAAGCTCAAAGCGTGGTCCAAAACCGATTGTCCTAAGATACAATCTTTAGGATCGTTATACGTTAGCGGGAAAGCTATCCCCCATAATAAATCATTACGGACCAGAGAATTATGCCATTATAGCGCCTTCTATCCGAACCAAAGGGCCTCTCCAAGATCTAACAAACACACTGGCTCAGGTTCATAATATTCCTATATCAATACCTACCGATAACGACGCACCTCTTGATGATCAAGTGATCAGTGGGAAGATATGCATCTCCACTATTCACCAATTTAAGGGGCGTAAGCGTGAACTAATAATACTTCTTAGTATAGACTCTTCTTATTTTAAGTATTTCGGCCGCGATTTGCCCGATTCTAAGCTCCCAAACGAAGCTTTCGTGGCTCTAACACGTACTCTAGAACAGCTTGTCTTGTTACACAACGAAGATAACACCATATTGCCTTGCGTATCGGTTGATACTTTGTATGAAACGGCTGAGGTTGTAAATATGACAAATAACAAAGTACATATCCCACCACCTGACTTACCTGGTCGACCTCTAGAGCTTGGGCTTCTTCTTCCAAGGTCTTATGGTGTTCGTGACATGACCCAATACATCCAAGCCGATGCTCTTAATAAAGTAGTCAGGCGCTGTCTGCTTATCAAATGGGTCTCGTCGCATCTGCCGGGCCACAAACGCATCAACATATAAAATGTGGTCACTTCAGACACACAAAAGGGATTTTTTGAATCTGTAAGCGACATAAACGGCCTTATCATTGCCGCATCCTTGGAGCTTAAAACTGCAGGAACTTTAAAATCTCTAGAAGTAGGCCAAGATGATGTCAACAAGAATATGCCTACCCTTCCCAAGCGATTAGCCCCTTAGCTTTGCCGCCATGCTTACAAATATAAAGCTAAGCTATCTGGCTATCTACCGCGCGTGATTCAGATAGAACACCACAAGTTTAATTGGATCAGGCACAAGGACCTTAAGCTTACTCGGCATCGACTTGACAACAAGTTAGCAGAACCTTCCGGACGTTTGGAGTTTAAGGTCGAGATGTCAGATCAGTTCCACGTTAATAGTCAGACAACCCATCTCCTTAGCCAAGCAGATATCATTACATCTTGCTCTAACAACAAGGACGGCAAGAGTGATAAGACCATCTGGGAGATCAAGTTTATTTCAGAACTAACCAACAAACATATCATTCAGGCTTATGTATATGCCTATCTATCGAGTTCAAAGTCTGGGAAACTACCACATATCATATTATACAATGTGAGAGACGGGGACAAGCGCGAGATCACACCGCGCAATAGACTAGCTGGGTTGAGAAAACTGGCTATAAGTGTTCTTCGACTACGGTACACTGCTTCTGGGGAGGTCTCATACGAAGACTTTATCAAGGGTTGTACAGAAACTACGCAAAAAGTGATGAACTTGGGTAGTGGTAAAAATGAGGGATGATTACTTTTTCGCAATCAGCTGAATATCTGGGACAAAAGTTACTTGCTGAGTTTACCACGACGGATATATTGGATGTCGCTCTCCATAGAATTGTTCATAGAAAATCTCTACTTACATCAGAAATCTTAGAATGAGCGAAGCTTTTGTAACAAGATAGTTGGTTATTGTCCTCCAACACCATAGCACGGAATTGAATACTTTGAGATCTACTTGACAAGCCACATATGATGAGTAGATATTATAGAGTATAGTCTAGATAAATGGGACACAAGAAAATGACCATGTCATCGGTAATAAACGCAATGTTAAGACGAAGCAACCTAACGAACTTGACACATTCCAGGCTATTCCCCTCGACCTGGGTTCAAGGGTTTACGTCGTGTAGTTCAATATGGACAAGGATTCATCTCATCGGCAGTACCGAAGAATGCAACTTCAGGCGGACGATATCAAGAAACATGTTTTCGAAAATAAGCTGCCACAAAGTTTGTTCTTTCTATTAATGTCATTCCAATACTGTAATTCTCATTTCATAGTGGAGTTAAATAATCCTTTCTGTATTGATCGTCAAAAGATCCCATATCCTATTCCCGACTCTTGCAACGAATGAAAGGCACAGTGGCTTGACGCTCACTTAATTCTAAACAGCATGAAAGACGCTGACAACAACCTGACCCTAGATCCGTTACGCCATTTCCCATATGCAATACTCCCCTCGTCAAGAACCATGACCTTTAAAACCCTCGACTCTTGACATGATCTTAATACCCAAAGCCATCATGCTGATGAACGGGACACCGTCCCGGGTGCTTGACGAACCATGATGAGATGCACGCCCGATGGAATCGACACAAACACTCTAACCGTGCCATGGGAACTCCGACTGTAAACTCCTCTAAACAAATGGTGCACTCTGCGTCGTCGATGCAGTCCTTCTCGGTGGCTACGTACGTATACATGCCTGTCCGACGAGGGGCAACCGGTGCTCCACCTTCTCCACCGCGGGGTGTGCCATACGTGCTATGCGTCTGAATGCACGTAGTAATGTGAGACTCACGTAGAGCTTCTGCATTGGGAAGACTCTGGGATGGTAACTCTCGATGACAGATGGGGCACTCGTCTTCCTCAGCAATTTGAGGAGTGGGTGGTAGCGCTCGTTGCCTCGATGACGACTCTCCTAAAGAACTATATCGTTCTGGGTATGAGGATGGAGAGGCAGCCTGAGCACTCGAGAGGAAACGCTCGATAGGTGTCTGATGCGCTCCGCTTCGTCTCCTGTGAGAAGTGCTAGGAGAGGAACCGGATGAAGCAGAGCCCTAAAGAAAACTGTTAGCAGCTGACACAGATTTAGGAAGCAAATGAAAAATACCATTGTGACACTCCTCATCCGTGGAGAGAGGTATCGATATGGGTCACCGCTAGTGCCTGGAGCAAAGACGGCCCCATGTCTATTCGACGATTGTAATGTCCCATAAGCATCGCCAATACTGCTTCGTGACCTGTTATGAGGAGCTCGTGGTGAAAGAGTAGCCTGCGGCCCCGGACTCTGTGGCGGTGCTGTATTCGGGTCGGGAACACATGGGTTGCAGAGCCTTACCCGCTCTCCTCCTGACATATCGTTCACGTCGAAATATCCAGCTCCAAGCCCGTCTATGAGGAGGGACTGATGCATGGCTGCTTCGGAACCTGGGGGCCTGACAATATACTGGTGCGGAATTATGATCCTGTGCGGCGAGCAGGAGTTGCAAACAACTCTTCCACATTTCCTGTTATGGTAAGTATATGGCCAGAAGCTTTTTGGGGCGTACCGGCTTACCTGCAATGATGCTTGCGCACAAAGAAGCTAAACTGAGTATGACAAATAGGACAATATGTCACTTCGTTATCCGGTTGCCATCTAGGCCGTTGCGAATCTGAAGATACCGACTGTCGAGCGGATCGGGGAAGAGGGGGCAGAGCCTCTTCTAGAGGTCGAAGTGACGGTAAAGGTGCATCCATCCTTTCGCGAGATGGTGTCGCATATGTTCGTTGAGCTCTTTGCGTATTTGTTGCGCTTGAGCTTTGACTGGGCCTATGACTATGCTCTGGATGCTCGGAAGGAGAGGTTGGAGGTTCGTGTTGCTCAGACCGCCTATTTTGAGAACTGCTCCCCGTGTCGTTCACTTCGTTGTTTTGTTGGGTGCCTGTGGGTTGCTCTGGCTCTTGAACAACTGCCGTGCTAGCATCGTCGTCTGCGCTGGGAGTTGGGTCACTTGTAGCGGGTGTAGCGTCTCTATCATCGTCCGCTTCGTTGGTGGGGGTGATCTGCATATTCTCTTCCTCATTTCCCCCTCGCGCAAGCTCTTCGTCTGAGAAACGAGATGTCTGTTCGTGGGTCTGCTCTCGGTCGTTATCTGGAGGAGGTATCTCGGTCGAGTGGGAACTGTGGATGGATTCTTGATCTGCCTCGCCATTCTCTGATAGGTTCCGCTCTACGGTATGGGATGGACAGTCGAAATATCGCGAACATTCTTGGTGGTGAAATCGAGATGTTTGCCATGGGCATATCGGTTCTTGGTCATCATTGTGGTCGTGATCGTTCTGGTTGTGTTCGCGTTGGCTGTCGTCGCTATTGATCGAACGCGGGCTCTGGGAATTGCTCGACATGGGAGCGCTGAAGTCTCCTGCAGATTCAGAGCCTAAATGGCCTGAAGTACCCGACGGGCTGGCCATAGTAGCTCATCAGGACTCAGCTGCTGAAGAGGGAGTTGTTCGGTAGCTGTATGGCTTCGTTTAACGCAACATGGAATGTTATATATGATCGTGGGCTGCTCGGCTGGGAAAGTTCGTGGGTGTAGGAGAAAAGGATTCAAGGTTCGAATGCGGTGATTGATGGTAGGTTTGTAGTTTAGTTGAGTTTATTCCCTGTCCTGGAAATGCGATTAGGAAATGGTTGGTTAAAGGTAAACTCGCATGATGCATGATAGCCAGGATCTAATATCGAGGGGGAAATAGAGCAGTCCAATAATCAAGTAGATACGAACCTTTAAGTGGCGAAGAAAGCAGGGGTGACTAAGGGTCGTATAAAAGGAAACAAGTAGAAGGATCTTTTTAGAAATGATGCGAGTCAAGTTGAAATGCTGTAATATTATCTCTTCGTGAAATGGGGAAAGTTGACTGTTCCGAGTTGAGTTTGGACTCTGGAGATGGCACCTTCAAGGGCCCTGGGCTGGCTGGCTGGCTGGGCTCAGGTTAGTAGAGTACCTAGGTAGGCTTGGGTTTGGGCTTGGGCTTTGGCTTTCCATGACTGCCCGGGGCTTGACTTGAACTGGGCTGGACTGGGCTGGTGAGTGTTTGAGGGACCCGACCGTAGCTCGAGGGGCTGCCCGTCCGCAAAAAGTGGAGGCGCTACTCATTCGCCCACGCGATCACCCTTGCATCACCCCCTCCAAACCTCCAAACCTCTAACCTCAGTTGGCCACTCTCACACTAGAAGAGTTGCTTATCAGGTGGACACTTTTTTTTTTTTATTAACCTAACTTGACGTTAGATCTATCAGGGACTGTACCCTTTATCACTGCCTAGTCAGTGTTAATCAATCCAATCTTACTGTATTATTGGACGTTCGCAGGTCATTAACTACCCCAGACAGAGAAAGACCCCCTTTCCTGTCCTTACCCTATATCTCCAGATTATTAGGTACCTAGAAGGTCTCACTTCATCACTTTAAACTTCCTCCTCCCAGATCTTCTGGCAGCTCAACTCCATTCACCATCACTGGCTTACTCGCCTGAAGAACAAATATCATCCGAGCCCACTTCACTTGATCAACATTGACCCATTGGTGGATTGTTCCACGTTGGATTGCCACATCCCCTCGCTTCATCATGCGACTCTCGCCTGAGTCTAATACTAGTTTCATTTCACCCTGGAGCACGACGCCGTAGTCTATACTCTCAATGTTCGATGTATATCTCCTGCACCTGGCGGGAAATCGACGAAGCGAAGAACTGATCTCCCAGGAACAGCGAGTCCTGGAGGGTTTGTGATGTAGTTCCGATATGTCTTGATATTAGCATTGCGTGTAAGATCAACAAGGAACCCCTGAGTCACGTAGCCAAGATAGAAATTGTAGCTGGTCAGATTTGCTGTAGGCATTTCATCGCCAAGTTGAGTGTCGAATATAGCTTTCCCATCGTCGTTGTGTCTAGTGATGAACCGCTTCGGTATAGGTAGTTGATGATCTGCCATAACTTGGTGAAAGAGGAAAGATAAGTATGCCCAGGATATGAGAAAACGAATGTAATGACGACTGTTCATTACAAATGAAAGTTGCGGCCTGATAGATAAGCGTTATTCTTATGTGAGAAGGAAGAGTCTCTTCTTATAGTGACAATTCCCAGATCCAAGTCCAATATAAGGTCTCGGGAACCGCAGTTCATGCTGCATACACGATGTTTTTGTTCATTTAATGACGCCCTTGTTATCATGTCTCTCAAATAACCAGTTAGAAGCCATGATGACTTCTGAATTGAGGCACGGCTTGCTGCATATGTTGTAATTCACTCGGGTTCCGACCACAAAAATGAGTCGGCTTCGGTTTGCTTACCATCGCCACCTCAAGCTATTGTAGCATTTAATAATCCGCGTGATATTGACTTGAGGAAATCACCCCACGATCATAGTTGGCGTTTTCCACTTGTTCACCAAGTAAGCTCTGGCAGTGAGTAGTTTTTACCAAGCAGCCTTCTCAGTGTGATCTCTCGAGACTCTAATGTCTCACCGTTCTAAGTCACTGTGCTCATCGACTCGGAGACTGGCTTCGGAATTCTCTTGCAAATAATTATTCTTATCCAATCTCATGCCAGTATGTTTTATTCTCGCAGTATATGGGAATTGAAGAGTCAAATATAAGTTTCTGTTGAAACTTCTCAATGAGACAAGGTGGATAAGGACAGCCACTGGACATTGGATCACCGAAGAGACAACTCAAAGGTATTCTCTATATAACGGCAACCCTGTTGAATACACTCAAGGTCAAGACGAAAGTTATCTGCGAATGGATTAGGAGATGCAGGAACTCTTGGTACCCAGCTAGAGGTCATATGAACACAAATAACCTTGTTCGCAAACATAACTCAGTTAGACTTATTCTTATACATGTATTTCTTGAAATTTGTTGAACTGATCCTGGCCTGTACTCGAGTCAGAACATGGTCAAGCATGGCTGTCTTAGTAGGGAAGGTCGGCTCAAAGTTCTCTTGAAAAGTTTTGCACCTCGACATCGAGGCTTGAATGCAGAGGAGTTCCAGTTCAGACTTGCCCATATGGTCACAAGACTGTAGTGTTCTATGTGACACAGGATGTGTTGTGAAACTCCAACAGAACCCATGATCTCTGATCTAGCTAGGAAGGTCACACAAATTAAAGAGGCAAGACTGGTTAATGGTTGGGACGTTTAGCACCAATGAGGACAAAATCGGCGATTCTTTCCTCTGTTATCTCTGATCTCTAGTCTCTAGTCTCAACAAGGAGAAGAGACAATAGAAAGAAACGGCGCTACTGTATGCATTACGTGGACTGACAAAATGAGGTATTCGCGTCTCGCCCTGGCTCATCTATTTTACACCAATAACACTGAGGCTGTTGGTGTTGATGCCATTAGAAGTTGACGTATGCAGTGTGGAAATGGCATGAGCCGACATCGCAATATTAAACAAGAGTCTTGGCACGGCTGCATCGGCCTCTTGAAGTCGAGGTTGGGGTGTTTCAGGAGATTGGGGGGTCTCTTACGAAGCTTGTTCTCACACGTCCTGATGGATCAGGATCAGATACTCTAAGGTTATGATAGCCTCAGCAATTGGACAGACAATTTAAAAATGAAGGAAAAAAGGGCGACGTATGCATTTCTGACGAGAACGTAATAGTTTCATGACGGATCATTTTGTGTATGGGGCAGAGTACGTATGCACTCAGGTTGTTAGTGTAGTTACTACTACTACTGTCCCATAGCTCGATTTTTGGTGTGGAAAAATCCGTCTCTATTCCATACTTAACCCTTGCTACTGTGCACACGCTGACGACGACAGTGAACGAAAACCCTTGGACGTTAACTGAAAAGCTTTGACTATTCGGCCTAAAACAAATCGGCTCCGACATTGAAGCCGGAGTTTGACCAAAAAGAGGGATAGACTTAATCATTAGGCTTTGTTCAGCTGAAAATGTGACGTTGATTGAAACGTTGAAGACTTCTCTCAATATTACGTTAATCGTCATTCAATTCAATCCTTGTACTAGCACTAACACTAGCTCAGACTTATCAGTTAAGCAGCCAATCATTTATTTCATGCCTCAAACTTCCCTTTTGTCAATGATACCTACCCAATTCTCTACCAGCCCAGCGACTTCAGTATATCCGTCGCAATACCCGAGCGCATGCTAATAGGTAGGTTCTGTTTAACTAGGTACCTATAGCCCTACAGCAACTGCCGTTTATCTTCCATCTATCTACCTTAAAAAGCTTAATACATTTTTATTTTCCTACGCGAAAAAACGATCCTTTCACTTCATTTCTTTGTTCAAGTAATGTCATAATTGGGCATACACAATTACAAGCTTTTCTCAGGCTTGTAATTGATTCCAACGAGTTGTGCCATGGCTGGTCCTTCGCCCTCGTCCTCGAATCTCTCTCACAACATCGATCGTTCCCAATCAGATTCAATTTCATCGTATACTTCTCCCTCGTATCCACCACCACCACCCCCTGCACCTTCTTCTACATCCACAGATCTCACGAACATCGCAACACCTGCCAACAATGCTGAAAAGGGTCCTCAACTCTACGTCTGTGGCCATTGCGGGCGGCGCTATTCAAGACCAGAACACCTTCAGCGTCACGTCCAGACTCATACTCTAGGCCGTCGTTTTGCGTGTGGAATCTGCGGAAAGACGTTTGCACGTGCCGACCTGAAGAAACGTCACGAGACAAATCATGAAAACGACGACTCTAAAAAGCGACGACGTACTACCACTGCTCTCAACTCCGGGCGGGTTACTCATGCTTGTAAAGCTTGCGCTGCTGCGAGGGTCAAATGTCAAGAAGAGAAGCCTTGCCAACGATGCACTCGTCGCGGCTTGGCTTGCGTTTCGTCCGAGGCAGGTTCTGCAGCTGCCATGAATCTGGTACACTTATCTGCCAGCGCGAGATCCCATTCGCCTGCTGAGGAGGAGTACGATAGTGGCCCAACCAATGCTTCTGGTCCAACATCTTTCCCTGCCGATCAAGCGTCGCTGTATGGACAGACAGCCCAATGGCAATCTCAATCCCAATCCAGATCTGTCATCCCTAATGCTGGACATCTCACCAAATCCGAGCCCGGCTCTTCTACTCAGCCCGAAGCGGACCAGCTTCCTTTTTGCGACTTTCTACGGGACGTCTTATACGAGCAGCAGTATGACCAGCCAGCTAGAGTACCCGATAACCAAGGCCTTGCCGTTCTGGACTTCTGCAACGACACCAACATGGAGCTTTCTGATATGGACTTTGGGCTACTGGATACCTGGAACACAGGTGGAATGGGGGTGCCCAACACGGCACTAGCTCAACAGGAGACACCCAAGCCAGATAGCTCTGCTGATACGGCACATATGAATATGCGACAGAACCTCGTTACAGCTTGGGACGTATCACCCTGGCGATGGGATCCGGTGGCAAAGGACAATGCTTTCGGCGAGCAAGGCAACCTGCCGGTATCGAGAAAGGATGTGGCATCCATACAAGCTCAAACTTCGAAAGGGGGTCTCAGAAGGGTCATTGACCAAAAGTTGGACTTTGCTGCTCGTGATGGTGTCTTGGCACTTGTTTTAGGCGCTTGCCAACCTGATGCCATGTTAAGTCGTATTTCCGGGTCATTCCCTTCAGCAGATCTTTTGGATACTATGCTACACGTCTTTCTCAACTCACACACAAACCAAGTGTCTGAGTATATACACTTTCCCACTTTCAAGCTCAATGAGCAGGAACCTGAATGGATTGCCGGAGCTGCGGCGGCTGGAGCTGTACTTACTCCCATACCGACACTACGGAAGTTTGGTTACGCTCTTCAAGAATCTGTCCGTATGTATTCACAGAAGCGTAGTGATATCGAGGAATTGCTAATGGTTTTTTTTTTTAAGGAATTGTTATGCCGAGAAGAGTATGTACCTGCATATGTAATTTCACTGAATGACTTTCTGACCATTGCAGTTTGAGGAAAACAACGAATCGATTCTGAACATAGGCCTGATCCAAGCTGTTGTTCTCGGCCAAGACACCGGTCTCTGGAGCGGCAATCGACGCAAGATGGAGATTGCAGAAAGCCACGTCAACATCCCTGTCACGGTACGAAAAGCTGCTGCCGGTATTAGATCCTTCAACTAAAAACATATAGATGATGCGATATCGTGGCAAATTTCAACGCTCTACATATCCTATGCTTTCAGTTACTGTCGCCGATGAGGGTGCCAATCTGGAGCAGAAATGGCGGACCTGGGTTGACATGGAGAAATGGAAACGGTGAGCACTCATACTAGAAAGGCCTACTGTTTTCTCCAGCTACTGACTGCATGATAGTTTCGTCTTCCATTTGTTCCTCCGAGATAGCCAGCAGTCGATGACAGCTCTGACCAACCCCATGATGTCATATGCTGAACTTACACTTCCCCTTCCCGCCTCGAAAGAGCTTTGGTACGCCAAAACAGCAAAGGATTGGAAACACGCATACTTGAGACGAGAAGCTGGTCATGTAAAGCGAGCTCCTTCGGTTGGCGATCTGTGTCACGATCTGAACCTCCTTGCGGAAAACCGACATCGACTGGACGTGCAATTTTCGGCAGCGATCTATCTCCAAGCCTTCTGGCTCCTGGTTTTGGAATACAGAAATTTGTGCTCAGCATACAGGACACGATCCTACATCCAGGACACATATGGAGGAGATAATTCATTGCTGGATGCACGCCGGCGCCAGCTTCTACAAGACTTGCAGACTTTCAAGACGACGACCATGAACTGGCCAGAGATCACAGCACAGGAGCGACTCCTACTCAATCAGCTTATTATGGCACTGCATATATCCATGGACGATCTGCAACTCTTTGCGGGTAAGGAGGGAGACGAACAGGCACATCGAGCATTCCCTGTACTACAGCAGTGGGTTGAAAGTGCTGAGTCTCGGGCAGCTATATGGCATGCTGGCCAAGTTCTCCGGTTCGCGAAGCTCTTTCCTTCAGCACAGTTGAAGAACTTTTACGCTGTCGGAGTACACCATGCGGCACTGGCCATCTGGACGTATGGCGTGATTAAGAGGGCTGGCAACGGACAAGGCCTGCCTTCTCAGCAGGAGAAGATATACGTGGACGGGCCAGAATCGATGAGCATACAGAGGTACATCACCTTGGGGCAGGGACTTCCAGTCGTTCGAGGGCCAAGCAGCCGCAACGGGGCTTCTGAGGCGTCGACTGAAAACCCAAAAGCAGGAATGGAGGTTGTCCACGAGATTCTGCAGGCCAACTTTGGAAGCGCAAACAATATGGCGCCTGCGATTGTGGAAAACCTGTGTGTCTTGATACGGCAGCTTGGTAATGTAGCGTGGGCAGTTGGACTGGGATAAAAGCAATTAGATATGTGATAGATATACCCTCAAAATAATATGGGTTGAGTACCTACCTGATTTAGACGGGACTGCTATAATACCATGAATTAAAAAGTCCAAGTTGCATTAACCCATGGCGTTAGCTTCGACGGCCCAACCGGGAGCTAAATACACGAGAGAGCTTGAAAGCGGTGGTGACGTTATTCCTCAAACATACACTTTGATTTATTGTTCCTGTCGATCATGACCATATCCTATTGAGAACTCTTATGAGTAAAACGAACAGTGCATTTCGCATCCTTCACATGCTGACGGTCGTTTTAATTTATCTAGTCGCTGTGGCTGCATTATTTGACTCAAGCCTGATACACAATCCAGCGTGGCTGAACGAGCGTTAACCAATCCTATCGCCCACGTTGTCTACTCCCAACTCACTTCCAGCTACCTTTGATAGTTTTACACTTCCTTCAAAGATGTCGTCTCAAGATACCTCAACGGCCCTTGTGGCGACAACAACTGTCATATCGACTGTTGTCTTTCTCGCTGTCGCTCGTGCACTCCTCTATCCCGTTCAGCCCAAGACCATCCGCAATCCGCTCAAGCTGGGCGCTTATGATAAGGTCAACGCTAACAAGGTCAAGAATCTTGTATACCAACCCGATCAGTTTCCAGGTGCTAGAGATGTTGAGACTCCGGTAAATAACGAACATCTTGCTAAAAATGATTGGGGCTGTGCTTACTCTGTGGTAGTATGGAAGTATTCGCGTCTACGAGTTTGGTCCTGAGGATGGGGAGAAGGTCCTTTTTGTCCATGGGATTAGCACGCCCTGCATTACGCTCGCTCCCATAGCCCTTGCGCTCTCCAAGCGAGGCTATCGTGTGATGCTCTTTGTAAGACCTGTAACTACTTCAACTATATTTCTCAACTGACATGTTCAGGATCTCTTTGGCCGTGGCTTCTCAGACGGTGTGGCCGACATTCCCCACGATGCCCGCCTCTATGTCTCCCAGATGCTTCTTGTTCTAGCCTCCAGCCCCCTCGCTTGGACAGGCAAAAATGCCTTCCGACTTGTAGGCTACTCTCTCGGCGGTGGTATTGCTATTCACTTTGCGAATGCTTTCCCAAACCTCGTGCGTGATCTGGTTCTCCTCGCTCCGGCAGGTCTTATCCGTGCCGCCTCCTTTGGCCGCGTCTCCCGCTTTCTCTTCGTCTCTGGTCTTGTTCCTGAGCGTATTCTGGCCGTAGCAACACGCAGTCGTCTCCAGAAGCCCATCGCTGCCTCAGCAAAGCCGCCGCCCGTGACATCCGCCGAATCTGTCACCACGCCGCCTCTCAACGTCGCCGAGGCAGAAGTGGTCCCAGCATCGGGCACAGCCGTTACGCCGTTGGAGAAGCGCGTTATGGAGTACGTGCGCTGGATGGTTACCAACCATCATGGTTTCGTCCCAGCTTTCATGTCGAGTATTCGATTTGCGCCTCTGATGGATCAGCATGAGGCTTGGGCCAAGCTGGCCAATCGTGCTCCTGGTACTACAGCCATTCTGTTGGCCAGATCTGATGAGATCATAAACCTAGAGGACTACCGTCGCGATGCGCTGTCTCTCATTGGCGGCGAACAGCATGTGCGTTGGCGTGTTCTACCAGGTAGCCATGATTTCGTCATGACTCACCCCCAGGATATTTTGAGAGAGATTTTCGACATGTGGAATACAAAGGCATGAGTAGGTGCACAGTGTCCTTGATTTAATGTTAAGACTTTTTGGTTTATCTCACAAGTTCAGATGCAGCCTCGAATTTATGAACAGAGATAGCATGGGCTAGGAGTTGGGCTATTAGGAGTCTTGATATCGTCTATGTACCCCATATTTCGAGGGCACATCTAGAGTAGAGAGTTGTGAATGTGAAGAAATCCATACACATTTTCTGTTTGCGTCGGGTTGAAGCCACATATCCTCCTGGATCCCGTTTAACAAATAGGCTTCCTAACGGTCCAGGGCCTGACTTTGACACTGTAGATAAAGTTAGCGGCTCGAACATTGCTGTAATTGTTAAATAAGAAGCACTTACCATATGCCAATATACGCCACGCTTCTTCAGCAACTCTACATGGCTGCCTTGCTCCAGTAACTGTCCGTCTCCTAGCACAAAGATGACATCCGCATTCTGTACTGTAGCCAGTCGATGTGCCACCACGAGCATTGTTCGTCCCTCACTGGCTCTCTCAAACGCCGCCTGCACTAACTTTTCGCTCTCCGAATCAAGTGAACTTGTGGCTTCGTCAAGTAGAAGAACTTTGGGGTCGCGAATAAGAGCACGAGCGATTGCCACGCGCTGCTTCTGACCACCTGAAAGAGACACACCACGGGAGCCGATGCCTGTATTATATCCGTCTGGTAGGGAGACGATGAAGTCGTGGATTGAGGCGTCGCGGCAAGCTTGATGTAGCTGCTCATCTGTAACTGACGAGGGATCGACGCCAAGTAGAATGTTCTCTCTCAGAGTGCCCTGGAAAAGTGTGGCTTCCTGGGCAACGAGTGAAAAGTACTTTCGGTACTCATACAGGTTGATATCCGTGGAATCTTTTCCATTCAGCAAGATCCGACCCTTGTCTAGATCATAGAATCTGCTCCAGTTAGCTTTCATCCCACGAGATGCTCAATATCTCTCTATCTCTTACCTCTCCATCAAAGACACAATCGACGTTTTGCCACACCCGGACGCTCCAACAAGAGCCGCAAACTGCCCCTTCTCAATCTTGAGACTCAGTCCTTTGAACACAGGTGTGCTTCTGGTTGGGTACTTGAAGTGAATGTTGTCTAGCTCAATCGACATTCCGCCATCAGTATCTGGAATCTCTTGTGAGGTAGAAACCTTATCCTGAGGCCGGCTTTCTCTCATCTTCAGGATACGGTCAGCAGCGGCTGAGCTAAGGGCAGCATTTGGACCGAAGCCAAGAGCTTGTCCGGCTGCTTCACTACCGTTTGTGATCGCCACTACAAGATTGTTAGCAAGAGTGAAGAGTCCGGGAGCGTCAGGGAACGTTGGCTATAAACAGTCGAGGGTGGGCATGACCAATAAGGCAGTCTACGATGCACGACCAATAATCGCCAAAGGAACACTAGGGAATAAAATATACTTACTGAAGCAGACGAAAAATGCAACGAGACCAATCTCATATCTAGAAAGCAGGCGACCTCCCCACCAAAAGTTGAGCGCTTGACATGCCATGCTGGCGCTGTCAGAGAAGCCGAAGAGTATGCTCACCCATCTGGCCTTCTTATATGCTGAGACAACGTGTTCACTGAGCAGATTCTGGTACCGCAAGCAAATCGATTCCTCCAGAGTCAGAGAAGTGACAGTCCTGAAAGCTCCAATCGATTCAGATGCAAACTTTGAGCTTTCCGCGAAGACGTCGTTATTCATCTTTTCAAATGCCAGTTCGTATTTGAAGCGCCAATAAGCCGACATGATCATCACAGGCAAAACGACGCAGCACGAAACAACAGCTAGTTTCCAAGTGTGCGCAAAAGCGATTGCGACAGCCCCTGCCACATTGAAGAGAGCAACGAAGACGCTCGCCATGTTCAGTCCCATCATCTCTTCCAACTGCTTCGGATCTGTTCCTAATCTGGACGATATTGTTCCATGAGAATGATCTTCGTGGTCGAAAAATGATGTTTTCTGGAACATAACAGCATCAAAGTACTGTTGTTGATACTTGGCTCGGACGGTCGCTGACATGCGAGTTGCCACAAAGATCACAACAAAGTAACTAACTCCTATCCCCACTGCCAGGACAACAAACATCAAAGCCCAGAAGTTGCTTTCAGAAAGGTCTGAATCAGTCCCGATATAGTTGAAGGAGACGATAATTTTGCCAAAGATCCAAGCCTGCAATGGCACTCCAGACCCGACACAGGCGGCGGCGAAGAGAGTGAGGGCAAATGCTGGGTAGATGTTTTTGCTTTCAAGGAATAAGCGGCCAAAACTTGCGAAAGGACTTCCCTTCTTTGCTTTGGCAACCTCATCGATCATTTCAACCTCTGAAGCTGCAACGCTCTGAACATTTGCAAGTACTGGCTTATCCTCAGGTTCAACAGACTCATACCCGGCCTCAGTAGGCTCTCCGAGCGATAGCGACTGGGCGTGAACAAGACCGGAGTAGACACCACCATCGACAGAGATGAGGCTATCGTGTGTTCCTGATTCCACAACCTTGCCTTTCTTCAAAACAATGATACGATCGGCTTTCTTGATCGTGGACAGCCGATGAGCTATTGTGATAGTAGTTCTGTTCTTAGCGACTCTGTCAAGTGCTGCTTGGACGATGCGTTCACCTCGTACGTCGATAGCACTGGTGGCCTCGTCCAAGATCAGGATACTGGGCTTTCGTACGATAGATCGTGCAATGGCCAGTCGCTGTCTCTGGCCGCCCGAGAGCTTAGCACCACTATCTCCTACGAGCGTTTCGTATCCCTTTTTAAACACATTAGCACAACCTTCAACGGCTAAAGGAAACTCACATCAGGTAGCCTGTCGATGAATTCATCGGCAAAGGCTTCTCGGCACGCATCCCTCACCAACTCCCTTTTCTTCTCTTCAGATTCATCTGCCCATGGTGTTCCAATCAAGCCAAAAGCGACGTTATTGTAAATCGTGTCGTTGAACAGGAATGGCTCCTGTTGAACGAGTCCAATTTGCGACCTCCACCATTTAAGTTCGATGTCATCCAAGCGCTGGCCCGATGTGGTGATACTTCCACGAACTTCGATAGGAGGACCTGTTTCTTCGGGTTCTGTTTCAGCCGGGGTTGCCAGATCATCATCTTCCTCACTTTCGTCTTTCTTCTTCTTCTTTCCGCCTTTTTTATCCTTTTCTATAACCTTGGCCAGAACGTGCTGGTCTTGTAAAGTGTACCACCTCTGAATTAGCCCAACAATTGTGCTCTTGCCAGATCCAGATGGTCCCACTACAGCGTTAATCTTTCCGGCTTCTATACGCAGGTCGAGTTCGTCCAGTACTTTAACATGGGGCCGGCTTGGGTATGCGAATGTGACACCTTCAAAGACAATATCCTGTGTCGATGACACTTGAGGCTCCTTCAGATGCCCTTTCTGTGGTTGGGGTGCGTCAATAACGACGAAAAACTCGCAAGCCGCAACAGTAGCTTTTCCAACAGCAAGAAGTGGTGTAGATGTTCGTTCCAGTGAGAGCACTACAATCATCACAGAGAGCAGTACGCTAAATTCGTGAGCATAAGATAACCTGGAAGTCAGTGGATAGATAGACTTACACGAGGACATCTCCAACATTGTCCAGTCTACCCTCAGAATATGACTTTGCGCCATACCAAAAGCAGAGTGCAAATCCGGCATACAAACCGAAGAACTGTTTGTGTCAATAGATGCAAGATGCTTCTCCAGTACAGAAGACTTACTACAAAGCCAAGCTGGCCGCCGATGAGGGGAGAAAGGAGTTTGCCATGCTGCCTTGTCTCTTCCACAAAAGCAGCGTATTTCTTGGAAATACGTGATTCTGCGCCGCAGGCTGCCACCATTCTAACACTCGCCAACGCTTCACTAGCAACAGCACCGGCTCTGCCCTCGGCCTAAGCTTTGGTCAATAAAGTAACAATATTAATTAGGGGAGGGAGGGTGGCAACCTTAGTGAGGAGAGCAGTGACCTTGAGAATCATGGGTAAGAATACTCCCAGAACGAGAAAAAGGTACAGGATGATGGAAGATGTGACGAGAGTGAGAGACCAGTTTTTAACAAAAGCCACAATCAGCGCAGCCACAATGGTTGAGTTGTATTCGACAAAGATTCCCAGCTTCTCTGATATACCCAGCTGTAGGACATTGGCGGTAGATGTGATGGTGCCAGTGGCATAACCCGGGGGCATTGAATCGAGGACGTGGATAGACTGGCCAAAGAGTGATTGTAGATAGTGAAGTCTGATGGCAGAAGACAGCCTAATGCCTATCATGCGAAAAACAAACTTGTTAACAGCATTGAGGACGAACCGTCCCAAGAAGAGGAAAAACATGTATAACGCCAGCTTATCAAGGCTGCTGTTAAATTCGCTTTGAGTGGTTGTGCTTCCAGGTAGGAAGTAGTCAGTGAAGTTACCCACGAATTGACCTGTTTGATGTCAGTTTTGTTTCAGCAAGTCAAAGATTGTCGTACCAAAAACCACATTCATTAACGGTAGTGTCTAAAAGCGATGTTAGTATATGATCGAAGAGATTCTTGTAAGACTTACTATTCCAGCTCCAATGCTGGCAATGAAGCCTGCGGCATATGCAAAGAAATCCCATTTTGTTGCATAGGAAAAAATACGCTTTGAATTATGTTAGAGAGAGATCATAGTTGAGAGGACAAGACGATAGGTCAACATTACTCACCATGTAATCTTTAAAGTTAGCTGTTCTTTCAGGGCGTGTCTTTGCTGGTGTTTGCAGTTCATCTTCTTTAGCATTTTTTGTTAATTGCTCTTGAGGACTTGATGGAGAGCCTGTAGGCTTCTCAGCTATAGGCTCATGATCTGCAGTCATGATGGCGAATAGACGTGAGATTTATAGTGAGTATGTGGTCAAGGGAGGACCTATGCCTCTGAAAGGGGAAACTGGAAGGACGGCTCAAGACGTGACGATCATCGGAAAGTTACAGTCAGAAAGATGAAAAGATGTAGATAAAAAGGGAGCAAGAAGAAATGTGTTGATGATAAAGTCGACGATTAAACGATGTGCCTAGTAGGTAGGACTAGGAGGACTAGATAATAGTTAACGTTAGTAGGCAGATACCAATTGATTGAATTGAATCCTATACAGGGAAGATGCAGGCCCCTTTGTCGTGTCGTTGTCACTAAAATGGGGATGTTCGATACGAAATACGACGCTAAGAGGCACCCTGGATTTATAAAACGGTGATTTGCAGCGCGACAAGGTCTTTAAATGAACGATTAAGGAGGCTGAGAAAGAAAC
Source organism: Fusarium cf. aywerte (assembly GCA_011034095.1). Taxonomy (NCBI): domain Eukaryota; kingdom Fungi; phylum Ascomycota; class Sordariomycetes; order Hypocreales; family Nectriaceae; genus Fusarium; species Fusarium cf. aywerte. The sequence goes on from WETZ01000015.1 coordinate 245,106, forward strand.
GGGAGATGGCACTCAACCTTTATTACTGAATCCTTGTCATCTTACTTGGTAAGACTGTTTTGGTTTAGTCCTCGATGTGCCTAGGTACCAAGGGAAATCGGACAGAGGAGTGCGCGGATCAGGGACAAGACAGAGCCGAGTGGTAAAATAAGCTTAACCGACCGCTGGATGAGACGATTACCTTCATATCATAGGACCATGCAAATGTCATGAGTTCAAATCATGGACAAAAGGCTTTAGTAAAGTACTGTACATACTATAAACACGCCGTCATGGACTCGCAATCCTGGCCTTTCCTACATACTGACCAATGATGCCTAGTTGATTTCATCGCTAGTCCTCGTTCCTAATTTCCATTCATAGTACGGCACAGTAAGATATCGGGCTCGGATCGAATCTAGAACCCGAGCTGATAGTTACACCAGATTGCCTTGTAATAATACTTGCAGGGTTACTCCACTCTGTCGGATTCCTCGCATTTGAGCAGACAAAATGACTACAATGCGACTGGGTTTCAGTTCGTCAACTCAGCAAAAGCATACTCAGGAACGAGTCAGATGCAGTAAGATGATGGTTCAACCGTACACTACCTATGTGAGATTCTGGTTTCTGTTCGTAATCATGCGGGTACAGCTATCTGAATACGTATTGATGACTGTCTCGTTGTGACTTAAGATCGTGGAAACTATCCGTATGTCTCAAACACTTTGTGTTGTAATACGAATATTCCTAAGGGTCGTGCTTAATCATGTTAATATGATGCTTATAAACTGCGTTCAGGTTTCGAGTTGCTATTATTGGCGACTAATACCCTACAGCGGATAACATCGCACTTGTCCAACTTCTCAACAAGGTTATCAGGTACCCGTGGATAAAAACACTACTGGAAACAGTAGGTAATTCAACTTGGACAGTCTCACGTACATACTCTCGACGCTTGTCATGACCAACAAAATGCGTTGTCAACTTAAAAATCGAGATATCCAATTATGGATGATCAGGCAAATGACGAGCTCTAGCACAGAAGACAATTGGTTCTATCAGACAGATTAAATTAGCTACACTAAGTGCTTAGCAGTTGTCCTCCATGTCAATAACATGATACACATAGTGGTTATATCCGTGAGGATGAGGCTAAACTCAGTATCTGTTGAACACTCATGATCGGCTCATGTTCTGGTCAGGCCCGTTATAGCGTATATGAAACCGTATGATGCCCCACTGATACCTCTAGAGGCGACTCTGTTTGGTTAGATTCATTCCATTCCGCCCTCAGGTACTACAGAAATTTCTATGCGCAACTAAAACGACCTGTAGACTACTAAATTATTTGCTGCTCCAAAAACTGTGACGCATATACCGCCGACGCCGCTCGCATGACGAGCATTCTGCAGTGGACTCCAAAGGTTCAGTTCAATTGGGAAAAAAAGCCTTTGTTTGACTCATACCCGTCCTCCCACCACCACAGGATAGAGAGGGATGAAGCCAAGATCAGCCTCAGCCAATATATATTTGGCCAGGCCAGTATTAAGAACTACAGCAAGACCGCTACTGTTTGCGCCTGCCAGCCACTGCCTTACACTTCCAGGTCGTCCTTCCGTCACCAACCTTGGCCCCTCCATCACAGGCTTTTCTCTGCCCCGCTACGCTTCCTCTTCTAGGGGAAAGAACACTGCGGAATCGATCTGGTCGCAGATCAACGATTTTTGGTCCAAGCGATTCCGCTGTATTACCCCCGCCCTAGGCTCTTCTACTTCCTTTCCCTCCACCACCAACACTGCCCCGCCTCCCACGACATCGCAAGAAACACTCGAAATGGCGCCCAAGACAAAATTCGAGCTCAAGACCCCCAAGGGCACAAAGGACTGTAAGTAGATATCGTCTAACAACGCTCGAATAACAGGATTCCCATCCTAACGTCTGCCAAGGGGAGGGAAAGGATATGGTCATTCGTGACCACATCTTCAACACCATCACCCAGGTCTTCAAGCGCCACGGCGGAGTCACAATTGATACCCCCGTCTTCGAACTTCGAGAGATCCTCGCTGGAAAATATGGAGAGGACAGCAAGCTCATCTACGATCTCGCCGACCAGGGTGGTGAGATCTGCTCTTTGCGATACGATTTGACCGTCCCCTTCGCCCGCTTCCTCGCCATGAACAAGCAGATCCAGAACATCAAGCGATACCACATTGCCAAGGTCTACCGCCGAGATCAACCCGCCATGACCAAGGGCCGTATGCGAGAATTCTACCAATGTGATTTCGACATTGCTGGTACCTACGACCCTATGCTACCCGACGCCGAAGTTATCCGCATCATCACAGAAGTCTTCGAGGGTCTTGGCTGGAACGGTGGGTACACGATAAAGCTGAACCACAGAAAGATCCTTGATGGTATCTTCCAGGTCTGCGGCGTGCCTGAAGACAAGATTCGTACCATCTCCTCGGCTGTCGACAAGCTTGATAAGTTGCCCTGGGCTGATGTGCGAAAGGAAATGACTGAAGAAAAGGGACTTGATGGCGAGGTCGCTGACCGTATTGGAGAGTGGGTTGTTCTCAAGGGCAAGCAAGATCTGCTCCAGAAGCTGCAGAGCACCGAGAGCTTGGCTGCCAACGAATCCATGAAGAAGGGCATGGAGGACCTTACTCTTCTTTTCGAATACCTTGAGGCTTTCGACTGCCTCGACCGTGTGTCCTTTGACCTTAGCCTGGCGCGAGGCCTCGATTACTACACTGGCCTCATCTACGAAGTTGTCACGCAGGGCTCTGCCCCCGAGGTAACACCTGGCCAGGAGAACGCGGATCCTAAGCCTTCCAGGAAGAAGGGCAAGAAGGGTGAGGATGAGGACCGCTCTGATGATCCTACCGTCGGCGTTGGAAGTGTGGCTGCCGGAGGTCGCTACGATAACCTTGTTGGCATGTTCTCTGGCAAGAGCCAAATCCCTTGTGTTGGTATTTCTTTCGGCGTTGACAGAATCTTTTCCATTACCAAGGCCAAGTTGGCTGCCGAGAAGAGCGCCGCCGTCCGCAGCAACGACGTTGACGTCTATGTCATGGCTTTCGGAAAGGGCTTCTTGAAGGAGCGTATGTCGGTGTGTGCTAAGCTTTGGGAAGCTGGCATCAAGGTTGGTTGAGCATCAAGCCATTCAACACTGTTGATTTAATGACCAGAGAGCTAACAAATTAACAGGCCGAGTTCCTTTACAAGGTCAAGCCTAAGCTACCTGCGCAGTTCAAGGCTGCCGAGGCTAATGGAGTGCCTTTTGCAATCTTCCTCGGCGAAGATGAAGTCGCTTCAGGCAAGGTCAAGATCAAGGAGATGGGACTCCAGGAGGGTCATCCTGAGAAGGAAGGAGTTCTTGTCACACAGGCCGACATGGCTAAGGAGATCAAGGTCCGACTTCAACGCAAACGGGAGCTCGATGCGATGACCACGCAAGCCGAGGGCCTCCGGGTTGTTCACGGTATCAAGGGCGATGCGGTTAAAGATGAAGAGAAGAAGGAGGAGGATGCTAAGCCCGAAGCTACACCAGCAGCAGTTGAGCAGGCTCCAGAAGCGGAAGAGCAAGGTCCCGCCAACCCAACGGCATAGGGTAACTTGTCATGAAATAAAAGAGTTAAAACAATGGCCACGGCGTTCGAGTGTTATCTGATAGATGGAGTTAATCTAGGAAGCATTTTTTCTTCCACGAGAGAATGATTTCACCTCCAAATTCAAACATGAATATTGAAGCTGGGGAAAGAAGTTATTCCGTGATACAGATAATCGTAACTATACGTATCATGGTGTTTTTCTTTAGCGCAGCTACACAAGCTCCTCTTTACGGGAACCATCATGACAACAATGACCTATTGATCGGCCATGCGGGGCTCCAAGGTCTCATCGTTTGGTGAAAGTATATGGCCTTCAACGATGGGGGCTTCCGAGAGCGTTACTGTGAACGGGCAACAATGGAAACCACGCGATTTCTAGGAGCGTCAAAATGTCTCTTTAGAACTGGCCGAAAGTGACAGACAGGCCGCGACCAGCCCCCCGCTTACGGCTTCAGCCGTCCTTCTCGTAAAGAGGCTTGTATGGAGCCCCAGGCCGAAACAAAGACAGAGACAGAGACATGAAGCGGGGAGATCAAGAAAGCGGGTCTCGAGCCTCAATTGACCAGAGACGCAGGTACCGAGTCGCACATATGCAGTTCACAACAGATCGATGCCCGCAACCGCCAATGAGTTCTGGACCAGGCGAACCTGCAGTTGCAACCGTCGACAGTCGATGAGCGGGCTGGGCCGCAAGATGTTGCTGCCACCTGACAAATATGCAGGAGACGGCGCGAGGGTTGGACCTTGACTGGCATATCAAGTGGCCGTCTCAACCAATCTTCTGGAACCGAGACGCTGGCGTTCTGACATTCACGCCACCACCCCATCAGAGCCTAAAGTGAGTGCAGCACTGCAGCGTGGTCTGTGCTATACTATGAACTGTCATCCTTTGTTTCGTCCCTATCGGCCAAGTCATCCAAGTACCCGCTGGTGTTCAACATTGAACATACGTCGGCTTCTACACCCGTATGAGGGAGTGCGCTGGCCGGCTTGAACATGGCTATCAAGGAGTGATATGAAGGAGGCCGAAGGAAAAGAAGAGCTCTGCATCAAGATCAGCGATGACCGTGCGGCCATCGGGGCCGGCCCACCCACGGGAGGATCTAAACATCGCACGGAAAGGCGGCGCGGAACCTAGAACCTTAGTCTGGTTAATGGGGGTCCACTAGGATCCAATTGAAGATCGTTGATTCTCTACATGCCGAGTACTACTGTCGAAGTTTTTCGATGGACAGGATGCCCTTTCGGACTTTTGCCTGTATATCAGGACAGCTCAAGCAAGGATATAGGGTGGGACTTCCTAGAGTAGCGTTTACTGCAACCAAAGCAGTAGATACTACCTGGCCTCAAGACTAAGAACAAGCATATCCTTCGAGCGAGGGTGGGAGCTGCTGTTCAAGCTGAACCTGTCATCTCAGAGTGTGTGCGCCCTCTTCTCGAGTGTGAAGGAGCATTAAGTAGTGTCTGTCTTTGTGTTAGTGTCTGTTGGCTCGAGGCTCGAAGTGTGACACACTCTCTCTTTTACTCATCACATCTCAACTCCAATGCCCACGTCGTGTAAGTCAACCCGACCTTGCCGGGTATATTCTCCCCCCCGACAGTCATCGTGATTCATCTGTACTTGGAACAACAGTACTGTCTAGCTAGTTTGTGTCAACCAACGGCTACAAGAACTTATCGTTATCATCGTCGTCACCACAGCTATTGTAAAACCGCCTGGCAACCAGCAACGAGCTGGGCGCCGCTGACACAAAGGACGAGACCAAGCCCAGCAGTGATCTTCGTTGCCCAGAGATCGGTGTTCCCGACGACGGAGCAGTATAGACGCCACAGCTATCTGGTTTGTACTCGTCACCTGGACAACTTTGGCACTGGCTAGGTGGTTTGTCGATGTGGCGTTTATATGCTCAACACCAACCGCTTTCGGATATCTTGAATTCCAGTCAAATTCTTAACTACCCGCAAGCACCACGACTGCACAAACATGGATTTTTTCGTCCGTTTTCCGTTTTTCAACGCTCATAAACTCATAAATCTGATCTGACGTTTTATTTTTGCCTCTATTATCATTAACGCGACCTCGGCCTCTGCATTTGGCCCTCACAAAACAACCATCAACTGCCACTTACAACACATCTCATGTTGCGAAACTAACTATCGACTCATTGTCTTACCAATCAATTTACGGAACGACTCAGAAGTGTCTCTCTTTGCCCCTCCTTGCCTGAGGAGACCATTAAAGACACTCGCGCGTCACAACTCTTTGGGCCTTTTGTCCTACGAGGTCACAGTCCATGCATAAGACTGACCACGAGGAGCTGAGCTGAACTGACAACGAACCATCACGGGTAACGACATATTAACATATTGGCCACACAAACTTTGGCCACGCCACGCGCGCCGCCGCTCTCAGTTCGGACTCTTATATTGTGACGCCCCGGAACAGCATCTGCCCGCCCTGCTTCTTGACCTTGATCCCAGCCCCCGGATACGAGCCCTCAGCCTGGCCTTACCGCAGGATATCCCCCATAGCCATGGCTGCTTTATTGCCTCAAGCAATTCATGCCACCACTACTTCAACCTGGCCTTCGAGAACAGCATCGCTACCCATGTCGTCACGCAAGGAGACGTGCCGCGCCTCAGTTACTGGAACAGGAACGGGCTCGCCTGAATGGCTTCATCAGACCATGTCAGAAATAACACACGTTCTGCCTTATACGTCCAACGAGTGGTCAAAAGTTATTACTGATGTGAAGAGAGAATTTCTCAACCGTCGTTATCGTCCTTGTGCGACCCGGTGCAGCGAGATCTTGGACAATCTCAAGAACTCTGTAAGCTCCCTCGCAACGGCGAAAATAAAGTATATACCTAACGTTACACAGAGCATCGTTGAGCCAGCATATCTCATTTACCTTCATTTTTATGCCGCCAACTCACTCGAGATGCTCGCTCGCGCACTCGACCAAGCCGTCCCGGCACGTACTACGCTCTTTCATCAAGCTCGCGACCACTACCAACGAGCTTCGACACTCATCAATGCTGCCGATTCCACTGTCGGCCCGGCTTTGTTACGAAGGCCATCCGGAACTATGACAACATTCCCCAGCCTCCACTCTGCCGATAGTTCTGTGAGCTCCCATGTGTCATCGACATGGACGTCATCTCATAGCCTATCCCCTGCATCATCGATCTCATCCATTCAGAGCGCAACCACCTCCAAGCGCAAGAAGAAACGGGTGACATTCAGCGATGTGCCCGTGGAGCTTCTCGAGCGTCCAGACTCGCCGACACTTGGCCTTGGTAGCTTCCTGGGACCTGCACGGTCATCATCGCCAGAATTGCCTGCAAATGAAGCTGTACCAGCACCCATTCGAGCCTCGTCACAGCCCCCCCGATCAATCCTCACGCCACGCTCCGCACAAGAGGCCTCTCCTTACACCGAATCAGAGTTCGACCCTTTTCGACATGCTCGCTCAGTGCATCGCTACAGCGCCCTTCTTACTAGCCTGCAGCGCCAGGTCTTCCGACACCTCAACTTCATCGAGGTAGAGTTAAGTCAGCAACAAATTTTTGTACCAGAGGAAGAAACGCCACCGTCACCAACCACGATGGTTATGGCCCCAGCTACATCTGCTACACCCAATGCCGACAAGGCTCGCTCCCCAGAGCTCCAGGCACGGATAGAGCGGTTGAGGGCAAAAGGCTGGGAGCGTAAACGGTTCGATGCGAGACGATATGCCGAATTGCGCGAAAGTGCTTCAGCAGATTTGGCATAGTTGTTATCTTATCGATGCTGATCTACTATCAACTCCGGCTTTGACGAAATGGATGTGTTGTTTTCTATCATATATGTATGTTGATAAGATTTAAATGATACCACGAAGAGGAACTAGCAATACGTTCCAGGGTTACGCTTGACGCGTCAGTTAGGAATAAATAATGAGCTTGGCATGGGCACAATGAAGACTGGTTCTTTAGCTTAGGACAGAAAACATGGCGATTGTTATTGACGATATGGGAAGATACCACTTTTATAGAGCACATACAGTATTTAATATACAGTGTCATTGGCAGTCAGACTTGAAGTTACTTGAGTAAAGGGGTGATAAATTAATTCATCACTTCCTTTTCCGGACCCATTGCTTGTAATCAATTAAATCGCTTCAACAATATTGATCAGACATACATCGGTCTTGGACCAAGTTATCTGCTTCTCGCTTCCTTCCGACTTCCTACATCTGGCACTTCCATCCTTCTTGTTTGAACAGACTGCCGACTTGACCTTTTTAATAAAGTCGCATGCCGATGTACACTCCAGCACCAAGCAAATTCTTGTAATTTGTAATGACCATAGATCTCATTCTCAAGCCTGGAAGCTGCGGCGCTTGACTTCCTTCTCGACCTCCTGGGTAACGCGGAGAACCTCCTTCTCCTCTTTGTCGTCTGCCAGCTTTGCTCTGGCGACCTCGGAGAAAATGGCTGAGAGATCTGAGTTGTCGGGATCCTCCTCCATAGCCTTGAGCTTTTCGATACGAGCCTGGAGCTTGATCTTTTCGATGATACGCCTGAATCGGCTTCTGGCGCGGAACGACTTGATCTCGGGCAACAAGTTGTAGTCGGTAGCATTCTCACCAGTAAGCCAGATGTGGCCCAATGCCTCCTGTGGTACCGAGTCAGCCAGTACAAGATGTTAAGATAGTAGTACAACTTACCTCGCTAGTCCAACGCTTGTCAGCATCAGGGTTGATAAGCTTCAGGATGAAGTCCTTGGCATCGTTGCTGACATCCTTCCAGTAACGCTCGTGGAAGACGACAGAGTTATCAGTGCATTCCCGGATGAGATCCTGGAGGTTCTCGCTTCGGAAAGGCGAGTAACCACAAAGCAAGGTATAAGTGATAACACCCATAGACCACATGTCTACAGGTTTTCCGTGGCCCTCCTTGCGCATCACTTCGGGGGCAGCGTAACCGAAGGAACCAGCCATGGTCTTGAGTGACTCGCCCTTTCCGTCAAGCATCTTGGCGATACCAAAGTCGGCCAGCACGAGATCGGAATCGGGGTCTCTGTTGAGGTAGAGAAGGTTCTCAGGCTTGAGATCTGCAGGGCCGGGTCAGTTGTAGGACAAGAGCATAACGTGTTCGCCATACCTCTGTGAACAATGTTGTTCTTGTGGAGGAAGTCAACAGCAAGAAGAACTTGCTTGATAGTTTCGGCGGCATCCTTTTCGGTGAACTTGCCCTGTTCACAGATACGGTCGAAAAGCTCGCCGCCAGTAGCAAGCTGCGTAACGATGTAGAACTTGTCCTAAAGTTGAAAAAGTGAGCTACGATGCTCGGAAGGCGGAGGGGCATTGAACTGGGACAGGGACTGAAGCCGCTGACCCAAGACCAAGCGGGGGTCGGGTTTGGGGCTGGAATGAGCTTACTCTCGACTCGAACCAATCGACGAACTTGACGATATGAGGATGCTTGAGTTTCTGCAGCATCTCAAGCTCGTCATAGACCATCTGCTCGTTACCCTTGACATTTCGCTTGAGGATGATCTTCACAGCGACCTTGCCGGTAGGGCCATCGGCCTCACGAACGACTCCATATGTTCCAGCACCGAGGGTTCGACCGAACTTATACTTGGCTCTGTGATAAAAGGTATTGTTAGGATCTAGAGATTTCGTAGTCGTAAATGGAAGGGGTTTCGAATCGCGCACTTCTTATCGTAGCTCTCGGGTTGGCCGTGAAGCCTATTCAGCATGCCGGCGACTAGAGACGTGGCCATGGTTAGCAAATAGTTCAAGGTGGAGGAACAGTAAGCGCGTGTTTGTAGGATAAAGACACGGCAAACCGCCTGCAAGCCCAAGACAAGATGTAGAGCGGGGAGTGGAATGAGGCTGCGAATAGTCGCAACTTACAACTCATGGTGGCAGTTGGCGGGGTAGTCAGATAGCGACCTGTTGGATTTTGGAGACAGCTGAAGTTCAAGAATCTGGATGGAGGGGAAAGCGACGACAAGGCTGGGTCAGTGTGTCGCCCTCTGAATCAAGAATACAAAGTCGTGCGACAATCGAGCTGTCCCAGGCGCAAAGAGTGATAGCCTTGGAGTAAGCGATAATCACGCCTCTGGAATAATGAGGGCAGGGCTGGTTTTGTAGGATGGAAGGGGAGAGGAAGACGGGACGACGAGGTGCTCCTTGTTAATTAAGCCCAGCTCAGCCCGGCAAACGGAACTTGCGACGACCAAGCTGATTCCATTAGCTCACCTAGGTAGTAGGTACCTTAGCTTAGGTGCCTCTGGTTAGCATGGACCTGTTGGAAAGCTAGGGGACCCTCCACTGCTTGGGCTTACTGACAGCCCGCGCGATAGCCTAGGGCAGAGAGCCTGGCGCCGTATTCAAGCGGACCTGACCCTGACCCTGACCCTGGGGGACTCTTAGCGCTAGCGGGGTTTATGGAGGCGGCTGTGGCAGTCATGGTTGGTTGCAGGCAAGGTGTGGCTCAGTCCTTGACTGGTACTCTCTATCAAGTACGGTACTTGAGATGAGATGAGGTGGGCTCAAGGCATCGCCGGATCCATCAAATGGATGCTGACAGGGAATTGGTGGTGCACTGCAATACCGGTAACCTCCATTAGATTGCCTACATTATATTGCAGTTGAGGCTGAGTCGATGTGGATCGCTTTTGTTACAGGTGTCTTCATCCTATTTTCGCTTAGATTGATGGGGTGGCTGAGCAGAGAACAGGCACTGAATATCTAACCCAGGATAGTATCATGATTGATATCTCCTCTTCGAGCTCAGGATGCCTCTTGACTCCATACAGACATCCCTACAGGGCTATTTCTGGTCTCGCAGCCTAAGTTGGCGATCAACGAACACATGTTTTCTATTAGAGACTTGGAGAGGCCTCAGATAGTATCAGATACTCAGAGAGGTATTTGCCTCAGCATTAGAAGAATGAAAGTTTAAAACCACCTTTGAAGTAAGAGAGTGGCTTAGCTGGCGATCTGAGGTTGCATGTGATCATGGTAATGGTTTGTTTCACAACTGCGATGACTTACATATAGTTCTCACATAAGAATGAGGAATTGGCTGTATAGATGACCATGGGCCATGGCTTAAACGACCTATATAGGCGCATCCTGCCGAAAGGAGCTCATCTTACCTCGCAGCTATTAGAAGTTTATCATCGCTACCTACAGTATTAGATGACCTGGATTTAGATATCTGAAAATTTATCTGACAACTGCAGATCATGTACCGATTCAGTCTCAGCTTGGTGACTCAGACTAAGGACTAAGATAGACTTCTAAAGTTGATGATAGAAAACGGAATTAAATAGTCAATCCTAAGTCTCCAAAAGACGTTGATGAGATATAGCGGGAGTCAATCATGGTCGCTGTTCACCCAATAGTACAACACGAATCAAATTATGGGTCTAGCTCGCTCATTCAACTTCCCGTCCGCCCATGTTTGTGCTGGTTGTCGATCCCGAGGACCTCGATGCTTGAGACCTCTTGAGCCGGCGGGCGGATAAAGTAATGAATCTAATAATGTCGAAACTATCCAGGAAACTTGATTGACTCATGTACAAGAATGAAAACAACACACTCGTGCAGTAGCTGTAAGAGAAACGCCCGGTTCCAGCAAGTTATGAACCAATCACGAGTAAATGTAAGGCTGTTCTTAGATGGGGGGTCATCCATTGTGGGCGCAGCGCCGCAAACGGGCCCCTCCTTAGCTTCAAGCTTGGTGTTTGGTTTGTCTGTTCCACCAACATTCAAATCTTTAACCTTCCATCTACATCTTGGTCCTCCGCCACGTCTTCTTCTATCATACCGCGCTGCCTAACAAAGTTCAACTCCAACAAGAGCGCAACTGCACATCATTTACCATGGCTGGAGCCACGCGAGATAGGCGCTTGGTCAAGGAGCTAGGCAAGGTCGGTGGCTCTAACTTCTCTGTGCCATGCCTCCATCGACAGGCACATGGCCGGACTCGACTGACGTTTTGCCCCGCAGATTCACAAGGATGGAATGCCTCCCGGCATCACATTGATAGAGCGCAACGACAGCGTCGCCGGCGACTGGTTCGTCGACATTCAGGTGCTCGACGAGAATCCCCTCTACAAAGATCAAATCTACCGCCTCAAGTTCCACTTCCCCAAGATGTACCCCATAGGTTTGTCTAGTTATCCAACGTCTCTAACGCTTGTCCCTACATATAAACTGACCAGTCTACAGAACCTCCAGAGGTTACCTTTGATAAGCAAACCGATCGTCCGATCCCTATGCATCCTCACATATACTCCAACGGCATCATCTGCCTTGATTTGCTAGGTCAACAGGGCTGGAGTCCTGTTCAGAGCGTCTCCAGCGTCTGTATGAGCATTCAAAGTATGTTGACGAGTAACGACAAGGATGAGCGACCTCCCGGTGACGAGGACTTCGTGCGAGGTAACAAGCAACGACCCCGAGACATCGAGTTCCTCTATCACGATAATACTGTCTAAGTTGTCGGTAAGCATGTGAAATCGCCCTATGCGGAGGCAGATGTGGATACTGGGAATTAATAGCATTCGTTTGGCGTTTGGGATAACCATCGGTGGCTAAAGGAGGTCTTGTTATGGGATATAGCCTTTGCATTTGCTTAAGAAACACGGCTGCTGGAGGTGCCTACTTGTATAGACTAAAGCCTGTGCATGAGCATCTTGAATGCACACATGGTCGTGGCCTGGGTAACAGGAAGAGGGCACAAAGATCTCCCTATTAAGCACTTGGAACCTTTTACTGGATCATAGCGACTTATGATGATTGCGAAAACACGTTAGGTATTTGCCCAACTACAAAGATAGGTGTCTAACTCCTGTGAGTTGCTGAAGAGTGATCGTCCAGCGCAATATCTGGTGAAGTCTGAGCGATTTGTGAAGCTGAGGATCTCTGCGTAGGTATAGTCCAGCGAACTTGAGTCCTCCTTCCTTGGTAAAACGCTTTATTTATGATGCTGTATATTTCATCTCTAAATAATTGAACGACTCTGTCACTTTATGAAGCTACCTACAGGTAGGTATTCAGAGTTGGAGATGAACATTCATGATGAGCCCCACATCTTGATAAACAGTGACCTATGTTACAGTGGTTGGCTGAGAGCTGAGAGTGACTAGCGCCCCTGCACTGGCCCCCCACTTTACTGCCGTCATCCGCAATGGAAGCTCCAGCTCCAACGTCTGTACCTGATCCATCCATTTAACAATCTCAGTACCTACTGGCCGAGCTCACACTCACCACCAATCTCTCTCAACCTTCTATTCTCCAAATCCGCTATCCGCGTTGAGTCGCGCAAATGGCTCCTCGCATAGAGTTCAGCATCGAGCAAATTCGAAATAAGGCTCGCAAAGACCTGCTGTATTTGCTTGAAGGTGTATGTTCCCACCGCCTTGCCCCGCGACTGTTACCCAAGTTACCTTGTCCATACTTGTCGCAACCCCAGCTTACGCTTCGTTTTCTACATAGGTTCGTGGGAAGAAGAACGTTGTCCTCGACCAGAACCTTGTCGGCCCTATCGGGACTATAGTCAAGGTTGCAACTCTTCAGGAATATGGAGTGGATAAGTTCTTCATTCTGGAGAACGACAACGCCGATACAAGCCAGCGCAACGTTGTCTTCATATCTCGCGGCGAGTGCGGTCGCCATGCCGAAGCTATAGCAGGTTTGTAAACACTTTTCTGCTTTGAAATTCTCTGAAAAATGTTGTCTAACCTTGCTCCAGCCCAGATCAAGCGCATCCAGCGCGAAAGCCAAACAGGGCACGACTTTCACATCTTTTGGGTCCCGCGCCGAACCCTCGTATCCGACAAGCTACTTGAAGAGGCTGGCGTATTAGGCGATGTCAATATCTCCGAACTTCCGCTATCGTTCTTCCCTCTGGAAAAAGATGTCTTATCTCTGGAGCTCGACGACTCATTTCGCGACCTGTACCTCTCAAAGGATGTTACCCCAAATTTCCTTATGGCGAAGGCCCTTATGGAGATACAACAAAATCATGGTCTCTTTCCAAGAGTAATTGGCAAGGGTGACAATGCAAAGCGTGTCGCGGATCTACTCTCACGTATGCGCCAGGAGCTTCTTGCCGGTGAAGACACGGCAGAGGCAAGCAAGATTGGGCTAACGCCTAGCACCACAAACGAGAGTGTTATTATTATTGATCGCGAGGTCGACTTTGTTACACCGTTACTTACTCAACTTACATACGAAGGCCTTATAGATGAAGTCTTCGAAATTCACAACAACCAGACAAAGGTTGACACAACTGTTGTTGGCGCACCGGCACAAGCGTCAGCTGCAACTTCACAAAGTCGCAAGCGAACAATCCAGTTAGATTCAACCGATAAGCTATACGAACAGCTACGAGACGCCAACTTTGCCATCGTGGGCAGTTTACTCAACAAGGTTGCGAGGCGATTACAGAAGGTACAAAGCGACTACGAAAGCAAACAAAAAACCAAAACTATTGCAGAGCTCAAGGACTTTGTCAGTCAACTACCTGGATATCAGCAGGAGCAACAAAGCGTAAAGATACACACAGGTCTAGCGGAAGAGATTCTCAAGCACACCAGGACAGACGAATTCAAGGGGCTTCTAGAAGTACAGCAAAATCTTGCTGCAGGAGCCGACCCATCGAGCCAGTTCGACGGAATTGAAGAACTAATATCACGAGACGCCCCAATAGCACAGACCTTGAGATTACTGTGCATCTACTCGTGCATATCTGGAGGCATCAGACCCAAAGAATTTGACCAGTTTAAGCGTCTCATCCTCCAAGGTTACGGTTACCAACATCTTCTTACGCTCAACAATCTCGAGAAACTTCAGCTTTTCTTATCAAAATCTTCACCTCTGGCCGGGATGATACCCATCCCAGGTACCAACGTCGGAGCCGCCACAACGGGCAGCAAGACGAACTACACGTATCTTCGCAAACAGCTCCGGCTCATCGTTGACGAAGTCCAAGAGGACGACCCCAACGACGTGTCCTATGTCTATAGCGGCTATGCTCCTCTCTCAATTCGCCTAGTCCAGTGTATTCTTCAAAAGCAATATCTACTCTCTGTGACGAAGGGGAACAGCGCGAGCGCGGCGGGAGCACCCCCAGGTGTAGGCACACAAGGCTGGCAAGGGTTCGACGAAGCAGTCAAACATGTCCGCGGTCAGACGTTCTATGAGCACCAAAAGGGCGAGGACAAGGCAGTTAAAGCGCGAGCTTTGCTCTCCGGCAGTGGTAATAAGCAGACTGTCTTTGTTGTCTTTGTCGGTGGTATTACTTTCACAGAGATCGCTGCATTAAGATTTATCGCCAAGCAGGAAGAAGGTACGCATTTTCACCGCCCTCGATTTTCGCCTAGTCGCCCAGAATCTAACTTGGGCTCCTTAGGACGACGAAATATTGTTATTTGCACGACGTCGATCATCAACGGAAACAAGATGATGGAAGCAGCGATCGAGAAAGAATCATTTGAGAAGGCGAGCGCACCCGTTTCAACAAGCTGAAATCAGCATTTATATAATACCTAGAATATTGTCAGCTGGCTGGCTGGTAATTTGGCGTGTTTTATGTTGGCGCGTGAATAACAACGAAGAAGAGACATGGCAAGTTATCACATAGAGGTAACATACGAAAAAGGATGGCTGCTTTCGTAATTGAGTCCACCTATGGCAGACTCAATATGGTCAAAACAATGGTCATTGTAAGAGTTGAGGTATGAATTGTCGTCGGAATGAGCATTAGACCCACATGTACGAGGCTTCTGATTTGACCACTATGTCGCACGTGATTGACTTAACTTGAAGGTTGCTTTCCATATTCTGAGGGGCTGAATGGCTGACGATGGATGGCAGTTCCTCTTATACAAAGGAGCCGACAATTGATGAGCAACCCGTCAATTTTAACCAATTTTCGCCGAATCAACCATGGACTAGACTTTGTCCACCGAATCGATATCGAGAAAGGCATGTTGCCATAACGACTCCATAATCTGCGGATCCTCTCACTGGCCTTTGATTCTTTTATCGAACGAGTACGGCTCATCACTGTCCAAGTGCAGTAGGTCATTTACAAAGAGACCTGTTGTGATTCTATCTGCAAATCAGCTAATCATATTCAGCCTCTTTTCTAAATCATTTCTTCACTTTCAGATAATGCGACTTTCCTCATTCATTTCATTCACCTTTCACGGCTCTTAATAATACGCTCCGCTCCGCTATACAAACCTAGCTACAGTTACGGACCAATACCTGGTGAAGCCTCCGAACCCACGTCGCTATGGGGACAGACTTTGGACAAAGCTTCCGTAAGGGGATCGGTATTCGAAAGAGGGACGTTGGCGAGGGAAACATCGTTGACTCACTAACGCCGTCGGACACTATCATTATGTCAAATATCCCAGGCCGGATATCACCTCCGATAACCCCTGACGTTGTTTCGGTTCCTCAGTCACGACAGACCTCGACAGAAATAGCCTCTGAGATCGCCCCAGAAATCGTGGTGTGGACTGAAGACATGGATATCGACAACGCTAGTCCTATTGAGTCTGATGAGGAGCTATCAAGTCTCAAGAGCGATTTCGAGTGAGTAGTATACTGCATCAATACTGTGCACTCACCTGACGGGCTTTGTTTCTCGACTTCAACAAATCTCTGACTTAAGCTAGGGCAGAACCACCTCAAGTCGATGATGATCCAACCCCGATGCAGACTTCCGCTGATGACGGTCCTGTCGGCTCTTTCCCCTCGTCATTATCGAATCTTACAGAGCTCTCAGACCTCTCATCGATACCATCGACGGTGTCGAGTAAGGCTACTACCCCTACACCAGTCGATGCTGAGGGTACACAAGACCAAGAACAGCCAGTCGACGAGCAGCCACCATCTCATCAACAATCACCGTCTCACGAGGCTGAGCGCTACAATTTCAATATCAGACCAAAAGCTTCGATACCGACCGATATCTCATCATACAGGTATGCGTCAGAATGTATCTCGGCTGCTGAGTCAAGTCGACTTAACCCTTACGCCCTACATCCCGAAGAATATCATCTCCTTCGTCACCATATATCTTACACACAAGTCACGACATACCTAAACATCAGAAATGGCATTCTGCGTTTATGGCTGAAGCGCCCTTGGATCAGCGTTACACGATTAGAATCAGTTGGGTGTGCTAATGCTCGCTGGTTTGACGCAGCCAGTGTGTGCTATGATTGGCTTGTTCGCCGAGGTTATATCAACTACGGGTGCGTGCAGGTTCCGGAAACCGAGACGGAGGACAGTATTGCTCCGGTTGTAAGGAGACAGAAGACAATTGCTGTTATCGGTGCTGGAATTTCTGGGCTTGGCTGTGCTAGGCAGCTAGAAGGTTTATTCAAGCAGTTTGCCGATCGGTTCCACGAGCGAGGCGAGCCGCCACCTCGAGTAGTGGTGCTTGAAGGGCGAAGTCGAGTTGGAGGAAGAGTATACTCTCGCGAATTCCAAACCAAGCCCAAAGAGCCTATGCTAGCTTTTAAAGGCAAGCGACATACTGCAGAAATGGGCGGCATGATTATTACTGGGTTTGACCGGGGGAACCCCATCAATATCCTTCTCCGAGGCCAGCTCAGCTTACCGTATCACGCATTGACGGCAGATACCACGATATATGACAGCAACGGAAAGGCTGTTGATCCTGTGCGAGATCAACTGGTAGAGAAGCTGTACAATGATTGCCTAGATCGGGTCAGCGAATACAAGCACAAGAATCAGCCGGCAAAGCTTATCGAAGGCAGACGGGATCTTATAGAAGAGGGGAGAGACAGCCTTGGCGATGGTAGTAAGACTATGTTCCAGGAGGAAGAGGCTGCAGCAGCACAGCCAGATGCAGCGCCAGTAGCTCGACAAAATGTACCAGAGAAGGTCAACTTGATACCAGTGTCTTCAGATAAGCTCACTGGCCGTGTACATATGGAGCCCGGAACCCCTGCCACTATCAAGGCTTCCGACAAAGCAAAGCTTATGGGCTGGGCGATACGAGACTCGGCTGATGGTGAGAACATCGACTTAACATCAGCAGTAAACGAGGAAGGTGCAACCTTGGGGTCCGTTCTTGACTCCGCCATTTCCCAGTACAAGCAAATTGTTGGTTTGAATGCTCAGGATCACCGATTGATCAACTGGCACATTGCCAACTTGGAGTACAGTAATGCAACAGGCCTGCACAACCTGAGTCTTCCACTATGGGATATTGATGCGGGTAATGAGTGGGAGGGAAGCCACACGATGGTCGTTGGCGGTTACCAGAGTGTGGCTCGTGGGTTGGCCCAGTGTCCGAACTCTCTTGATCTCAAGACCAAGTTCCCGGTCAAGAGCATATCTTATCATACCGGTGAGGGTATGGCTTCGGCCGCCATTGAATGTGAAGATGGTTCAGTAGTGGATGCCGATGCGGTTGTCTGCACTGTTCCCCTTGGTGTTCTCAAACAGAATAATATTGTATTCAATCCACCTCTCCCTTCATGGAAAACCGATGTTGTTGAGCGTTTAGGGTTCGGCATACTGAACAAGGTCGTCCTAGTCTATGACAAGATTTTCTGGGAGCATGACAGGCACATATTTGGTGTTTTAAGGGAGTCATCAAACCGGCATAGTACATCTCAGAAAGACTATGCGACAAGCCGCGGCCGCTTTTTCCAGTGGTTCAATGTTTCCAACACGACAGGTTTGCCATGCCTAATTGCACTTATGGCCGGCGAAGCAGGTTTCGAGACGGAGCACTCTAGCAACGATAGCCTCGTGGCTGAGGCAACAGAGGTACTCCGTCGTGTTTTTGGGCAAGACGTTCCTTATCCAGTAGAGGCTATGGTTACTCGATGGGGCTCAGATCGATTTGCTCGGGGAAGTTATTCTTCAGCCGCTCCTGGTATGCAGCCCGAAGATTACGATGTTATGGCACGGCCTGTTGGCAATCTCTTCTTTGCGGGTGAACACACTATCGGCACGCATCCAGCCACAGTACACGGCGCCTACTTGTCTGGTTTGAGAGCAGCTTCAGAAGTATTGGAGACTCTCATAGGACCCGTGGAGGTTCCAACTCCTTTGATTCTACCTAAGGATTCTGTACTGCTACGCAAGCGTAAGGAGCCTGCCAAGGACCCAAAGCCAGCACGGTTACAGGCCTACGAACAGGAGATACAGGCTCACATTCAAACGAAACTTGGAGAACGACCTTCTCGCCCTTCCAAGGTTGCTGGTAATCCGTACATTCTTTACAGCAAAGACTTATTTGATGTCGCAAGAAAGAAGTGCGAAGAGAACCGAAAGCCCAGCAAAGGTGGCCGTGCTGTGCCCAACGAAGTTCGCATAATGACATCCAAGATGTGGAAAGAGGCTACACCTGAGGAGCGTAAGCCATACGAGGACCAGGCGACGGAGTTGAAACGAGGCTACGCTGAGGCTGTACAAGCCTGGAACCAGGCCACCGAGAGATGGGACCAAGAGGCTGCCGCTCTGAGAGCAGCTTACGAGAGAGATAATCCTTTCGACGCTTCCAAAATGCAAATAGCAGGTACCCCTCACGAGCCATCATACAAGCATCGTCGGATAAGAAATATCAGTTATGCGGAGGATGGCGACAGTGATGTTGGGTTCTGAGACGTCTATTATAAGCAAAGCATACCCTTGCAGTTGGGTGTTTCGCGGGCGTATGGGTTTATTATTATTTCATCATTTGTTTTTGTTCTGGCGTTTACTCTTTCTCGGGGTCATACAACCTATTCAGATAGATAGGTGCCCGGCGTTGTGCACATAGTGAGAGGCGTTCGACGGGTCAGTCATTAAATAAATTCACATAACATATTTCCGTTCCAAAACTAAGCATTACTCTTACGAGCTTTCCGGCATCATTACTTGTTCTCTTTTTTTTTAGATTTCCATGCATTTGACTGTATGGGCTACTAAGGAATTTATTGAAGGCTTTGATACAATGAGGGAGACCATGCAAGGATGGTGGCCCGTTGGCATTTGTTACAAAGGGAAGCATTACACCACGGCTTGCACTCCCACTCCTTACATGTCCGCAGAGGCAGTAGCACCAGTGATAATCTCGACCAGCTCTCCGGTAATGACAGCCTGTCGGGTGCGGTTGAAGAGAATCTGGTACTTGTTGATCATCTCACCAGCGTTCTTGGAGGCGTTCTGAGGGAATTATCAGTACTGGTCAATTTGAGTTACAAGTTCAGTTATACTCACATCCATAGCGTTTCGTCGGGCAGACTGCTCGCAGGCGTGACCCTCGGCAAGAGCCCAGTAGAGAGAGTTGGCAAGACCGTATTCACGGAGGTTGCCAAGAACCTCGTCGTCAACCTCGAAAGCGGAGAAGTTGGCTAAAAATTGAAAATTAGAGATCATCTTGATAACGTCATATCTGGAACAACTCACGGGACTGCTGAATAGCCTCCTCAGAAAATGCCTCAATCATGGCAGGCTCGTAGGTCTGAGCGTTAACAAAGCTGTTGTACAGGATCTTGATGTCGGTGTACTCAGTAGGGAGCTGGATGACTTGGTCGGCAATAGCCTGGGCGTCGGCAAAGGTGGGAACATCCTTGCCAATACCAGCGAAGTTGAGCTGGATAGCCTTGGCGTTGGTTCGGGAGAGTTGAGCCTTGGCCTTCTCGCCGATGAGGACGAGGTCGAAACCAGGCTGCTCGGCGTGGAGTCGGCGGACGTATCGGGACAGACCAGAGTGAATACCACCGCAAAGACCCTTGTCGGAAGAGCAGACGATGATGAGGGTCTTCTTGTCCTCGGTCTCGAGAGCCTTGGTCTCAGCAGACTCGTAAACCTCGTTAGAGGTCTGTCCGTACTTGCGGGAGTCGTTCATGGCGCGCTGGGCTCGGGTGAGCTTGGTGGAGGCGACAATCTTCATGGTGTTTGTGATCTTCTCGATGTTTCGGATGGACTTGAGACGGTCCTCGATCTCACGGAGAGTCGCATAGGTGGCAGCGGAGCTGGGGACGGCGGTGGCCCTGGAAGCGCGAAAAAGGACGTCATCAGCATTTTCCTTCTCTTTTTTTTTTGGTGTTGATATTTTTTGGTAATGATCGGTTATTCCCCGCGGAGCACTCAATTTCATCTTCGAACGGTATCTCGATCGGTAGCGGGCGTATGGGTTGTTGTCGTTGTGGCCGACCGTCGGAGCTGAAGAGCTCATCCCATCCGGCAAACAAATTCTTGATGTTCCCGACACCCGGAAGAGCCACTAAGATACTCCAAGGGGAGGATGTGAGGAGGAGAGAAACTTACCGAGCGTTAGCTGCGGCGGCAGCTCGGAGAGCTGGTCTGGCGGCTCGCGACAACATCGTGACTGAGGATTGGGGACGTAGAGAAAGAGCCTCTGCCAACGGTGGCCCAATTGATCGCGATATACGGATCAATTGATGGAGATGGGGGTCGTGTAAGGTCGGAATGAGGTGTATTGGTTACTGCGGACTAAAGTGTTCAGGTTTGTTCTCGCTATTTTCCCGGGTAAATTAGGTAGCCGACCGGAACTTCTAGGCGCTTGACACTCCCACACTGCAAGGTAAGCTGCCCGTGGGCCGTCTGCCAACTTTCTGCTATCACGTGATGCTTTGATGTTACTTCACCCAGCCGCAAGGCATCTGGCTCCTCTTTTCTCGCTGCATGCATGACTAAGGCAAGCAAAAAGCTCTTAGGCTCCATTTTTCATCCTCTCGCAGCCATCAACCGTTCATCCAATCACATACTACATTCCCCTTCTAGCCCCATCGCTGAGTCGCTGCAACTGCTGCGCAACCAAGGCCTGAACCACTGAGAGCAAGCCCTGTGGTGCCCACCTCACTGTGCTGTGCCTGTCTGCCACTGCCTTGCCTTGGTACCTACCTAGGTAGGTTCTGCAGCTAGGTCTCTTTCGCCTCGCCTTCCCCCGTCGCCGGGTCCGGGCCATTTGTCTTGTCTTGGCTTAAAGAAACAAGCACGCCGCTCTCTCGACTTATTCCTCCCAATCCCATTGTTGCTGATTTTCTACTCTCAGCTTCTTGCGAACCCTTCAAAATACACCCTCATCTCCTACACAAGGCGTTGAGGGGATCTTTTCCTCGCGCTCTTTCTTCCGATATCTCGTTTTTCCATCGTCTACAAAGACCTATTCTTCCTTCTCTTACGCTCTCACTTTTCAGATCCCAGTCCCTGACCTCATCGCACGTTGGTAGGCGGCCAGCCGCAGAACGGATACTCACTTTCAACTGCACAACCATGAGCTCCTCCGACGACGATCGCCCTCTTGCGAGAGCTAATGGCCGTCCACGTAAGTCACGCCTTGTTTTACCGTCCTCCAGCCATTTTGCTGGTGCTTTTTCGCGCTCATGAATATCCATCACATTGGCGTTCAAAACAAAGTTTCTCCTAACCAGCTCACCATGGCGCATGCTTTTGCTGGTTCTTGTTCTTGGTCTAATAGAAAGTCACTTCATAGTCTCATCAGTAAAGATTTCACGCGCCGAAGACAAAGCCATGGATCAGTCCGTTCCTAAGGAAGCTGCCAAGATGGCCGGACTGTCAGTTCGCAATGGTCCCCTTGAAGACACTTCGATGGACATCGACGAGCCAGCCACCAATGGTACAGCGAAACGCAAGTCACGTAATTCCATTACCAAGGTCAACTACAAGGACGATGAGTCAAGCGATGACGGTGCTCCAATGGTCAGTATTTCATGATACAAGAAAAACCTTGCTGTGGGGCCAGCTCATGCTGACCATGATGTTGCAGGCCAAACGCCACAAGAAGCAGATAAACAGAGTTGCCGAATCCGATTCCGATAACGAACCCATCATGAAGGCACGAGGAAAGAAGCTTCCACCGTCGTACAAGGAGACCGCGCTTCCTGAGTCCTCAGACGACGATGACGAACCCCTTGGCGTGAAGCTCGCACAGAAGAAAGCTCGTATCGAGAAGCAAGGCGAGAAGGAAGCCAAGGCGATTCGAGCCAAGGAACGAGCCAAGAAGCCTGCGCCCAAGAAAGCTGTCAAGGATGAATCCGACGACGACGTGCCCCTTGCGAAATCCACTGCGAGCAAACGGCAATCAAACGGAACTGCTACGAAGCGAAAGTCAAATGGTGTTAAGAAGGAAGAATCAGATTCTGATGCTCCTATTTCCAAGAAAGCTAAGCCTGCTGCGGCCAAGAAGGGTGCGAAGGCAGAGTCCAAGAAGGCCAGCGAGAGTGACGGCGAAGAAGAATTCGAGTGGTGGAACGCGCCCAAGAAAGAAGACGACTCTATCAAGTGGACCACGTTGGAACATAACGGTGTCCTGTTCCCGCCTGATTACGAGCCATTGCCCAAGAATGTCAAGATGCTCTACGACGGACAGCCAGTTACTCTTGCCCCTGAGGTTGAAGAGGTTGCCACTTTCTGGGTTGCCATGATGACTCCCGCGTCAATTCATCACCTCGACAACCCAGTTTTTCGAAATAACTTCTTCAACGACTTCAAGGTATATTGTGACAAGTACGGTGTGACAGATGCTCAAGGGAAGAAAGTCGCGGTTAAATCACTTGACAAATGCGACTTTACCAAGATCAAGGACTATTGGTTTGAGAAGGTGGAACAGAACAAGACCAAGAATATGACCAAGGAAGAGAAAGAGGCCGCCAAGGCCAAGCGCGACGCTCTCGAGGCCCCCTTTACCCATTGTATATGGGATGGTAGAAAGGAGAAGGTTGGTAACTTCAGAGTCGAACCTCCAAGTCTGTTCCGTGGCCGTGGCGAACATCCCAAGACTGGCAAGGTCAAACAACGTGTTCAGCCAGAGCAGATCACCATCAACATTGGCAAGGGTGCCAAGGTTCCAGAACCTCCCAAGGGTCATAAGTGGAAGGCGGTACAGCACGACCAAAAGGCAACTTGGCTGGCCATGTGGCAAGAAAACATTAATGGAAACTACAAGTATGTGATGCTTGGAGCGGATAGTGCTATCAAGGGCCAAAGTGATTTCAAGAAGTTCGAGAAAGCTCGAGAACTCAAGAAACACATTGACAAGATCCGCAAGGACTACACCAAGGAGCTCAAGAGTGAGATTATGGCTGATCGTCAGCGAGCCACCGCCATGTATTTCATTGACAAGTTGGCTCTCCGAGCTGGAAATGAGAAGGATACAGAGAACGAGGCAGACACTGTGGGCTGCTGCTCTCTCAAGTATGAGCATGTCACACTTGAACCTCCTAATAAGGTCACGTTCGATTTCCTAGGAAAAGACAGTATCCCTTACAGAGAGACTGCCCTTGTCGACGCTCAGGTTTTCAAGAATCTCAAGCTTTTCAAAAAGGCACCCAAGACAACGGGAGACGATCTATTTGACCGGCTCACTGTAAGTTGCTCACAAGTTCTTACCAAGCTATCAACTAACAAAACCGCAGACCTCTCAACTCAACAAGCATTTGAACAGCTACATGAAAGGCTTAACTGCCAAGGTTTTCCGTACCTACAACGCTTCCCACACGATGTCGTCACTACTCAACAAGCTTGGTAGCGACCCTCGCTCTCGCGGTACGGTTGCCGAGAAGGTCAAGTTATACAACGATTGCAACCGTGAGGTTGCTATTCTGTGTAACCATAAGCGAACCGTTGGCGCGTCTCACGAGCAACAAATGGCCAAGCTAGGTGACAGGGTAAGTTCGATGTGCATTGTGTTCTGTGCCACTTCATACTGATTATTTCTAAGATCAAAGGCCTCCGATACCAGCAATGGCGAACCAAGATGATGATACTCGATGTTGACTCTTCTTACAAGAAGAAGAAGGGCGCCGCCTGGTTCGAAAAAGATGAGGAGTTGACCGACGAGTGGATCAAGGAGCATCAGCAGTTCTTGATCGAGGAGCAGCGCACAAAGATCCAAAAGAAGTTCGAGAAGGACAATGAGAAGCGCAAGGCCGACAAGGAAAGGCCTTTGCCTGAAAAGGAACTCAAGGAGCGGCTCCAGGCTGTGAAGGAAATGGAAGCCAGGTTCAAGAAGGAGAACAAGACCAAAAAGGTCGAGGCCGAAGGTCGAGGTCCTACCGTCGATAGGTTCCTAAAGGCTGTGGAAAAGTTGGACGAGCGCATAAAGACGCTCGAGCTCCAAGCCCAGGATCGCGATGGTAACAAGGAGGTAGCTCTCGGCACCTCCAAGATCGTGAGTCTCACTAAACACTGAGTTGACTGCTTTGTGGCTTACTAACCATTGATGGCAGAACTATATTGACCCTCGCCTTACTGTCGTCTTCTCTAAGAAGTTCGATGTTCCGATCGAAAAGTTCTTTTCCAAGACTCTTCGAGACAAGTTCCGATGGGCCATCAAGTCTGTTGAAGACGAAGATGATTGGACTTTCTAAAGAAACGTGAGAAGGATTGGCGTACAAAAAGAGAGAAGCTGGTGGCTTTTGGTTTCTTTGCTTTTACTTTACTAATTTGCTGTTTTCTGGAACGTTTGTAAGAATACTCAGTCTGCTTTTAACATGGGCATAGGGAGCAGAGAGAGGTGTGAAGTTGGTGGGCACATAAACAGAAGCGCAAGCTCATCATTTATGTGCTTAGGAAGCAGTATGAAACGGCCAGAGCGATGAACTATCAGGGGCGCTGACATGGGTTATCTGGAGCATCCTGGTTTAAGAGGTTTGGCGGCAGAGACTTTGTTTCTTTAGATACATATATAGAAGCCCTACGCATGTACCCAGAGCTCGAGCTCGCAAGAAGATTCGTTCCATGTCTTGACAGGAAGAAAGATATTGGCTTAACTCTGGGACCATGATGGAAATCATAGCAGACAAACACGATGGCTATATATGCAGTTTCAATGTGTCAATGTATGCGGTATAAGTATAGGTACTATGTAGATCGTAAAAATAAAACGGTTATTGGTCAATTATTATCTGTAGCTTACTATCATCTACACACAAAAGAAACTCAATTCTCTGTTTAATTGATTTCTTTTTTTATGTAGATGATAGTGCAGCTACAGAAAATAATTAACCAATAACCATTTATTCTTATTTAGTTAATTATACAAAGTTGCCCGTCTATCTCTGGTTGATATCTATCTATTCGTGCATCCTCTTTGTCACCCAAGTCCATTGCGCCGTCGCTAAAAGTAAACAAATCAAGAAATCAAGATACCCACGCGGATGCAAATGCTATAGCAATATTATGCAACGCCAAACAACCGTGTCATGCAAATCAAGTATCACGTCCAACCTTGGCCATGTCCAAGAGAGTTGGTGCGTCTATATCCTGCCAGCCCCTGGCAATGTGACAAATCATCATATACAGTGAAGTTGAAGCGGGTTCCATGTTTAAATGAACCTGCCGGCAAATGCCATTATGCCAGCGAAGAAGGGAACAACAGCGATAAGGCTGTGGAAGGGCTGAGGGGAGCTCATTGCGCCGTTCTCGGCGGGAATGATCTTTCCTTCAGCGTTGAGGCGCCATCCTGAGGGGATGGCACCTCCAGAAGGACGAGTTCCAGTCCAGGGCCATCCAGTCTGGGTAGCTGTGGCGGGACTGCCGTCTTCGCCAATACCTCCGATAGGAACGTTTCCGTTCTGCGTAGCCACGGTTCCCTGAGCAGTAGCAGTAACAGTCATAGCATCGCCGTTTTCATTGCCGTTGACCTCGCCGCCGATAGCCTCGATAGACTGCCATGAGCCAGAAGTATCCTTGTACTTGTACTCGTCACCAGTAGAGTAGTCTGTGATGATGACGCTCTTGACCTTCATGGTGAAAGGTCCCTGGGAGTAGTCTGTCGGACCACGAGCCCACTTGACAGTGCCTGGGGGGTTCGTGTTGGGATCGCCACCTGGCCAGGCGCCGAACTTGACTTGCATGGGAGTTTGAGGGTACTGGTTATCCTCTGCATCACCATAGTTGAGAGTACGGACGACGGTGCCGCCAACCATCCAAACAATACGGTCCTTGGTCCAGTCGATAGTGTAGGTGGTCCATTCGCCCTGAGTGTTGGTCACACTGTGGAATTCGCCTCGATTGTACGAAGTAGCCTGGCCCTTTCCAAAGTAGTTTGACTGGATCTCATCGTTGTCGGAACCAAGCCACTCTATGTCGATCTCGTCAAGGTCATCGGACTGGAGAACGAGCGACGAGACAATACCAGCGCCGGGGGCAGCCTTCATTGTAATCTCGACTCGACCGAACATGATGTAAAAGAGGGAAGCGAGCTGCGGCGCATCGTTGGAGCGGGCGACAGTGAAGGAGACGCCCTCGTCGTCGTACTTTGGGGAACCGGAGGCTGCGAAGGAGTTGACTGCGCCTTTGGAGAAGTCGATGTTGATGCTCATGCCTAGGGCATCGTTATTGGGGCAGTTGGCTATGGAGAAGCTGTTAGTATTCGTGATAGTTGGCGTATGATGTGTAGTGTGAACTTACTGCTATGTAAGGGATTGCATGAACTCCATGTCTGGGCTGAGACAGAGCTAACAAGCAGCGCTGCGGCTGCGAATGAGGCGCTGGATAACCATCTCATGATGGGCTATATGTGATGTGGTATGATGTGATATGATATGTACAGTAGAGTGGGAGTAGGTCGATAGCCGTTGATACAAGCAAGCACTGGTGTGTATTTTACTTATATCAGGTTATTGTTATAGACTCGACTCGACTCGATTCGGCTCGGCCTGACCTGACCTGACTCGACTCGACTCGACTCGAATTGACTTGACGGTGTAAGGTAGCAAGTAACACGAAAAGCGGTGACTCAAGACTTAAAGTGGTTGCATGTGGGAAGAATTGGGGAACGGAGGAATTGAGGGAAAGCAGAGTTAAACGGTGAGAAAAGGAATTAATACCAAGACTGCAAGAGACTCGACACGTCACGTCACGCCCACTCTCGTCACCGTCTAAACGTTGACCGGTTTTCCGGTTTTTTTTTTACAGCCGCGTAATGAATTAATTGGTCCCCGTTAAGTTTTTCCATCTAGTAACTTGGCGCCTAAGAATTAGGAAATTGAGGGGAGGTTGGGAAGCTTTCCTTGGTACAGTAAGTAGTGAGGGCGCGTCCGTGTGTTGGAGGTTGGTAACTACGGTAATTCGGGTGGCTGGCGGTTTAGTTAGTCAGGTACCGATGGTAGAGACAATAAAACCGGTACGTAAGTAATTGCAGCTATTCACAAGATGTTAGTGAAAATGCCATGTTAATTTCAGAATATCGATAAATCTTGAACATGGGTATCAAGCATGCATCCATTCCCATTCCTCATTGGTTAAATATCTTTCAGCTCACACAACCCTGAGGCTATCTAAAGCTTCGTTTGGAGAGCCTTTTACTCCTGCCGGGTTTTATTGTCAGCCCATCTACCCGGCTACGGCCCGAGTGGGGCCGTATCTCTACATCGGGTCTCCGTTGCCGGCCGATTTACCCGTCGTCTACCCTATACCTCGGTGTTGGTTGAATGACGATGGCTGATGAACTACAATTGTTACAAAAGAAAAGGATAACGAATCAAGATACATGTAAGACGCGCAGCTCTACACTTTCCGTATCAAACTGAATATAGTTTTACTGCCGCGCTTCCTGATGGTGACATATGCAATCAGCGACTTCATGTGTGTATTCGTCCTCAGAAAGACATCATCGATACAAACACCACAAATCTCTATCGTGACGGTATGTTCAAACACCACTTTTAGCTTTTCTACCCTGTTACCCAAGCAAGGGCAAATAATTTGTGTGCTTTGAATTCAGAACCGTCAATTATTCCCAACTGTTCATTTGACATAGTTGTCAGATAGTGTGAAAGTGCTTAAACTCATCGAGACCAGTCGTTGCATGAATCTCGATCCTCGGAATGGCATGCAACAGAAACATCCCTTGCTCGAGATCTGTATGCACGTCACTTGATTAAGATCGATCTTGATCAAACCTATTTACTCTTGGTGTGTTTTGTTGGTATATTAGGGCTAGGTCTACTGGTTCTAAGACACATTTTCAGACCGTTACCCTTGCATAACTCTATACCGATTCTCAACTTACACGTGTGAACCATGTCTAGCATCAGCCCTTGCTTTAAAAGTCTGACATCAGCCTCGTAAGCCTCCATGCCATGTACGACCCGAGTCTCTTTCGCGATTGCTGGAATGGGGACACATCACTCGTGCGTGTCGGATGTGTGTACCCTATACCTACCATAATCGCGATTGGAGATATTGACATACGGCAGGCAAATAAGCAAGAAACAAACTACGTAATTGTGAGAAAAAAAAATACAAAAGAAAACAGGAAAAGAGGGAAAGAAGAAAAAGAACGAAAGAAAAAGAAAAAAAAAGGAAAGAAAAAAAAAAAGTGATCGCTCAAAGCCAAGAGTCAAAAACCTAGCTAGACGGGAGAAAAAAAAGCAAAAAGACATGCAGGTGACGGACGGACAAGAAGAAGACGTGTACAGTACAGAGGAAAGAAGAAAAGAAACGACTCCAATGCAGTGCCACTCCCAAAAAGCATTCAAGGGCTGATAGTTGATCAATTCCAAGTATCGGACTACGTATTATATGTATATGCCAGTCTATTATGCGTCTGCTATGGAGCATCATGACAGCATAGAACCAAACCGCCTTTTTGCCCTCCTATTAGACTTGGCTTAGTTGATTCCGTCAGGTAGATAGATGCAGATGCAGATGCAGATGCATCCACGACGTGTCGGTCAAAAGCTGATAATGCATCCAATCGGCATCTTCCAATCCGCCACGAAAACTTTGGAAAACCCTATCGTTCATCCCTCACATCCATGCTGACTGGACTGGACTGTACTGTACTGTACTGTACTGTACTGTATCGCACTGGTAATCGATCTACCAAGAGGCAACAAACCGTCGGTCTGCAGGCATAACTTCGGCCGGCTGCACAGCAAAGCCTTGACACAGCAGGCAGGGCATGAGGCGCCATTCGGGATCCCCTCTTACTCTCCTCTACCGCCTGTTCAACAGCTATAGCCATGGCCATGGCCATAGCAGTGAACAGTGAACAGTGAACAGTGACAGTAACAGTCGATTCCCCACCCGCCCTCCCATCATCTGAAGTTCTCCAACACTGAATATAGGTCTCATGTTAAACCCACAAAGTCTTGTTCTCTCCCCTAGGTAGTCTGCCAAGTCTATGTACGGGCGCTGTAAACCCATAACCGCTTGGCTGAGTATCACAACGTACAACCGACAACTCAGCTCCCGAGTTCAGTTTGTAAAAATAGGTCGATATAATGAACGGAAACTTAGGATCCGCATTATCCATGCACTTGACAAAACACCCCTCTCATCTGAAGCTGCTCTGACTTTATCCAACCCAACCTTTGACGTCAAACACTGATATGGTGCAACCTGTTTCAGATGACTATCCACTTGGGCATCTCAAACGTCTTTGTCGTATACTTCTGATTGGCTCGATCGTTTCATCTTCAGCTGAGCACCATTAAAAACCGCATACAACAGGATCGGATGAAAGGTCTAAGCCTCGTGTCTTGTGTCACGTTGCGTGTCTGTCCCCGGCCAGCGGCGATAGACTGGCAGACTGGTAAAACCAACACCTCACATTTAGATATGAAATGCGTTTGATGGAGTCAGTCAGTCAGTCAGTCAGTCAGCTCCTACTCAAACAGGACATGATACGTCGCCTTCTGAAATCCTTTGCCCCATCAGACGTGTAGTCTGCATAAGCATGGAACGGGATAGAGCAAACGGACCTCGCATACTGTACCGTAGGTCGAATGTAATAAATCATAACGTATTCATTTTCATGATATGTTATCAACTGATTGTGAGGAAACTTGACCGAGGAAAAAGAAATTAAGGCTGGAAAAGGTTAGAGGAGGAAAGAGACCACAATAAAATATGAATAAGAAAAAGCAAAAAGCAAACGAGGCAAGACGGTACAGTAACAGCAACAACCTGTTGGTGCGTCAGGCCAGGTCAGTTCCCATTGGATTCTTCCAGTCGAGAGGCAAACTGACTCGAGTTTGTTCTCTCTGCTTGCTATGCAGATTAGAAAAAGCAAAGTAAGCAGTAAGCCATAACTGAGCGAGCCCAAACCAACCTGCACCAGCCAACGGTAAGCAGCTGGGTTCGTTGCTAAGTTAATGGCGGCGAGTCATAATTAGATAGACTCTTTATGCCGAAATGACACACCTTCCAAATGTTCTATTAATTATCATCAAACCTAGTCCATGTTTGCTCTCAGACTTTGCGGACCGCGCCTCGCCTCGCATCGCATCGCATCGCATGTCGTAGCATGGGCGGGCTGGTCCGGAGCTGCCGTACCGTACCCATCCATATAGCATAACAGACAAGGCAAGGCAAGGCAAGGCAAGACAAGCGACGATGGCGATGGATGGAATAGAGGACATCCGCAAAGCCGCTACTCTATGTAATGAAATGTACGTAACAATCCCGAGGCATGTCAGGTCGTCCGTGGCCGCCTGTAAGTCATCATACCATTTCGAATTGCTCGGGTTTCGCCAAAATGGTTTGAATTGCACCGTCGTATTGAGCATCCGCTTCGTCTCAAAGAGCCTGGCACAATCGCCTCCAAAGGGCTCCATATGTACCTAGGTATGACATGAACGCATAGACGCATAAGAGAGAGCATCCTAGATTCCAATGCATGCTTGTTTGCCAGGGGTGTCTCGGGACGGCAAGCAGCCTATCAACTTCCTTCTACTCCAGGTGCACCCATACCTGAGACATTGTTGTAGGTACTTTGCAGTGTGCGGTGTGAAGAAAAACTTGCAACGAGGACTCGTTTTGCCTTCCCGTCACTTTCCTCGTGCTCACGGACCATAAAGGCCATGGTAGCAAGAGGATCAACCCTTGCCTTGAGCGTGGAACCAACTGGCCAGATAATTTCTTTTTCCCTTCCAATCGTCGGTAGTTGTCACATGGGGCTTAATACCGAGAGGACTGCTTGCTGATGTTCCTTGTTAACCAATCGTTGACCAAACTGATTACTGTAACTCAAGTTTCTGCATCCTGTTGTTAGTCGGGATATACAGTTGTCGTGTAGTACCAATAGCATACCGCACAGTCAAGAACCTTCTGAAGTGCGGTGACAAATAGACAAAGAGAGTGAGGCTGTCCATATCAACAAGAAGCAACCGTCGAGTAGGAAAGCCAGTCCGAGCGATTTCATGATCGACAAAGAGACATGCTAATGTGAGACAGCAGTAAATAGGGCAGCGACTAGCATGGATACAGTGGCTAGAGTAGCAACACCGCCCATAAACTGTTGTTCGGTTTGCAGGAACCGAAACCAGCTATTTGTACCTTGTTGCTTTGACAAGACTTGCCAAACATGAGCTTGGGCCTCAATGCTATCCAATTCTCTTGTCGATTCAAATCTAAAGTTCGAATCTAATATGGTACTGTACTGCCATCTGATATAGTGATGCGAAGGGCAGTGACGCACGGGGCCCTTGTTCAACTTCCGCTCGCAAACTTCTCGACATATCCCACGTGGGTTGACAGCTTTATTTGATCGGGAGTCAGTGAAAGACCGTGCATTGCACTTATCTATCAAGATCACATACACGCTGGCACTGACAGCTCCTTCTGGCGGCGTGTGCACCATGGACCGACTCCATATCGACATTAACAGCTTGTCCCATTTATATATGCCCTACGCCAACGAGCAAACCTTTGAAGACGACGATTGTTACTTTGTCTTGAAGGCCATACTGCCAGCTAGTGGGGCAGTCTCGTACGTAGAAGGAAGAGTTTGACTCGCGTCCAGTACAGTATTAAACAGACGTAAAGGTCCCTCTAATTCTAGCCAATAGATGGCTAACATGGATGGGTTCGCAGCTGGATGGAGTATCATGAGTGTACTGGAGCCAACCACCAATTCAGATTATAGAGGCATGATCTTGCGCTATGCTGGGGGACCAATTTTGAAACCTTCGAGAAGTCCCAAGGACATGGTCGGCGGAATGGACAGTCGGCTCAGACAAGGGACGTCGTTTAGCGTTGGTCTAGGATGCCATTCTGCTAGGGCTCCCTGGCCGCGAGCTGATTTCGACGTGCCTCCACATGGCTGGTCCGTCATTTCATCCTTCAACATCGCCGTCTTGTATTGACTCGTGGAGGCGGGCCTTTCTTCTCTCTACTATCGCTACGCCCAAACTCTGACGAATACTGTAGTATCGTTGGTAGAAGTCAAAATCTTTCCAGCAACACGGCACAGCACAGCATGTGCATCTGCAAGTAGAAAAGTCGGGCATTCCCTAGATCCTATACCTGTGGACTGAACATGGTAGTCCCTGGTAATCTTCATGCCTGTGCATGAACGCATTGTCGGGTTGTCCGCTTTCTGGGGATGATACGACATATGCCACCAAGTTTTGAGTTTGCCCTTCGGCCTTATAATAATATGGGCAAAATGAAATGCCTCAGTCGGAATCACGAGATACTGGTGTAAGCTGTTTGCCACGACGACACCATTTATTCAAAGAAACGAGTCGTGGATAGCAACCAAGACAAGGCTGGCTGTTCACCTAGCTGAACCATCGATTCCGCGCGGTCGATTGACACGGGACCAAGACACTCTTTGGGAATGGCAAACACGAGCTAAACCATGCCCAGTCGAGATTCAGACGCGCTACGTATCTGAGTGCCCAAGAGGCGATCTTCCAGAATCATGCCAAAAGTTAGGGTCCATGCTGAGCAGCTGGTCTATTGATTCGCTCGAAAACTGTATTCGACCGGGCTGAAATCCGGGGAGCATCCTAAGGGCCGGAGAACAGGGATTATTATAGCCTAAGTCTCCGGGGGACCTTATCATTGAGACTGGCTGGCCACACGGCTATGTATCCGGGCCGTTGCCAAATCTCCAACAAGTCCCGCCGCTCCATTTTGAAACAGGGGCTCCCCTGCCCCGGCCAGCTAGTCACAGGACCCCTGCTCGACCGTCCATCAGGGTCCCATCCTGTCCTTGATCCAGGCCCAGGTAAAGCCAAGCATCTCGCTTCCGAGAGACGCTGTGCTGGGACCTTAGGATGGTCCTGACAGGTGAGTCGAAAGTTGCAATTTTGACTAAGTAATATCGACTGTAGCCCCAGATTGACTGCGCGGCCCGAAGTGTCCGCCTCCACCATCGACGCCTACTGGAAAGAATTGCACGAATGCAGGTTTGGAATAAGAAATTTTAATGCCAAAGGGCAGTTGGGTAGAGAAGTAAGTAATTCAACAAGTGACAAAAAAGTTCGCGCGTGAGCCCTGGTGCCCGCGGACGCGGGTACAGATTCCCCAGACCGAAGTTCTGGGGTGGTACATGCCGTTGGCGGTACTTTGGTAGAGCCAACTGAACCAGCACGTTGGATCCTCTTTGCCTCGCTTTCAAAAACGGTTAGCCATCGACGGCGGATCGTTAGGTAAGACTCGGCCAAGTTACCTCTCTCTACACGTACCTGCCGCTTGTTACTGCACCGGGGATGTAGGCAGCCGGCTCCGCGAGGCCCAGGTCTGACACTAACAGCACGATGGAGCTGTCTATACCCTCAATGTTCAGGGCCTGTACCATCCTGTGGTCTCTGCGCGACGGCGGTGTCGATAGCTTCAGAGCACGTTCCCAAAGTCTTACGAGGTGGAGGGAGTCCAAAAAGACCGCGAAGAGGATCAGTGGAGTTGATGACCCAAGTCACAAAACCAGATGGCCGAATAGATTAGAAGTTTTCGTCCCAATGGCGCGAAGTGACGATTCACTTGCCACCAAGCTGCTGATCTTAGCAGGAAGCCAATATTAATTATTGTTTGTAGTCGCATTCATGATCCTGCCGAGCTGTTTCCCAGCGGATCGTCATAATCCAAGTCTTAGGTATTGGGTGTCGAGAGCAATGAGCTGACTATGAACCTCACCGTCCTGGACGATAACCGGCAAAATGAACCCTGCTGTTAAGTCATTGTGTCCATTGAGTTAATGACCAGTCTGTTTGTTGGTGATTAGTATAAATTATGATATATGTGTGATGACTGAGTGCATCGAGCATGAAGCTTACAATCAAGAAATCTGTTTGCGGCGCAATACTATAAGACAAACACAACAAGGTTGCGAAAAGGTAACATGTTATTTGGGAGGCGTCAACGACTGGGTGTTCCTGTTCCTGCATAACGGCAGCGGTCGCTTCTTGGAGGCCCTGGCTGCCGTATGTAGCCTTCTGCAAAAGAGGAACGTTGTTTATGCAAGGTACAAAGCAGCCAAAGTCGCCACCAGTCTGGTTTGCATTGCTGAACGAGGGGTCGCTGTACTAACACCAGTTGGTTGGCCCCCAACACCACCCTATAAACTAGACACCTGCCTGGACTGTCAATAGGGTCTCTGCCACCCCAGAATCGTAAAGCTGTTCCGTTGTTGGAGGCGACTTATCATGGTCTCGGCAATCCAACATGATGGATTTTATCCATAATGAAACGTATAGGAACCCCGATCGAAAAATATGCGTTGAGCTGTTCAAATATCTCACTATGCAAACCACGGGCTGATAGCCATCATTGCGTCCAGCCTTTACGACATCAAATCACTATGAATATGCTAATTCTGATGGTGTCGATCCTATCGGCAGATACTTGGTGCGTATGTGAGTTATGATCTGAAAGATTTTATTTGGTAACGACGCAATCTCGCCTGGAGGGAGGGGCTGGGATATAGAAAATAAAAAAGAGCAGATGTCAAATTCAGATACCGAGTAGCTGATTGAGCTATTTTGTCAAATACTCTTGCTGGACCAGACTTTTCCTCGTACAGGCTCGCCTGACATCCTGGCATGACCATGACCGTATGAGAATAGTGATCCGTGTTTAGAACGCACGTGCGGGCGCTCGAATGCATAAACACTAGCACAAGTCCAAACACAGGGGCACAAGTCTGAGTCCATGTCTGTACTAAAACGCTAGGAAGATGGATCGAACGTGGGATTTTCGTGTGCATGTGCAAGCTCAGGTGCTTGTGCATATGTGGCTTGCATCAGGAAATGAGATGTCGATTTGTGCCTTGTTTGTGCGTTGAGTCGTGTCGATTGTGCTCCTTCAAAGTAGGAGACCCACACGCTATACCATAATGCCCTTTCGTATGCACTGTTCCTGGCTAATGCAACCTCGAAGCATAGCACCACAAACAGAAACAGCAGCTTTATGCACCGGCTAGGGTTTCAGGTTTGAGGATGATTTTATGCTAACCAATGGGACTCTATCCGGGGCATTTAGGCTAGCGTAGTGAACGGCCACAATTCGGGCGCGTCATTCACAACGGGTATGGCTCAGGATCATCGAATATCCACTTTGCACATTCGTAACGTCGTGTCTGCATGAGAGAAGGGTCAAGTGTCGTGGGTCAAGCCACCATCCGGACGGGTTGAGTATGATAATGAGGCGGAAACATAGAAACATTCGTATTATCAGAGACAAGACATCCAACGGAAGTCTAAAAGGGCGAGACAGAAGAGGGTCGATTCATGTCATGCTGCAGATTTGGTGACGCTAAGACCGAATATGCGTCAGAGTACATGAATCGAAGCACGTATTGATCGCTGAAGTGTTTCACATGTTCATAATGGTTTGAAGATTGATGGTTCGTTGCCGAGACTCTTTAGATATTCTGGAACATCGTCCTTCTGAGCGAACCCGCTTCTGGGCGGACAATTGTGTGGTCCGGTATCAATATTCGGTCATTGAACCCATTATGAGCAAACAACGATTGCTGGGGCCTTTCTCTTCGGTGACATTTCCGTCCCAAGCCAGGTGTTCCAAAGTATTGGAAACCATGTATGTACCAGCAGGGTGCTTAATGCCAGTAGTCAGCGACTGGTAATGCTTGCTCTCGCAGAGAACTCAGATTACTGCTCGGTTGCGGTTTTGATATGCCAGATGGGTCAATAGATATTGTAGGCGAGATCCATCTCATTGATAGGGTCCTCTGGGAGAGGAGCCCTGGTCCTGGCTTCCCGTTGAGGATGTTCATGGCCTGAATTGAGCATTTACTGTAACGCTGCCAAATGATATGGAGGGCCACATGGGATAGTGGCAAGCGGCGATGTAGTAGTATTCAGTACAGTATCATGCGTGGATACTGTCAACACTAACCCGGAGCAGACTCTGGAAGGATAGGTCAAAGTTGGGATGACAGCAATTCAGACACGAGGCAATAAGTGCAAGGTATCAAAGCGCGCTGTAGCGTATTTCGGAATATCGTCGTGGGAGCGTCCGTGTTAGTGCAGATCTCGATCCAAATTTCTCGCTGCCAGACCTGCCTGATATGACTCGGCTGTGGGCGCAATGGTGAAACGGATTGTATCCAGCAAGCTGGAAGCTGGAGCCGGCAAGCCCCCATTCAAGCCAGTCCACCTCTGAAGTCTTGGACGATATGACTTAGACGTATGAGAGCGGGGTTGAAGTCAAAAGGCGTGTTTGTGGGCAAGTGTCATGATTACTGCTGCCGTTGATACCAAGTTGCTTGACTCGTCGGCATGGCCAGTTCGCAGTCTGGTAGTCAATGGCAGCATGATCTGTGCGTTGGCTTCCTCGTGCTTCGAGCTGAATTTGTGGCGTATTTTGAGCTTGAGGCGACCTGCAGCCATGCTTTCTTTGTAGCTTAGCTACTTACCTTAGGTAGCGAGTTATTGAGAATTACCTCCAGTTGGTCTCCAGCTAATAGCGGCAGAGGCAGCCCGGTACAGCGAGCGAACAGAACAGGCGCATTCGAACGCCTAGACCAGGCGGAATGAAGCAACAACCCAATGCTCGATCGCTTAGGACCTTCCCCAGAAGGTGATTCAAGATTATGTATGCATGGGCGATTGGCCGGGTCTAGGGCCGCAGAGAGTCGCTCGCTATCAGGGCTCGGGGGACCTGGATCCTGGCTCCTAGTCCCCAGCAAATGGATGCTATCAATGAATAGTGGAGCTCAGTTGGTTCGAATGTTTCTTGACGTTACATTTAGAAGTCGTCTCGTCTTCTTTGGACCCTTCAATAATTTGACAGCCTACCTATCATTAACATGGACGGTTGGCTGGGTCGGTCTTGCCCTTGTTTGGAAATGTCAAATTACCTTATCCTCAGGGAAGGCATCAGGGTTCCTAACCAAAGCAAGGTTCCTGGGGACGATCGCATGACTGAAGCAACGCTGCTCAACCCTTTGAAATTCAGTCAAGATAAAGGCGACTATGGAATTTTTGGGCCGCTCCAGACGTTATGGAGAAGTACCGAGGTCGATACTCAAACGCTCCGGAAGAACACTCATACTGTACTTGGTCACTCCATCGGTACTTTACATGACGGATTACACTTACGCAATCCAGCTCGCTCATCGTCATAACGCGGCAACGCGCCATGCACAATAGATCATCCACTATCTCCATCCACAACTGGCGCACGGCGCCCACATGCTCTTGTGTTACAGATAATAATGTAAGCTCAGCTCAGCTCAGACTCGACTGAGGTGCTCGGTCAGGTACGAGATGCCAACTAACGTTAGTTGCTATCCATTATCTCGTACTAATGTTTGAGCGGACTACTGTGGAAGTCTAGTATAGTGCAAGCTTGTCCCAACTTGGTAGGTGCTGCTGGCGCTCCGTCCCGTTAAGTTTTATGCAGCGACAGTCAACGTCAAAGAGCGCAGCACCCGGGCTTGCCGCATAAAATTAATTCTTGTGAACCCCCACTGACTGTTCGCACCTAACCCGCACTACCTATTCTAAGCATAGGCAGTGTTTACCTGCTGTAAATGTCAGTTGTCAACAGAGACGAGATAACTGAATCACTTTATGGCGATTTAGGCTGGGTCATCGGCTGATTTATTTCTTGCCCACTGAGCCTCCGCCCTGAACCTGCCTGCATATTTTCATTTTTTAGTTCTGCATCTTTTCCTGTTCCTGTGGTTGATCAGTTTAGGTCGCGCGGCCCACATACAAGCTGCCTGCCTTGATGGGCCCAAAATATTCAGTTGTTTTAGTGGCATCATTCGTTTCAACATTAAGACGATTACCACGAGTTTCCGACAAACCGGCTCAGCTGCATGCTGCACTAGCTACTTAGCAAGCACTTGACTCGAAGACCAATATTGGCCTAGAATGGCTGAATGCCACTTTTATTCTGTTGCATCATCTTCAGTGCGTAATGCGAGTCAAGCCAAACATGCGAACTGATAGGCAGGCTTGCAGGCAAGCAACATGACAAGAAGAAGCAATCAACAACTCGATGAGCGATGAAACCAACTCTAACCAACAAGATCGACCCAGTCAGAGAAAAATGACAGCCACTCAGCGAACTAAGCTGACCAAACATTGACTGCAAAGGCTATATTGTGATCAGATGTCTGGTTTCCGATCGTTGTTTCAACTTGAAGCTACTATGCCAACGATGATTGATCAAAGTTTCCGCCAAATAAGCGTCCCGATCCATAAGCCCGTTTGATCTTTACGAGCCGTATGCCCAACCAAAGCTCGTCGCAGCTCATCGTCACCATAGGCTCCCTCTAAGCTGGGCCGCAAAGCTTTCAAGAGATGGGATGGGTGACGTCTGACGCTCCACCGAGTCAAATGTGTGGTAGAGGCCGCTTTGAAGTGATCAACAAGTTCCAGAGGCCTACGAGTGAAGCAGCGTGGACTGTACCTTGCATAGCATGTCCGACCATGCATCGGGTGGATGTGACACGACATAGCCCAACGAATGGAAGCGTGCATATCGGCGCCGGCGACTGTGCAATGGACAGAAGCGGTGCACAACGCGTTTCCGAGTGGCCAGTTTTGGAGTTGTGCACGGCCAGGATCCATCGTAGACGTGCCCAATCTTCATTATCACCATACCGTATATGTTATTTATTATTCTGTTACAGCGCGGCGCGGCGAATCCAATGCACGCCGATGCACGGCGACTCGCCAAGCCGTCACCCTATCAGTGAGCGGGATTATGCAGCCCTTGTGACGCGGTTTGTGGTTTGCGTACCACCTAGCGATAGGGAGGCCGCTGGTAGCGAGTAGCAGTGCACCGTGGCGCGCCTTGGCTAGGGTCATGGCATAACTCGCAGCGTGTCTGGTATTCTTGAGAACCCCACTGGCTGGCGACTATAGGATAAGCATGCATCGTAGAGCCATGCAAACGAATGGAAGGGATAAGACGAGGGAGAAGGAGAAATGTGCAACCAGATGTGCTCATCATCAATGGCGGCTGTGGCATTCGTTCCGTTAGTCGGATATCGAATTGTGCTGATGGAGGGCTGGGTTATGCTGTGCTAAGACTGGAAAATGTTGGGTTGTAGGTGATGAGCACACCGATAGTCACCCACCACGCGCGTACACAAACCAACCAACAGAACAAAAAAGTGACGAACGGCACAAAAAGAGACACCATGGGCAAGACATGGGACTTGTGCACGCTCGCACAGGTCTTGCACAAGCGACCAAGGACGCTCTATTGCGAGCCTTTGGCTTTTGGTGCCATCCATCTCCTCACACGCGCATCCACATGAGCATCCATATCCATACCTTATCCACTACTTTATGGCCGAGCTCTTTATTCAGTCGGGGCATGGGTTGTTGCATTGGTACGGGACTGTATAGGCTTCGGAGGCTACTCTCATACCGCGGCGGGCCATCCGGCGACGGATAGGCTCGAGGTTTCGTCCAGAATTAGAAAAGAGCAGTCGCTGCGCCATTGTGGTGTGGATGGGAACCGTGGCCCCATCACCCATACTGGCAAGAGTGGCAGCGAGCACCCATGGGCTTAATGTGAAAAAAAGACCAGGGACACCCAGGCCCGCACCGATGTTTCCCTTGCCCCAGACATGACTTGGATGCTATGACAGGGGTCCGGGGGCAGTCTGCCGTCTGGTCCGCCGCTGGGCCCTGGAGGGCGTGTGTGGGCGTGGGCGGATTGCCATGACAGGGCCTAGAGAGTGAAGGTAGTGGATCCAAAGAATGGGATGTGGTAGTGGTGGATCTTGATCCACAGCTCCCTGACCCTGGCTTGTCGAGTGAGACACGACATGGAGGGTTTTCTAACTGCCTATCAAGCATTTGGAGTGAATACGCCAGGC
This sequence comes from Fusarium cf. aywerte, assembly GCA_011034095.1. Taxonomy (NCBI): domain Eukaryota; kingdom Fungi; phylum Ascomycota; class Sordariomycetes; order Hypocreales; family Nectriaceae; genus Fusarium; species Fusarium cf. aywerte. Next base: position 285,779 of record WETZ01000015.1, read on the forward strand.
CTCGTCGTCAGTACTTATCACTCCACGGTCCCCGTGCTTGTCCAGCCTTCGTTTCCTTCCTCATCGAAAGGTATGATCGACGGATCTGTGTAATACTTTTTTCTCTTTTATGCCAGGTTCTTCCTTCTTTTTGTGAATCGTTCTTATTTGCTGGATATCCTCGTTCCCGAGAGTCCCTCACATTCATTATAAACAACTACTTGCGGCACTCTCGATATACTTGATAAACCTCTTGCTCTTGCTTCAACTTGACTCGAGACTTTTCATGTACAACAAGAACGTCCCCAACCAACGCAACTAATACCCCGAGTCACAACTCGTCGTCCACTCTTTGGAACAACACAAAAGGAATTGAACACCACACCATCCTTAGGCCGACTGCCAGTCACAGCAAACTATACACCAATACCAATTAATATCTAAACTCAACATCACAGCCAACTTTAAACGGTTTGTGGAATCTTGAAAATACCAGCCAACGGGCAATGTGACTAACATGATGGTCTCGATTAGAAATGGATTCCACAATGATGCCCCAGGCCATTGGCCAAGCTCCCTTCTATTTCTACAACCCAGAGTCGAAGCATGATGTGCGACAACATTACCCTCAGCAGCAGATGCACATGTACCCCATGGTCCCTACGTTGCCTTCAACTCCCGTCTATTCTCGACCCAGCTCAGCCAGCAACTCTCAACCTCCCACTCTATACAGCAATGGTCCCGCCGTCATGACTCCTACGGCCTCACCTCAGCCCATGTCACACAAGCCTGCCATTCTTTTGGAGAACGAGCTGTACGAGAACTCGTACTTCCCATCCACACCTCCTCTGTCAACCTCTGGCAGCACTATCGGTAGTCCCAGCGCCTGCGAGGTTCTTCAGACTCCCATGAACCCCATGTTCTCGGGTCTTGATGGGATTGATGGTTTCAAGGAGGCCCTTGAGCCTGTCGAGACTGCAGTCCTTGACTGGTCGAACTGCGGCTCTCCCCCCATGACACCTGGTAAGTCAAGAATCTTCACCATCTTCTCTATTCCAAACTTTGCCCAATATGGGACTTCACAATGGCATTGTGCCTCACGCTCAGGCTTGAGCCTATTTTTGGAGTCGGTTGCGGGAAAGCTGGCTGGCCGCCCTCGTGACCCAATCACCCACTGAGGCGCAGGTCTGCAGTGCGCTGTCATAGCACCTGAATAGTGGAGCATATACGGAAATGGTCTGATGGAAGCTAACTGTGTCTGGTAGTGTACCTCCAATCTCAACTCGGCAATGTTCCCTCTCTTGGCAACACCGCCAGCGACATTCTGTCCACGCCGTCTCTGTCTCCCTCACCGGCGCCCTACGCGCGATCCGTCTCTACTCCCGATTTGGACGTTGACTTCTGCGACCCAAGGAACTTGACTGTCGGCACTGGCGCCATCAACACCACTCTTGCTCCCGAGTTTTGTGCAGACGAGATCAAGGTGGAGTCTAAGATTACTTCTCAGTCTTTTGACTTCAACTCTGCTGCCCACGGCCTCCCCACCTTTGAAGACTTTTCTGAATTCGACTCTGAGGACGACTTCGTCAACAGCCTTGTCAACCTCGCTGAGCAGCCTGCCAACGCCTCTACTGACATCACCCGCCCTCGAGCCTGCACAGGTTCTTCAGTTGTTTCTCTTGGCCACGGTAGCTTCATTGGTGACGAGGATCTTTCCTTTGACGAGAACGAGGCTTTCCAATTTCCGTCTCACCCTAGCCCCCCTTCCACTTGCGCTTCTGAGGATTGCCACAAGGAGAAGCGTGTGAAGAAGTCTCACTGTGCAGAGAACCAGCCTGGGCCCGTCATGAACGTTGCTGCTTCCAACACCGAGTCTGGCAATACTCAGGAGTCATCCAACCAGGCTGCTGAGGCTAGCGACTCGGGTGCTTCCTCCGGCTCTGAGGGTTCTCCTGCTCCTCTGCCCGCACCTGCCAACCGCCGAGGACGCAAGCAGTCTCTCACTGAGGATCCTTCCAAGACCTTTGTCTGCGATCTTTGCAACCGTCGTTTTCGCCGCCAGGAACACCTTAAGCGTCACTACCGCTCTCTCCACACCCAGGAGAAGCCTTTCGAGTGCAACGAGTGTGGCAAGAAGTTTTCCCGAAGCGATAACTTGGCCCAGCATGCCCGAACCCATGGCAGCGGCGCCATCGTCATGAACTTGATTGATGATGACTCCCATCCCTACGATGCCTCTATGGTCTCTGCAGCCGAGGACTACAGTAATTACGGCAAGGTCCTCTTCCAGATCGCTTCCGAAGTCCCTGGTAGCGCCAGTGAGCTTTCCTCTGATGAGGGAAGCAACCAGGACAAGAAGAAGCGCAAGCGCTCTGACTAAATGGTTATTCCAACCATTCATCATTTAACATGATCAAGAGAGCCAGTCGACTGTCTTGACATACGCCCGATACGACGCTGACGACCTTCTTCTTCTTTGGCCATCCGCAAACATTCTGACGGTGGCATTTGGGTCACGGAACATTTTTCCATTTGGGTTACACAACCTTGGGTAAAGGGAATTACACAAAAGAGTGTAAGCGATAATGAATGCATTTACAACTCGTCACTATACCTGTATCAACAATACACAGCTTCCTCTACGCATGACGACAACAGGGAGGACATTTGATTTATCGACATATTGTTTTTCAAGAGCTTCAATGCATTGCGACGGCCAATAGTCCACATTGCTGGTTGAGCATGGACACCTGGGCGACTTTGTTTTTCAACGGATACATTTGGCGTGGAGAGGAAAAAAAATTACTTGGTTTTTGAGAATATTTGGGAGTCCATACCTTGGAGCGAAATGCAGGTTGGATGAGTTTGCCAGCGACAACGACCACCATACAGATTTTGGCGGCTTGCCGTTCTTACACTCGTTGTAATCATCCTGGGCGGCCAGAAGCTGGAACTGAAGGCTTGCTAGGGCGACGGTATCACTTGAGAGCCATGGGAGATTAAGCGGTTTTTGTCTTTCTTCCCATATTCTTGTGTTTACTCCGATTCTTTGTCTGTCGTTTGCCTGTTGCTGGATTTTAGAGTTGTCAAGTACAGGAGTGTGCTGGTCACAATCATGACAGACACTCATTCATCCTTACAACATTACATGTATACATTAGAAGTATGGTCTATTGACCGACAATTTACACATTGCTGCCATATAACTTGAGTCCTTTGCTTGTGATTGCCTTCCATGTCTCCCATGACTCACATGTTCTATGTGCGCGATTGGGGGACTCTTCCCTGTCAGCCTTTCTTTCCAACTTACATGATATGCTTGAATCAGTATGATGGATCTACACAGTAGCTAGTCGACTTGAGACAGGTGCGCCAAGCTTTTCACAATCGACGGTAGCACCCGCGGGGACCTTGCATGGACCCTGAACCAGCCACTGATACATCAAGCACTGCAGTGTACTATGGCCCTAACTTGAATGATGTGTTGACTACCTCTCCGCAGTACGTTGCGCTCATGTCGACGGATATTTCAGTCGAGACTAGAGGTGAGGAAAGAGTTCAGATCGGCGATCTCACGAGGCGCGCCGTGTGCGCTCAGGGACAACGACCCTAGCTACTTCGTCCGTGTTGGCGTTGGCGTTGGTGGTGAAAGTCCACGGGTAGCGCTTTCTACAAGCGGGACTCATCGAATACATTACTCGTTCCTCAAGCTAATACAAATATAGTATCCGTACAGCATCCTTGTAAGACTTTGGTGCATATCGTCAACCTAACGCTCACGGCTCTACCAGAGACCCTGAATGTCTCACGCATTTCTTGGGTGATCGTCATGGCTCGGACGACAACTCCCCACAACGCCATACCCGTACAACACGACAGCCCTGAGATAGAGATGGGGCGACGAAATTACACGGGACGGAATTGAGGGTGATCAAAAGGCCATTGCCAATGATCGACGCCTCTTCAAAGGATGGTTTCCGGCTGGCCAGCATGAGGCCTGGAGACAAGATAAGGTCTTGGGCTAATCTCTACAGAGTAAAATTGTTTGTACATCTCAGGCTCGCTAGATCAATAAGGGACTTGTCCATTATTTGCTAGCTCAGCCAACCCGAGATGAAACGACAGAGTCAAGTTAGCTATTACACTTTTCTTTCGAATTGGCCGTCCTCCTGCTGGCCCAATTTGGTGGTTGTAAGGCCAGGGTCCACAGAGAAAACAGTCTAAAAACTTCCACCAGCAAATGAATCTGCTTTGCGCTATCGATACTCTTACCCATACACCATACACCACACACCAAACTGCCCTACACCACATGAAATATCCGCACGTAATCTAAAATACGCCCTAGGCGTTTTCTTCATGCCTTCCAAGCCGCCTTCTGAATCGCTGCTAAATTGATACCAGATCATTTTCGTCTGAGGCCTCATTTCCCAGCCGTTGGCTGCCTTTCTAGGCGATCCCACTACCGTGTTGTCACAACAACGGCCGCAAGGCGATACTCACCCGCCATGGCTTCTGAGCAGCTGAATGTCATTGCTCTAATCTCGGGAGGAAAAGACAGCTTCTTCAACCTGATCCACTGTATAGAGCACGGCCATCGGATCGTAGCTCTTGCAAATCTTTTCCCAGGGCCAGGGACTCTAGTATCAGACGCAAGTCCAGGCAAGGGTTCAGATGTCAACGGTATCCCACACGGGCAATCACCGTTCCGTCAGGAAGACGCAACCGAGACTGGGCCAAAGACCAGTGTCCAGACGTCCGAGGATGTCTTGCCCCCCGAAGGCTTCCAGCATATAGATCCAGAGGCGTGGATACCCCAGCCGTCCGCAAGTGACGGACATGACAGCACTCACAATGACCAGGGCTCCGGGGAGCCTTCCGATACGGATCTCAATAGTTTCATGTACCAAACTGTCGGGCACGAAGTCCTCCCCCTGTATGCCACTGCTACTGGCCTGCCACTATATCGGTTGCCTATCACTGGACGTGCGGTTCGCCACGAGAGGGATTATGATGCCACGGCCGACGCTCAGGACAAGGACAAGGGCAACAGCAGCGACGAAACAGAGTCCATGTTGCCCTTGTTACAGGCTATTGTCGCTCGCCATCCAGAGGCCAATGCTGTCTGTGCAGGTGCCATCCTGTCAACCTACCAGCGTACCCGTGTTGAGTCAATAGCATTGCGTCTAGGACTTGTGCCCCTGGCATACCTCTGGCAGTATCCGATCTTGCCACCCCCATCCGGTGCCATCTCCGACGACAGGCAGCTGCTAATCGATATGGCCAATGCTGGACTGGAAGCACGGATCATCAAAGTTGCCAGTGCTGGTTTAGACGAGGACCATTTGTGGGAGCGTGTGTCAAGCGAGACTGGCTCAAGCCGTGTCAAGAGCGCATTGCGCAAATTTGGTTCGACTCAGGGTGCCGCGGCTTTGGGAGAGGGCGGCGAGTTTGAGACGCTTGTTGTAGATGGCCCTTCCTCTGTGTTCAGGAAGAGGATTGCCATCCCAGACCAGGGGCGCAAAATCGTGCGTGAAGGAGGTGGCTGCTCATGGCTGTTGTTGGCTGGTGCACGAGTAGAGGATAAACAAGATTCTGCAGTCAACCCAACAGTTCGGGTGCCCGATCTCCTCGATCCGCGTTTCAAGGCCGTGTTTGATGAACTGCCACTGCCCCTGGACCAGCTGAGAAATACAGACACCTCTCCGGTTACAAGGAAGCTGGCGCCACTACCCAGGGATACCGGATCCCCAGTTGCGGATGTCGAAACTCAGCGTTGGTCTGTTCTGCCAGATGTCAGCATGAGCGAAAGGCCAATCCAGGAGGAAACTCTCCAAGTGGTAGAGAAAATCAGATTGCTAGCGTCAGAGGCTGGAATCCAACTCTCCCAAATCACAAACACTATCATTGTTCTACGGCGCATGTCAGACTTCCCAAAGGTTAATGGTGAGTATGGCAAGCTATTTCCAAAGCCAAATCCGCCATCTCGAGTGACTATTTCCTGCGGCAACTTGTTGCCGGACGGTGTGAACATTGCTGTCTATCTCAGCGTGCCCATATCTAAAGCGGTACAGAACCGTAATGGCCTGCATGTACAATCCAGGTCTTACTGGGCTCCTGCGAATATCGGTCCATACAGCCAAGCTGTTGATGTGCCGGTGACAGCTCGCCATCAAGCTACGGGCCTTAGATGCATCTCTATTGCAGGACAGATACCACTGATTCCAGCAACAATGATATTGCCTAATCTACCTGAAAAGTCACACGAGCTTCAAATCGTGCTGTCCCTACAACATCTCTGGCGCGTAGGCCAAGAGATGAAGGTTCAGTGGTGGACAAGTTCTGTTGCCTATTTTCCCAGAACGAACTCCTCGGCCGAGGTTCAGCGCGATGCTCAACTCGCAGGATATGTTTGGAAACAAGCACACGGATCTCCCAATGATGAGGAAGAGGCCGATGGTGGCCCTGACCTATGGGATCTGAAGTTCAATCCTGCTTATATGTCACTCGGCAACGATGACAGGTCATCCCGAAAGGTCATTCCTGACTGGGATGCTCTCACTCTTCGTCAGCAAAATGAACCGGAGACTTGTCTCCCACCTATGTTTGCTGCCGAGGTTGAAGAGCTACCACGACAATCTGATGTGGAGTGGCATGCTCATAACGGTCTTTCGAGAATGGAAGAGGGCAGCCTTGTCATGGTTGCTATGCCCGAAGTTGGCGCCACTGGTTGGAAGACGTGGCATTCGGTTGTCACAACGGAGACTGCAATTGTTGTTTACAGCACACTTGCATATGGTTGCGCTGATAAGACCAAATCCCCGACTCTTGACGATCTGAAAACAGATATGAGAAGTGTCATTCATGAATCTTTCCGGCAATTTCATCCTCACAGACCAGACGTCATACACAGCAAGCTGTCTCTGGTGTACGCAGACGCCTTCCAAGTTAAGTCCTTGTGGAATGAACCCGGAAACAACTCTGAGACAGCTCTCATTCCTTGTCGATCTATCTGGTCATCTGAAGGACAGAGTGTCACGATAGTGGGTTTGTTTGAAACGATTTTGATGCGAGAGTCATGATGATCATACGAAGCTATGAAGATCACATAAAACTATTCAAACAACTTTATTGCTTTAACATACATTCTTCCCCACCGTCGTTCTGATTTAATAAGTTGTTGGTCAAGCCGTAGATAGGATAGCCGGAACCTATAGTGTCAACCCTGCTGGCATATGCTAGCTGAATGGCTCCGACCGATCTCCGTTATCAGACTACTACGCGTTGACGTATTTCATATGCTGAGCGGCATATCGCTCGCCTGCTGGTGTAAAGGAGGTGAGCAGGTTGTCGATATCACGCAAATCGTCGTCCGTCAGGTTGATGATTGTGGCATTCTCTCGGATACGATCGGGTTTCGTAGATCCAGGGATGGGAATGATCTTGGGCATGCCTGGGCGTCGTGAAAGAGACAGCAGCCAATTGATGGCGATCTGGCTCACGGTGCAGCCCTTTTTCTTGGCAAGAGTCTCAACGTCGTTGACAAGTTGGATGTTCTTCAGAAGATTGTCGCCCTGCCAGCGAGGATGCATTTTAACACGTAGATCATCTTCAGGAAGATCTTTGGCAGATTTGATCTGGCCTCCAAGAAAGCCTCTTCCGAGGGGCGCTAGAATTCGGATTAGATGCCACGATTCCGGTCAGGTCAAGGGGTGCAATACTCACAGTATGCAAGAACTGCAATATCAAGTTCAGCGCAGGCTTCGAGGATCCCATTTGTTAGGGGGTCAGTAGTGAAGAGCGACAGTTCAATCTCGACCGCAGTGATTTTGAATTTCTTTGCTGCACTGCGGAGGGTATTTGCGCTGACCTCGCTGCACGAGATGCCGTCGATCTTGCCATCCTTGACATATTGGTTGATTGTGGCAAGAGTGTCGTCCTCGTAGTCAACGTTGGGGTCTTTCCGGCCAACTTCGAATGTAGCCATTCGCCCAGCAGGGCCCAGGGTCTTGATGCAGTTATCGATACTGCGGCAGACGTTTTCCTTGCTGCCGTCAGGAACAAAGTTGGGACCCAGCCCCCCCTTGACGGTGAGGACGATACGATCAGCGTCTTCGGGATACTTTTCGAGGTAACGACGGATGAGAGCTAGCGAGTTTGCGTCTGGTGGACCGTAAAACTCTCCGCCGTTGAACCAGTTACAGCCAACGTCGAGGGCAGTTCGAATGGCTGCAAATGTGACCTCGTCAGGATGAGGGCGCAGTGTTAAACCTAGAGAACGGTTAGCATCTATCAGGCTACGTTGTGTGAGAAGACATTTACCCATGAGACCATAACCAATAGGGCCAACTTGCTTCCCGAGGATATTGTGCGACATGATTATGCGGAATGTGCTATGGAATCTGATAGTGCAGATATTGAGTAGTGAGGTAGATGAAGATAAGTGTTTGTTGATGAGAGTGAATTGTTCAGAAAAATGAAATCCCAACGGTCCATGGCCTGTTATTTATTTACTATCAAGTCCTCTCAGGACCAGAACTTTCCTCAAAGTCATTTTTCTTTCCATGATGTTATCGTCGTCCACCTTATACGGGCATAAGGGCTGACATCGGAATTAAGGTGCAGTCCACCAGTGGAGGTTTGTATTGGTTTCCTAAAAAGGAAAACAATTCAACGGGCGAAACGGCACCGAATCTTAGCTGGACTCGGGTTTAAACGAGGGTTCCGGGGTTTGCAGATTGATAAGAGCGAACCGAAAAATGTGGAAAGTCAGATTCGATGAAGAAGACTACAACATGTGGGTGAGATTTTGGGTAGACTATACCTTTGTCTTGTATGATTTCATCATGGGCTCTAGAACTGGTGAGGAGAGAGAGGAGACTCAAGTTTACGCACGATTCAGCTTTGCAGACCAACCTAGCCATCTCCAGATACAATATTTGCAGGTACTCTTAGTTACTTCTATGAATTGTGTACATGCATTATCCTAATATAGAGTGTTCTATCAGTGTGTTGTAGCATGGCAATTTAGTTACGCTACGTTCTTGACGAACCAGATGACAATTGAATGGGTGGTGAACCATATGTAGCTGTAAAGATGGGGTGCATCTCACGGCACTATTAAAAATACCTTAGTCAAGATATTCATCAAGTTCCTAATCCCTATATTGCTACTCTTCTTACGTGCTTCTCATTCATCCATGATGAGTTAACAGCAGCTTCAACCGATAGGTAGCCCATGACGAGGGAGGCCGAGCGCCTATCGGCGTAGGTAAGAAAGAGACAACCCCACTATAGCTCGAGTTTGTCGCAGCGTACCTACCAAGTAAGGTACTAACCTACTTGACATTTACACTCATCATTCTTCATCTTTCATATATCAATCAAATCTTCGTTTCGCAACGTATTTCACGCATCGACTATCAGAACATAACGCTATCGTCTTCAGTTTTACCGCGTCCAGATTCTAGATCTCGTTCCCTCTACGCGCCGCATGATCAATTGAGAAGGTGCCAAGCCTACATTGACTGACCCTGTGATGGCCGAGACTGCGCCAGAGGCAGATACCAACAAGGCAACTCCTAACAATGCCCCCGCCCGATCTTCCAGTATTGGGTTTCAGATGGGGAGGAGGCAGTCCTCATCGAATGCGCGCATAAACGAGATATTAGAGGTGGGTGAATTCTCCTATTATGCATATGTTTGAGGCATGGAATGGCTGGTTCATAAGACCAATCCATGCGCGGCAGGACTGAGAGACGATCTACCTACCTACCAGGCTCATGTGTTCTCCCGCTCACTCGTCATGCGCGCGGTTATACGAGTGAAAGCGAGTGAGTGAGCTTCTCAAGGTGCTCATCCACTTCTTATCACTCTCAACCATATCCCTGCCTACTCAAGTCACTTCACCGTAGAACTAACTGGTGGCGTTCATTTCATCAACTGCCGGCGGATCTTCCCCGGTTGGACATAGCTTCCGACAGATCAACCGAATATCGCGTGCTCAACTCAATTCAATTCTCTTCCTAGTCTCCTTTCCTCCTCTTCACTTGCTATATTCTTCCCTCAGAGAAGATCTTTCTTATTGAAATATCGCTAATAATAACTCGTTGTTTATAATAGAACGCTCGTGAACGCGCCGAGTCAATGGCTGCTACTAGCTCGTCTCCCGCAAAACTTTCCCCCCGGGCTACCGGTAGTCCTATCCTCCCACCCAACTCGGCTCTTAAATCGAACCCTGTAAACGAGGACAGTAGCGCCGACGAGGCCACTGGCTTCATCTCTCATACGCCGCCTCTGAACTACAGCTCTCTTAACGTAACAAGCTCCGCTGCTGCCTCCGGATCCCACCCTCGCAAAACGTCCACTCGAAGCTTGCACCAAAGACCGTCCTCCCATCGAAACAACAACGAGGCTGTACCAAGCCCTCAGGCCAGTCCTCAGAATGAACCAGACACTGAGAACCCATCTTGGTTGAAGGCGCAGATAGGGAAGTTTCATTCTATAGAACTGGAAAACAAAGGAAGCGTGGCACGTGATCATCTCGCTATCGGTAAGCTTCACTCGCAACCACCATCGCCAACCATTCTAACAGTAACGCAATAGAACGAACATTTCTGGCATGGCTACGAACATCCCTAAGCTTCGCGAGTATCGGTGTGGCTATTACACAACTATTTCGCTTGAATACTAGTCTCGAGAACGGCCACCGCGACCATATTTCCGACAAGAACGCTACAACATTACGGCATATAGGCAAACCTCTCGGTACTACGTTCCTAGGCATCAGTATTCTCGTCTTGTTTCTCGGATACAAGCGCTACTTTCAAACTCAACACTGGGTTATACAAGGAAAATTCCCTGCCAGTCGTGGCACAATCATGATTGTTGGGTTTGTTGCTCTGGCCATCATGATTGTGTCTCTTGTGGTGGTGATTGCCATACATCCTTCAGAGAAGGAGTCCTAGACTTTCTTCGGTACACAGCTAGTAGTCCGGAGCGTATTGCCTTTTTTGAGAGGGCGTGTTTGTGTGAATTGTGTATATAGTTGGTAGTGGTGGTTTACTTTGGACATGGCGCATTTGCATGGGATTTGTATCATGACTTTATACCAGGAGTATTCGTAGGTACAGGGCTTTCTGAGAGATAAAAGACCGTGTTGCATATACAATTGATTAGGCACCATCGAATTCCAGTATCATGGTTAAAATACACTTTCGGAAGCTCTCATGATGGTAGCCATCATGACTGCCTATTCCAGTTTCATGAGTCGCCAGACGTCACAGCGGGTTATGGCGGGTCCATCCTTGGAGCTCCCCCACCAAGCAATCCTATCCCACCTTTCAACTCTTACACTGACATTCAAGCTTCACTTACAACCACAACAACTCATTTTGAGGCTACCCACATAGCCGTGCATACATTGACCATGGCTTCCAGTCTAGAGCCTGTTGACATTCCAACTTTTGCCGCCACTCAGATCGCTCTTCTAGACCAAGAGCTTCAAACCGAGATCAACGAAACAAGTAGCCTCATTGCCAACCACAGTCCCACAGCTCTACAGCGCGCCGGTCTTGCTCTGACAAACCTCGTTGTCTCAGGCCAGCGTACCGGCCTCGGCGGTCGGACAGTTCTTGAGCTGTCCCCCGATGCTGCTACGGGTTCAGCTGATGAATTGCCCGAGCATGGCCTGCGAACAGGAGACATCGTCCTCGTTGCTGAACAACCTGCCGGGAGCGCTAAGAAGCGAGAGGTAAAAGACCTGGAGAAGAAGGGTGCTCGAGGTGTAGTGACAAAGGTGAGCAGAGGATGGGTTGCTGTTGCGATTGACGAGGGGAAGGAAGAAATTGCCTTTACAGGGAGAGTCTGGGCTGTCAAATTGGCAGACGAGGTGACATATAAAAGGTACGCCGACTACTCTTCTCCTCATGAGCCAAAAAGAGCATAATGCTAACAAGAATTGCCGACAGAATGAATTGGACAATGGAGAAGCTCAACAAAATGAATGAGTCGGAATATTCCAGCTTCATCAGAGTGCTCTTCGGCTTGTCAAGTCCATCACCAGTTGCTGCAGACTTGACGAAGGATGAGAATGTGGGAAACCTTGACTGGTTTGATCCCACACTCAACGACTCACAAAAGGATGCAATTCGGTTCGCTTTGGCCTCCCGAGAAGTAGCATTGATCCATGGACCTCCAGGAGTAAGTCACCTGAACTTACATAGACAAGGTTGCTCACTAACCCATATCTAGACTGGCAAAACTCACACTCTCATTGAATTAATTCTTCAGATGATCAAGCTAGAACAGAGGATTCTCGTCTGTGGTCCTTCTAATATCTCCGTTGACAACATCGTCGAGAGACTGGCCCCTCACAAGATCCCAATCCTTCGTTTGGGCCATCCTGCTCGTTTACTACCCTCTGTTGTAGACCACTCACTCGATGTACTCACCCATACGTCAGAGGCCGGTGCCATTGTAAAAGACATACGCTCCGAGATGGACACAAAGCAGGCCTCAATTAAGAAGACAAAGAGTGGCAAGGAACGCAAGGCCATATACACTGATCTCAAAGAACTACGAAAAGAATTTCGCGAGCGAGAACGTAGGTGTGTTAGCAACCTCATTGGTGGCAGTAAAGTCGTCCTCGCAACACTGCATGGAGCAGGCGGCTACCAGTTACGGAACGAGGAGTTTGATGTTGTTATCATCGATGAGGCCAGCCAAGCCCTCGAGGCTCAGTGTTGGGTTCCCCTCGTATCTGCTAAAAAGGTTGTCTGTGCTGGTGACCATCTGCAGCTCCCCCCGACTATAAAATCGACCAATACCAAGGTTAAGGCGCCAGTTAAAGATGGCGTCAACGTCACAAAAGGTGCCACGCTCGAAGTGACTCTGTTTGACAGACTACTGGCGCTGCATGGGCCATCCATCAAACGGATGTTGACCACACAGTATCGAATGCACGAGAGTATCATGCGCTTCCCCTCCGATGAACTCTACGACTCTAAGCTTATTGCTGCTGATGCGGTGAAACGCCGTCTTCTCAAGGATCTTGAATATGAAGTCGAGGAAAATGAGGATACTAATGAGCCTGTGATATTCATCGACACGCAAGGGGGAGACTTCCCAGAAAAGAACGAAGAAGACGACAAGGACGCTCCCAAGAAGGGCAGAGCAAGTTTGCATGGCGACAGTAAGAGTAATGAAATGGAGGCGGCTCTTGTACAACAGCACGTGAAGCAACTCGTGAATGCCGGGGTCCGTCCCGAAGACATAGCTGTTGTGACGCCTTACAATGCTCAGGTGCGTCCAATATCTCAACTAGGAGACGTGTGTGTGAGACATATACTGATGGTTGAACACATTTAGCTTGCCGTTCTGGCCCCGCTTAAAGACAAGTTCCCTGGCATCGAACTCGGCAGTGTCGACGGCTTTCAGGGTCGCGAAAAAGAGGCAGTGATCGTGAGCTTGGTTAGGAGCAATTCTGAGGGCGAGGTCGGATTCCTTGGCGAGAAACGCCGTCTGAACGGTAAGGTGACATCCCGAGGCTTCCCGTTCTGGATGGAGCAAAAGAACATGGACCGCGTTTTGGCTAATGCAGGTGCATTCAGTTGCGATGACACGTCCTAAGCGATCTTTGACAGTTATCGGAGACTCGGAGACCGTTCAGAAGTAAGTGACAATCGCAGTGTGTGGTACTGGCCCTCGAAGCTGCAGCCGCTGGTCTGACAAGTGCTGCGCAAATTGTTCCAGCCACATATCTGAGACGAAGCATCACTAATGTTCTGGTTTCACAGAGGAAGCAGCTTTTTGAAGAAATGGATGCAATATCTTGAAGATAACGCCGACTTGCGGTACCCAGATGCGTCTGGCTTGACGCACGATTAACCCCGCTCTGCTTCGCCTTCGAATGGCATATACTTGCTGGCGATCGTAATACGTAACATAATGTCGAGGAGTTGTCTTGAATTTTTCGGCCGATAAATCGACTGTTGATGTCACCTGGAGCCGTCCGCGCTATTGAGCGATGTGCGGAGGGCAAACGGGAACGGGTGATCTCAGCTTCTCCTGAAACGTCACCTATTTAGCCTACTATCCCGAGAATTCGAGTTCCAAGAGTCAGAGCTGAGAACTCCATTCCAGGGGACTAACAATCATCCGTCCTTTGGTCAGGTCAATACCTGTAAGCTTTCCCTGCATGCCGGTTTGTTCATGTCAAAATCGGTTGGGAGACCTGCTGGGGCAGTTACTAAGAAACGCAGTTGCGACCCCATTATCAACATCCTGGGTTGTTTCAGGTCGCTCATTCATTGTGGGACTCTACCGAGCCGTGGGGGAATGTCTGTGATGCTTAGTCTGTTTTCCTGGCAGCGGGTAGAATTTTTCTAGTTTTACCAAGGGAAGAGGTATTAGACGATGTTATTCTTTGCCATCTAGACCTGCAAGGACAACAAAACCACCCTTGAAGTCAAATTCGACATTCCTAAACGTCGACCAAGGTTGAGCAAAAAAGGACTTGATAAGCAGCACTCTGTAATGTGAGGGCCAACTCTCAGCTTGGTGACTTGGCGGCATACAGCAGACTAAGCAACGCCGTTGTGTCAGTTTCAGGAAACCCCAGCTCAACTGCATATGCAGATGTACAGCTTCGGTTGTCAGCGGTTGCTGCTGAGCTTGACAAACTTTGAGCTGAGAGAGTGCTACCTGTAACATGCGAGGACTGGTTTCTGGTAGCACAGCTGCTGAGGTGCGGAGAAGATAAATATTAACGAGCCTGGAGAGTCATATCCTACAAATACTCCATAGCGAAGCACTATGAGCTGAAGAGCAATATGTTGAAGGCATGACTTCATTGGTCGAAAAATAGAGTGGTAACCCTGTCGATTGGGCCCCGCCTAAAATGTTCGAGACGAGATGGGTTCTTGAGATCGAGCACGTCAGGGCAGATCCATCTGGAGGATCATCGAGTTCTCCAACACAGAAGGCTGTTATCCTAGGAAGTTAGAATGCAATATTATCTTACTGCCAGGGAGGGAACAGCGTGTTGTCAAATAGGGATGCAGGTACAGCACGATGCAAAAGCACGCTTCAGGAGAAGGCATACCAGAAGAGGCTCATAACAATCATCCCTGCTGATACGTGGACCAAATCGGACCAAGATAGCAGTAACTGCAGAAGTCTCTCAACTTGGTTGAACGCACATATGAATGAGTGAGTAGTTGGGGTATGTGTGACCAGTAGTGCGCTGCACGACTTATCACTGAGACTGGCTTGCGATAGATTCGAGTAATGCGAAACTGACATGTCGGTGGATGATAATCCATTGATTGATTGTACTTGTACAGTACAGTACAGCACATAGGCGAACGTGGTGCAAGTGCTGGTAAGAACCTTGTCAAATCATAGGCTAGATCTCGAACGGCTGGGCGTAGTATTGAAGACTGTGGCGTTGCGGTTGGAGTTAGGGTTGCTTTTTGCGGTGATTCTAATTAACGCAATGTAAGTAAATCGAGTCAGATGGTCGTTAGCGAACACGGGCGCTAACTTGTTAGAGCTTGTGTCGTGCTCTGCTAGGCTGTATGGGGCCGCGGATAGTTGAACGTCTAGTTTGGTTTAGTAGGCAATGTAGTTAGTTGCTGCCCGTACTTGGCGTGTAACTTATCATCTAACATTACCTAGGTAGAGTACCTTAGTAGGTAGGTATGGAGTTTAGGTAGACCACCTTGGGTACGATAGAGTGAAGAAAGCCCTTTGACTGCATTGTGTTAGTGGATAAGGAAGGAAAAGATAATCCAAGAAAGGTATTTTTTTCTGACCTCTGACAGACTTGAAGCATCATGCATGAACATGGCAGTCTCAGCTTTGAGGGTGCCTTCCTCACGAATGACCAGTTATTTGTCGATTGGGGGAAGGTGCCACCCTCCAAATTGATTTGACCCAAAGGTTCAAGGAAAAGAAAGAAAGTGCCTCATCCTGTAACGCGATCAACACTTTTTCTATCATATTTCATACTTACGGCCTGCATTGCCACTTGCGCGATTCACTAAAATTATTGATCTCGACTTCCACTACTACCTACCTAGGTACCCATGGAACTGACTGGCCCAATCAATACCTGCAGATACGTACTACTACAACACTTGATTCGACCGCTCTGAATCAAGACGGCACGTAAATTGGAAGCGGCGCGTGCGGCTCTAAATAGATTCTAAGGGCCTTCCTTATATGCTACAATGACACGATAGTTTCGCAAACAACGGGTTGATCTACGTCCTTCAACGGTCCAGATTCGCTTAACACACTGATTCGTCTCGTTTATACTGTACTGCGTGTGGAACCTTGCTTAACGATGCTCCGGAATGTCATGCACCCGGCCGCCGAGCCACGAGGCAGGCAAGGCAGGCAGATACCAGTTCCTGGATGTTTAAACCTCAACTGTATCATTGTGTCCCGTCAAAGTCCGTTACCTTGTCGATTCAATTCAATAGAAAGACTCTGATGGCGCGAATCTCGAGTAGTCAACCCCTGTCTTGCATGACTTCAGTTCAACTGAACTGTCATATGCAGGGTTTATTGCGGTGCGGTCATTGCGGTGCCTCGACAAACCCCAAGTCAAGTCCGATGCCCGGGCTTTGCTCTGCTTCGTCCGTTGAATTGACAAGGGTTTGCAAGAGGGTGCACCCAAGCTGGAATTATTGGACGACCCCTGTCCTAGTAGCCGCAGCATAATGAGCTAGGTAGCTCTTGAGATCAATTCTGCTGGCTCCTGGGCCTCGACTCGACACGGCTCGAACACATGGCAAGCTTTCTCCGTAAGCTTCGATGTGGTCCTCTATGGCTCCACGCAACATGTATGTCGTCCGTTTGAGCAACGGATCTCATCGTGCATTGCTTAAGGTTAACCAACCAGATTGGCCGTTGCTACTATCTCGTTCACCGCTTGAGCTAACGGACGGTGCTGGGAGGGAGCATGTATGGTCTGCTTCCGCCAAACTATTTCATTCCCCGCCAGGCCCCTTGTCAAATTGGCATGCCTTACAACACCCCCTTTCATCCCTCCATGTCATCCAGCGTGGCATTGAACGTTTCGTCGCGCTTCAAGAACCCGCAAATGGTCCCTGTCCCGCAGGCTCAAGCGCGGTTTCGCATGGCGTGCGTCGCATATCCATCCTGCTGACCCGACATTAATAGGTGCCAGTCGCCCACCCACTCGGTCCTGCAAGCCCGCATGTGTGTTTGTTTCAAACCCTCTCGTCCTGTCAATCTTCGTCTTTGGATTTCTGCTCGCCCTTTTTGGACGGCAAGGGCGACTTTTTCCCGCAATGCCATAAACTGATAAATTGCCTTTCATTTCTACTTACACTCGTTTGGCCGCTCCGCGCCGTGTCTTTCTGTGCCCCTCGTCAACCGGAGATAGGCCAGGCTGCCCATGTATAGGTAGACGAGCGTGCACGGTTCGAGACCTTGTTTTATGAGCACTCACCCAAGAATATGCATCAGGGCATGTCGTCAGTTTATTTCATCTGACCGCTTTTACTTCTATCATTTTCCTCTCTCTTACTATCCCAATACTCTCTTATCGCATTTTCACCTTCTCCATTGACTCACGTCCCGCCGTCTCCCACCACGCTTCGCACAATGAAGAAGCCGTGGAAATCTGGGGCCAACGCTGCTCCCAGCGCTCAGCCGGTTGAACATCAACAGTCTGCCATCCGTGGCAGGATCTCAGGACCGGTTCCTATCCCAACTTCTATGGATGATGAGTTCCCAATTCGCAATCCTGGTACCAACATAGCAACGCCTGTCCAGGACCAATTCCCTGAATCTCAGCCAGAACCCGCTCCATCACGCAGCGATTTCAGATCACCAACTTTTCCAGAACCTCGCCGTAATGGGCCACACAGTTTCAGAGAAGAGCCAAGATTGTCAATGCATGCCCGACACCCTGGTACACCAAGCCGTCTGCAAAAAGCTGAGCCATCAAACAACAGGCATTCTTTTGTTAGCTCAGACCGTGTACAGACTAGGGACAAGGAGCGTCCGCAACGAAAGCAGTCGACCCTTCGTGGTGCCTTGGGTAAGCTCTTTAATCGCAAGAAGAAAGGCAATGACAACGAGAGCACTGGAAACACAGACTCGGAAGCTGGCTCTGTGCCAGCACGTCCCGGGCCATATCGTCGATCAACCGGCGAGGATGGTCGGGCACAAGATTCAGTGCCCAGTTTAAGCCACAGAGAGAGGTCGGCTCCCAGAGCGAGAAGTCGGCCTTTCCCTGGGGCAGAGTCTAAACGATCTGCCTCACTACCCATCACGGAGTTTGATCGAGCGTTAAGATCTCATTCTATTAGGCCAGAAGATGTGCGCGCGATTGAGAGCGCACGTAACTCACTGAGCGCTGACTTTGGTTTAACTCATGCAGCGAAACTACGTGAGTATAACCTGGCAGGTCTTTCCCCACGACCTGCAAGCAGTCATGGTCGAGAAAGCCGCCAAGACCAACATGACGACAATGTACATGAGATCGGGCGTGCAATTACCAGTGATCTTCCCGGGGTGCGCCGAAGATCGCGGAGCTTGTCAGGGCTCCCAGAGGATGGCCATGGGCTCGCCCGTCGACGCAGTGACGAAATCAAGTATTGGAGAGAAAGCTATGACCCTACTTTCGCGCATCCTATGTCTTCTAATATCGCAGATGATGAAGACATCGTCGCAGTGGAAGCCGAACATGCTCAACACAGCGAGGAGGAAGATACGCAACAGCCGCAAGCGGAGCCCTTCAACTTTGGTTCATTCGCAGATATGAAGCAAGTGGGCACCATGAAGATCACACATGCAGCGAATATGGAAACCCGAATCAACAATCTTGAGTCTCGAGTTTATCGGCTGGAGCAGGTCCTCGGCCGAATGTGCGACCGTGGCCCGAACCCACAGCCACATGTAGAACCACCAGACCGAACTGCGCCCCCGATCCCTGTTGAGCAGCATTCGGCCACGAAGGGATTGTACGATCAAGCAGATTGGACCCGAGGAGACGATAAGGAAGCTTTGAGACGGCTCAACGGCCACCAAAAAGCAAGCCAAAGAGGAAGTATGTTCCTTGATCCGCAATCTCCAGCCATCCTGGGCGATGGCGACAAAGACCGTCCTACCTCTACAGCAACGGTTCGCGGTGCTACTAGTCTACCCAGTTTACTTAAAGATGCGCCTGAAACCTTCACGATGGACCATTACACAACACTTTTGGCCTTAATTCATACAGAGCGTTCCGCCCGGGAAGCTTTAGAAACTCAAGTCAAGACACTTGGTCACCAACTAAGTATTTTGTCGAACTCTGTGGCTATGAACGGCGGGTACGATCCTCCTCCAACGGCCAAGTCTTTTGGCGACAGGTCAGCGTTCGATCACGACGACGACGATGATAACCTGGCATCCTTGGCAGTCATTACGAGATCACACAGCCGACATATTGACCCTGAAGATTCGGGTATTGGAACAGGCCATGGCGATGATAGCGAGTACTCCGATACGTTTGAAACCCCTCGCGAGGAGGGTGGACACAGCTTTGGGGCGTTCGGCGAAGACCTGGATAGGGAGGACCAGGCACAAACGAAGGCGGCGCGGACATTGTCCCTGTCACAACTGACGATGGGCAGGGGCACACAGAAGTCTTCACAGCATCCTCACCGGGTCATATGACCAGTCACTGTCTGAGCAAACCAGGTTGCACTCTTGAAACCCATTTATCTCACCTTGGAGGGTGATACTCATTGTACGATATTTGGTTGCAGATGACTTATGAACTTCATACAAAGGTAGCGTTACTGTCGGACTACTTCTGCTTACGCCCATGCGTATTTCAACTACTACATTCCTTACAACCATTTACTTACTTACACATCTACCCTTTGTCATTTCTACCCACCGTTGCAGTACAGCGTACTGGAAGGGTTGGACATTCTTCTTGTTATCTAGTTTTATATTGCTTTAGATACCTGCCCACTTTTGGATGTCATAGCTCGGCGTACCGGGGATATTGGATGGAACAGCGTCATGTTATTTTGAGTCAGCGAGCTGATTTACAAAAGCATCAGTTAGAGATAATAAACTGAGAACCAAAGAGTCATCAAATTGACACAAAAGATTGTTGTGCCAGTTGTGCCATCTATCGTAGTGATGAATACTGCAGTGCATGCAAGTCTGACTATAGTCTCATTGGCCTGGCTATAGTCACGTTGCTTTTTTACGCTTTCTTTTGTTTGTACACGAGTGTATGCTTCACAAGTGATGATCATCCTTGATTCCCCAGCTTCCCACCAATGCCATGGACTTCTCATCACCAGGTGCAAGCCTCTCGTCTTGAAGAGTATCGGACAAGCAAGTCCAGGGGTCTCTGCCACCTCCCCATTTTAGGAGATTCTCTTTCAGTCGCTCTCCGTTCTCACGGTTAATAGCGCCGCCATTCTCGCCTGCTTTGAATACAACACGCCAAACGCGTTCAGCGAGGACACGGTCAAAGAGATAGCTATAGTAGGTACTGCCATAACTATGCAAATGGCCAAAGAAGCCCTGCCAGCAGGTACTTGGCGGATCTCGAGGACCGTGGGCAAAGCGGCTCTTGATATCGTGGAAGATGGATGTTGAGTCGTAGCCTGCATTTTCAATAGTCGAGGAGTGGTATGCCTGGTCTATCATTGCAAGTATGATCTGGTTCTCAGTTTCCATACCCTCAAATCGCTTGGTCAAGCCGATCCTCTCGGCAACAAGCTCGTAAGGTAGAGCTCGGTCTGTTTTCCAGTGGCGCGCAAACAGAGACAGAACAGTAGGATCAGCGGCGAAGTGCTCCATGAGCGTCGATGGTAACTCGGCGAAATCAGTAGCGCACCGTGTACCAGAAACGTTCTGAAAGCTAGTTCTTGCAAGGATGGAATGAATGGCGTGCCCCATTTCGTGGAACAGAGTCTCAACGGATTGGTAAGAGAGCAGGGACGGTTCCTTCGAGTTTTCGCTTGGAAGGAAATCGCACACAAGTGCGATGGTAGGTAGTTGCTTAAGCACGCCATCCTTCGTCGAAACCTCCATACCGTCATTGGCTGCCAGTTCTGGCGACTCGAAGCTTGGCGCGTTGCCGTCCTGGTCGGCAGCAATCTCTGCAACTTCACCAGGCAAGATCTCTCGAGAGCATCTCACCGTAAAGTGAGCGGGATTGCCCGACTTTTGGGGGCGATGGAACAAATCGCAGTAAAGGACAGCGATTAATTCGCCTTTATCGGTAACGACATCAAGTCGTTTGACTTCAGGGTGCCATGTCTCTCCTGATAACGTTTCCCGTAGAACAAGACGAATACCGTAGAGTCGATCAAACAGCCGTGATAAACCCTGTATCACCGTTCCCACGGAAAAGAACGCGTTTAGTTGATCTTCTCGCCGTTGTCGGGATCTCAAGTCGACTCGAATCTTTTCCATATAAAAGTCCTTATCCCAAGCTTGAAGCTGGACGTCTGGAAGGTTGAGCCTCTCTCGCTTTTTTGCAATAAGATCTTGCAATTCGGCTTGGATTATGGGAGTGTTATTATCTCTCAGAGCGAGCAAAAATTCCATTACAGATGCTGGTGTCTTGGCCATCATACGGTCCTTGAGAGCCATGTGTCCGTAGCTTTCAAAGCCTGCAAGCTCTGCAAGCTCACCTCTAAGCTTCAGCATAGCCTCAAGATACATTATGGTCTCTTTTGACGCAGTTCTTTGGGCCAGATATATCTCTTTACGAGTTTCCTCGTCGTGTACGCTCTGAAGTGCTCCTATTGCGTCTGAACTTAGAGTGGGGAGCGTGATATTTTGTCGCACTTTGAGAGTAGCTGCAATTCCGGGGTAAAGGCCGTAAAATTTATAAGCTGGTAAAGTTAGCGATTTTCTTGCCGGTTGCATCCCTTGTGCAAAGGCCGATCCTATTTCGCTAATGCGTGAAGACAGATCCACGAATCGGTCTCGTGAAGCTTTCGGTAGGTTGACAGCCGACTTCGTGAAGTCCAACTTGAGCTGCTCAGCAACTGTCCTTTCTTCTTCGGACCACACTTTTGTAACTTCGGGCATCGATAAAGCCTGTGTCAGTTGATCGCTCAAACCAGTCATGGTATTGAGCTGGTTCATATACTGGTAGACCATTCCCCAAGCATCGGCGGCGGCTTCCTGAAACCGAGCATCTGGATGCGTCATACGGACAAAGTCTGAGAGGTCGAGTACACGGCATAATAGATCGCTAAGCCGGTCAAGGTCGCGAACGACCGCCTGATACTCTTCTATCGAGGAGGCATTTAGAACCTTTCTGACAATCTTGGTGGCTCGTTCGAGGTTTTTCTGTGCGAATTGGTGGAAGCCACTCGGGCTTGTGAGATATCGATTCTTGAATAGTCCCTGGCTCTTCTTCAAACTGAACTTAGGGAAAGATCTGCCGGCAGGGGCGTCGAACAAATTGCGCAGGACGGCATCATCATGACTCGAGCTCGCGGCATGGTCGACAGGAGTGTTTGGTGAGATAGCTTGGGCTACTGCGGAAGCGATAGATTGCCATCTTCGTTGTGGAGGTTTTGTCGTGTGCCGAACACATCTATTGCAGATCCAGAGGCGGTTGCCTCTCGAACGCAGCATTATAAATGTACAGATAGAAAAGCAACCATGAATCTATGTCAAGAATTGAGTAATTGTAACCGACAAGTATTTTGTGATGTTAAAGGAGAAGCAATTATGTGTGTATAAACCAAGATGTGTATAGATAGAATCTTAGATCTGGGACAGGAAGTACTGTGCCGTGTTATAATAGCAACTTTCTTGCCCGCCTTCGAGCTTTCCGGCGTCGGATCCAGTCGCTTGTCCCTTGTCGCCTTCCCTGTTTGGCGTAATATTTCCGCCCTTGTCGACTTGGCTGCTTCCTGCCTTGGTCCGGGATTGCGCCTTAGTCATCCCGATTCAACGCTTCCGTGCTCCATTCTGAATGGCCCCAGTAGAGCCTCCGTCCTAGATTTTCCGGCTAGTTAGTGGTGATTGTGCTCAGCAGCATCCGACGTCTATCTTGAATTCGCGTGACGTCTTTACTCATCTACCCGGCAATTGAGCGCACAATGGCTTCACGAGTGGTGTTCTCAAGGGTTGGTCATGTCACTTGAGCTTTAGATAAGCTTCTCCATGCTAATTGATTTTCACAGCGCTCTCTGGCGCCGTTAGCGACCATGGCTCTCGGTGGCCTGGCACTGACTCCGGCCACTGTTTTCGCTGAAGGACCCAGCGACCTCAAGGTTAGCCACTTTTCCTTCATATAGAGCAATGTTGAGGGAATATGCAATACTAATGAAGTTATAGCGAAAACCCATCTACGATGACTTCGAGATCCCAGCTACAAAGCCCGCACCTGTGACACCACCGCCCGCTGCCACGCCGCCTGCTGAGCCGATTGAAGAGGAAGAGGAGAGGCACCATTCGCCTACCCCTACGGATCGATTGGCTGTTTATATCGGAAGAGGACGCTTGTCTCTTTACAAGTACGCCGTCGCTGCTGAGAACAAGGTCAATGAGACCATGGACTCGGCTTTCAACCTGGAGCAGTCCTTCACCAGCACCATCGCTTCGCTAGCTCCCTCTCGCGAAAGCGGCGAGCAGCTCATGCCCGGCGCTATTTACGTTTTGGTTGCTGCCATGGCCGGTAGCATTATCACCCGTAACCGCAACATCATCCTCCGCGCCTCGCTTCCTCTCGCCTTAGGTATTGGTGCCGGCTGGACCGTTATCCCCGTCACTATGCGCAACATCTCCGACCTTACTTGGAAGTATGAGCAGAGGTTCCCCGTTGTTGCCCAGTCTCACATTCGACTGCGTGAGAGCATTCTCAACAGCGCCAGCTTTGCTAAGGCGCATTCACAAGTTGGCGTCAAGTATGTCGATGATAAGGTGACAGACGCGAGGGAAGCTGTTGAGGGCTGGGTTCAGAAGGGCAAATAAAGGGTTTTAAAAAGCGAGTTGAGATGAGATGTACTATCACATAGAGTTCCGAACACTGTTCATTTGTATCAATAGCCGGTCCCGCTTAGAGCCGGCTACCGGAGCGCTGTATGTATTTTGAATAAGCAGGTTCGGTGTGAATTACCAAGCCATTGCTTGTTGGGAGTTATTTCTTTCGGGACTTCAACCTTGTGAGAGAAGAAGCATTACAGCGGCTTACCACATTACTGCAGCAAGCCTCGCCTGTTCTCAAGTCTACCTAACCTACAGAGCTGTAGCGTTATTTCTGGGCACAGCGGAGCAAAGGCTTTGATAAGATCTGTATATCTATTGAGAAACGTAGTACGAGCGAGGATAATAGGTAAGTGCCCAGGTATGTTCCTGTCAGACTTGGCCATCGAGACTCAGTGTCCTGGCCAAGCCAATTTATGCGTTCCGCCCCTGACCGTCTCCCCTCGTCATCTATATGTTTTAACCTTGAGGCTCCGAGCCCCTGAGCCTGAATCCTGAACTCCGTAAATGCGAATCTATACTTTGTAACTAATCCAGACGCCTCATATCGCTCCCTTTCCTCCGTGATCAGCTCAGTATGCAGTTATGTCCTTAAACGGCTGTTGCAACTGGTACATGCTCAGAAGCCTTGGCCTGCTTCGCAGGCCTGCTATCAGACATCGTCCTCTTGCGCTTCTGTTCCTTCCCCTGCTCTGGCTTTGTTGATTGCGCAGCGGCGGCTGCGGCCTTGGCTGCGGCCTTCTTTGCGGCCTTTCCCTGAAGAGGCTGATCCAAACCACGCTTTTTATCGATGGCGGAGGCGGCTTCAAAATACTTGTCGAGTGACAGCGCCTCGCAGATGCTTTTGTAGTTCCTAGACTGATTGACAGGCTGGTAAGACTTTGATCTTCCGGGAATCATATTTGAAAGGAGGAACTTCGTGTTACCGAAGCGATTGTCGACGTCGATGGCAGTCTTGACGTATTGGTCGACAACTTCTTCCCAGGGTGCCATACCGCCATCAGCCTTGCTCCTGAAACAACTGGGGTTTTTCTCAGCAGCGACTGCAATCATTGCACCATCTGCTCCGAATTCTTCGGCGAGTTGAAGACCGTGATCCCGGCCCTCTACGTCTCCATTTACTAGGCAGGCTACACCATACTCATGACAGACTTCTGCAATCATACGGAGTTGTCCACGAATGGCCCGTTCTCTGGGTCTCATAGGTGTGGTACGGCAATGTATGGTTAGCCCAGTGATACCGGTGGCGCAAAGCCGACGGACAAGAGCCTCGGTTTCCGCGGCGGTATCGAGAAGTCTAATCTTGACGCTGATTCCGATTTCGAATTCGGGGGTGATGTTTTTTACGAGAGCCTCGAGAATAGCGCAAAGCTTATCAGGGGTCTTGAGAAGAGCAGCACCCATGCCCCCGCTCGTGCTGAATGGCTTTGGACAGCCAGCGTTGACATCGATGCCAGCGACATCTGCGGCTACCAACCTAGCGGCTTCCACCGCACGATCAGGGTCGGAGGTGCCAATCTGAAAAATGAGCTTGTCCTTCTCAAGCTCGGGGTGCAATCTGTAAATGATGCTCTCCTTGGCATCCGGAGGTGGATCTTTCTGCCCATGTGAAGAAATACGGAACCACTCTACTGTCTTAGACTCTTCATCGAAGCGTCGAGAGGTTCCAATCATGGAATAATCAACAGTCTCTGGTCCTATTCACAGTTAGTGGTCTGGCCTTGTAGCTATATGTTTGTACTCTGTAACTTACCCCATACCAGATCTGCGCCATATTTGAGTGCCAAAAGTCTTGAAGGAAGCTCTCCCGAGCGTACCATGGGTGCAAGGACAACCTTGCCGCGATAGTCGACACCTCGACGAGGGATGGGTACTCGCTTGACTTCTGTAGCCATGGTTCTTCGTATAATCTTTCTGAGCATAGCCTACCATATATTTGGCAAAAGCTTCACATAATCTCCAATAGGATTATTATAGAAGCAATGGCAAGTCACATAAATTCTTTAGAGATGCGGGATGGAGGCAAAAATTGTTAGTCATCCAGGCCATTCATTTCTGTTATCGATAAGCAAGCCATGTAGTGGGTCAAATCCCGACTTCCTGGTGCATGTCCCTTCAGTTACCCCACAAACATCGATTTTGGTTTCGGCCCAAAAACAATGTACTTAACCTAGACCTTGGTGAAGTACAGCTGAAAATATGCTCACAAATGTCAACGTGGGCGAGCTAAAACATATGATGCCAAAGCGAGAATAAACACTAAATGAGCAGACAGTGCATGATTCTCATTTCCTAAGCGCACTTGATGGCAGTCATGAATCACGAAGGTAACACGTAAAGGGAGACTGATGTGTTTCACTTCCCAGGCCTGTATGTCATCCGAGCGGGAGTTTCAGAACCATCTTTATTTATCGACACCCAAGCTTGGCTCAACACCAACGGTACAATTGATATCAAATGTCTGGGCATAATCGCTACACTACGTAAACTAATTCCACGCCATGCTCCATGCCACAGACAAAGCGGCATAAGAGTTCTCAAGGGGTCTAGCTCTTACATAAGACCTGCATTACAAACTAAGTTACATGCCAGCCAGCTTGTTTGTAACAACATACTTTCTTTCTTGCTTTCTCTATCAAGCCAAATGACCGCTGCAGAGTGTCAGGGCTAAAAATGCGAGGCCATGCCATGCGCTACGATACGATACGATACGATATAATACGGAGCATACCTAGTTCTGTTCAACATAAGGTAAGCTATGTGGACACCCAGAATAATACGAGATATACTAAAAAGAGATCAACCTCGGATGCTACTTACTGCTCGCAGCCGGAGAATGGATTAAGCGACGAAAGATACGAGGATTTCAAGAGACAGGCCAAGATGGTAAATGACAGGTTCGGGAATTAGCATGACCAAGAAGAGATGAGTTGATATGAACCTCTTGGCATATTCTCACATCACCATTGCTGGCTTCTAGTCCCTTGACCAGGTGGCACATCCAATATCTTGGTTTTTATGGCTCTGAGACGAAACCATACATTCCCCATTACGCGCCTTCATTCAAAGTTTGCGCATCCTTCAGCGGGGCTTCATACCAACGTCCCGTACCGTACCGTACCGTACCGTGCTGAACCGTACCACAAAGGTCTTACGCTGATGATCTTGAAAGATGCGATCGATCAAAGCCACATGAAGTAGTCTATACCGATGGAGAGGAGAGGGGGAGCAAAGGGGCCGGCGTATCAGTATTTGCCCCACGTTCCATCCACAGCGCACCGGCTAGCTCGAGAGACTTCAGGGAGCCAGAAATACTTTACCTGACCTAAGCTAAGGCGAGCTAGCATAACAAGTTACAAGAGAAAGGCATGTGAGCCAGCTAGGGATGCTCCTATGGAAGATGGATCAGAGTTGGGAGCTGGAGGCCGCTGTCAATGATGCAAGTCACACCAGAGTTGTGACGAGTTCTGTCAAGTGTTGGTGGGTAAATGCGACTGCATTGTCCGTATTTGTTATATTATACCAGACATTGGACGTTCCGATGCTTTGGATGGATGGATGCTGGGATAATGAGCTTACGGCCATAGCCGACAGTTTAAGGGGACCAGAACTGGAACTGGGTGTGGATGTTTCAGCCCGGCACTCACAAGCCACGACCGTGCCGTTGCGGCGTGCGGCCTCGAAGTTTTATTTTTGATTTTTGATCTGGATTGGTTTTAGTGTGTAGCAGAGGAGCGAACAAAGCAAATGGAGAGCCACGAGGGACGCTACCAAATTGGGAAGCCCTGGGAGATGGCAGATCTGCTACGTATTTGACGCTGAGGGTCCCGTCATCACTCGGTACAACCAGCAGTAGCTTGCGCAACCAGTAGGTCGATCTGGCACTAACAGGACCTAATGAGTGTGAGTGGAGGCTTGGTCAGTCTGGAGTGGATGGGGAAATCGAATTAAGGGTCTTGTTCTGTATCTTCACAATTTCTACTATCAAGGATGATAGCTTGGCTGCGAGAGAGTCAGCGGGTTACCGTGTCTGGGAGGCCTTGAAGGAAAATATTAAATGCATAACATGGAAATCTCCAGCCAGGCGCCTATTCGTTAGGTAGCCTACAGCTAAGATGGATTAACTTGCCTACACTATTAAGGTGCAATCGGTTAACCGTAACCTGACACCGAGTACCTCGCACTACTGTATTGGGGGAGACTATACTTTGGTCCAACGGTTGTTTGATCATCTCATGTTTGTCAGACGCGTTATTAAAATAGCTTGTGTCCCTCTACTCTGCGCTGTAATGGATTTTAATAATACTGATACTCGCTGGAAATCTTGTTCTTGTCCTGTTGCCAGGTAGCCCAATCCCAAGCCCAACCAGGGACCACTCACTGTCCATTTCATGTAGATCCCTGTGATTCTGAAACTCCCCTGGGTCATCATACAGATAGTCAAGTCAAGCAAGCACACGACGCTCCCACCTCCCCTCATATTTTCTTACCTCATCCTTTCTTTCTTTCCCTACTTTGCTCTCCCTCTTTCTTGGTGCCTTCATCCCTTGGTGTTGTGCTGATCCTATTACAACGCACTGTCTTTCTAGAGGTATTCTACAGCGCAGCCGAGCGTATTCAGCCCGCCCAGTTTCTCGCCCATCGTACGGCAGACGAGCCATTTCCATACGCAGACCAGCAAATAAAGCACGTACGTAGGTACAGGACCCTTCTTGGCGGGCTCTCCCTCTGCCTATCCCTGTCTTCTCCCCTGCTAGCTTTTCGAGGTGGTGCCCTGGTGACAAAGGAGAACCGCCTGTGCATTGCAACCACTGTAGCGCGGTGTAAGTTCTGGGCTGACTCTGAGGGTTGTTTAGGGTGTTCTGCCATCTGCGCTGTGCTGCCCAACGGGTCTATACAGTAGATCCCTACTGTAACATTCGTCAGAGGGTGGTTGTACATACACAGACACATACGCATAGCAATCTGGGATTGGCTGTTACCGTGTCTGATCTGTCTACGAATCTTTGTGCACTTCCTTTCTTCTTCCCTTCTCTTTTTGTTGTTCTATTTTGGCTCGAACTGGAGGTCTGCATCGAAGCAGCACACGACGCCTCAACTCAATCTTCCCCGCCATAGCCAAACATCCACCATCCACTATCGCCAATAGCTACGAAGGTACCTTACCTTAGCTCCGCCTCGCCTTACCTCCCCTCTCCGCTCACGATTGCTTATCACAGATATCCCCTGATCTCGCAACGAACGAGCCTTTGACAGATACCGCTACAACGACTGCACCCATCAACGACACGGTCGACCTTCCTTGAACGTTAGCCGATCTCCAAGCGCCGTCTACAGTACCATTGCCCGCCTACAACACCCCCACATGCCTACCAGTTCACTCTCGTGTAGCTAGAAACAAGCCAGCCTCATTGGACGACTCCACTATCTCTACTGCTCCGGTACCGACCTGTAATCCCTCCAGCAGAGGTGACAGCGACAAGGAACCACGTTCCTCTGTTCCTGAAAAGACCCGGGGTCTTCTCTGCTTACTACAAACCTAAACTCATCGCTTCGTTACTCCTCGTTGGGTCAATGACAGTCTACTAAGCTTGAGCTTTTCACTAACTCTGCCATTGCATCCCTCATGGAGAACGATATACCTACCATCCAGGCCCCTGATGGGCGCTCTTCAAGGAGAGACCGCCTTATGGGCAAGCTCTTTGGTGCTAAAGACCGCAAAGGAGATGAAGCGCGCTCCGCCGCCAACGTCGAATCGTTCCTTCACAGCTCTTCTGATAATCTTACAATCACAAACCCTCCCCCGCCTCCCCCACCGTCTTCGCTCCCAAAGTTAGCCAAGCTCGACACTACATCAATCTCTCGTTATCCCCAAGCTTTAGCTGTCAACCATGCAGCTCAGCAAAACCGCCCTCTCGTTGCAGGCGCAGCACGGCCTGATACCAACAAATCGCCGGGTCGAAGCCCACGACCTAACAAGAAGGGTCTCGTTGTAAGATTCGACGATACCGCTCCCGAGGTGATTGGCGAAGGAGGTGACGAGTCTGAGATTCCAACTCAAGAAATCTCGAAGCGCAAGACGTCCCGACCTAAACCACAGCAAGCGCCACAGCCACCAGCACACCGCAGAGCCCCAATGCCACCAGGACGTCCTCCTCCTGCCGATTCAACTGGACCTGCCTCACCTGTGGACGATTTTCGACCAAAACCGTTATCTAGAACCCAGACAGGTTTCTCCTCCATTTATACGCCCGAGTCGGACGACGAATCCGAAGCTGGACCAAACAATAAATCCCAATCAGATGAGCTTGTATCGCCCATTTCCGCGCAACAGACACTTAGCCCAGCGAAGGCAAGGTTTCTGGGTCCAGCAGGAAGACACGATGAGAACAGGAAGTCATACATTGAGATCCATTCTGCGCAGCAGCGTGAAGCCGAAGGCAGAGTGTTTGCTGAAGCTGCACGAGTTGCTAGTGCGACGTCTGCATCTTCCCACAATTGGGATGACCCTCACTCTGCCACTCCTCTTTCAACCTCCCCCGTTGAATCGCGTAGACCAGGACCCCCATCACCAGAAGTCCAATCCGCGAAACCAAGTCTTGAATATAGCCCTGCAGCTTCCGTCCACTCCAACTCCTCATCATATTCACCGCCTGCACCTCCGGCTGCAATCCCAGCTTCTGCTTCAGGCCCGTCTCCCGCCCCGGGTCCTTCTGAGTCTTCAGCTGCTGCCACCACCCCAGCTCCTGCTTCCGCAGTATCTGCGACCTCGACTCCAACTTCAGCAGTCAGCCAATTGTCACGACAGCCAAGCATTGCACCACAGCGTGCTCCACCTATGATGGCTTCCAGAGCTTTATCTGTCAGAGTTGCTGATGGTACTTCGGCAGCCGCTGAGCAGGCTCTCGAGACTTTTACCTCAAGAACAAGCCATCTTTTCGAGCTTTTCCGACTCCATGCGGAGTCCAAAAAACCTTTGTCAACTTGTTCCTTGATAGACTTTGGTCGTGGTGCACTGTGGTGGTTCCTGAAAGGTCGCATGGGCTTGGAGGTTGCTATCAGAGAAAGGCCTAATTCTCCACAGGGACAGATGCAGAACGACAGAGATCGCCAACAAGCTTACGCTAACTTAGCAAAAGCTTTCTGGCTTTCTGAGCAGGTAATTCCTGAAGTCGCTCAATCACAGGGAATAGAAATCGACTCTGAAGTCATT
Source organism: Fusarium cf. aywerte (assembly GCA_011034095.1). Classification (NCBI taxonomy): domain Eukaryota; kingdom Fungi; phylum Ascomycota; class Sordariomycetes; order Hypocreales; family Nectriaceae; genus Fusarium; species Fusarium cf. aywerte. The sequence continues at coordinate 316,968 of WETZ01000015.1, forward strand.
GATGTTAGCGTTAGTCTGGTTTCAGCGCTTAAGAAGCTGGCCATGTCTATGAAACGAAACGGATTCCTACCCCCTGAAGACGCATTTCTACCCCAGAGCATCGACAAGTCAATATGGGTTGAATATCCACCTCTGAGCCAGGATATGATTGCCTTACTCTCAGGCAACTGGGCTTCGGGTCTTACTGCAATGACGAGCCCGATGTCCAAATTGAGACTCTTGGATTCATTACCTGTTGGGGATACCACGGAGAACTTCAACTACGGCCGAGTGCAAGCCGAGGCCTATCTCATGGAGCAGGGCCACGAAGACCAGAAATTGTACTTTCCCTGTCTGCTTTCGATGGTCCGACCACAGAAGTCTACGGGACTAGTCTTCATCCTGACCAGCCAGAACGGCCATGTGCAACTTGCTATACAGGAAAACAAGAATGTTGGTCCAGTTTGGGACGATGTTCGCTGGCGAAAGGAAGCATTTACGGTCGATATTAGACTACGACGTGGCTTTATGTTAACTATTCAGTTCACACAGCAGGATTTCCGGACGCTTTGGAACATGTACGACTTCGGAAGCAAGGTCAACAACTCGCTTTATCCACGAAATGACGAGAGCATGGTGTTCAGGTCAACCCTGCGGTCATTCCAAGTTATGGATACCGACCCCAACTACCGCCAGTTTCCGAAAGAGCCAACACCTTATTGCGAAATCTCACTCTTTGAAAAGATTTACAAAGAGAATGGGCCTGCAGCTACTCGTACATGGCATCTTGGTTTCCGAATAGCTGTGGTGACAGGACCGAAGACTAGAACACTGAGCGGAGTCCAGCATGTCTATTCTCCAGCTCAACCTGTTCAGTTTGGCTTTTTCCGTGGTGATGGCGATGCCCCGTCCCTCGCTATCAAGTATGAGAATGGTAAATCAAAGGGTCGTATGGTTATGGTCTTCAGTGATGACAAGGCGAGAATCAAGTTCCACTCGATTCTGACCGGAACAGCTTTGGACCATGACGAGAAGATTTACGCGGACGTACCCCTCAAGAACTTTTCGGTAGCTCAAAGCCTCCGGGAACCTCTTGGCATGGCCCCTTTCAGCCGTATGCCCTGGAAGGCTGTGAGAGTTGTCAACGATGAGTACGGTGGAGACATGCCGCCGACAGTACTAGCCGACCATCTGAAGGTGGTTATAGACTACCAGAACGGCAATGTCGCCGACCGCATCAACGTGGCACCTGGAGAGTTGCGTGTTAGACTGGAAGTCAGCAATGCTAAAGTCTTCCGCGTTCTGAGGCAGCCACAGAAAGATATGACCATTTCGGTCTCTGAGGCACAGGTGCCCAAAGAGCTTCCCAGAAATATGTCTGATGCACTGCAGCTGCTAAGGCATAACCAAACAATCCGAACATTTGAGTTCAACAATCTGAAAGACTTGCATGACTTCCAATTTGCGATGACAGGCTTCGAGGTCATCTTTGACGCATTGGCAGTGACATTTGCTATTCAGCGACGTCGTATGGTCGTCCCCATTCACAAGAAGTGGGAGGCAGGCTACACACGTATTCAAGTGATTAGGAATGAAGACGGGCAACTGCAGCTCTTGGCCTTCTTCGAAGATTTCCATCACGGACATTGCATGAACTTCCAGTTGAAAGGAACCGATGTTTATGAGAGTGTGCAACGAAGCAGCAAGTCTGGTATCAAGTTTGTTGATGCCAAATTCCCCCTACCTAGACTGCCAGCGGACAAGGATGGCGACTACGACGATATGGCTTTTGTTTGCCTCGACCTTCCGGATCTACCTGGCGAGCATGACGATATCTCAATCTTGTTCGAGAATGAATCAGGTGAGTGATGAGAAAAAGCAAGTATATATCGCCCTTATGCTAACAGCAAACACAGACCGAGATGCGTTGGCACAATGTTTGCCCGCTCCGATTAAAGGTTCTTCAAAGAAGAAATGAAGCAACGCTTAACAGTGACAACACCATAATACGCAAGCATTTGATTGGAGAATATGGCGAAATGAGTTGATACTTAGCGACTGGAGCGTTACACGAACAAAGGATGTTATGACGACTCAAAGTCGGCAGTCGAGGATGCTTCGGATATGCGGGTCGTTACGGAGACCGAACATCGTCCCCGGCGGAATGATGAGAAGAGCGAGTTGAATGACGCAGGCCCCTCTTCGGTGTACGGAGGCAATGAAGGATCCGAAGTCATGAGGACTCCAAGGGGTGTTAGAGCGCGAATATGGGCGCAGAATTAAGATACCAGTCCTGAACCGATCCAGAAGCCTTGGTGATCGAGGCTCGGACACATGATACCATCCAGTTTGGTTTGATTTTGGCTTGGTTTAGTCGAGCAGCCGGCATTTTAAAAAGCATGGCCCGGAGGAGACCACAATGCATTTGGTGGGGGATTGTTTTATTATTGAATATTAAGAAGAGTGAGGAACAAGAGGTAGACGGATCACTCTGCATGTAGATATTATCGCCCATCTAACTAGAATTGGATGGCGGATAAAAACAATGTAAGAGGTTACTACACGTACTCTTGTAGGCTGAACATGCAAACCATCAGTATAAGTTGTTATCTCTTTGATGCCCCCGAGTGCGTTTACCTGTTCCTCTTACTTTGCTTCGTAGCTGGATATTTGTCATTTTAGACGGTTTATTAGAGAAGAGAATATGAGTATCGAGCGTCATCTAACAAGAAACCATTGGATAGTTTCGTGGAGGGACGGGTAAAACCATTCGGGACATCAAAGAGATAAACTCAAAAGCCACATCAATGGCGAACAAAGCGCCAAGCCATCTTACGGTTACAGGTAAGTACTTAAACGGTTGAGAATTTTCCATGCCGAAATCGAATGAGAACGAGCCTCAGCTCAGCCTCAGAAGAGGTGGAGGAGGGGTCCATTCTACAACGAGTTGCAGACTTGCAGTACAGGACTAGGGGCCGAGCCGAGTCTGGACTTTGCGTGGGGCCGGCGCTTGCCCATTTCGAAGGTGAGATGATTGCATAGTGGCTACCTACTTAGGTAGTTTGGATGAGTGGAAGTCATGATCGGGTCATACTCATTCTTATACCTACCTAGGTATGGAGTGATTACTTAAAGTCTGTAACGGGTAGAGCCAATCTATAACTTTATGTATAATTCCGAGTCATCTGTTAATCAGCGATATACGGACACAAAGAGCTGAACCACGGTAATGTAGAAGTAGAACCAGCGAATGGAAAGCCATATTGTAGTATGTGGTCTAAGTGACTGCAGTGTGTTGGTCACATTGATTTTCTGCTCATCGTATAGATGATATCATTCACTATAGTACAGTCAGCACTGGGCTGGAATGGTCGGTGCTCTTTAGCTCTTGCTTCTGACGTAGTTGAGCTAACAGGTCCAAGCTCCAGCGAATATCAGCTTATGACATAGGTACTGAAAGTTTACAACTGCTCTCAACGTCTTGCACTTATACAACCAGATACATCGAAGACATGCTTACTCTGGGAGATTGGTATATACAACACACGTACATACCTACTTAGGTAGAAATAAATACTGGGGAGTGGTATTGCTCTGCAAGGTTACTCCTTGGCACTCAGGGCAGACACTCTGTAAATCCATCGGCCCCCACTCGATGCTCGAAACAACCTGGCAAAGAAGCCCTTCACATCGCGGGGCAGATCAGGTCTTGTTTCTGATTGGATCTGTATTTCTTTGAAGCCTGCCTGCAGCCGTTCAAAGTAAACGCCACTCGCCCATTACTTCACAGTCCAGTTGCATTCGTACCTAATAGGTAAGTTAAGGGAGGTATAGAGGTTATTGCTGTAAGTAGGCAAGTACGTAGGAATCGGAATCTGCCTTGGAAGGGGCCCGTAAACGTGGATCGCTCAGTACCTTCCCTTGTCTGTACCTTTATTGGCGTCACATTTGTCTTGAACCGGGCAATCCGTTCCGTCATACGGTTGGGCTGGCTGGCCGGCTGGCTTCTTACCTTCTTATCACTTTTCCTGATGTCTCTTCTCTTCTCTCTCAACACCACCCGGATTGTCTCCTCATAGCCTCAACAAGTCCTCATCCCACCTTGTCTTGTCACCTACTGCCGCTCGTGAATCATACCTATCGCTATTCCTTGAACTCCACCCAGGTTCAAGACGTGACAGCGCATACTACCGACTCTCTGCCCCACGGCATCCCGATACATCGTTGTAAAAATTCTCCGCACTCAACAAAGCTCCAAGTGTTTCCCTTGACGGACTGTCCTCCCGTATAATCACCCGGTTGTTAGAGCTTCGGAAACACCAATTCGGTCTCGCCGCTGCTGAACCCAGCACCACCGATACTCCTTGAAAGTCTTGCCAACGCAGGCAGCAACCCCAAGAAACAATGGTCATGGGTCTTGTCTCCCATGGACGCCGAAGGACAGGCAGCACAACCAGTGAGTGTGTCCATCCTTTTCTGAAGAAACACCCGTGACGGCCTCGCTTTGCAATCACACGGAGGCTCCCGCCTCCCGTGGCTGGCGTCCTTTTTTAAGACGTCACCTAAAATCTGCGGTCGAGCTTTTGTAGCTCTAGTTAATTAAAGCCGCCCCTCCGTTTGGTTCAAGCGTGCTTCTCACTCACCCACATCCCCACTCAACACGTCCGAATCCTCCGCAACTTCAATATTGAGCAGTGCCCCTCCAAATCTACCCCCTCCAACAATTTCTGTCAAGAGTAACTATGTTAACCAACTGGTTTTCGCAACCTGCAGGCGCGCGGTCCTCAACCGACGACCCTCGCGGTCCCGACGCTGAGGATGACACCCTTGTAATGGAGCCTGATCAGGGCAATGGTGAGCCCCTCCTTCGCTCCAGCTTGCGTCGTCTCTCGCAATGACTGTGCGATCGCAAAGCAGTTCGTTTCCCTCGGCCTTGAGCTGACCAGCGTGATGTGTTAAAGTTCTCTCGCATATTATCTCCCAGCTGCGACCAGGAGCCGATCTCAGTCGTGTCGTCCTTCCTACCTTCATCCTCGAGCCTCGCAGTATGCTTGAGCGCATCACAAAGTGAAATCCCTGTCTTAGTCACAGAAGATTCAATATTGACATCTTGCTATAGCTTCATGTGCCACCCGGAAATGCTACTACCAATTCCAACCATAGATGATCCTGTCGAGCGCTTTGTATCCGTAGTCAAATTCTACCTCAGTGGATGGCATATCCGTCCCCCGTGAGTGCTACAACAAAAACCGACTTGGAGATGCCGGCCACTAACAAGTCGTAGAGGCGTCAAAAAACCCCTAAACCCCATTCTTGGTGAAATCTTTACCTGCTACTGGGACTTCGAAGACGGAAAGCGCGCATACTACATTTCAGAACAGACTTCTCACCACCCTCCTAAGTCGAGCTATTTCTACATGGCTCCTGATCACCATATTCGCATCGATGGAACCCTCAAGCCCCGAAGTCGTTTTCTCGGAAACTCGGCTGCCAGTCTCATGGAGGGCATTGCCTTCTTGAGCCTGCTTAACCGAGGCAAGGACCCTGCAAAGGGAGAGCAATAGTATGTTGACTCAACCCTTACGTGATGAGCTATATCGACTTCATGTTCCTTCTCATCACGTCAATTCATAACGAACCACAACTAACAGCATTCTAGTATCCTGACTCAACCAAACATGTATGCCAGAGGTATTCTGTTTGGCAAGATGAAATACGAGCTGGGAGACCATAGCTTTGTTCGATGCCCCGAGCTCGATCTAGTTGCTGACGTTGATTTCAAAACGAAGGGCTGGGTTGGCGGCACTTACAACGCCATCGGAGGAGTGATCAAGAAGGAGAGCACTGGCGAGGTCTTGTTCGAGCTTTCTGGTCTTTGGAGCGAGGAGATGTACATCAAGGATATGAGGGTGAGCATGCACATTTATTCTGCAACCTGTGTTTTACTAACAAGAGTAGACTGGTCACCGTGAGATGTTCTTCAATGCCCAACGATCAAAGCCTTCACCGCCTTCTGTGCGACCAATTGAGGAACAGGAGGAGCGCGAGTCTCAGCGTCTCTGGGACAAGACTGCTAGGGCTGTCAAGGAACGAAACCATGAGCTTGCGACAGACGAGAAGACCAAGATTGAAGACCGACAACGAGAAGAGGCTGCTCAACGAGCCCAGGAAAACATTGAGTGGCACCCACGTTTGTTCAGGAGAACTCAGGGCGGCCCTGGTGGTATGGAAGAAGGCGAAGAGGATCTCGAATGGATCATTAACGCGAACGTGTGAGTATCGGCTGCAGTCACTCATCTAACTACTTACTAACTTTGAATTTAGCGACCACTCTGCACCCCCGAAGAAGCAAGCCGAGCAAATTATGGCAATCTACCCCATCATCAAAGGACAGAAGTCTAACCAGCAAAACGTCATCCCCCCTCACAGCCCATCCGCGCAGCCTGCTCAGGCGGCAGCAGCAGAGCCTGCCCAGAACCATATCGACGACAACCTGATCAATTTCGACAACGCACCCGCTCCGGCCAAGACTGAGCAGCCTCCGGCTGCTGAACAAACGCAAAAGGATTCTGAGATTCAAGGCATGCTGAGCTCTACGGGAAAGCCTGCCAACGGACCCCTCCTCGACTTCACAGCCGACATGAAAAAGGACCTACCAGGCACTACACAACAATAAAACGACGAGATGACTTTCAATTACTTCTTAGATATGGGAAGTGGACAGCGAGAACTGGCTTTACTTTGGAATAGTTGGAATAAGATGGAGGCAGGGGCAGGCCAAGGCTATATCAACATCGACGCGTATCAGGATTAGTTACACACGGGTACTCGCATCATCCGTCGGATTACAATGAGTCAGAAGGGTTTCAACACCGGCCCTCGCCAGGTGACTACTGCAATATTCATTTTGGAGACATATTTGATGAAGGAAGGGGTATCCTTAATGGTTGAATCGCCCACGAATCCTTACATATAACTATTAGAACAAAAAACCCAGCCCCTAGAACGCCGTGACCGTGCTATCCATATTGCATTTCTCTCCGTAGTCCCGCCTACACTGTATCACCGTACAAGCGGCTAGAAGCGGCGTCTTGTAGGCTCAGGTGTAGGTGAACGAGACACACTCCTCTCGTCGCGGCCGCGCTGCTTGAGCCACTTCTTTGTGCTGAGGGTAAGATCGCGATCGAGCTCTTCGCTAGGGTTCTTGCGGTGAATGAAGTTGCAGAATCCTCCTCGAACACAGCCTTCACCCGAGTTCAATCGACAGCAGGCCTCGCGAAAATCGGTGACGGGACTCAATTCGCAGTATATCGGGCGGGCAGCATACCATCGGCTGTTGAGCTCATCGCAAGCCTTTTGTGCCGATTCTTCATATTTGAAGCGAGCGTAAACGTTGCCGATCAGGTCTTTTCAAAGTTAGCGTTTGCGAGTCAACCAGGCATTTAAGAAACAACATACGATCATTGTTGTTATCGCAAACAACCAGCTCCTCAAGCTCGCCGTACTTGCACAGCTCACACCAGATATCCTCATAGAAGGCGTCGAAATGGTTCTGGAGCTGGGAAGGGTTCATTCGGTTCTTGGGGTCGTAGGCCGGGTTCTGGTAGAGGTTGGGCATAAGGATAGTCTGACTGTAAGAAGGTTTGACGTGCTTTCGCGAGCAGCGATCGCCGTGACGGCAAGCGCCGATTTTCTATATGCGCGCGCATGAAGTCAGTTATCTGAAATATTGCGACAGGAGACGCGTTTGAGAGGGAACCTACAAAATAGAAAGAGCAGTTGACCTTGTCAAGCTCGGTACCGAAAATGGAAGCAAGAAAGTTGGCCATGGTTGCGGTTCTGTGGAGGAGAGAGGCGAATGCAGCAACGGCAGGAAAGATTAGATATGGACAGTTGGTGATGGAGACTCGGAAGTTTTGAGGTCGAGCATCAAAGTCCAATTGCTGTAGCGCAAGGATGCGTAGTTGAGATCACGTGTGACGGACGTGACTGCGAAAGCTTGGTCAGCCACAACGCCACACATGGAAACGTCCAGCACAGCCAGGAAAGATAGCCCTTACCTACGAGAGGAAATGGAAGCTGTCGACACTAAAATTTTAAGTAATGCAACTGTCATACTCGTCTAGTATCGCGTTAATTCCATAGTGCTCATTGGTGTTTTTTGCTTATTTTGATTGAGTCGTTTCAAGAGTTTGACTAGCTGTCCTGCTATCACTTTTCTAGTCGAGATACTTATTAGTGGCTGCCATTGGCTTTTTCATCCGCGGTTGAGACGCAAGCCTCCCCTGCAGGCTTGAGCTCTGAGAGGCTCAACTGGCTAATCGGAAGCCGCTGGTGGGGTGAAGAGCTTCCCCAAACCTTTCTCGTTTTAATTTCGACAGGGTCCTTGCTTGCTTGGAGGGGACCGGACATGGCGCAAAGACCAATTGCAGGAGAGTCTCCTATAATTCTATTCCCCAATATACGATACTTGTTTCTCAATCCTACAAACCCAAGTCGACCTATTCCTTGCAGAAGACGATATTCGCTTCTGTCCGAGGTAAACGACTGGGCAATGACCGCGGTATCATAAGATCTTTGCTCTGCTCGGTACTGCATTTCTCTCTCCCCCTCTATTTATTTACACTTAGTACAGCATCCTCTCGACCTCGACCATGGACCAAGCAGACATCCCCGCGCTGCTGGCGCGCATGGCCAGCGATGAAGATGCGTCGCGCAAAATGGCAGTATTTAAACTGCAGAACTCGATTAACGATCCCGCTTTCGCAGACGTTTTCATTTCCTCGGGTGGTCTTGTCGTCCTACGCCGGCTTGTCATGTCATCTGCTGGCAACACGCTCGCTTACTCTCTCCAAAGTCTAACACGACTGTTGGAAGTCGATATGGGATGGGATATCTTCGAAGGCCCAACAGCCGGCGACCTTGTCGAGCGTGTCGTCGAATTGATCGTCACAAACCCCCTGGTCAATATTCTAAGAGGTGCCATGTCGATCCTTGTCGCCCTCGTTGGCCACTCTCAGTCCACTCACCAAGGCGGTACCACGAGCCGAACTCCAGGAACCTTTGGGTCCCGCGCCCTGAAGCCAGCCGTCGCTGTGTACCCGCAATTCTTCGAATTGGTTATACAGCAGTTGCAGAGCGCCGACCATGCTCTGTGCGCCAACGCCCTCATGTTGATCAACGCCCTGATCCGGGACGCCGTGTCAGACGAGAGTACGATGAACGGTGGAAAGTCGAATGCTGGAGCGGGAGAGGACTGGGCCAAGTTCATCAAGCGACTGCAAGACTTAGGCCTGATCAAGGCCGTTCACAGGCTTATGCAAAGCTCTGCCCTCCAGGATCTGGCGCATCCCATGTTAGAGTTCCAGACACTAACAAAAATACTATTGAGGAAGTGGCGTGAGGTCGATGTTGATCTAGAGCGACCGGAACACCGAAGAGCTCTCAAGGGACTCCATCTAGCGAGCGCACCGGAGCGAATTCCTGTGAACGGCCACTCTCCTGGGCAGGACTCACACGAGGCACCGACGAAGAAAGGAAGTAGGCGACATAACCCCGAGAAATGGAGGAGACTGGGATTCGAGACCGAGAGTCCTGCGCAAGAATTTGACATGACCGGCTTCCTGGGTATGATGGATTTGACTGACTACGTACGCAAGAACGAAGATGGGTTTCAAAAGATGTTACTTGAGCAGGCGGGAAAACCTGCACCTGAACGATGCCCTGTCGCCAGGGCTAGTTTTGCTGTTACCATGATACTGTACGACCACTTCGACGTTGACAAGACGGATCTGGACGACGTCAGGAGCTACCAACTATTGGAATCCAAGGACCACGACAGGCTATTCAGGCCTCTGCTGCTCCAGTGGTCTCGGCTACACACTGCAGGTCTCCACGCCTTCTTCCGAGTCTGGAAACTCACCGGCGCAGAGCAAGGCGACTTTGAGAAGGTGGCCGAACTGGTCAGAATCCTGGTCGATTCAGTTGTCGGAAACGCTAGAAGAACAAAAGATGTAGCCGAAGTGGAAGAAGAAATGCAAGAGTACGACGTGCCGCGACTACGGGAGCAGCAGATGGGTCTTTTGGAGATGTCTTTCGAGAACACTTGGGGCCAGCATCTACAGCAAGTGAGAGAAGAGCTTAAGCAAGAGGCTTTGCAGTTTGTCAAGGAACAGCGAATTCGATGTCTTCTCCAAGGATCTTGGTTCTCGAAGCCGACGCCAAAGCGAGACAATAACGGTCAAGTTAAGCACCGACTGTTCACACCAACCCCTTGGCGATATGCGAAATTGTCTCACAATCGGCGATACCTTCACTATGCTGATTTTGAAGAGAGGACAATATCTGGCCCTGGCTTGGATGCGCTCGCCGAAAAAGTTGATCTCAGCACCATCAGCTCTGTTGTTTCCAACGTATCTGCACCCAACGAAGACACGCGAAGTACCCTGAGCGATATGATGGGCAAGGACGCAACCCCAAAGACGACTACCAAGATTACTATCTACAGTTTCGTGAACCCTGCAGAGGCATCACGGGGAGCGGAAGCCAAGGAGCAGCCGATCTTAACATTGTGGCCGCTGAGCCACAGCTTAGCTTCAGAGTGGTTGGATGGCCTTTTGATGCTGTTGAACCAGGCTCCCATCACAGCTGAAACCAACAAGCTGGTTAATCTAGTGAGCGAGTACGGGCTCAAGATCCGACTATTGAATGTACGGATGGACTCGGCTTTTGAGGGCCCGGAACCCGGAGCTGGAGTGATTCCGAGCCGGGAGGGTCTGGATGAAGACTACTTTTTTGAGGTCTGAAAGAAGGATAAGCCGAGGAAGGTATTTCTCATTTGTTGTATGTGTTGGTTTTTGGCGATTCATAATTATACCCCATTTTCGTTACGCAAAGAAGCCGATTCAGGCAGGCATAGCGAGCATTGTTTAGATGAGACGAATATAGTTGTACGTGGTAGAAATCACAATAATAGACGGGTGAGGACTGTATCCAGTCTGACGCGTTGAGTTTTAAGTCATGACTTGTCACGGACACGATTATCAGATCCCTTGCTTGAGTAGCATGGCATCATGACTGGATACCTGGTGCGTTGTTAGCTTTCATACATAGCCGATGTAGGAAGTCCGAGACCCATAACAAAATGGATATGCGAAATGCTTAGCAAGAGTTTTCACATCCATGGAACAGCTCGGGGAGAGATTTCTTTTGCACCACGTCTCAAGTTCTACTTTTAGACACATGAGTTGTTGTTATTGTTTAGTGTGTTCTACTGTATGAAGATCACGTCCGAGCCAGGAAAGTACCCTGTTGTTTCTCAGATAGCGGTCACTCATGCAATATGCAAAGCAGACGCATATGCAATGGTGACCAGTTCGGCTTCTGGCCGTTTCGGAGGACGGGCCAAGGAAGCGGTCCGGGGGTACGGGGATAGTGTCTACTACGGGGTTCGTGGATGGCTGGACAGGACAGGTACCTAAGCTATTTGTGGGTAAGAGCTAAGAACCATGGAAAAGTCAGGATGATAGGTAAATAAGGCATTTGGTACCGAGCTTGTTGACATTGGTTAGGTGTTGATACCGCAGTCATGCAGTTTAGGTTGGGAATTGTTGCATGTAAAACTCCACACTGCTGAGTGTTTTTTTGTGCAGCATACCGACTGATAGCCGAGTCAGTAACCGAGTCAGAACCTTCAGTCTCGAATAGAAGATATACAGCAACTAAAAGCTTAGAGGGATTGTGGGTAATCTTCCGATCAACATTGGATACATAGGATTTTAACATAGGTGCGAGGTTGGCGACTGGCGATTGACGGTTGGATGGAGCTTGGAGGAGTGGATCTGCAGATAGATCGTGGATCATGATGGTTGGATCGTGTAACGCTGGAGAGAGATCCAATAATGCTGGTCCGGTCAGGTCTATGTGGCCTGGTCTGATATGGGCTGAGTTTTTGAGGTGCAGTATTTGCTCTATATTATCACATGTGTTGTTGTGTATACAGATAGAGTTTTTAGTATCAATGCCATGAATTCCGAAACAATTGGATTGAAACAAGTCCATACCCGGCTTCCTTGATGAAACTTCAATGCAAAGAGCAAAAAGAAAAAAAAGAAAATCTAGATCAAAGCTACCCCAAAATTTAGAAGAGAGTAGCTCGTCTGGCGGTAAACTGGGGATAGCTGCACACACGTCAAAAGCGGTGACGCCCTCGCCTTCCACTTGGCTTGCTGCAACTGGTGTCGCGTGCATAAGCGTGAGGCCCCTCTTTCTGCCACTGCAGCTACAACAGAGTCCCTCAGTTAGAAAGTCCGGAGGAGAAGGGAAGGGAAGGGAAAGAGAAGAAAAAAGTTACAACCCAGTTTTTGCTGTACGAGCCTACAAGCAAGCTCCCGGACTGGCCAAGGTTCCCCTCCATCAGAACTGAGCCCAGTAGAAAGAGGAGTACGTATATTAAAAAAAAAAAAAAAAAGATTGTAGAAGTAAGGATTGCGGTGTGCAATTCGATTCGATGCATGATCGTCCGTCTGTGGTTGGGTGTGCATCAGGTCTATCCAACCTATCCTATCCATCCATGTTCGTTCTCGACTTGACTTTGTCTTCCAAGGCGTTCGTTCCCAAGAGAGTGACTTGGGGGGGAAAAATGCGGAGCTAAGTAGATACCTAAGGTATTGTACTGTATCCGTAGTTCCTGTATTTATTTTTGCCTTTTCCCTTAGATTCTTCTCTTTTCCTTTCCTTCTTTTGCTCTTTCTGGTCAGTCAAGTCAGTCAGTGACATGACCCTCTTCCATTAAAACCTCATTGTTTGGGTTTTGGAGAGGGGAAGAAGACCATCAACCAAGGTTTCACCACCTACGAATATACTCTCGGCCTCTCTCTCTCTAGTACAGGGAGAGAGGCATTGTTTTACGGGCTCCCAGCCCAGAAACTGGCTGAGGATTAGTCCATTGCCAGCGAAATATCCCTTGCTGGATATTTTTGTATTGATCGAATTCCATCCCAGGTCCCTCCGAGTTCGGTACGTACACTTCTTTACTCCCCTGTGGAGATCGGGCTCCTCCCCCTCTGTCTTTCACTTTCACTGTCTCACTCTCAACCCTGCCAAGTTGGAAACCGTTTGGCACTGTTTTCGGCACGGTTTTATCAACAGCTTANCACTTCCCTCTTAGCTCAACTGTGTCTTTCCCAGCCAAGACAAACATAAACACAAACACAAACACAAACACAAAGACGACCAGCGCAATAAAAACCTGCCGAAAAGCTGACTGAACCAGCAAATCACGACTCGGAGAAAAAAAAGTTGTCCCCCAAAAAGGACAACCAACCAATCTTATCGGAAATCTGGACAGTACTTGACTGTACTGGACAGTGACCAAGAGAACAACAAACTCTCTCTACTCCCTCCTCCTCCTGCCCCTGAAGTTATCTTCCTCTCTCGCAATTTTGCGACATTCCGTTCTCTCTTGGACCGAAACTTCCTCTTGCATTGCAAGTAATTGCGCTTTGGTATGTTTTTGCCCCCTTTTAAACATTTCCTACCTATCCAATCCCATTTTCGTCAGCTCGTGGCTTTCGCTTTGATTACCTAGCCTGCGCCTCGTGGCCCCTGGCCATCATCTGCCAGCTTGTCCTCAACTTTTTTTTCTGCTGCCTGGTTTTATTATTATCTTCTTTCTTACGCTAACATCTAATCTTCTTTCAGCTCATTACAAGAGTATCCATTCTTTACCTTGGACGCGCAATCGGCTTTCGTCATTCTTCTTGATCGATAATTCTGTTGCCTATATACCAAGGCCATAAAAGCATTCACTCTCGATTCGCTTATACTCTTTCCACACTACAACCCTCTACGATACTACACCCACCAAACAACCCAGCCATCATGTCGCGCATTCAGATCCCGCTCGACGTTATTACGTCCCGCCTCAACTTTGGCGACCGCTTTCAGGGTCTCCGATCTGGTCCTCTCAGCGGACGTTTCTCCAACTTGCGACCTGTCAATGAGTTCCTTGACTTCAAGCGCCTCTCCAAGCCTAACAACTTTGTTGAGATGCAATCGCGAGTCAACTACAACCTGAGCCACTACTCCAGCAACTATGCTGTCGTCTTTGTTATGCTCAGTATTTATGCTCTCCTTACCAACTGGTTGTTGCTCTTTGACATCATCCTCGTGGTTGTGGGCATGTGGTTCATTGGAAAGCTCGATGGACACGATCTTGAAATTGGTACCTTCCGTGCCTCGTGTTCGCAGCTTTACACTGCACTTGTTTGTGTCGCCGTGCCTCTGGGTCTGATTGCCTCGCCTTTCTCGACCCTACTCTGGCTCATTGGCGCATCTGGCGTGACCATCCTCGGTCACGCTGCATTTTTGGATAAGCCCATCGATGAGGCTTTTTCCGGGGAGGCGGTCTAAGTGGTCGGCCGCAATCTCCCGAATTCGCGCCCCAATGGGGAAGACCATCGAGGCGCAGACAGAGGAGAACAGATGGGGATGCTGCGTCTCGCGGACGTCAAGGGGGAGACGTTCGTGTGGAGGAATTAGATTCAGGCGACGATGTCCGAGGTGTCGGTGCTTCGTCAGGGTCTCGCTTTGCGAGTGACCCTCTTCGTTTTACGGGAGTAGATATGGGCAACTCTGAAAGGGGTTTAGTACGCAGGGGTCATTATGAGGACTCGGACGATTCAGAGGATGATAGCGAGAGCAGTGAGGACGAGGAGTTCGAGCAATACCTTGCTGAACTGGCTTCTCGCGATCGTGAGGAGGCGCTGGTACAGTCGGCAATGCACCGGATCGAGCGTGCAAAGGCCAAGGGAAGAACAGATGTCGATCTCAACGATGAAGAAATTGCAGCTTTGGAGCGACGACGCAAGCGAGACGAAGCTGCGAAAAAGAAGAAGAGCAGCAAGAAGCGCAAGGACTCACGAGTCGCTGTGCCTCTGACCCAGCTTGAACCTTCGTCGCGAAAGAAGAAGGATTCTGTCTCGAGCCAGTCAAGACAACCGTCCCGATCTAACAGCAATCTTACTGAGGATCAGGAACGAGGTTCGCGCTCTTCTCTGGGCAGTTTCCCACCATCAGCAACAGCAGGCCGACCACGCTCAGGCACTACTACCTCTTCTCAAAGTCGGGTAAGGGCGCCATCTGCCAGTCGCCAGCCTTCCGATGCCTCAGCTGTTGTTCGCCGAGGCAGGAATTCAAGCCAAGCCCCCGCGGACCCTTTCCAGTTCCAGGTTGCAGGTGCTCAGACTTCTAGTCCTGCTGGGTCATGGAGACAATTCTCGGGAGCTCAGCGTGGAGTTGGATCCCGAAAGAGCTCACGCCGAGCTGATGGCGACGACGTTTCAAGTGAGAGCGACAGTGAGGAGGAGTCAGAGGGAAGAGAAGATTCGGTAGAGACAACGTCCAGTGACGATATTGGCAGTGGTGCTCAGATCGTCGTTGAAGAATCATCTCCTGAACCTACCAAGCCTGAACCTACCAGGAGAAACCCTACCCGGTCTTCCACCTCGTCCTCTACATCCAAGCGCAAGCCGACAACAACAACAACATCTAGTGGACGACGGAAGAAATAAAGAGTTATGATACTAGGACAAAACAATACCCTCGGTTTAGAAAAAAAAAACAAGTCTCTGTTCAGTGTTGATAGATTATCTACCTATTTGCTCAGATTGAAATGTTCTCTTGATTCTTCGATGTGTGATGCCCTCTTTTATTTGTTTGTCTGGACCCTTGAACTTTCACATGTATTTGGGAGTTGATGTTTGCTTCCCTTGTGTAGCTCGAGCCACATCGACACAGCCACTGATCGATGTGTGTGGAGTACGTATCATCACCCATCCCTCGGCTCTGCCCGATCTAATCCCTGTCGAACTGTCGCCAACAACTGGACATGCCGAGGGGAAAGCTCCAGCGCAACGAAGGAACCTAGCTCCAACTGACGAAATAGTCGCGACCCCAGACTAATCGGAACTTCATCTCCAAGGGCCTCAGCTGGTCATCCGTAATCCCCAACTTCAATACTCCACCAACTCCGACAACTCACCAACTCTACTATCCGATAACTCGATATCGTACAACCATGCCACCTTCATCATCAAACGCAGGCGCTGCGTCGCGAAGTGCGAGTAAACGACTGATAAAGGAGCTGGAAACATGGGGTAGAGAACAGAAGGAAGAGAAGGGTATTGAACGCCTCGGACCCGTCAACGAAGGTGATTTGATGGAATGGGAGGCCGTCATTAATGGACGGGGTATAGGTCAAGGCTACGATGGTTTGTCTCCCCTCTTATCTGCTTATCCGCATTTACTGACACCCGCCAAAGAAGGACGCTGGCTCGTCAATATCTCTATTCCATCGACGTACCCCCTCGCACCACCAAAGATGACTTTCGTCACACCTATCGTGCACCCCAACATTGCGCTGCAGAGCGGCGAGATTTGCCTAGATCTTCTTAAGGATGCCTGGACTCCAGCTTACAGTGTTCTTGAATGCGTGCGCGCCGTGCGCATGTTGCTTGGATGTCCCGAGACAGATAGTCCTCTGAATGTCGACGTTGCGGCCTTGCTGCGCTCAGGTGATGTGCTGGGCACGCGGAAGCTCGTTGAGTTTTGGTGTCGGGATTCTGATTCGAGATATGAGGGACCATGAGATGTCTTTCAGACTTGGGTTGATATTGGATGCGAAAGAGATGGGATCGGTTTAAGATGGTAATTTGGAGTTATTGGGTTCAATTGTGGTGGTTTGTTCGCAAGTTGTAAATCGATTGGGACTCGCGGACATTGGATTTCTACATGCGCATCAAGCGACAGCGAAGATTTCTCAGAAATTACACCTCAAACAATGCAATATTTTGGTCACGCATTTGCTATCCCGACAGATATAAGTTTCAACTTTGACAGCATAACGGATGCACCCGCAGACGCCCATCTATTTCACAGTTCTTTCCCATGCTCGAGTTTTCTTACAAGAACACCTATGTAAACCAATTCAATGTGCCTGTCCCTACCAAGACGGCCTGACTTCCCTGTAGCTAGCTGCCTGCATTCCTTAACCTATGATGCTTTCCCCTCGCTTCTTTGTTTTGGAAAAGAAATTGTTCAAAGGATACACTACTAAAACGCCGTGGCCTGTACCCGCCCAAATTATCATGAATTGCCCGACCATGGCTACAAAAAAGTAGCCATTCCGTTCACCTTCTTCCAATGCAGTATGACCTTCTTAATACGAGTCGTGAAGGGGGGGAGTGCAGAAAGTGTTGGGCTAATTTGCCCATGTGAAGTTCATATGGCAATATTACTCGTTATAATGGTAAACCTAAAGAATTGTTAGAAGAATTTCACCGTGCCAAGAAAAAGCTACTGACCTTGTAGTTGGGAAGGCCAAATGGTTGCCAACCCAATCGCTTCGCCATCTTGGCAAATCCTTCGGTCTCGATGAGATGATAGAAAGAAAATGGAGGGAACATGGCACCGTCACGATGGACGTCGGCCTTAACGAGGAGAGCAGTGCCTCCAACGCCATCGAGAGGTATGACCATGTTACGATCGCCGCCCTCAGTCGCCAGGTACGCCATAAGCATTCGGTATGTCGGCATTTCGGCGTAGCCCTCTAGAAGGATATCGTCGGGGCCCATCTTGGCAGCAAGAGCCTGCGCGGTTTCACTGTCTTGCCAACTGTTGAAGTCATATGGACGCTCAGCCATCTGCTTGTGCTCCTCGTCGTAGTATCGCTGGAAGCAGTTGGGGACAATGAGCGGCTTGTCAAAAGAAGCGAGATCCTGGATCAGTGTCGCCGGTGTCTCAATGATGTCGGCGTCCAGCCACAGAACCCAAGAAGTATCCGGACCAAGAGTGGTAAAGAGCAGAGAGTTGCGAGCCTTGGACATGACTGCGCGGCGGGCCTTTTGGTTCTTAAGCTTATGACGCTCGCTTTCGTCTTGGGACACAATAGCAGGCTCGAAATCCTGTCGCAGAATGATGATACTCTTGAACCTTTCGGCTTCGCGGCCATGCTTCTGCGTCTTGTGGATAAACTCCTGCAATTCGGTGGTGGCTTGGTTGCCCTCCTTGGTCTTGGGGAGGATGAAGCCTAGTGTGATAAGTTCATGAGGATAGCTCAATCGCAAGAGATTCTCCCAGTATCCGGGATAGAAACGGGACATGGGAGTCAGAATAAGGACGTTCTCTCTGTTCTGTATAGGTGAGGTGGTAATGGTGACATTGTTAAGGTTGTAATGCACAACGGGTGGTGGCTTGAGCGGTACGCCAGATCGGGATTTTGACTTTCGGTACGGTGAAGTCGGCGGCGACAAATGATGCTCTGCGGTTACAGCTTCGAGTCGACTAGCGGTGACGGATTTGCCCGAGGGCGAGACGAGGAAGACGATGATGAATATGCACAGGATCGCTCCGAGCGCAAGGGTGATGGGATTCGTCTTCTTGAGACGGACAGCCCCCATGGGACGAGCCATGGTTGCTGTATTTTCGCGCCTGCGAGGCGATAGAGGATTCGGTTATGTAGAGTCGTGCGACAGCACCGGCTATCGCGAACAAGTCGAGGGCATCAAGTAGGAAAGTTCGAAGCTGGTTGACGATGCGCCGCGAGGGAGATGGCAGGGAATAAGTATCAGGGGGGGTTTTGTGTCGTCGGTGGCTGATTAAAGATTTGGTTATAGACTTTGGAGGGCGCAGAAGAGGAGTCAGAGAAACGAAAGAAAAGGTCGTAAAAAAGATCAGACCGTGAGATTGGGAGGGAATACGAAAGATGGATGGGCTTCTGGCCTGCCAGTACGAAGGGATAATTAAGACACGACGACTGATTGAGGGTTCAAGCCAATTGGGGTGTCCCATAATAGGCTTAGCGGCTAATCGGGTGGTCCGCTAGGGGGGTGCAACATCTAGAACTCTTCTATTATTATCTTTTTTTGTATAATGAGACTAATTCGGTCGTAAGTAAAGTGACGTTGTATTCTTACAAGATGAGAGTAACGATCTGAGACAGTGGCTATGGTGAAGGTTACCGTATAGAGGCTTGCTCATGAAGATGTAATGCGATACTACAATGAGGCTCATATTCCCATGTCAAGGAGTCTGGGATTGTACAGAATGACGCAGCAGCCGCAACAGGATGAATTAAGTTATCGTATAGTTCATAGTAAGGCTGATGCTTATTTGAATTATGATTTAATTATGCCATACAACTTATAATTTTATAAACTATAATATTGTTGAGTCCCCAGTATCATGATTCCATCCATAAGTTAGTACTTACTTAGGTAGGTTCTTGTGTCAAAATCCCATATCCTTACTAAGTACGTACCATGTCTATTGTTCTGTCTGTAATAAGAGTCTCCACATTTATCCAACGCCCAGATGTGGCTGCGCCCATGACATCTGCTCCAGACCAGACCCCAAGCAAGCATTGATCCATCATCACAACATCTCTTTCCTTTTCAACCTGAATTCTCCAAATATTTCTCTGTCGCAAATTCCGCAAAACTTTATTGCAATTATCGACAATCATGGCTGACAAGATGGATCGCGGTCTCGACGAGATCATTGCTGATACTGTAAGTTATTAACATGCCCATTTGGCTTCTATCCTTTTATGCCATCTCACATAGCTCATGCACGCGCTTTTGTCTCGCCTCAATGATTCAAGCTGACCTCTTTCTCTCCTTCACAGCGCTCCAATCGACCTCGCAACAACCGTGGCCAAGGTCGCCGACGTGAACCGCGTAACGATTTCCCTCGCGATGGTGTTAGAAAGGTTCGTACATGCGCCATTCCCGTCATCATGAGGCTTTGTTGACATGGGCGGTGCAGGTTGACTTCCCTCGCTCTCCAATGATGCCTACTCGACCTGTACAACCCTCCTCGCAACTCGTCCTTTCGGTGCTCGGAGCTTTTGTCGATTGAACGGCTTTCCACTCTGAAAACCCCTTGCTGACCAGAGCGTCCTTCCCCTTTGCAGTCTGCTCGCGACGATTCACGAAACATCGACAGGTTAGTTGCAGCCACCTCCATTTTACTGCGCTTCCTTGCTAACCACACTCAGTGAATGGGTTCATGACCGATTCGAAGAGAACAGTAATGCTCGAAGCTTCCCCTAAACCATGACGCCCTTTTAACCATTGCCTAGACAACCGCCGAGCACCTGCTCCTCGCCGCCGCCGCGAATCCCCAGAACAGTGAGATTCTCCGACATTTCAGCAAAATCGCAACTCTAATTTGAACCAAAACAGAGATTCCAAGGGAACAAAGATTCGCGTTGAAAACATTCACTATGACCTCACCGACGATGACCTCTCTGTACGTAGCATATACACCGCATTCATTCTACAGCTACTTACAAAATTCCAGGAGCTCTTCCAACGAATCGGACCCGTCAGTCGCATGCAGCTACGATATGACCGCGCTGGACGATCTGAGGGCACTGCATACGTGACCTACGAACGAAAGGAGGACGCTCAGGAAGCGGTCAGGCAGTTCGATGGCGCCAATGCTAATGGTGAGCTCATTCATTGAACATCTTTTCTGTGTAACCTGATTAACATGTACGTAGGCCAACCTATTCGATTGAGCCTTCTGCCTAGCCGAAACCCGTTCGATACTGCCGTTATGCCCGGCCGCTCATTGGCAGAGCGTATTTCGAGCCCAGGAGACAGAAGATCTCACTCGCCCCACCGCCGACGCGATGATGACGACGCTACCCGTCGGGGAATCGACAGATATGTTCCTGGCGAAAGCTCTCGTCGAAGCCCAATGCCTCGAGGCCGTGGTCAGGGTCAAGGTCGGGGCCAGGGTGGTCGCCGTCCTGGTGCTCGACGCGAGGGCAGAGAACAGGAGGGAGGTCGCGGTGGTCGAGGCAACCGTCCCTCCAAGAAGACACAAGAGGAACTGGATGCAGAGATGGCCGACTACTTTGGCGGAGACAGCGCGCAGGCCGCAGAGCCCGCTAACCAGCAAGACGCACCTCCTGCTCAGGCACCTGCATCTGCCCAGCCCCAAGCACAAGCTGCGGTCGACGACATCGACATGATTGAGTAGCCTGGTTGTCATTGTCTTGACACTATTATCTCTCAACATGTTCACAACTATGTACACCACCAGAATGCTTAGCGCATTTCTACCAAAAACCCCACCTTAAGATTGACCCCCTTGTTAATAATTGTCTTGTCACTTTATAGTCAGATCGAGTATTTCGGTCTGAACGGAAATCTTGATCAACCCCCTTGTGTGCTGCGTCTGTTCCATGCATATGATAGTGAACCCTAAACTTGTCAGCTAAAAGTGTTCGCACAACGGCAGTATATATGATAGGATGACATACCCCTGAGAAGCCCAGGTTTCGGCCCGTGACAAGGCCGTTAAATGACATGTCGACATTGATACTCATATTGAAGCTGACGCTGTTTCTGTTAATTGGTCTTCGCTGTGGCCCATTCATGTTTTGGCCATGCATCGTTGTCTGCTCGCTATAACTTCTCGTACCGCGCGTCATGCCTCCGTTGTTCTGAGTCGTTATCCAACGTGTAGTCTCGCATCGAGTCTGTGTGATTGTGAACGGAGATCCCGGAGTGGTTTTGACGCCTCGATCTGTTGATCTTCTTGCTAATTGTCGCGGTGGTAGCTCTTGTACGCTGCCGTCTGAGTCTGAGTCGTAGTCTGAGGAGTCTTCCTCTGATGAAGTCTCTTCATCTGATGATAGATACACACTTTCGGCATCGTCGGTATCGTCGTCTTCTGATGGTTCGACTCGTTTTTGTTTTTGCTTTGGTGTGAATGTCTTTACTGGTACTGTTGTGTCGGCTTCTTCAATTTCATCTGGTTGTCGTGCTGCTGGAGTTGACGCGGGTTCTGATTCCTCCTTGCTCTTCTTTGATTGTGATGGTCTAGGTATTTTAGATGAAGACTGTTTTGTCTTCTTTGATGAAGTTGCTGATGCATCCGGGGGAGTCATGATGAGTGGTTGTGGAGTTATTGTCAGAAATGTGAGATAGTCCTAGATGGATTTGCGTTCAAGTAGACTAAAATGATAATGAACAGGTTGAATTACAGTTTAAGCTACCATATCGTAAGTTAACAGTTGATAACCTCCACTGTCAAAGGTTCGTCATCATGTGCTCTCTTGTGAGAGGCGAATCGGGCCATGAATGGTTCCCCGCGAGACAAGAAACAGGGTCGGATCCTTGAAGAGTGACGTCGCTCTCACCACCAACAACGACGCTCTCACTGTGTAAGCCTCGGCTAGTCTTTGAGTGGTTGACTATTAAATCAGATCATGTCATTTCGCTCTTCACAATTTCCTCAACTATAAAAGCGTCTTGTCTCCATGATCTCATCTTTACTTTTGCAATGGTGTTGAAAAGTCAGTCTATGTTGGATTTAACTATGCGTTAACTAAGTACCTACTATAGACTATTGATAGGGTGGCGACCGTTGGGTATAACGGCGGGGATATCCACTCAAGTTAGCTCATCATTTGTGTAAGTGACATTGCACACGCACTCGAGACCATAGTCCAAGTTATATTCGAACTATTTTGCAATTCGAATAGCTCGAAAAAGTAACTGAGCTGAGATGTCACATACTACGTCTTCTACTTAGATAAGTGGTTTTAATTCTCTCACAACGTATAGATACACACACACACACACATATACCTAGTCGTAGATATTCTCCTCGGCATCATGCCATTTCGTAAAAAGATCCGTTCCCTTTTCGCTCAATCATATCATACTTTTTTATATTCTCGTAAGAGCTGCGCAATCTCGAATCGTGCCTTGGCCTCGGCAAATCTTGACGCCTCTTGACATCTCTCGCCCAGTCCATCATCTTGATCGTTCTCGAGCAGTAGATAAATCATATCCAACATCCCGTACTCTACAGCACCGTGGAGTGCTGTCCGTCCTTCCAACGACGAGCCCGGAGCATTAATCAACGCTCCGTTTTCAAGAAGAAACAAGGCTACTTCCATATGCCCCTGCATTGCTGCAAATTGAAGTGCGGTCGCACCACCCTGCGAGGCTGGTTGGGCATTGACGTCCAAGCCTTTTGCGACAAGGCTCTTGACCAGATCAAGAGTACCGGCGTAACAGGCTGCCTGAAGAGCAGACTTTCCCCTTTTCCAGAAAGCCGGTGCGTGAATATCAGCCCCTGCGGCTAAGAGGATACCGGTGAGTTCTTTGTGGCCGGCATATATGGCATACTGGAGAGCTGTCATTGGGGTTTCTTCTGTTGGACATGCATTCACTTCTGCACCAGCAGCCAACAGTAACAAAGCCATCGATGCGAGCATCTGTCTTCTAGCTGATATGCCCGAATTGCAAGCGGCAGGAATGTTCAAAGTAGCTTTTGCAGCAACTTGAATGAGCGTCCCAGCATTAAACACTGCGTCAACCTGAAAGCCATGAGCAACAAGAGATTTGAAGGTTGACAGGGGGGGCCATGTTTCTCTCTCCAAGGCAAAGTTGAAAGCATTCATTCCTGTTTCCAAATCCCTTGCATTAGGGTTTGCACCGTGTTGAAGCAGCGCTTCTGCAGCCTTGTCCATTCCCAATTTCAGGGCTAACAAGAGGGCAGTCGAGGATCCATCAACAAGACACTCGACGTTTGCCCCATTGTTAAGAAGAAATTCGACTAAACAAGTACCATCCATCTGTGTATCATGGTCACATTTATCCCAACGAATTGCTTGTGCCATGGGTGGCTCGAAGCGGTCATTCCTCGTCCCGTCAGCGCAGAGAGATGGCTTGTTGATGTCAGCTCCAGAAAGTATCAAGCGTTGTGCTTTTGCCCAGTCACCCATATATACTGCTGTCCACAGGGGAGTCGGATCGCTGGGAAGAGGCTTGTCCAGGCCAAGGCCTAGAGCCGCAAATTTTGACATCAGCAGAGTGAAACAGCAGTTTTCAAATACTGGTTCTCTTGCCAGCCGTATTGCTTGGTTCAGAATACGGCAAGCTCTTCCGTCAGCATTAGGATTCACACCAGACTTGAGCAAACGGCACAATGCTGTGTTCTGACCATGAACCACGGCGGCTTCCATAGCATCTATAACATGTTTGCCATAGTGTTCTGTGCTTGTATCCGCGCCTAGCTCAAGAATCGTGTTCAAGATTGGAATACTTCCAGATTTTGCGGCTGATTCGAGGTACACGATCCCGCTGTCTGTCGTATCGAGTGCAGATAGCCCTCTCTTCGTGAAGTAGCCGAGTAGTAAATTGATCAACCTCGTACAGCCAGACGTAAATGCTGCATGCAGAAGGGAAGCTGGTTTGCCGCAAGTCGCTCCTTTTTCGAGAAGCATTTCAATAAGATTGAAATCTCCGACTCCAGCTGCAGCCTCGAGCGAACTTTTTCCATTGTCTTGACTCGGGGGGGAGTTTGCATCAGCTCCCCATTCCAAGAGGAGCCTGGCGATCCTTATCCTGTATGCATCATGTCTGCCACAGGCATACTGCAGTGCGGTCGATTGCATGGAATGCCGAATGTTCAAGTCTGCTCCTGCTTTAATCAACATCTCGACCATCTCATACGCGCCTTGCCTGCTTGCAATTTGTAGGGGGGTCAGTGCAAAATCAATTTCGTAGCATGCCTTTTCGCGGTTTTCCAACATTTCCAAATCCATTCTGCCATAAACGTTTGCGCCTGCTTTCAGAAGATGGCGGACCATGCTGAGCTGTCCATCCCTAACAGCCTGTTGGAGAGGAGTGACCAGGGATTGATCATAGAATTCTCTCAGTTCAAATAGTTCTGGCAGGTTCAACTCGACCATGTTAATGGTCTCCACCTGGCAAAGAATATCTGGATTTGCTCCGAAGCTAATCAACAAATCAACCATTTCAGGATCATCATATCCAACCGCCACGTGCAAGGCAGATAGGTCTCTCGGATGGACAAAGTTTGGATCAGCACTCTTTTCAAGCAGATACCGCACTAGTTGTCTATCTCTGGCTTGAACAGCTAGTAATAGGGGCGATCTAGGAATCATGCTCCTATCAGGATTGGTGTCCCATGCTATTTTATATCTCATGTCAATCAACGCTTCTGCAAATGACTCACTTTCGGAGAATTCGATCTGCGTCAAGTCATGCGGCTGCAAGGATGGAAAGGAGGTGACCCAATCCGCACCAAAGTGAAGCAGGAGCTGAACGGCTGGTTTGTTCTTAGTGTGGACAGCGTTCCACAAAGGTGTCCGAGAAGAATGAATACTGTTTGGATTTACCCCTTGTCGGAGTAGATAGCGTCCGAATTTCAGGCCTTCCTTGTTGCGGATACTGAGCGCCGGCGACAGTAGAGCGACGGAGAACAGCCTCATTGTCGGCCCTTTCACAGAGAGCATCCGTTTCAGGTTTCGTAAAAATCGACAAGAGATGGACAGCTTCAGAAACTCAACCAATACCTCATCCTCTAAGCGACCGTTGGTAGAAAGAAACATCAGAAAAAGAAATATCCGGGACCAAGGCCCAGAAATTGCAGTCTGGCGGTTTCGCAGTGCTGTCCGACGTTCGTGGCTGAATGGTATTTCTTCGTCAAGCAGCTCCAACATACGAGGAAATGCCATATCAAGATCCAGGTCTAATGCTCGCCTGGCTCCGATAGAACGCAAGAGCGACCTTTTAAATCTTCTTCCGGTGGTTTTGCTCTGTGCCGCCATCAAATTTTGAATGGATTCCACCATCATGTATGGCATCGAAAATTGTCCATATAGAGGTGCTGCTCATTGTCAGAGTCAAATCACTAAAAGCTGATTGATATAAATAAACTTACTGGAAGCGTCAAGCTGGGATTGAAGAGTAAACCACGGTACGGTGAAGTACGTAATGTTTCGATTGGATGCTAGTGGTGTCCTAGCAGCAACTGATTCAATATTTGAAAGCACAGGGTTTCCGACTGCACGGATGTCAGTCATCTCTATCTGATACGGTTGGACCTACAAGATAGGTCACTTACATGGGTTTTTTGGAGCGTACCTCCTAGCTTCCCTTTTGCTCTTTCTGTCGGATATGATCTTGCCATGAATCGTGAGTTCAGTCGGTTTGCCTTCAGCTTTGCGTTTTAAGATCAGTGCACTCGCTTGTTCCCATTCTTTCTTTGTGGTATTTTTTCGGAGCTTCCAGTTGACAGTGACCTTGCGAACATATTGTTTCTCCCTATGGATGACATTAGTTTCTGCTTATTGAATGGAATGGTAGACATACGTAGCACGAAACTGGTAATTTTCAGTCATGAAATTCTGAATCTCCTTGATGGTTCTGTTTTGGTCGAGGTACAGTGACTGTATCAGGTCTTTGTGTGTTTCCCATTGGGTGTCTGGGATTCTAGGTGCCCTAGACATGTTGGATTATAGAACAATGGCAGTAGGAGAGACAGCAGTCGAATGAGGATTTAGGTCGATCAGGGTAATGCTGGGCTTTGGAGTACACCAGAAGAGAGACGTGGTGGGAGTCTCATCTTTATGTACCCAACTCCGTGACTTAGAAAAGTTATATTTGCCCTGGTGTTCTCACCAACTGCGACATTGTGATCTTTGTCCAGAATTCGCATTATCCTGGGTGCCAATATTCAAGTGAAGGGCCCGGTTATTGGTTGTTGGCCTGGCTTTTCCGTCAAAAGCAACTTATACCCCAGTCTGAGACTGTGAGTTTATTGGACATGGTCAGAATTCTCTTTCAAGTCCCCTGTAACGACGACTTGAGCAAGCCACGAAATATGAATGACGAAAGGGATGATCTCGGCCGTTGGAGCTGACATCCAATACCAGAATTCGCATTCATGCACGGCTGCTCCTTCCCGAATGTCAATTAGTGGGCAGTCAAAT
This sequence comes from Fusarium cf. aywerte, assembly GCA_011034095.1. Lineage (NCBI taxonomy): Eukaryota > Fungi > Ascomycota > Sordariomycetes > Hypocreales > Nectriaceae > Fusarium > Fusarium cf. aywerte. Next base: position 343,771 of record WETZ01000015.1, read on the forward strand.
TACAAGAGCCTCGTGTTACACCTACTTGCCTATCAGGTAAGGTACTACCGAGGAGGGTACTTCCTGAAGAACAGCTATAAAATATAGCAAGCTGGAAATTGGAAGTAAATAACTGATTCAATACCTCTGGGTTCATTGTTATATTAGTAAATGGTAGATGAGTTAGTAACTTGCTACCTGGTAAACTTGATATGGAGTACCAAGATGTATTTGAGAAAACCAGGCGATTTCTCAAGTGTCTACTGTTTCCTGGACGTTTGCTTATCCCTTGCAAGCCACTTGTGACAGCCATAGACACCATGTCACTGTTTCACTGCAGTTCATATCCAGAATTCGCTTCCGAAGGGTTCGAGACTTAGCCTACAGTTAGATCTCAAGAGTGATCACGGACTATGTCTTCGTCTGTCTGGCCAGAATTCGCATTGTCATTGGCTATAACTGTCACCCAAGATGGTCTCTTTTGTTCACCAGTTTCCGACTTTACATGTCTCTCTCATTTCGGATTATACCTCTTGATTCCTTAAGCCCTTGTACTGCTGATTTTTATCATAAAAAGCTGTATCTCAGGAAGCCATCGTTGCCATAGTGGGCATCATTGTCAACCTTCCTACTTTCCTTCTCATATTTTGGCGCATTTTGTTCAAAAGACACAAGAAAAAGGCAAAGGAAAGATCAGGTATAATATATTACCTTAAATTTATATCTATATATCATAACATCCTCCCACGAGCGAATTGCACCTTCAGTCAGCCTCTTCTCTTACAACCTCGCCGGTTGGCAGACGACACTTTGTTTGCCCTTACAATACCCTATGTCATTCCTCTAGTCGATCTCGGATCCTAAGAAGAACCTTGATCAGGACCTCGACGCTCTCCAACTTGAACGCCTCTCGGTACAACCGGTACAGGAAGTTGTGATTGAAGGTGGTGAATGACTGTAAAGGGAATAGAAAGAAGTTGGTATATGTAACATGGCATTGGCATTATTCAGCTTTTTATAGAATTAAGAATGACACAGAGCAACTGGTGGCTTATATGTTGTGTCTTTGTGCGTGGCGTGCTCTTGAACGATTATGACACTTGGCAACAGGAGCCAAGAGGGATCTCGCGGTCGTAATATTGTCAAAAGCAATAAAAATCGGTTTCTATATACTGGTAATCGCAAGCAATTGAGCCCTTGACTCGAATTAATATTTAAATACTTTTTATTTTATGTTTTTTTTAACCTTCAGCCAAAGCCCAGGTTTTCCTATTTCCTCAATGTTATCAACAATTGATTGACCTCTTCCAGATAATATTTAAATACTCTTCTCCAAAATGAGCTTAATATTATTCTTGCCTAGGAACCTGATTACAGTATCCGAGGTGCCAAGTACAAGCGGCTTAACCTACCCTGTTCCCCCACCTCACTTATTCACCTCTATCAGGTACATATCTCGAACATACTCGTAACTTTAGCAAATATTTTATCCTACATATCGAAACATGTCAAACGCATCCGAATCTAGACCAAAGATTGGGCTGTTGTCAATTGGCGACATGGGCGTCGGCATCGCAAAGCTGCTGATTGCCCATGGTTTCTTCGTCGCAACTAATATCTCCGGCCGAAGGTAACTTGTCTAACCCCGCGCATCAAGATATTAAACCTGACAATTCTCCTAGCCAAGACACAGTTAAAAGGGCCAAAGATGCGCAAGTTGAACTTCTCGAGTCTGATACTGAGCTGGTACAGCAAAGCTCCGTGATTCTCTCAGTCGTTCCGCCCAAGGACGTTGAGGCTACAGCTGCTCGTATTGTAAAGGCATTAAAGGATTCAGAGAGTAAGAAAGAGCTCTACTTTGTCGACCTTAATGCAGTTGCACCCTCGAACATTAAGTCTATCGCATCGTCTGTCAATAAGGAAGGTGTGCCTATACGGTTCATCGACGGGTGTATCCTAGGACATCCCCCAAAGGTCACGGCATCCTTTGACGCCGAAACAAAGTCGTCCAGTAGCAGCGACTTCTCCGACTGGCATCGCCCTAGCATTCCTGTCTCAGGTCCAGATTCTTTGAATTCACTACCCTATGGAGAGAAACTCTTTTCTGTGCTTAACATGAAGCACATCTCTCCCGACATTGGTGCAGCAAGCGGACTCAAGATGTGCTTCGCTTCCTTGTCCAAAGGCTTCACTGCCATTGCGACTCAATCCTTTACAACGGCGCATAACCTTGGAGTTTTAGACGTTCTCAAAGAGGAGGTTGGCACATTCTATCCAGCTGTACTCGCCAACGCTGAGAAGGGCGTGCCTGTCATGCCACCCAAGGCGTATCGCTGGGTTCGAGAGATGGAAGAAATTGCCCTTACTTTCAACGAAGAAGCAGGCTGGGATAAGAGAATGTTCGAGGGCGCTGCAAATATCTACAAAACTATTGCAGAAGACGAGGTGCTTGGAAAGGAAAAGGTTGGTAAGAGAAAGCGTGGGACCACTTTGGATGATGTGGCAGCAGCGGTAGCAGAAGGTTTGAAGAAGAGGAGAAAGTCACAGGAATAGCAGAATTAGATAATCCTTATAGAAATGATCTCTATCTCTTAGATATTAGGAGGGGTAGATATATATATTTATAGTACACTTTACATACGCCAGAGCTAGTATGCAGATGAAACCATCAACTCCATTACACCTCATGCTTAGATGTCGATGTAAATTCGAGAGTTAGGGACGTTGAGTTTCCAATCGTTGTTGAAGCCAGGTGTCGTAACCGCAGCGGCGTCAGAAGAAGTGACAAAAATACCGTCGTTGGAGAGAGCGCCGAAGTGATCCTCCAGCAACCGAGCCTCAGTATGAGATGCCTCCGCATCGTTCTCGACTTCTACCTTGTTGGCCGTTCCAAAGACCACACCCGTCTCTTTAGATCCGGCTGATTCGGTGGCTGAGTTTTCTGTCGATGCAAAAAACTGGATTTTGGATCCCACAGGGACGAAATTGCCTCCGTCCATGGCTTGAATGAATCTCTGCATCTCTTCCTCTTCAGAGAGGGCAAAGTGAGTGCGCTGGGGGTCGAGTGAAAGCAAGCCCTTCTTTGCGCCCCAGCCACCACCACCGCTCACTAAACAATATTAGTACGCCGATAAAAAGTGATGGGTATCATAAGGGTCTCATACAGATCTGATATAGCCGGCCACCCTGTTTGTACAGGCCAACCAGGTGACCGGATGTGGAAGCAACCAGATCTTGAATATTTTGATCATCTTTGAACGTTGCTTCAGGATCGGGATCAACAGAATTTGAGCCGCTTCCTGACTGGGCAAAGGTTGGAGGCGTGATGATTGCCCAAATTCCCATAGGTGTCTGGGCCAGGTCCGACTTTCGGACATGCAAATCGTCAACAGCTGGCTCAAGTTCGTTCGAAGCAGGAACTGATTCGTTCTCAACACTGACTCGTCGTACAATATTTCCAAAACTCTCGGTCACCACACGAGGATGGGTCAGGGGTACAAGAGGCGCCCAGATGCCAAGGTCGTTGATGGAAGGAAGCTGCTTCTTCAGGGGAAGCGATATTTGCTGCCAATGCTTTTCATTCTTCTCGGCTAGCTTAGACGAGCTCTGTGACAAGTCGTAACGTCTGACAATAAGTGTTGAAGTTTTGTGATTTTGAAAGGTTGTGTTGGTCAGAGGAATGGTGACGTGAGGGTTGCCAAGATCCATTGTTAGAGCTGCCACTCTGTCGGCATCCTCTCGAGCTTTTGGAGGCTCAGGAGCCCATAGTCCGGGAAGAATTGAATCAAGTTTTCCACGAAGGATCGATAATCCTTGAATTGGTTTGTTGCTCGGTACAGGAGGAGCGACATGATCGACAACGGCACCCAAGATGTGGAATTGATCTGGTTTTTCAGACCCTGAAAGGAGGTCGACAAACTCTGCCATGAAACCGTCCTTCTCGAGCCACTGCGCATACTGGGGACTTGCTAGGATGACAGCAGCATCGTGACGGCTAGGATTGTCGATTTTGATCTGAGACCTGATGGTTTGCAACAATTCCGAGAGATCCTTTAAAATGTTAATGAGTTTTCAGTATTGATTGTGATATCGTTGACCTTTGTTCTGGGTCCCAGCTCGACAGTAAAGTAATTCGATTCTCTACTTGTTGAGTACTTCCTCCGAGCTGTAACAGAAAAGTTATTTAGTGCACAACTCCTAGGAGCCCTCAATGCGAGCCGGAAAGCCATTGAGATGATGGTGAGCAATTTTGCAGTGGAAGAACGCTATAGGATAGCACCAAACGAATGAATTCCGTTCCCAAACTTGCAAAAATGGAACTTATCAGAAGCGACACCTTGAAAGTGCTTGTAAAGTCTGGATGTCATCACTCTGCTCGAAATCTCCAGATGTGGCTGGTGCTCTCGACGCCACAGCATCAGGGGTCCCTGAGACATGGAGGTCCGGTATCGTTCTCTCGTGCGAGAAATACATCGATATCATTAGAGAAATACAGAAACTGTTTCACCAAAGAGTAATCTCTTGAGTCACAGAGTGTCAGCTGAGAACGATATTATGTTATCTTGCAGCAGAAATATTCAGTTCAGAATGATATAGCACACTAATACTGGGTTACATTTGTGCCTTATTTTGTCGGGCTAAGCCACATTCTGCCCCTCCATCACTAAAAGTTATCCCCCGCCATTGGAAGCGTGACTCAATCTCTTGAAGTTGTCTTGAGTCACCCTACTTCTACTTATATCAATTCGACGTGCAGGTCATTGCTTGAAGCCCCCAAGAAACGGGCTTCATTCAGTCATCTCCGGCACGACGTTTAGACTCGCGGTGAGAGCACTCCGGGTGCGATCTATTTCTCCAAGACGACCCTTGACGACCACGCGAGTAATCATGGCGACCAACAGCGGCAGAGGAAACCCCAGTAAGTATTCCCAATACCCTTAGATGCAGGCGTCTGTATCGGATCGCCTATTCAAGACACTAACCATGGTATTCCATAGTCGCTGCCAGCGAGGGCATCCAAGACGTTACCAGTACCCCTCCAGCCGTTCCCGCCGAGGAGAAGAAGGAGATCGCCCAATCCACTACCGGCGCCCACGCTTCCGGTCAAGATGCTGGCGCAGCTGCTGCCGCCGGCGGTGCGCCCAAGGTGAAGACTGAGAAGGAGCGTACGTGAAGCATCACAAATTGATACCGACCCAACATGGTCTCTGACTTGATATCGCAGTGGAGAAGGAGCGAAAAAAGGCCGAGAAGCAGGCCAAGTTCGAAGCAAAGAAGCAAAAGGCTGCTACTACCGCCCCCAAGGCTTCCAAGGAAAAGAAGCCCAAGGAGAAGAAGCCTGAGGAGGAGCCCCTCCCCGAGTACGTCGAAGACACCCCCGAGGGTGAGAAGAAGCGAATTCGATCGTTTGACGACCCCCATTTCAAGGCTTACAATCCCATTGCCGTCGAGTCCGCATGGTACGACTGGTGGGAGAAGGAGGGTTTCTTCAAACCTGAATTCAAGCCTGACGGAAGTGTCAAGGACGAAGGAAAGTTCGTCATTGTCCACCCTCCCCCCAACGTCACCGGTGCCCTTCACATGGGACACGCTCTTGGTGACTCCCTCCAGGATCTTATGATCCGATGGAGCCGTATGCAGGGCAAGACCACCTTGTGGCTTCCTGGTTGCGATCACGCCGGTATCTCTACCCAGAGCGTTGTCGAGAACATGCTATGGAGAAAGCATGGCCAGACCCGACATGACCTTGGTCGTGAGAAGTTTGTCAACACCGTTTGGGAATGGAAGGAGGACTACCACAAGCGCATCAACAAGGCCCTGACCAAGATGGGAGGATCTTTCGACTGGAGCAGAGAGGGTATGAAATCAGCCATGAATCTCTGGGAGAGGGAATTATACTAACATTAATCAGCTTTCACCATGGACAAGAACCTGTCCGCCGCCGTCACTGAGACTTGGGTCAAGCTTCACGAGGAGGGAACTATCTACCGAGCAAACCGACTTGTCAACTGGTGCACCAAGCTCAACACTGCGCTTTCTAACCTTGAGGTCGTCAACAAGGAGTTGACCGGCCGTACACTGCTCGAGGTCCCCGGATACGACAAGAAGGTCGAGTTCGGTGTTATTGTCCACTTCAAGTATCCCGTCGAGGGATCTGACGAGCTTATTGAAGTTGCTACCACTCGTATTGAGACTATGCTGGGTGATACCGGTATCGCTGTTCACCCCAACGACGACCGATACAAGCATCTCATCGGCAAGACTGCCGTCCACCCCTTCATCGAGGGCCGCAAGCTTCCTATCATTGCCGACGAGTATGTCGATATGGAGTTTGGTACTGGTGCTGTCAAGCTTACTCCCGCCCACGACCCCAACGATTTCACTCTTGGACAGAAGCACGGCCTCGAATTCATCAACATCTTGACCGACGACGGCTTGTTGAACGAGAACGCCGGTGCCTACAAGGGCCAGAAGCGATTCGACGTCCGTTACTCCATTCAGGACGACCTCAAGGCCAAGGGTCTCTTCGTCGACAAGAAGGACAACGCCATGAAGGTTCCTCTGTGCGACAAGTCAAAGGATATCATCGAGCCTATCATGAAGCCTCAATGGTGGGTCCGCATGAAGGAGCTTGCCGAGCCTGCTCTTGCCGCCGTCCGAGACGGAAGCATCAAGATTCGACCTGAGAGTGCCGAGAAGAGCTACTACAGATGGCTCGAGGACATTAACGACTGGTGTATCAGCCGACAGCTCTGGTGGGGCCACCGATGCCCTGTCTACTTTGCTAACATTGAGGGCGGTGCTGGAGATATTCCCGAGGACAAGCTTTGGTTTGCCGGCCGAACCCGTGAGGAGGCCGAGGAGAAGGCCAAGGCTGCCCTGCCTGGCAAGACCTACACTCTTGAGCAAGACGAGGACGTTCTCGACACATGGTTCTCTTCTGGTCTCTGGCCTTTCAGCACCCTGGGTTGGCCCAACCAGACACACGACCTCGAGACTCTCTACACTACAGAAGTCCTCGAGACCGGTTGGGATATTCTCTTCTTCTGGATTGCCAGAATGATCATTCTTGGTATCAAGATGACTGGCAAAATTCCCTTCAAGGAGGTCTACTGCCACAGTCTTGTCCGTGACTCTGAGGGTCGCAAGATGAGTAAGAGTCTGGGCAATGTCGTCGACCCTCTCGACGTTATCGCGGGTATCGAGCTTCAGACCCTTCATGACAAACTTACCCAGGGTAACCTGCACCCTAACGAGGTCGCAAAGGCCACCAAATACCAAAAGACTGCTTTCCCTGACGGTATTCCCCAGTGTGGTGCCGACGCTCTGCGTTTCACCATGATCAACGCTACCACTGGTGGTGGTGATATCAACCTGGATGTCAAGATCATTCACGGGTACCGTAAGTTCTGTAACAAGATCTTCCAGGCTACCAAGTACGTCCTGGGTAGTCTTCCCCAGGACTTCACTCCCTCTAAGTCAGGTATCGCCCGTGGCGAGACACTTGCTGAGCGATGGATTCTTCACAAGATGAACAGCGCTGCTAAGGAGATCAACCGTGCTCTTGAAGATCGTGAGTTCTCTAAGTCAACATTGATCGTCTACCGATACTGGTATAACGAGCTTTGCGATGTCTACATCGAGAACTCAAAGGCCATCATCCGTGACGGTACCAAGGAGGAGCGTGAGTCTGCTATCCAGACTCTCTACACTGCTCTCGAGGCCGCTCTTACCATGATCCACCCCTTCATGCCCTTCATTACCGAAGAGATGTGGCAGCGAATGCCCCGACGACCTGAGGACCAGACCAAGTCCATCATGATCGCCAAGTATCCCGTCTACCACGAGAAGCTCGATGACCCTGAGTCCGAGCGTGCTTACGAGCTTGTTCTTGGCTGCTCCAAGGCTGCTCGATCACTGATGGCTGAGTATGCTCTCAAGGATGAGGCTGAAGGTAAGCTTGGTTATCCTAATAAGTGAGAAACCACATACTAATTCATCTGCAGTCATAATCCAGGCCTGGAACGACACGTCTCTCGCTACTGTCAAGGAGCAGGCGTCTTCCATCAAGTCCCTAAGTGGTAAAGGCATCAAGGGCGTCGAGATCCTCGGCCCCGATGCCACTAGACCCACTGGTTGCGTCGCCTACCCCGTCTCTACCGACGCTTCCGTCTTCCTCCACGTCAAGGGCCGCGTCGATATCGACGCCGAGATCGCCAAGGCTCAGAAAAAGCTCGACAAGGCCAAGGGCAGCATCCAGAAGCAGGAGAAGATCCTTAAGGACCCTAGCTACCTCGAGAAGGTTTCAGATGCCATCCGGGAGGCAGATGAGAAGAAGTTGGCCGATGCTAAGCAGGAGCTGAACAGTTTTGAGGAGACAATCAAGCAGTTCGAGCAGCTGAAGTTGGAGTAGAAGCTAGATAAAGTAAACGCTTACTAGAGAATATGTACTGGGAGAGTACCAATTTGGAATGTAGAAAAGTAAGAGATGCGGAAATGACAATTTCATGATCAAGTTAACTTTACAGTTTCTTATTTGAGTGAAGCGATTTATCCAGTTGCAACTTGTAGTGGTGTGGTGTAAGTTACTATTATAAGTGCCTAAACTAGGCTTTTATTTCTCATAAAGTTGAATCAATATTTCAAACGCCTTTTAGTGCTGCCAATTTCCTTTTCCAGACCCTTCGTCCTTATCCTTCTTCGCGCCACGTACTGGCTTGGACTGAGCGGCCTCGTGTCTCCGTAGCTCCTCAGGCACCTTTGAAATCGAGCTCTTGCTTAGGATCTGCTTGAGGTCGTACATGGTTTCAGTATCCTCGGGACCCAAGAATGTGATGGCCACACCACTTTTGCCAGCACGACCTGTACGACCGATACGATGGGTGTAACTCTCGATGTTTGTTGCCATGTTGAAGTTGATGACGAGAGAAACATCGGGCACATCGATACCACGGCCTGCAAGATCGGTCGCCACAAGAACTTGTGTGTGTCCTGCGCGTACAGAAGCAAGGGCTGCCTCTCGCTGTTCTTGGGTCTTCGAACCGTGCAATGTAACGGCAGACCAGCCCATTTGTTTGATGTCGCGAGCGACAGCGTCACAGTTTCGCTTGATGTTGACGAAGACGATAATAGGCGGTGCAAAAGCATTTGAACCAAGAATCTCCTGGAGTCTCTTCTTGCGACGGTCTTCTCCGGAAACGAACTCGACGCGCTGTTCCACTGTATCGACGGCCTCGCCTGCATTACCGATGGTGACAATGGCCGGACGACGTAGATACTTCTTTGCGATCCTCTCGACAAGAGGCGGCATAGTAGCCGTGTACATCATAGTTTGTCTGTAACGATCCCTTCCGCCCAAGTAGCGCTGCATAATTTGTGCATTTTCAGCTTCGTCGGTGTCAGGTTTCTCGTTTGTAACGGGTAGCGCATCCAGAATTTTGTTCACTGATTCCTCGAAACCAAGATCGATCATACGATCTGCTTCATCCATGATGACATAGCAACATTGTGATAGGACAAGCAGTCGACGCTCAATACAATCGAGCAGACGACCGGGTGTAGCGACAACGATTTCGGCACCATCGCGCAGGTTGTATGCTTGTTCCTCAATCTGGTGACCACCAACAATACTCACAACACGGAAACCAAGAGGACCGGCAAATTTCCTAGCTTCGGTTTCAATCTGCTGAACCAGTTCTCGAGTAGGAGCCATGATGAGAGCATAAGGACCATCGTTCTTGTTGATTTCATCCAGGGGTGGTAAATCAGAGATGTAGACGAGTAGCGGCAACAGAAAAGCAGCAGTCTTTCCGGAGCCAGTGACAGCAACACCAATTAGGTCGCGAGCTTGCAGGGCGATAGGAATAGCGGCTCGTTGAATGGGCGAGGGCTCCTTGTATCCAACATCATCGACAATGTTAAGTAATCGTTTCGGCAGATTCGACTCCTGCCAGCTACGCATAGGGTTGGGGATCATGCCGCCCTTGGTAGCGATGCCAAAGTCTTCCTTAAAAATGCGCCAATCTCGTTCGCGCATATCATCCAGAGACTTTTCAGACCAATGCTTGCCCAGTCCTCTTCGATCCGCTCGTTGCCTGGCCTTGTCGCGTGCTCTGAAGAAGTCCTCCATGATACCATGTGCTCTCTCCTTTCCATTTTCTGGGTCTCTTTCCTCGATCATCCTCGCTCGTTTACGCGCTCGTTCCTCGGCCTCATCGTCGAATTCACCACCGATTCCAGCAAATGATCCATTGTGGCTAAGGGCGGTCTGTCGATCGTATAGGGGGTCGTTGTCGCGAGAAGTATCTTCATCTGCGTCCCATTCAAAATTGAACTTCTTCTCCGTTGTTCGCATTCGCTTCTTCTTCGCAGAAAAGTTGGATTGCTGATTCACTTGTGGGCCAAGGTATCGAGACCGTAAAAGGGTAGCTTCGATGTCCTCTGCCGACTGCTTATCAGCGCCTACGCCCTGCTTACCCCCCTTTCTGTCCTTTCCTCGCCCTCGTCCTCGTGCTTGGTCGCGGTCGCGGTCGCGATCTCGATCTCGATCATCTCGGCCGTCGTTCATGGATTTGGGGCCTGTAGGTACACGCGCCGATCCATTTGATTCGCTAGGTCGTGATGATCCATTTGATTTCCATTTCTGTTCTTCTTCTCTTCTTTTCTGTTCGTCTTCTGAAGCTTTGCGCTTCTTCTCGTCCTCGTCCTTCTTCGCTTTCTCAGCTGCTAGTCGCTCTCGTTCAGCCTTTGGAATAAATCGAGGCTTCGCGGCGGCCGCATCAGCTGCCTTCTTTTTTCGCAGCAACTCTTCGATGTCGAGGGGCATTTTGGTGAGATGTTGATGTAGAAGGAACAATATGAAAAGTCAACTAAACCTTGTCTTTTTACGTAAAAACAAGCAAAGTACCGTGCATCTATTTATAAGTTTTGGCAATGAATGCCTAGGTACGCTGCGATGACTTGAATGGTAGACAGGTAGAGAAGGCTAGAGATCTGTGGCGTCTGTGGCTGTGTCCCAGTACTACTTCTGACTGGTCGCTTGTCTTATATACCTAACTTGAGATCTTGGAAGTAGCAGAAAGCTTGATATCCAAGTCTAGGGTGTGAAAAAAGCAACTGGATATTACAGATACTACGCTCAGTCTCTCTAGCTAAGAAGCTTGGATTCATGTGCGTCTGACAGCCAGGCTTCTTGATACACAGAGAGAAATGTATAATCCAAGGGAACCTATACAGGTGGTGGTTGTTGCTGTGCACTTTCTTGCATAAGCAGCTTTTATTCATGTTTTCATCTATTAGTGATACTTGGAACCTACTTTAAGATTACTTGTAGTTGTTTCTAAAATCAGTTATGCAGCAAACTCAGCTACGATATTAGGTAGATGTGATTGATGATGTTCGACAAGGCTGAACTGAAGGTGTGTATCTGACCAATCAAAGCACATCATTAAGAGAGATCCACAGTAAAACTCGAGACCACCCAACATACCACTACAGCCTTGAGGATTGACGAGCTTCGAATTCGTGATCTATCCTTCTTTTTCCGGAGTGCTCGAACTGGCAGGCCGTCACCACAGAACAGCACAATGGCCACACCATCACAGTTCATCGGCTTAGCAAAGTCGCTGCCCGCTCCTCTGCAGCGCTTCTTCGCCCGCTACCCCCCCGCCGCGATCCTCCCCGAAAACACCTCCAAGACTCGATACCAGGAGGAGAGACCGAACCCTTTCCGCTTCTACAAGCACCCCGTGACAGGAAAATGGCAGGATCCCGTGTACTCACAGCGTCGCCAGGCTGAGCTAGTCAAGATGGCCCGTGAGAACGGCGTTGAAGATCTGTTGCCCGACACACGCAAGGCCACCGAATACAAGTTGGCTCACCGGGTCGAGCATGGTTTGAGAGTCAAGGGTACAGGTGTGGGACAAAAGGTCAAGGGTCATATCCACGAGCGACACATGATTGCAAAGTACGTCGGCGGTCTTGTCATGGCATTGGTTACATACTGGTTATGTTCCATGCTTGGGATAGCAACAACGATGACTAACGACACCACAGGATGGAGGCCCGAAGAAAGGCTATGTTGGAGATGCCCAGTCTTATCAAGCGCTGGAAGAGGGTAAGTTGCAACCAATTTGAGCTTCATATCATTTGTGCCTGCTGCTAACATTACTCGATAGGTGGGCAAATACGGATGGACCAAGTTCCCCAAATAAACAAGAAGACGACAGATGGAATGACTGCTTTGGCGCACCTGTACATTTACCCGTGTATTTTTATGTACAAGAATATCTACAACGATCTTGTCAAGGACTTGCTACACAACAATCAAGACTCGGCTTCCAATTGTGATATGCTAACATGCCTGTCTATTAATTAAGCAACCTTGCCGTCCAGGTATACTGTAGGCCTAGTTCGCAACAAGATCAAACTCAACTTCTACCTCAATCATCCATCTAGAGGCTTAATACTTTGGATATATATACAGCTAGTAGGTATATCTGAGGCCTAACCTTATCACGTGATGCACAAAGACGAAGCCTTCAACTTTTCAGATAGGCGGGCTTTTACAACTCAAGTGCCTATCCTAGGAAACAGAAGCATATTATGGCATCTTCACGGAATATGCCTTCGTCAGCAGACACGGCAACACATTACCAAGTTCTTAACATCACACCTGCCCTTCTCGACACGCAACATGACTCTGCACCGCTCATAAAACGCGCCTATCACCGGGCCCTCCTCCGCAACCACCCGGACAAAGTCGCAAACTCAGAACCATCATCGGTTTTCTTTACGGTTGATCAAATCACTACAGCACTCAACGTCCTCTCTAGTCCTTCTGCCCGCGCCGCCTACGACGCCGCTTTACGAGTGTCTCGCCCGACTGGGGCCGCTAGCCGGGATGGATCCTTCCAGACGGGCGTGGAAAATATCGATCTGGATGATTTAGATTTTGACGAGGACCAGGAGTGCTGGTACCGGCCTTGTCGCTGCGGGAACGAACACAGTTATGAGTTTCGTGAGGCTGACTTGGAGGAAGTAAGCGACGAAGGCGAGCTCGTGGTTGGCTGCCTTGATTGTAGCTTGTGGCTGCGGGTTCACTTTGCTGTTATGGATGAAGATGAAGATGATATACAACCTTCAGATAATAATCCTAAAGAGAAAAGTTGACATAAATAATTTTCCTGGTGATCAAACCAACCCAGACGTTGACCAAAATTGGTCTCAAGGTACAAGGCTAGCACTGCATCCTAATATAATAACCAAGTACAGTTTCAACATTGATTGGCAACTCAGGTGCCCCATATCACTAGCTAAAGCCTTTATCCCAAGCCAAGGAATTCTACGCAGCACAAACAAACCTTGATGTCATCACTAATCATGTATCGTCATGTATTGAAAGTAATTTTAGTATTTTTATTGTCCAGACGGCCAACGCATTAACAGTCTAGAAGTAGAGTGTAAAATTACTCTCTTCTTAACTCCTTGCTAGCCCGTTGGTGTAAAGTCAGCCCCTCCATGGCGCTTGTCTGTGTACCGAAACGATGCCGAAGCTCTTGATCAAAAACGAGGTCTTCCGTCCACTCCGTAGACACCAGTCCATCCGACACCTGCATAGACAAAACATACTCGACAATCCCTTACTCAGCCTTAGGCTCCTCGGCCGGGGCAGCAGCAGGCTCCTCGGTGGTAGCAGCCGCGGGGGCGTCCTCCTTGGGAGCCTCGGCCTGACCAGCAGCGGAGGTCTCGGCCTCGGAAGAGGTCCAGAGAGTCTATTCTGTGTTAGCTTCCATCATATACACGAAGATATGGGGTCTTTGGGAAACATACGAGGTTGTCACGGAGCAGTTGCATAATCAGCGTAGAGTCCTTGTAGCTCTCCTCGCTCAGAGTGTCAAGCTCTGTGAGATATGTGTCAGCAAGCTGCGAACCAACGGTCAGTGATCCACGGGACATACCAGCGATGGCATCATCGAAGGCCTGCTTGGCCAAGTGGCAAGCCTGATCAGGGGCGTTAAGGATCTCGTAGTAGAAAACGGAGAAGTTGAGGGCAAGACCAAGGCGGATGGGGTGAGTGGGAGGAAGCTCAGTCTGGGCAACCTCAGTAGCAGCCTTGTAGGCCTCGAGGGACTTGTCGGCAGAGTCCTTACGGCGGTCGCCAATGGCGAACTCTGCGAGGTAACGGTGGTAGTCACCCTTCCTGCAGAGCGGGTTAACAGTTTTCAGACAAATACCATCGGGTTTGCGCCTACATCTTGTGGTAGAAAACCTTGGACTCGCCAGACTTGGCAGAGGGGATCAGGTGCTGGTCAAGAACCTCGAGAATATCATCGCAGATCTTGGCAAGCTCGGCCTCGATCTTCTGTCGGTACTCCTTGATAAGGGTAACCTGAGAAGAGTTGCCCTTTGACTCCTCCTTCTGCTCGATGGAGGTGACTATGCGCCAGGAGGCACGGCGGGCGCCGATGACATTCTTGTAGGCAACGGAGAGAAGGTTTCGTTCCTCGACAGTGAGGTCTCGGTCCTCACCGGCGACAATCTTCATGTTCTCAACCATCTCTGCGATAGGCGCACGCGCCCTTTGTTAGCGCGCGAGGAATACATGAGATTGATTCCAGGAACATACCCTCATATCGCTCGGCCTGCTCGGCGAGCTTGGCAAGGTAGACAGCATCTTCGTGGCCCATTTTGGCGGTGTTTGGCGACTGTGGTTCAAGGTGGGTTAGTAAAGGGGGTGATCAAGCTTGTCAGACGAGATAAATATGGAAGCAGTATGTGCAGATGTAGGCGCAAGTAGGCGTATGAAAGAATCGGGGGGTCGCAAATTCGTGTAGATGTTGCTTAGAGACAAACAGTGGAATGATGAATGAAGCTGCGAAACGGGCGAGGGGCGATAAGTCGATGGATCGTCTTTAAGCGATAAACAGGGAGAGCAGTTGCGTTGCGCGCCTAGTGCGTGGCTAGAGCGGGCGGCGACGATTCGGTGAGGCTCCCCGCTCTTGGGCTGTCAGTGGCGGAGGGGCTTCTGAGACGACGGCCTCCTGAGGACAGACGACAGCAGCAGCGACAAGCAAGGTAGCGGTGATGGATAGACGTCCTTGGATTTGATATCTGATATCGTCGGCAGTCGATACAAGGCGACTATCGCTTATTCGTGGTGGTGAAGACGCCCAAAGAGGATCCAAGGGGGAATAACGGGTGCGTGTTCGTTTCGTTTTTGAAGGGGGGTAATGACGACAGAGGGGGCAGGACACAACAAAACAGAATCAAACAACACAAAAGACAGGACAACAGTGACGAACAAGACTCTTTTGATGAAGAGAAATGCCAGAAAGGTATATGGGTGCAGAAAGGGTGAAGAGGTGCATACGTACCTAAAGTCGTAGAATTTGGTTTGGAAAGGTTGTTAAGGAAAGGGGGAGATAACGAAATTCAACTGAGAAGAAGCTTTCAGATGAAGGAAAGATAGTTGGTGGATGGCGAACGGAATGGGAGGCCAAGAGTAGAGTAGAGTAAAGTAAAGTAAAGTAAAGTAAAGTAGAGAGATGGAAAAAAAGAAGTGGCTTTGGTTTTGCGGGACGAACTGGACAGCGAGCTGGCTCGTAGAATTGACTGGACGGGGGGGAGGGAGTGTGTTGTTGGGGATGGGACCAGCTAGACTGGGCTGGGCTTGGGCTGGGCGTGGACAACTTTTGGGTGACGAAAGCTCCCGGTGGACGATACTGGATCGACCTAGGAAGGGGCACCTCTGCTGGTCACTGCCAATTGAATTGACAGTGCAGTCCATGTCAGTGTCAATGCCAGCGCCAGTGCCAGTGCCAGTGCCAGCGAGTGTCAGGCAGCCCCACTCCAGATACCATGCTCCCCTCCACCTTACTATTGCTAAGGTACTCCCCGCTCCACCCTACTAGGCTGTGAGCGAGCCTGTGAGTGTGATTGATGATGAGCTGTGCCCTGGAACTTCAGTGGATTAATTACCTCCAATTCATGCTTAACGCCCAATCAGCGCCTTTTTTCTTCTTCCATCATTCGTTCTAAGTTGCCAAATGGAATGAATCTCTATCAACGTCTCACGTGGATGAATAGTAGATCTGGTATCTCATCCATTTGCTGGGTAAGCCTAAGATTAGTAGGTAGGTACTGTAGGTCTAGGCACCTTACCCAGCATCGTCATTGCCTAATGCTCCGATCGTAGAGTCCCTGCAGAATCTCCAGGTTGCCTGGATCATGGCCCTGGTTCCAGTTTAAGGGTTTCAAAAGTACTGTAATTAATTCAGCTCGACTAGACCAGACTTGATTACAGTCGAGACAAGAAGCCGTTTACTTCCATGGAAAGACAAGGCAACGACTGAGCCATGGACGGTTTGGCATTAGGCTAGGTTCCTTTCCCAGCAAAGAAAGAGGGGTCCAAAGTAAGTAGGTATGGAAAGTGTCAAATGTCATCATCGTCATCATGCGACCAGCCTGATCCCTCCCTTTGTCCTGTCAGTGCCAGTCAGGTTGTTGGTGTGCTCGAAACAGCCACACAAGTGCCGACACGAAACTCCAATGTGCGACAGGAACGGTCAATCGCTATGTCCCATTGTCTCGCTTGGAATAAGCAATTGTATGGCGTTTACCTTTTCTCTGATTTGGCCTCTTTAAGACTTGTTAGTTGCATCATATGAGCTTTGCATTCTGTATAGCAACCATCCATGGCATGAGCCTACCAACAACCGGCGCCTCACGATGGTTTCAGGCTGTAGGAATAATACCAGGTGGGTATGGACAAATAAGGACAACCAGCACTGCAATTTGTCGCCCGGCTCAAGTTGAGTATTGTTCGGTTCAACCTTTCTGCATGTGTTGAGTTGAGTTGTGCAGGCCTCCGACTGACTGGAATATACCAAGGTACAAACTACAAACGATCGTTACCACGAAGTGAATATTGCCATCCCTTGTAACGCCAGTTTTTGCCACACTCGTAGTCAGGTCGTGCCGCACAATTAACAAATATAACTCTCAAACTAATGTTCTTCTGAGACCAAGATCCTGTCTTTGTCATCCAGTCTCAAATTCACTGTCAGAGGACTCTTCACAAATCACCCCAATCTAAGAGGTGCTTGATTTAGTGGAAACGCGACTTCATAAAAGCTTCAAAGTGCAGATACTGTATGTCAACTGATCAATATGCCCGTTCTATTGGCCCCTTATATAAACTGTGTGCCACATGATGCTTTGCAGAGATAACTGGTGATATGCCAAAAATTCTCTCTTTACAAAGCCTTGTTTGTTGTTACGCAAAGCTGAATCTCCTCATACGTACCAGGATTCAATGTCTGGATGTACCCCACTTCAGCACGAGCTCTGATGTCATTCACAGCTTCAACTCTAAGCTACTGTACATGTGATTCTGCTGCGTATGAAGCTTGAGTGTTCAAATTTAACGATGGGGGAACGGAGTACGGTAAATAGAATCAGCGGCATTGAAATGAATATAGGGTAGATCTACTTCAACAGACACCCTTGAGCCAAGATTCCGACCCTGGTTGCTGAATTCCGATGTCTTGGAGGCTTGCTGATGGTCAGGCAGATCCGAGCTTCCACAGGAGCCGACCGGGATTTACCGCCATTGTTCCGCCATTGTTAGGAAAGTACCTTCTCATGACGCCACATTTCTGTGGAAACCCAGGTAGCAGCCTACTGAAGAGCTGAAGTGCAACGCTTAGCCCGACCCAGAAGCTCACGGTCACTGTCGTCAGATCATTTCGGCTCTCGCTCCAACACGGCAACGTCATCGGCTACAAAACAAACCACGATCCTCAATTCAACTGATCTTTTGTTTCCAGCAAGTAACAACAAGATACCAAATCTACTTCGCAACCATGCTTCGCACAACTTTCCGCCAGACTGCCGCCTTCCGGCCCATTCGATGCTTTTCCACCACTCCTCGCGTCATGTCTGAGGGTGCTACTGGAGCTCCCCGCGCGACTGGAGGTTCTGGGTGAGTTCCAAAGCTGCACTTCAATTGGGTTTGCAATTGAGCAATTCTAACATTCGTGCTTCCTAGTGATGCTTTCCAGCGACGCGAGAAGGCCAGCGAGGACTACGCTATCCGCCAGCGTGAGAAGGAGAAGCTCATTGAGCTCAAGAAGAAGCTCCAGGAGCAACAGCAGCACCTTGACCGTCTCTCCAAGCACATGTATGACACCCATCCCATACCTTTGCGATGCTCCGGCACCTGAATTGAGCCAGTCACTAATCCAATTCTTTTACAGTGATGAGATTACCAAGGAGCAAGGCGGCGAGCAGCACTAAACAACTCATATCACGGATGACCGGATGAATCAAGCCAAGCGTGTGGGGGAGCTACCATAATTCAGCGAGATCCAGCCCGTCTCGCCAAGATCACAGTAGGATGTTACAATACAGTCAACTATTGAGGGAACTCAATATGAAACCGCAATTCATTCAGAGCTTGACTTTTCCATAGTCTAAACTAGTGTACAAGAACATCTGCACATTTGCACTCCCCGATATTCAAGTTCTAGGTGTCATTCCTTCAATTCGATTACTGACCATGCCCATGACAACGCATGCTTTCTTTCGTATTTCATCTTTAATAAAGAATTACCTGGATTCCTTGCCTAAAACTCCAATCCAATAATTACAGTCCCTGCCTTCATCGTCGTCCCATGTATGAGCGATAGAAGCTCTCCGCCGCATCATTATCCGAACCAGCATAGTGGCTTCCTAGGTTGCTGCTTGATTTCTGAGCAGCTGCCACCTTGGCTTGCAGTGACGAGGCATTAGCATCAATCCATTGCAGCTGTGTCAGGTGGCCGTTAAGGACCCGGACGATCTGGCTCAGCTGTGACAATGTATTAGCAAAGTTTGTTCCTGGAAATGAAAAGGCTATGCAACTTACAGGGTCCTCGGGTTTAGCACCCTTGTTCAGTGTACCAGAGATGTCGTTAATCTCCTTGACCATCTTGGACAGATCACGCGACTTCTCGTCCAATTGTTGTGTAAGCTTTTCTGCAAGCTTATACGTACGCTCACGTTCCTGGTCAGGTCCGGCCAACTGCTCACCAGGACCAAGCTGTTTAGCAAACATGTCTTGGACCTCAGACTCGTATCGGTCCAACCATGCTTCTAGTTCATCCTGCTGACTCTCTACGGCGGCAAGCTGTCGCTCAATTTCGTGGCTCGCTCGCTCGGCCTCAAAGGTATCAAGGTAGAGCTTCTGAATCTTCTCGCCGTTATCCACAAGACTTCTGTCCCAAGTAGACACGGTGGTCGCTTGCTCCTTGAATTCTTTCTGATACTTTGAAAGATCCGATGCCCATCTCGTCACAATGTCTTCCATAGTCTTGTTCTTGAGGCGCGCCATCTGAGAGGTTGGGCCAGTTGTAGAGGCGCCTAGAGGACCAGGAGTGGTGCTAGTGGTGGCAGGCTTAGCAGCGTCCTTGCTGGCATCTGTAGCGGGCTTCGCGCCGAACAAACTGCTGGCTGAAGCGGGAGTAGATCCCGCTGCCGGAGCAGCAGTAGTCGTCGATGCGCCAGTGGTTGCAGTGGTAGTAGCTGTCGAGCCTGCTGCTTGGCTGCTAGCAGGAGCTCCGAATAAACCACCAGCAGGCTTTGGTGTAGATGATTCAGTAGAGGGCTTAGGAGCGCCGCCAAAAAGACCACCAGCAGCCGTAGTTGTAGCAGGAGTTGTCGTAGAAGCTGTAGTAGTCGCAGGCTTGGCTCCAAACAGTCCGCCAGCAGTCGCTGTGGTGGAGCTTCCAGATGCAGCAGAAGTGGTCGCGCCACCGCCGAAGAGGCCACCAGATGTTGCTGAGCCTGCAGTCGAAGTTGCCGGTGCGGCAGGTTTGGCACCGAACAAGGAGGTCGTAGTGGTAGAAGGGTTTGAGCTTCCCCCTTGAGATGTAGCAGCAGCAGCAGCAGCTCCCTCAGCCTTTGCACCAAACAATCCACCAGCGGCAGGAGCAGGGGCGGCTGCTGGCTTGGCCCCAAAGAGCCCTCCAGCAGGAGTGCCGCTTCCAGACTGTGCACCTCCAAACAGTCCACCAGGTGTTGCTGAGGCCGTTGTGCTAGGCTGGGCAGACGAAGCCGAAGTTGTAGCTGGCTTCGCTCCATTACCGAAAAGACCAGATGATCCAGTGGATGCTTGTGCACCCGCGTTACCAAACAGTCCCCCAGCAGGCTTTGAAGCATCGGTGGGGGGTGCTCCAGCTGGGGTTGTTGACGGTAAGGAGAAGGTAGGTTTGGCAGGAGTAGCAGCACCAGCAGCAGCATTTCCGAACAAACCTGACGCTGCGGGGGCTGCGCTGGTGGCTGTGGAAGTCTGGTTGGCGGTATTCTGACCAAACAGACCGCCACCGCTGCTGGCAGGAGTAGAGGAGCCACCGCCTCCGAAAAGGTTGGCCGCAGGCTTGCTTGTATTGTTCGCTGCGTTACCAAACAGCCCTCCAGACGCAGGCGCAGTAGAGCCGGCGGTACCACCGCCGCCAAACATTCCACCGCTGGAAGGAGCTGTAGTTGCTGCAGGCGTGGTAGATGTAGCACCTCCTCCAAAAAGACCTCCTGTCGCAGGAGTAGTAGAACCGCCGCCGCCGAAGATTCCGCTGGAGTTAGGTGTGGTAGAGGTGTTGTTCGCGCTCGCGCCGCCACCAAATAGACCCCCAGCGGGCTTCTGGGTTGATGCGCCGCTTTGCTGACCTCCAAACAAATTGCTTGCACTGCTGCTGGTAGGTGTCGAACTGTTACCGGCGGAACCTCCAATCGAGCCGAACGAGAAGCCGGGGCTTCCAGTAGCAGCTCCAAAGAGGTTGCCCGAAGCTGGCGCAGTTGATGTCTTGTTGTTGTTCGATGCGCCCGAAGAGCTTGTGTTTCCGAAGCTGAACGACATCTTGGGGGTTAGAGGCGGAAGATCAACTGGCTCGAATCGGAAGAATTGTCGGTCGTGGTATATCTAAGCCGAATTTATGAGAGCCAGCACGTCAGATACAAAGTTTCCCGATGGTCAAAAGTGAGACCTGGGATGATGGCTGCGATAGTCGAGATGCGAGAGTGTGGTCGTTGATGGCAACGGATTTATTGAAGGCTGGTTCGTAGCAGTTGGGAGCTTTTTTTGTGGAGACGCGTTGTGAGGTGAGCATTCACCGTCCATCTGGACCGTGCCTGAGCTAAGCTGCTTTAGACATCATTTCTAGACCGTTTAAAACGGTGCTCTTTCGGCTGAGTGTAGTGATCTCGATGAAGACGAATATCAAGATTCATTACGCGGTATTAACACATCTCAATGACTACAGAGGAACGAGACTCGTGAGGCAAATCTTTGCCTTCAATAGGTAGGGCAATTTAAACGATATGAAGATTGAAAATATCCTTCTAAGTAAATATCGACTCAAATATTAGCAACAGAGAGTTAGTTATTAAGTAATATCATCTACCTACCTATCTTGGATTTGATCTGGAGTATACCTAGTGAGAGCGATCTAAAATGTTGTGGGAATAGAATGAGACAAGGACCCAGGAGCAAAAAAGGACACACAACGATAAAGCCAGACGTCGTGATATAGGCACAGCACAGCACAGCACAGCCTCTGGTCAAGTGCTCAGAATCAAGTATAGTGAACATCCGTATAGAGCACCATTGACCTAGGTAGCATTCATATTCAAACG
This sequence comes from Fusarium cf. aywerte, assembly GCA_011034095.1. NCBI lineage: Eukaryota > Fungi > Ascomycota > Sordariomycetes > Hypocreales > Nectriaceae > Fusarium > Fusarium cf. aywerte. Next base: position 365,419 of record WETZ01000015.1, read on the forward strand.
GCGGGATTCTGAACTAAGGACCCCCGGATCCTACGAGATCAACAAGACAAAATCTTCATGCATCGTATTTACTATGCCCTCGTGTCTTCCAAGTCTCATCTCCACTCACGACAGCCTATACTAATGTAGTTACCTGCCAAGTATTCTCGCACGAGTTGTACCATCTTACCCAAATTCGGCGTCCCTGTCGTGTTCTAGACTAGGTAGGTAAGCAGATGCAGGGATAACTCAAAAATGCCAAGTGTGAATGGATGAGCCGCGCAAAGCCCCACGTGATGGCACTTGCCCACTCGACCAGAGCTCCAGGCCAACTTCAAGAGCCCTTAACTGAACTCCTTTCTAGTACTGTACATTCATATTGATCATAAACAAAGTTATTGCTCTATCTTGATGGTAGTCTTGACATTGCTCTGCGCGCCCTCTTATTGATCGGAGCTCGTATTACTTACCGCCCCAAACAGACACTCCCACGAAACCCTCCTGCTCGACTTCGATTATCAATACCGCATGTTGTAGAGCTTAAAGCACCAATTCCATCCGACTTTCGTCATCATGACAGACGCCGAGAAGCTTGAGCCTCCCAAAGGTGCTCCCGTTGAGGACCCCGGAGCCCGCGAACTTGGTACGAGGACTACCTGATACCCAGATCGCCGGTTCAACTTGCTGACATGATAAAAGCTGAAGAGTCCGAGTCCGATGACCAGTTTACGGATGCTGCGTCTGGTTCCGGAAGCCCGATCAGCTCGCCGATTCCCAAAACCCGGGTCGAGAAGATCGACGATCAACCTTCACACGGCGAGGTTCCCGGAACCCAAGCGTATGAGTTGCGAGGACAAGATGCTCAACCCGACGAGATCGCAATTGCACCAGAAACGACCACATCCGAGGATGGCTCTTCAACCCCCGAGGTCAAGCCTCCCACTACCGTCGTAGAGGAGGCTCCTGGGGCTAGAAGTCGATCGTATTCCATTCAGTACGAGGAGAGGCGCAAGGCAGATGCTTCCCCCGATATTCTCGTGGATTCCGATGGGCAGGTCAAGGAGATTCAGGGCGAGAGCACAAATATGGAAAGCAATTATGGTACGGGAGTAGCAAAGTCCTAAAAAACACAAGAATGTTCATTGACCACTGAAATTCGCTCGCGTAGATAATTCAACACTCTCGCCCGATTCTACAGACACGAAATTACATGATGAACCTTCCGAAGAACCTAGCACTCTAGTTGCTCCTCTGCAAAATGGTGACGCTGACCATGAAGATAACGACACAGAAGAAGAAGATGATGATAACGACGATAACGAAGCCAATGGCGATGATGAGTTCGGCGACGACTTTGACGATTTTGAAGAGGGTAATGAGGACGATGATTTTGACGACTTTGAGGATGGATTCCAAGAAGCAGAAACTCCAGCACCTGCTGCTGCTGCACAACCCACGCCACAATCGACATTACCATTTGTGAGATATTCTCAAATTTGTGTTTCTGCTACAGCCGCTTACTATAAAATAGCCCATACCAGACTTCGATGGTGTCGACGCCGAAGGAGTCCTAAATGCGTTAGAACCTTTCCTTGCTACGCTGTTCCCCCCTGAAGAGCTCGACCTCCCTCAATTCCCTCCTCTATCCAAAGATTCAGTATTCTTTACACCGCGATCAGCATCTCTATGGTCCCAACTTGTTGCGCCCCCGCCTCTGGCCCCTCCTGATTGGATCCGTTCCCGGACACGCCGCCTCTTCCTCGTCTCACTCGGTGTTCCTGTCGATTTGGACGAGATTCTTCCAGCTTCCAAGCAAAAGAAGCTTGTTCTTCCTTCATTAAACGTCCCTACGCTCTCTCCTAGAAATTCTTCAGATTCTCGGTCTGTTTCCCGACTGCGGCAGGGCGAGGGCAACAATTCGTCTACGTCGGTCGATACCCAAGGGAAACCTTCTGCATCATCAAGAAAACGACGTGGCCCACCACCACAGCCAGAGCTGGATCTCGTGGCTGCTCGTCACCTTTGTCAAACTACGGATGAAGCTCTTGACGGTATGACCGACGAGGAACTCAAAGCCCACGTTGCCAAACTAGAAGGCTTGGAAGAAGCGGCAAAGGAGGCGTTGGAGTATTGGAAAAAGAGGACGGACGAAAAGATTGGCGACAGAGAGGCATTCGAAGGAGTCATAGAAAACTTGGTCAAGCACGCGCGCAAAGTACGCAAATAGATATTGTAATATGATTTTTCAAAATTTGGTCATGATAATGTCTTCGTTTCCTGCTATGACCTTTTGGCGAAAACTTTTGCTCTTTCCCCAGTGAGGTTGATGTAACCTCGCGATCATTTACAGCGTAACTACACAGCTTGTCCACTAGTCACAAGTGCTCGAGGCAGGTTGACCGGGACTCTTCTAAACCTCCCCTTTCCCTCGCCCCCTTGCTCCCGAAAAAGACCACTTTTAACACCATGCCTGGTCCAGCGCCAAACGTCTACTCAAAATGCCTTCGAGGGCTCTGCTCTTTAGAACTTGGCGTCCTCGAGCTCGGCATATCACGTACCCGAAAAATCGTGCGGAAATTTTGTTCAATTCTTTCGTTGGTCTACATGAATCTTTTAGGCAGTGCTAGGCTCGAGTGTCACACCACTGTGAAGAAAGGTTAGTTGGGGTGTTCTGGCTCAAGGATGGAAATGTGTAGGGGAAGGAACTTACGCAGCAATGGTAGCCCAACCAATAAGACGCCAATGCTTCTCGATGCGTCGGCTGAGAGCAACCTTCTCACCAATGTTGGTACAGGCGGGGCTGGTCAAGACAAGCTTGGCAGCATCGTTCTTGATAGCCGCAACCTTGGCACCGGTGGAGGTGGAACCGATGTTGACCATGATAACCTCGTTCTTGGCCAGCTTAGCAACCTTGGCCTGCTTTCCATCGGCAGTCCTGACACCGAGAAGGCGACGGAGGAGGTAGAAGTTGACCTCAATCTCGCTGTAAATCTCAGGCAGGCGACCCTTGAGACCCAGCACGAAACCAACGAGACGATCGGCTCGGCAAAGAGTAGGGTCAATTCGGGTACCGACACCGATAAGACCACCAGGAACGGCGTATTTGAGGTCGTTGGCCTCAGAGTTGAGGGAGACGACTCGGCTGAAAATGGGAGTGCACTTGAGGGCACCACTGTCGTCTCGGGCGACGATACCAGGTCGGATCTCGATCTCATCACCCAGCTTGACAACACCGTGGAGAATAGAACCACCGGCAACACCACCCTTGAGGTCGTCAATCTCAGAGCCAGGCTTGTTGACATCGAATGATCGAATGACAATCATGTGAGGGTCCATGCTGAAGTCTCTGGGGGGGACGGGAATGGTGTTGACAATGGCCTCGTTGACGGCATCGATGTTGAACTTGAGCTGGGCAGAGATGGGAATGACTGGGGACTTGCCAGCAACAGTTCCTCGAATGAACTTGAGGATAGACTGGTAGTGCTGCTGAGCAGCCTCTTCCCGCATAAGATCGACCTTGTTCTGGAGAATGATGATCTTGTCGAGCTTCATGATCTCAATAGCAGCCAAATGCTCGGAGGTTTGAGGCTGAGGGCAAGATTCGTTACCGGCGATAAGGAGAAGGGCGGCGTCCATGACAGCGGCTCCTGACAACATAGTGCTCATGAGAATATCGTGACCAGGGCAATCGACGAATCTGATACTGTCAGCAATCACTTCCTGCGGAAGGTATGGTTTTGAACTTACGAGACGTGTCGCAATAGTCTGTAAGTGCCACCGCATCCATCTCTTTCACAAGGAGGGTCAACCTCCTTCTCACTCTTGTAACTTCGGTAGCAACCAGGTCGAGGGCATGCCTGGTTATCACACTTGTAGATCTTGGCGTTGGCGTAACCCAACTTGATGGTAATGTTTCGGATCAGCTCGTTCTTGAAACGAACAGTCTGGACACCAGAGATAGCCTTGACGACAGTCGACTTTCCGTGAGCGACGTGACCGATGGTACCAATGTTGATGGTAGCTTGTCGGGCGATAATCTCGGGTGTCAAGGGAGTCAGGCTGGCGACGTCGAGGTCTTTGGGGTCGGTTTGGGGGGGCAGAGGAGGTCTTTGGGCGGCGGGCTCGGCGATAGCTGGGTTGGACTTCTTGAGAGCCGACTTGAGAGGCTTCTCGTCAGCAGCATCATTGTGACCGACAGACTCTCCAGAGTCAGACTCAGAACCGATGTCGTCGTATTTGGGGTCGCCGTTGGCAGACATGATGAAGGCGGGGCAGTTCAGATGGTATTTCAGATGTGTTTTTTCGGTCGTGAAGCGGCAGAAGGGCGGTTTCGAGTCAAGAAATCGGTCACCTGGATCGGGGAAAAATTATAATCCAAGATTCGAAGATCTCACAAGTGGTTCTCGAAGCTGAGGTCGTCGAGGGCCGATATTTTGCGTATTTCGCCTTGATGATGGCAAAATTCCTCGTGTGCAGTCTGTCGAAATGGCTATGACTCTTACGCTAAGCCTGATATGATCTGATAAGCTGATAAGAATCCGATGCCCCTCCTCCGGGTAAGCTTCGGCTGTTTATCCAAGGGGCCCCCCACCATCTACTATCTGTGAAGGTGAAGTGGGCGAATTCAAGGAAGCGAATGCTGACCGAAATGAATGTCCAAAAGCATAGACAGGGAACACTGCAGCAGTAGGTTTATAAAGAAACAGTATGGCCCTTCAAACGCAGTTTTTTAGGTACACGAAACGCTTTTGTGACATTCTTTAGGGTAGGCTCGGGTCATTTATTCGATGGATATGGATGCTCTGTCTTAGAAGGAAAGAGCTACTACTGGCCTTGTTCACTTCCGAGTCCTCCATTTCGTCCCCAGCTACCTGGGAGTCAGCCATGGACAAGAACTGTTCACATACTCGTGGCTGAGCGACATGCAACAACGAACAGATAAGGTTTCTTTCATTTTTCAGCATTGGATGCAGTCAACTTTTTATTCACTTCCACAGCCGGATACGGCAGCTGAATGCGAATCGGGTGAATATCTACTCGAGCTATGCATGTAATTTTCATATCACCAACGTGACGGGGACAGCGAAGACACAAAAATCCGTGTTGGCGATAAGGCTCGCCGCTTGCTGACCGAACGCCAAGAAGAGGGGACGGCATGGTCATTGAAAACCAACACATCCATTAACCGACATTCTCCCACCCAACTTATTAGGAATATAGTCGAGTATGGTTAAAGCTCTGAACTTCGTGTTGCATCTTGATATCAAGCTTGCATTCGAATATGACATTTGATACTATCTTTATCGATTGTTGTATTCTAGAAGATCACTGACTCACTGGATCTATTCGGGATTTCGCGTCATGCACGATTCTTACCATGTTGCGTTAATGGTGTCTCACCGTTACAGTACGTCCATGAGCGACCATGACTGCATATTGGAGAATTCCGGCTCACCTCGTGTGCAACCAGCAGCCTGGTCCACCAATGCGTTAGAATTGAAAAGTCACTCAATTCTGCTGCCAAGTCAACCAGGGCCAGAAGAATCAATAGTGGCACAGTACGTACCTACTGGGAAAAGGCTTGTGTAAGCTTTGAATTAATGGCAAATGCTTAATGCGACGTTCCTGGTGGGCCGTGCCTCAACCCAAAAGTCACGTCGAAACAAAAGTCGTTTGTTGCCGCCGAAGCCTGCATGTGGCTTGGAATATACCCAGCTCATCACTGTCTTTGAGAAGTTGATTGGTTGCTCAACGTGAGGACCAGAAGCGCTTGCAGAAACATAGCCTATCAAACCGGCAGATCAACGGCCAGGGTCCAAAGAGCGGCTGTACTTCCCAGCCAATGGGATAACAAGAGCGCCTTTCCACGATCCGAGCTTCAACTCTAGCAGGGCTTAACCGCCGGGCGACTTTTACTACCCAGTGATATCGCTCAACATGGTAAACGGACATGATGGACCTGTCAGGGTAACATGCAGAAATTGTCCCGGATGGTTCCAACCGGACATGGTGCCTTTTGGCTCACGAGTGCCATGGGAGTACGAAGACCCTGTCCGCAAAATACAGCACCTCTTCACATAACACCGCAGCTTTCCCAAGTTCCTCTGTGAATCCCTCTCTTTTGCAACTCGACTTGGCTATTCTTGACCCTCTTCGCTGTGTCTCAAAGATCACAGAACTACTCGGGTGTTACAAACGTCGTAGTACGGTAACACAAAGTTAGCAGACTCTGGCACATCTGGTTCATTCGCCTAGGTTGTGATCAAACCAAACCAAGCCAGCGGAGCTTGACCTACCATCCCATCAGCTATCTGGGCGTCTAATTCCAAGGCGAATCACTTAACGGGCGGTTCGTATCTGCCTATCACAAGTGATTCTGCATATCCGCTCCGTCTTTCTGGTAAGGCCATCCTCTGTTTCTATTTGCGGCACCCCCCTCACTCTAATGTCCTATCCCGTCCTTGGTGTCTTGATCTTGTCGAATGAGCGTTCTTATTCCCTCTGTTGCCGCCATCCTCAAAAGTCGTTACCTCCCACTCGAGTCCGTCTGGCCGGACCTCTCTCCCAATCTTTCGATAGCTGGTCTCTTTGTTCTTCTGCAATTTCTTCTGTTCTATTACGGGCGTAAGCTTGGACTGCGTCGAAGCTCTTATACCTGCTTCATCAACACCGTGAACTTCCACTTCAACTTACACGTTTCACTGTTGATATCTTTATTCACTTCCACATTTACCCGTTCTAAACATGGCTGGTCCAGGTCCGTCTCCAATGGAGCTAAGTCGGCATGGAAGTCATCACTTACTGACTGACTGTCATATAGAAGATAAGAGAAGGCCTGCCGCGCTGAACCTTACGGCAGCTCGACCAGGAACCTCCGAATCATCATCCTCAGACGGCTCTTTGAAACCCCGAACTCCTCGATTCGCCGAAGCAACCTCAGTGCACTCACCCGTCGAGGCTAGATCACCATTTGCCGATCCCGAAAAGTCTCACGTTGCTCAACCTCAACCCGCTGACGTTGGTTTTGGATACATCGCCCAGCGAGAATCGATCCCCGTCCCAATGACTCCCAAAACGCCACTCAAGAGCGCCATGAAGGTGCCAGGAACACCTGCTCATCTCAGAAATCCCCTAAGCCCAACTTTCCGAGAGGAGGATATCCTTGAGAAGCGTGAACTGTCTACCGAGAAAGAGCAAGCGCGCGATGTGGTATGTGAACTCCATTGTATACACCCACCGGTGCGACCATCTTACTTACAGTCAACAGAAAATCAAGGCCCGAGTCCGTCTGGCTAAGTTTGCCCTCCGAGGTGTCAACTTCAGCTGTTCTCTTATTATTCTTGCGATGCTTTCGGCCTCGTTCACTATCTTCAATGCTACCAAAGCCCTGCCTGATCAGAGCACGATGCCGTCCTGGGCCAAGAACACCAACGCATGGCCCCAGAAGCTCGTTCTCGCCATGGCTTGTGTCTCTCTCTTTGCTTGTATCCTGGTCTTCGCTGCCTACTGTCGAGGCGGTCACAGACGTGCCGAGAAAGTAGGAACATACTACACCATGTTCGCTATTGGCTGGGTAAGTAGCAAGTCCGGACACCTGATTCATCAATTAGACTGACTTTGTATAGTTCATTCTCTCCCTGATTCTTTGGGTTGTCACTGCTATCCTTTTCCAAAACTCAAGAAACAACAGCGACAACAAGGATATGTGGGGTTGGTCTTGCTTAAACAACCATCGATCCGACGTCTTCCAAGACAAAGTTGACTATGCGCTCGTTTGCCGTCTTCAAAACTGGGCCATGATCTGCATCATCATTGAGGTTGTCGTCGAGGTTCTCGCCATTCTTCTCTACAGCGTCGTCTTTTACCGCTACTACACCAAGCGTCGTCTTTTCAAGTCCATGGATATGCGAGACCGCGCCCGCTCCGATCTTTACCTTGCTCAGCTCCGCAGCCAGTCTGCTCCCAACACTCCTGGCTTCGGCCCCAAGTCTCCCGCCCTCAGCGCTTATGCCATGTCTCCTCGCCACCCTCCCGCTGCCTACCGAAACCTGACCGATATCAGCGAGAACCCCAGCCCATTCACGCCCGGTACTCAGTTCGCTGAGCCCAAGTCACAGTTCGCTCCACAGGAGACCGGATTCAAGCTCCAGGCCCCCCCTTCCAAGGCTCCTTCTGCCACCCCCAAGCTGAACCAGTCAGCTTTCACGCCTACCGACGCCTCGCCTCCATCACCTCCTACGATTCCTACCGTTCATGTTTCCGAGCACGGTCCTGTTGGCACTGAAGAGCCCACGTACGAGGCTGTCCCTATTCCTGGTGCCTACACAGGACAGGCTGTTAAGAGCCCATCACCTACGCAAACATCATTTGGGCAAAGCTACTACTAGAAGGTTTTAAATACAAAAAAGGGCGCAGCTTTTGTCGAATTTGTTACTGGTTTGAGGGCTTTGGCTACTTCTTTTCTTGGTGGTCATTGAAGTTATATTTACCACAGGGCGGCGATACCATACATGGCGTTATAAGGACGGGACCAAGACTTGACTCTGCTGCATTTTTATCTTTGGTTTCTTTTGTTTTCAGCCTCCTCAAAGATATCAGGAGTCGTATATAGCGCAGCGTAATTTGGGAATGACTGTGCAGTTAGCAATGTGCAAAGGATGATGAAGACGATGGATCAACGAGCTATATACAGCACTTTCGTTTGTATGAGAGCCTTGATAGGTTATCACTTTAGGAACTTTTATTCAATTATGACGTTGACGTCTACTTTGTTTCCCTGTGCCGTGCCCTGAGATGAAGGGCCCGGATTATACTAAGAGACGACCTAGTATCTATGAGATTTCTCTACGTGATGCCAAATGTGTGGGATCATCCCCCTCTGAGATTATGTGATAAGAAACACGGTTACAGAGGGTATAATCCCACCTTCCGTGCCCGGTGCAGTCCTCTCGAGTCAACAGCACAAGGTCACTCATTTCACGTAAATAGTAAAAGCTTCGAAATATCAGTCACATAATTGCATGGTGAGAGATTTTTTGAAAGATAAAAAGAAAAGCGTTCATCATGATAACGACACCCTAAATAACAGAGACAAAAAGCAGGTTTGAAGAACCATCGCATTACTTTTTGGTAGCCCCCTATGCACCTCCCAAAGGTATTAAGGCGCAGAGGATTGCCCCGAAGCCTTTTGTCATGGCCAAGTCAAGTTGGGACCTCTTCCCCACATGTCGCCTTCTGGACTGGCGGCAGCGCAACATGGTATGGTATGAAAGGCCTGCCGCCCTTCCAGGCGATACTCTAGAAATGAGATCTATCAACAACTGCCACAAGAGATTTCTCCGTAAAACCCTCCCAAAGATGTCAGGCTGCCCTGCGTCGTCTGGTCGTAAGAAGCTGGCGAGGCAGCCGGAAAAACGGATATTGGAAGACCCGTATTGCTTTTTTCACTTTTTTTGTTTGAGCTTAGATGAGGTCGGCAACGTTCATGGGCATCTCCTCGATCTGGGTGCTGTAGAACTGCTCGATCTCACGCATCATTCGGACGTCCTCAGCGGTGACGAAGTTGATGGCGACACCCTTTCGGCCGAAACGACCACCACGACCAATTCGGTGAATGTAGTTCTCACGGTTGGCGGGGAGATCGTAGTTGATGACCAAGGAAACCTGCTGGACATCGATACCACGGGCCAGAAGGTCAGTGGCGATCAGGACACGAGAAGAACCGGATCGGAACTCCTTCATGATCAAGTCACGCTGGGCCTGGTCCATGTCACCGTGCATGGCGGAGACAGTGAAGTCACGGGCAGTGAGCTTGTCGGTGAGCCAGTCGACCTTTCTGCGGGTGTTGCAGAAGATGACGGCCTGGGTGATGGTGACGGTCTCGTACAAGTCGGAAAGAGTGTCGAGTTTCCACTCCTCCTTCTCAACAGCAATGTAGAATTGCTTAATACCCTCCAGGGTAAGCTCATCCTTCTTGACAAGGATACGGACGGGGTCACGCATGAACTTGGTGGTGACCTCAAGGACGTCCTGGGGCATGGTAGCGGAGAGAAGGACGACCTGGGTGGACTGAGGAAGGAGCTGGAAGATGTCGTAGATCTGCTCGGTGAAACCACGCTAAGAATAAAAGTTAGCGCCATGCACAGTAGGATGAAGAACAAAGTTTCTTACAGAAAGCATCTCATCGGCCTCGTCGAGGACGAACATCTTCATGCTGTCGGTCTTGAGGAAACGGCGCTGGATCATGTCCTGAACACGGCCGGGGGTACCGACAACGACCTGGGGACCGTCCTGGAGGGCCTTCATGTCCTCACGGACGCTGGTACCACCAATGCAGGCGTGGCACTCAATGTTCATGAAGTCGCCAATAGCGACAACAACCTTCTGAATCTGCTGAGCAAGCTCACGGGTGGGGGCAAGGATCAAGGCCTGGCACTGCTTGACGTTGGTGTCGATCTTCTGGAGGACAGAGATGGAGAAGGTAGCGGTCTTTCCAGTACCGGACTGGGCCTGGGCAATGACATCGTGGCCCTTGATGACGGGCATGATAGCACGCTGCTGGATAGCAGAGGGGCGCTCGAAACCGTAGGCGTAAACTGAGCGATATTGTGAGCGGCTTGTGGGATATACTGTATGGAGCGCGGAGGACACTTACCACCTCGGAGGAGCTCAGACTTGAGGTTCATGTCATCGAAGGAGTCGACAGTCTCGTCGTAGTTGGACTCGATCTGTCCTGCGTTTAGTTAGCATCTGTAGATGATTTTCTGTAACTGATTCGTGATGCTTCCGGTGCTCTTAACCCCGGCCTGTCGGGCACTCATTATGATATTGGATCGAATGGGCAGGCGGGTAAAAGAGGCGGCGACATGTTGAACCAAAAAGCAGAGTAGGGATGCGAAACTCACCCTCGGGGACATCCTCAAGACCCTTGTCAGCCATGATTGCGGTTGAGGCTTTTGAAAGTCTAGATCAAGCACAGCTCGACCTAGAAGTGATAAATCGCGGGGTGACGGAAGCGAAAAAAAAGGGCAGAACTTCTTCTTGAGAAGACTGCGCCTGGTGATCGTTCGGTTGAAAAGAAAGCTGGTATCAACTAGACTCGAGATTCCCCAAGGAAAGAGAATCAACAAAAATCTAGGATGGAGATTGCTATTTGTGTTGTTCCAGTTGGATGGAGTATGAAGGAGAAGAGGAAAAAAAGTCGAATGAGGGGCGGTCGTGGAGGCAGTATTTTTTTTTCATTGCTGCCCACCTGCTTACCTCAAGCCGGGCACTGACCAATAAGATAAGGCTTTAGCGGGGCATCATTGGATTAGGGTACATTTGGCCGACCTGTGGTGCCTCTTGATTTGCCTTTGGCTTGGGTTGCCTTGCTTGTAGTCACCAGTGGCAGGGCACTCACTCGCTCACAAGAGTCTGCAGCGAGTAATTTTGATTTTTCTGCCGCTGTAAGAAGTTTTTTTCCTCTTTCATGGTTGCTTCGCTGTCTGACTCTCTTTCTTCTACGCAGGCACCCATCCCACCTTGCCCCGCCCTCACTTTGGAAGGGAAAAAAAAAATGTGCCCCTCCCTCCAGCCACGGATCACCCCCGCCACCCACGACAGTAGGATTTTGGTGTTGGTGTTTCCATCAACTGTGAGTATGACTATGACTACATATGAATTTTATCATGGGTGCTATTGTTAGGTATCTACTGTACGCATTTTACCAAGATCCTGGGTACTCTCCTATTGAGTACCTAGAGAGTGCATGTGATGTAACAGAGTCTCTACTTAGAGGTAGATCCCTATCTACAATACCTAAGCACCTACCTACCTCCACTTCCGAGCAGAAAAAGAATAAACAGAATGTACTTCTTCTCCTACTTGTGTAATACACTTTGTGGAAAGTCATTCTTAAACGAGATAGAATAGAATGAGTGAGCATTCATGCGAAAATAAACATTAGGGACAAGTCCACGTAACCTGCCTGCCGTTCAAGCAAGAATTATTCTGCAGTGTAACTCTAGTCTCATCTTTCGTCCTGTTACCGAACCCATTCCTCAGCCGATTTTTCTTCCGCCCTACGCACTAAAATCTTAACTTACAGCACCCGAGGGCGCATTTGACTGGCCATCCATTTCAATATCTGCTGGGAAACCGTACTTGGTTGATTATACTGTACTGTATTGCATCGTACCATACAATACAGTTGATCTCCGCATCAAGTCTAGTTCCTATCATTCTACCTTTGTTCCCTTCTCAAACCTTGTCTTTCTCAACTCTTATACAGTGTCACGCAGATTCGACCACCATAAAAATGCCCTCGGCCGTTCCTGATAATGGCACTCGCCAATACAATTCGCTGTGTGATAGGACGAATGACACCTTTGAGTCAACTCTTCACAGTGACTCAATCCCTCCCCATCCTCTAGGACTCAAGCCTTTAGGCAACCAGTACCTATTTACAGGCCGTAATGCCAGACGGTCAATCGGGGCCTGGAGACTTCTCCCAGACGAAGTCGTCTCGCTTGTCTTTGAGCAGTTTGACGCTGAAGCTTTGTTGAAGCTTGGTCACACATGCAAGTTTTTTTATGCTTTTTGCCACTCAGATGAATTTTGGAAGCCCATATTCTTACAGTAAGTGCGCTTGACTCATGGACTTAGAGATCCTGAGGTATCAATGAAACAGCAACTAAACCTAGTCAAGGTCACCACCAAAGGATAGCAAGGATATTAGATGGCGAGGATCATGGAGGTCGACCGTTCTAGGACTCCCCATCGACCAGCAGATCAATATCGACTGCAGCAATGTCTTCTCAGATGTCCTTCATCGACCATTCGCTTGCAGTCATGTTATCCTTTCTCAGTTCATCTCAAATATTCCCAAGGCAAACCAGATCCGCCGCTTCGAAAACCTGACCTACGATCAGTATGCCGAAAAGTGGACTGAACAGCCATTCATCCTCACCAAATGCATCCAGGAGTGGCCCGTGTTCAAAGAATGGACCATTGATAGCCTGCTCGAAATGTATGCCAACGTCGACTTCCGCGCTGAGGCGGTGGACTGGCCGTTCGCAACCTACTATAATTACATGAAGAACAATAGGGACGAGAGCCCCCTGTATCTGTTTGATCGCAGGTTTGCGGAGAAGATGGGCCTCAGGCTGGCCGAGAAGGGAAACTCGGCATACTGGAAACCGGAGTGCTTTGGACCAGACTTGTTCGAGGTTCTCGGAGACGAACGGCCCGCCCATCGTTGGCTAATCGTTGGTCCCGAGCGAAGCGGCTCAACCTTCCACAAGGACCCCAATGCGACAAGCGCGTGGAATGCTGTGATTCAGGGAAGCAAGTATTGGATTATGTTCCCTCCCGCAACACAGGTACCCGGCGTTTACGTCTCCGACGACAGCAGTGAAGTGACTAGTCCCCTAAGCATTGCCGAATGGCTTCTTACTTTCCATGAGGAGGCACGGCAGCTTCCCGAGTGTATCGAAGGCATTTGCGAGGCGGGCGAGATCTTGCATGTTCCAAGCGGATGGTGGCATCTGGTCGTTAACCTTGAAAGCGGCATTGCCCTTACACAAAACTTCGTGCCGCAGAGCTTGAACCTTTTATCAGAAGTCCTTTCCTTCCTGAGAGATAAGGCTGACCAGGTCAGTGGTTTTGAGGACAAGGTTACGGACCCATTTGGACTCTTCATTGAGAGGATGAAGAATAGTTACCCTGAAGTCCTTGAGAAAGCACTGGATCTGGCGGACAAAAAGAACGGAAAGAAGCGCAAATGGGATGCTGCTGTTGGCGCAGCAGACGACGAACAGCAGAGTGGAGGCGGCGGTTTCAGCTTCGGTTTTGGGGGTGACGACGACGATGAGATACCCTAGAAAGGAAGCGCCCCTTTCCCGGCCTCGTTATTATTTAGGCTGGCAATCGATAGATAATTTGTGCTTTTTAGCGATATATAGATGAAGAGGCGAAATTGAAGAGAGCATACATCACAGTTCATAACAACTTCTTGGAGTGTTCGAAGGCAACCATGCTGATCCAACTACTCTATACTAATGCACATTTTCGTCAACCTGCCAAGGCTGATAGACAGGAGCTTGAGAGGTCATAATCAGTCGAGACTGACCAGACAGACGATACATAAGACGATCGGACGAAGAAGCACCGAGCACTATCTGGCAGCTGTCACGAGTTCCACTTTTCATGGGCCATATGCCATATGCCATAGACCGTACTCTGTAGACATGTAGCTCTTTGAGGGTGAGCTGGGGGTGAAACTGAAGCCTGGAAACTTCTCGACAAACCATGAGCACCAGAAACGATGGTGTTGAGTGTTTACAGCTCGCTAACTGCAACTGACATGGGGTATGTCCAATCAGAGCTGGCAAAAGGGGGCAGATCAGGCTTGAACTGTTGATTGCTTCGAAGCCCGGCGACTAAATTTAGGTTTCTCTGCATAAACAGGGCAGCCCAGGTGATTAGAGGTGAGATGTACACACATATGAAATATGTAACCCATTCGATGACGCTGTCATAGCTAAAGGCTGAGCCTTTCGATTGTCTTTGCTGATGCGATTGGGCTCTGATTCAGCCATGGAAAGTTATTTGACCAGGGGGTTTGTGATACTCTTTGCTTTTGCCCGAAGATCCAATGACAACGGACACGAGTCTGTAAACATTCGCCTGACTCGTTTTCATTGCAATGGGCACATTCAGCATGAAACATCTCTCTCAAGAGAGTCCTCTCTTGCGTGCAGATAGATCACATGTTACTTTGCTGTCAAATACGCATGTAAGGCTGGGCTTACTTGGCTAAACTACAGTAGTTCCCAGCGCCACTGTGATGGATGAAAACGTGCCAAGGCATTAAGCAATCCGAGCTTGTCAAGGTGACACCTTATTATGGTTGTATGTGATTAGTACAGAGTACGAAGTAGGAGTGAGGCGTTTGTTGTGTTTAATGTTGACGTTTGAATGAACCTAGGCAGGCCTGCCTGTCCTTTCAGTCAACCAATTTTCAACCCATGAATCAGCATACAAAGTAAATATACAGATAGCACTTGTTGAGTGAGTTATGCATATAGCACTTTATAACTAGCTTTAGTACCTACTAATCCACCAGCATATCCGTATACGTATGCAATGCCAGCTCTAAGTTAGGTACTAAGCTTTATGTAATTATGTCTCTGCTAACGAAAGACCAGACCATCTCTTGTTGTAATTCCGAAACACAATCTGATTCAGTCCGCCCCTAATTAACGGATCGAGCTCTGCTAAGTTACCTGGGCTGTCGTCAAGACGCCTACGCCCCCTGACCCAACCACTGCAGCTGATTCACAACCTTCTAGAGCTTAGCACGACCTCTCCCTGAACGAGCTGGAAGTCTCCCCGGGGCCCGTGTTGGCTAATCCCCACTCCGCTTCCCGTCCGGGCCCTCCACCTTTCCATTAATGGGCCTGGACTGCCCAATACTGCATCATCTCCCATCCGTCTCCTCCTCCTTTTCACCGTCCGTTGTACTGTAATCTTTTTGCTTGAATGCGCTTGCGCTTTACTTCTCTTTGCTTTCACTTTTGTTGCCTCGCCTCTGTGGTTCTTGTTTTCCCATTCTTCTTTTCCTTGGTTTCACTTCTGTTGTCATATCTTTTAATCTGTAAGTACAAAGACTCCTTTGTCTGGGCTCTTTGTCCCAATTGATGGACGCCGCCTCCACTATCCACCTACCTACCTATCTGTCCCTACTTCAGCTCCTCCGCGTTACTGGTTAACAGATCCCCGATCCAAGCTAACAGAAGACGATACAGCCTCTCACCTTATTGTTCTTCTTTTGCCAGCATACAACTATACTGTCTCGAATTCTACCGAACAACGTTGCTTCTCTCATCAGATCCACACGAGCTTAGACCCCTGTTGCGCTATTGCGAGTCTCGTCTTGCACCGACTTGAACTATCCCTAGCTTTGACCTCTCCGATTCGAAGCCTAATAGAACAACGACTCGGCAATCATGGTTTCTGACGAGCACTTCGAGATGTGCCTGCCTGTCCTGCAGGACGCCACCTTGGAAGACGAGGACAAGACCGACAGGCTTGAGGAGCTCTTCCGCAAGGAGACCAATCTCACCGGCACTTCCCTTGACAATGCAATATTGGACGCCCTCTGGCGCTATCGTGATGGCGGAGGTTCATCAGCATCGCCACCTCCAATAAGACCGGCAATCCTGCGACGTCCCTCTCCTGCCTCCTGGCGCGGTTCACCAACACCTATGTCCGGCTCTCCGAGACTCGCCGTGAGCCCTCTCGCTCCACCGGGATTCGTTCCATCAACCTTTGGCAGGACCATATCCTCGACGGTATCGCCGTTCTCTTCGCCTCGTGCCTCACCACGCCTGGCTCTTGCGACCCCAGTCATTCCTCATAGTCCAAACTTGAATGCCTACGAATTTGCCAGTGATCCAACTCCAGCCACCGAAATCCTAGGAGAATACCAGACTGAAAATGTGGAGTGGCTCGTCAGTGATGATGCTGTCAGCGTAACCTCATCTGTCAGCACCCCAAGCGCTCTAAATGCGGCCGCCCCAGAGTTCTCCTCCATGACGGCGCAGTCAGCTGATATGTCTCCTTACGACATGCTACGTTCCATCCTCGGACAAACCAAGACGGACGACGAGATCGAAGCTGCTCTAGCGCAGAACGGATACGATCTCAGTGCAACCATTGTCTCCTTCATGGAAAGCCAGGCCGGAGACAATCAACCTGGCGGTGTTTCACTAGAGGAACCCAAAAATGTCTTGATTGGAAAGTCGGTGGACCGTCCTTCTACGCCTCTTGGACAACAAAAGTCTGGGGTTATCTGCAAATTCTACATGTCAACCGGCCAGTGCTTGCGTGCCGACTGCAGATTCAGTCACGACCTTAGTAACCACTTGTGCAAGTAAGTTATTGTGCGTTACTCTCCAGGGAGGCCAGGACTGACAGTTTGTTCTAGATATTGGGTAATGGGTAATTGCTTAGCTGGAGAGACTTGTATCTTTTCGCACGATCCTACTAAACTCATGAACAAGCTCGCCCTTGATGGTGCCAGCACGCCACCAAGTAAGCAGGGGGGCTTGCAGCTAGGAGACCTTAACTCGTTCCCCTCGCTCCGACCTGGCACCCCTGATCATCTGAGTGGATTTGCTGGAAGCAACAGCTTTCCTGGTGTTGGAATAACACCACCACCAGGCTTGAAGCATTTCCAGGGAACTTCCAGTCCCCGTGCTCGATCTCGTCCTGGCAGTCGGCATCAGACCAGGGAACCCGATATCTCGGCACCTGCTTTGGACGACAATGACGCATTTCCTTCCTTGGGTTCTGCTTCCATGAAACAGGGCAAGAAGCATCACGGCAAGCGTGGCGGTCACGGACACGGACATAAGGAGAACATGGCCCCTAACTCACTAGCCGATATTGTTAAGATGTCACCCTCTCCCAGCCCCGTTCGTCCTGAGCTTAAGAAGATGGGACGTAACGGGAGCTCAACAGCTACCCGAAATGGAGAGAACAGTCCTGCAGCCCAAGCAATCCCCAGCCCCAAGCATATTCCGTGGCTGGAGACTGGTGAGCGTGCCAATAAGGCATATCTGAAGGCCCGTCAAGAAGCTCTCAAGCATGGCGGCCTTCGTAACAAGTTTTTGCAAAGGTATGTTTTTTCGGCATAAGAATCAGTTCTTATGCGTGAGCTGACTCGAATCTCAGTGCCGCTCAAGCGTGGAATCGCAACGATGCCAGGGCCGCTAAGGCTCTCAGTCTGCGAGGACAAAGCGAGAACGACCTTATGCGCAAGGCTCACCGCGAAGCCGCAAGGGAGTTGTATGAGGAACGTAACAAGGGTAACTCCAATGGCCTTGAGCTATACGTCGACCTTCACGGTCTTCATCCTGAGGAGGCGGTTGAGTATCTCGAAAAGGTTCTGATGGAAAACGGCCGAGAAACACAGCCCATTTATGCCATCACCGGTTCTGGGCACCATAGTAAGAACGGCAAGGACAAGGTTGGCAGAGCGGTCCGCAACTTTCTCAACGAGTGGAGGTATGCGTATCGCGAGTTTTCGGTCCCTGGAGACCGCAACAACATGGGAGGTATTCTCGGAATCGACGCCCGCAGTTGGGACAAGTCTCTCGCAAAGGAAGGAGATGGCGATGAAGATAAGGAAGAGGTGGACATCCTGAGTCAGGGCGTCGAAATCGGCGACGGCAAGGTCAGACTCTTGGTGCGTGATCCGCCCAAGGGTCCCAGCGGTCGTCGATGACGGTGCGAGACTAAAATAGAAGAAAGCAGTAAAATCAGACTCCGTTCTATAACAAGATGCATAATCTCATGTGATTCCTTGTGGGTTAACCGCNGCGATGAAGATAAGGAAGAGGTGGACATCCTGAGTCAGGGCGTCGAAATCGGCGACGGCAAGGTCAGACTCTTGGTGCGTGATCCGCCCAAGGGTCCCAGCGGTCGTCGATGACGGTGCGAGACTAAAATAGAAGAAAGCAGTAAAATCAGACTCCGTTCTATAACAAGATGCATAATCTCATGTGATTCCTTGTGGGTTAACCGCTGTGGTGTAGCCAAGTGCCAGAAACCTGACAGCAGGCATAATATTCACCAGCCTTGCTAATTCTTAGGACAAGGTGAGGACTTGCTCAGTCAGAATTACTAAACTTAGCCCAGCTCGCCTCGTCCGGACTGAAGCCTTCACATAAACTCATAAAAGACCACCCAGTTATCCATTATAATATAGGTATTAAAGTAGAGGTCCATAATGCAGTACCTATGTACCTGCATGTTTCGAGTTTGGTACTGTAGACCTCTCAATGTGCACTAGACACATCAGGCATAGTGACATGCTCTGTGGGGCCGCTCCCGCATGGGATTGCTGACACTAGCAACGTCATGTACCTTTGGTTGCGACCCCCAAAGACGACAGCTACAGCTTTGGACGACCTTTCATCGCCAGAGGATCTCCCTTGAGACACTATCGAACTCGATAAAGTACATTGTCGACGCCACATTCAGAGCTTAAAGAACACATACAAGTTGCGAATTTCGCCAAACACGATCCTTGCAAACCCCCATCAATTGCATCGATATAGCCTCATTTCCATCCGCGCGTTCCGAGTTTCACGTACATCAGAATTCAGACATGGCCGCATAGTTCCTACCATCAACTTCAACGCAAATATCAAGGAAACCACCGCTTCTACCCGCTATGCCTGCGGATTACAATTCGGCCGCCCAGGCCCTTGCTCTCTCTCCAGACCGCGGTTCCTCTCCCTCGTCAACCCGGCCGCCCTGGTCAGCTACATCGTCGAGTCGCCGTCTATCGAATCCGCTCGTCGGCCGCCGTCGCGCAAGTAGTAATTATGCTAGCGGTGGAAAAGCAGGCTTTGTTCGTCGCATTTGGGGCTCGGTCAATTTGCTCGGCGAGCAGGTCCTCAAAGTGTATTTGCGCCTATCGCCTCTTCAGAGATTACTTGCTCTTGCAGGCGTCGTAGCCGTAGGTGTGTTTGGCATTCTGGCGATAGTATACTCGCATGTCTTTTTCAAATGGCTCGAGCCAAAGGCTGAAGCGTGGTACGCTCTGCGGGGCGGTTGGATCTTGGCCTTTCTGCTTGTCTTTGTCACTTCGTTCCCTCCCATTGTCGGATACTCGACTGCCAGCACCATTGCGGGCTTCGTGTATGGGTTTCCTTGGGGTTGGCCAATTGTGGCATCAGGGTGTACGGCTGGCGCTCTTTGCGCCTTCCTCGCCAGTAGGACCATATTGAGCAAGTATGTCGATCGCATGGTTGGCCAAGATCATCGCTTTGTCGCTCTTGGTCAAGTCCTGCGTCAGGAAGGTATTTGGTATCTCACCGGTATTCGATTCTGCCCCTTGCCATTCAGTCTGAGCAATGGTTTTCTCGCCACCATTCCTACGATTACACCGCTAGCGTTTACTATTTCGACAGCTCTGTCAAGGTGTGTGTACAAACCTCACTTGGCATTCCGCGTACTGATGAGTCTATAGCCCAAAGCTGCTCGTCCATGTCTTCATTGGCAGTCGTCTCGCTGACCTAGCCAAGAATGGTGATAAGATGTCCGCGGGCGGCAAAGCTATCAACTACCTGAGCATGATTCTTGGAGGTGCTGTTGGTCTCATCGTAGGCCTTGTCGTCTACAGGCGCACCATGGCTAGAGCTGAAGAGCTTGCCCGACAAGAAGGTTTAGACCCCGCTGGCCCGTCTGCTGAGGAGGGTGAAGCTGGCTATGTTGACTCTGATAATTCTCCCCTCATGGACCCTGAAGATGCAGCTGTCCTCATGTCGGATGATGATATCTCGCTCTGGGAGAGGGATGATGCGGAGGACAGGTATCACGACGAAGATGATGAAGATGAAGGTACAAATAAGAAAGGGAACCAAAGGATTTGATATAGCATCTGTTAGGAACAGACTTTGTATAGCTTCGTCAACTGTAAGGAACATTAGGATACAGTTTAGTTATAGTCGTATGGGTTAGATGGCGTTCTGGATGTTTCTGCAATAGGTCACGGATTGTTACAGTAAATTCAAGGCATGGTAGAGACATGATTATACGCATAAAGCAATGGTTCGTGCTATAAGAGCTAAATTTGGATATCATTTCGCTGGGGAAAAAATCAAAGTTTGTAATCAATCGTTACTTGCAACTCTTACGGCTGCTCGATGCCGTCAAATTCAGAGATGTTCATATCTAAGAACATCCGTAACCTCATCGCTAGCATCCCAATAAATCAAATACGCCAACGCCGTCGCTTATGCGTTCTTGATTCAATGCGAAAACTGAAAATAAAAATAACACCAATGTTGTAATGGAATCATTGATTCCCTCGATATTGATTCATGAACTGCATTGCCTGTTCCATTGGATATCCAATGAACACAGGCCCGGTGAAAATCATCTGAGGTCCGTTGTTCATCCCCTTGGTCATGTCAGGGTTGATGAAAGCAGGTTGGGGTGGCGCCGTGTGTTGATGGGGAGGCGGTGGTGGAGGGGGGCCATTATCGTCCTTGGTAGGCGAGAAGGATCGCGGAGGTTCTGGTCCTTGGTGTGAGATATGCACCGACGACGCATCATGCTTGAACGGCGCAGACATGCCCATGGCAGCTAACTTTGCATGATCGAATGGGCATTTGCCGGGCGTCTTCTTGGTGGATTCTTGGGCGCTGGGTGCAGTTTGAGCTGAGATTGGCATACAGACTGGCGCCGGCGGTGGTGACAGAGGTTGATCGTCGCCTTGACCTGAAAGTGCGTATACTGGAATCGATATTCCCCATGGTCTACTAGGGGACTCTCCTACTCGCACTTCCTTTAGCGGTCGATCGAAATGGCTTTGTCGGTCTCCGTCCTCCTGAGTTGGCACCTGAGTGTCATCGGGATGCGAGTTTACACTAACAGCCTGTGCCCAGTTCTCAACTCTTTCATTAGAAGGCTGGGCAACATCACTTGGTCGATTCGGATCGTCCTCCGCTTCGGGTAGCATAGGCGCATGCAGCTGACCCAAGCCCTCAATCATGCTCACGATGTCGCCATATTTAGAATCTATCTTCTTGATTTGATCTTCATCACGCTGGTATCGGCGGAGGCAAACTTCATGGCTGCGAGGGAGTTCATGCTTATGCGTCTCAACATAGTGGGCAATCTCCTCTGCGGAATGCTTATCCATGTAGCGAATGGGGCACTTGACGGCCGAGGAGACGTTTGTGCGAGCTTGCTGGGATGTAGATTCTTCGTACATGGCTGCGCAGATGGGGTCCGCCGAGTGATGCGGAGTTGTGTCCTGTGCATCATCGTCACGGGCCCCAGAGCCGCTGGCCGTGGCGGGCTTGGAGAACGGGCATTGAAGATGGCCCTTCTTTCCTTGGACCGTGAAGTCTTGTTCTAGCGCGGTCGACATGGAGGTGGCTACGTGGGAAGGTTGCGACTCAGTCTCGCGGCTAGAGGCAGTGGTTTTACTCGCTTCGCCCAGCGAGGCAAGCTGATTAGCTACTCGACGTCCGTCACGGATGACGAGGGCAAGCTGGTGTTGGGAGCCAGAGCTGTACGAGCTGGGTAGAGGCAGAGGAACAGGCAATGAATTATCAAGAGGTGTATTTGGAGGTATCTGGAGCTTGGCCAGAGTATCGGCTATTTCAGGCGCGGCCGGAGCATATTTGTCAGCCAAATACTGGAACTGTTGGTGGGTTCGAGTTAGCGACGAATCCATGATGATTTTCTTTTTGGATGATGAACAAAGAAAGATAGTGTGTCAGAATCAGGAAATAAAGTTTGTCAATCTCGGCATCAGGTTCATTCAGCCTGATGCTCTTGATCTAGAGCTAAGATAATCATCATACTGACTTGGGGGTAAACCGCTTGACAGCTCCGCTCCGGTATCGCCGAGGCGATGTTTAGAGCTTGCGCGGCCAGGGTAGAGTAGGTGGGAGTGAGTGAAAAGGGAAAAGCCGGGTTGTGTTGTAGTGTAGTGTAGCATCAAGGGCCATCAAGAAAAATATGCAGTTTCTTTTTTCTTACCTGTTCATGAGCAAAGCGTAACTTGTGCTCCAAGACAGTCTTTCGATCTGTCAAGGTCTGGACTTCATCAGCAAGGGCGTTGAAAGCATCTGCCAACGTGTGAGCAAGATGAAGATATGCCATGCCCTTGGCTGTGAGTTGTTATAAGAGAGAAGAAAGGAAAAGGGAAGTAAATAGAAAGTGGAAGGGGAAACCAATATTTATTAGAAGAGGAAGGAAAAGGAAGAGATTTGCGAGATCCAGAAGGGAAAGCTGTTGCTAGAGCGAGGCGAGATCAAGTGGGGATTGCTAACGAGTGTTGGAGAATGATTGGTTTGATCTGGTCTGCTACGCTTTAGTGGGTATGATAGGTGGATATGCACCTAAAAGTTAGGGTCCGTTCAGAGGAGACGGCGCTGGTTTTGAAGGAGCTACCAGTCCGTCGAGTTCTAGTTCCGAATCGACTCGGACCTCAAAGTTTATGAGCCGTACTTGATTCGGAACATGAAGATGCAGCTCTGATAGAGTACATGCATACATTACTTTCCAGTAAAGATCTTGCGTCATAGATAGTTTGACACATGCAGCTTAACCATGGGTCTGATGTCTCAGACAAAATCCAATCTTGAAGAGCAACATCGACTAGATTAGCGGCCGGATTGTGGGGTTACTGTGCCTGGGTGAGCACAAGCCGAGGCATTGACCTACCCTGTATTGTTGTGCTCAATCTATTTAAGCCATAGATAAAACACATATATTTATTGCTTGGCGTGGTCTTGTAAAATCTTGATGCATATCAACAAGCATGGGCTTATAAGTAGTATTTTTGTAAATTGTTTTGCAGGCGAGCTGTTCGGCTTTGATAGCTTTATTTCATGTTGCGTGTTTTTCAAATATACCAACTTTGTCCATTGTGCTTAACAGTCTTCGTGTATATCATACTCAATTGTATATATTTAGAACAAACAAAGAAATTTGAGAGCAGAATATGTTACCTTCTCATCTAGATTATAGTGAATCATCGTAGTTTTGCTGCTGAGCTGGCATGAAATACTCGGCTGATAAGAATGGCAGGTATCTACACGTCTCACCCACCAACCCCGCCATCACTCGGAAACCACTTCTAGCATCAACGTCAACATCATCTTCAAACCAACCAATATCATGTCTACCCCCGAAGTCCTATCCATTCCTCCTGCGGAGATTGTTAGTAGGAAATCACATATCCTGCCAGGGCAGTTGCATGTTACCGAGTTCTTCTTCAGAGTCCCTCTCGACTATACAGATATTAGCGGTAAATCCAACAAGCTATTTGCCCGCCGAGTCAGAAAACATGACGTTCCCATTTTCCCTCCCGAGGACGATGATAGTGAGATCAACTCTAAATACGAATATGGAGAGGCTCCCAAGCCATACATGGTCTATCTCGAGGGCGGTCCCGGCTTTGGCAACCGTGAGCCACAGGACCATCCCCTTACTAGTCACGCTCTGGCAAGGGGTTATCAGCTTCTACTACTTGATCATCGGGGTGTCGGACTGAGCTCGCCAGTCGGCGCTGAAGTCCTCAAAGGTTACTCCTCAGATGCCAAAGAACGTGCTCAGTTTCTCGGCCTTATGCGCCAAGACAATACAGTTCGTGACTGTGAGGCTGTCCGCAAATGCCTTACTGGCTCATGGCCTGCTTCCAAGCAGCCCTGGTCTATCTTTGGGCAATCTTACGGAGGCTTCGTTTCTCTGTCCTACCTTTCGATGCACCCAGAGGGTCTGCGTGAAGTCTTCCTCACTGGCGGCTTAGCTCCTGTGGGCAAGGGGCCTGATTCAGTATATGAGGCTACCTTTCGCAGGGTCACGGAACGCAACGAGGAATACTATGAGAAATACCCAGAGGACGTGGAAAACGTCCGCCAAATCGCCAGCTTCATTGAAAAAAAAGGAGGAAAAATCCCATTACCCTCTGGAGGCATCCTTACGGTTCCCCGTCTCTTAACTCTAGGCATCTCCTTTGGAGGCCATGGAGGCTTCGCCCAAGTCCACTCAGCAATTTTAACACTTAAAAACTCTCTCGACCAATTCGGTTTCTTCAACAGGACATCTCTGGTGCCTCTCGAAGGCTGGACCCCATTTGATACTAACATCATCTATGCAATCCTCCACGAGGCCATTTACTGTGATGGCCCTGGCGTAGTATCGCGCTGGTCGGCGAACACTGTTGGCAAATCTCTCGAACCCTTCGCCTGGCTCAACAGCGACTTCTCTACAGCTTCAACCAGTGGGCCTCTCTACTTTTCTGGTGAAATGATCTTCCCCTTTCACTTCGAGACATACCCCGAGCTCCAAATGCTTCGTGAAGAGGCCGAGCTAATAGCGAACCGCGACGACTGGCCTGCACTATACGATCAGGAGAAGCTCCGCAAGAACAAAGTTCCTGTATATGCTGCATCATACGTAGAGGACATGTATGTTGATTACGATTTTGCCAGAGACACAGCCAAGCTGGTCAAGGGTACCAAGACCTTCGAGACGAACGTCATGTACCACTCAGCTTTGAGGGCAAAGTCGGACGAGGTTCTGCAACAGCTATTTAGCCTGAGAGATGATGTTATTGATTAGATGGCGTGCACGGCTGCATATAATTTTAGAGAGAACTTTTCTAACACGAATGATAATAACTTGATGGACACGAAACTTATCCCCCCCCCATGAGAAATCATGACCTCTAAGGTCTCCTCTTGCTTCCCTTTTTATCGCTGATGCCTGAACACTTCCTTTACCTGTAACAAAGTCACTAAAGGCCCTGGTCAAAGTCTTCCTAGACTTCGAATGCCAAACATATTACACCTAGTAGGGATGACTAGGCCGAGCACGCGCAGGTGGGCGCCGCCCCAGATGCTGCCACTCGTCTTCATAGGCTGACGTATCTGTGGCCTCCATCGAAGGTAGATCCGTTGTTGGCTGAGAATGCCTCATTACCGTCTCTCTCAAGATGGTAGCAGCTAGCTCTGGATTGCTCACCAGGAACTCGCTCGTCTCTTCGGGATAGCGCTTCCACAGCAGTGGCTGCAGGAAACCTATACGTGCCAGCACCATCTTGAGCAAGTCATCTACCTCTGGAACGCTGCGGTAGAGCTTTCGACATAGGTGCATCATTTCTGGCTGTGCAGCATCCCAACCTGCTGTCTCGAGCATATCCACGCATGAACGCATCACTGTCTTTTGGAAGTCATCCATGAGGAAGCGATTCGCGCAGATGTAGACATCGAGATTTAGTTCATATGCTAGGAACCACGTCCGTAGATCCTCGCCCGTGATGCGCTCAGGATACAACTGCAGCGAAGTGATTGGAACACCCGCAGCAGGAGGAAAGATGGCACCTGGAGGCCGCACACCTCGCCTGGGCCCTCCTCGAACAAAGGGCAAAGGCACATGGGTGGTAACATCGCGAGACCGATTTGCGCCGCACTGCCAACATCTCGTGAAATCACGCCTCGCAAGGCACCGAGGGCAGCCACATCCCGGTCGGTGATGGCCTGGTTGCTTATCTTGACTCTCTTCAGGCTCAGTAGCTCTGGCTTGCCGGCGGCGCCGACGTTGCCACGAAGAATTTGATGTTCCAGAGCTGGAACTGTCGCTTGTTGAACTCGAATCTGCAGTTTCTGCTGGCTCTGGATCAACTTCAACAGCCTTGCCTTTATCGATATCCGGTTCTGTCTTTGTATGAGCATTCGAACTTGGAATTGAAGATGTGGGCTACGCCGCTTACCCAGTACACTTGCTGCTGGCCTGATAGGTTCAAAGGTGCCTTCGTACAAGAAGGCAACTAGGAAATGGAAGATAGCAGGATCCTCCTCCGGCAAGTCAATGATTTGTTCACTAGCTTCCCTGAAATTTCCGCAAAGGGCCTTTTGAAACCACTCGGCCTGGAGGAGGATATCTTTATGGACCTAGATAATTGTCAGCCTAGTGACCTTAGATCTGTCTGTTTTCACGTACGTAGAACGTCTGAATATTATTTATGGGACCGACTCGAATTGGTATAGGCGGACAGGAATATCGTCCATCTGAAGAGCTGACCCAGAGATCCTCTGTTGTGCTGGGGATCTTTTCCTCTGTCTGTTCATGGTAGTTTTGTAGTATCACGATGGGTGGAGGGACACCCATGGCATCAGCCGGAGTGTGCGCTGTGACGTTTGAACCAGCAGGTTCGGCATCTTCCGCCATAACAACTTTATTAGAATGTCCGGTTTATGGCCAGGAAGCTATCGCAAGTGGAATTAAGGATATCGCGTGAGAGCGCGTGGCAAGCGCGAAACGAGGCCTTAGAAATGATCCATCGTTCGAAATGTAGTTGGAGCAGGAAACAGGCAGGCATAGCATTGACTACAACACGCAGGCCATTCTATCTTGGCTAGAAATAGCCAACGGCATGTCAAACATGTGGGTGGACGATGGCTGCCAATTGCGAGCTGCAGCCCCCCAACCTTTTGGCTCCCTTCCGTGCAGAATAAGCAAGGCGCAGACGACCTGCAGCGGTACAAGCGCTTGGCTGGGATAAGACATGGCTTGGCCACCCAGAAACCAATAACTGCTACGTTGATGCCTTCGTCGAGTTTTTCGAGACCTCAGCGAGGCTTGAGCGCATGGATTGTCCGATTGAGTCCTTTTTTGCACAGATCAAGACCATGACCATACCCATATACTGGTTAATCTCACGTAACACTCCGGAGCCCTGTGTAAGTGGAGGCGGCACATGCACTCGCCTTGTCAATAAGGCGGCCATGCAGGGATGCTTGATTAGATTCCCGACATTGTCCTCTTCGTAAACCTTCACAGTAAAATCTCAACTGCAAATGGCAACTGCAGTCCGATTTCGAGTTCGAGATAAATCCGCCCTCTCTTGACATTAGATACAGTGATACTGATTCTGAGGCGTTGTTGATTCTCATCTCGGGACACGCCTTTTATTCCGATACCGAATCCCAGCTCACCCGCCATGCTGTATGCAGCCATCTGTCACACGCCTGCATTAGACCGGTTCAACCTATTGCCTCAGGCTTATTTTCTCTAGGTTGTATCTCATGTCAGGAGATCGAGCCAGCCTCTTGTGGTTCACATGTGCACTATCTTGACACAGACTACTCCTCCTCCATTTCTGCTTGCATTTGTAGTTCTTTGAGAACGACCATTAGTTTTATCCATTGATGAGCATTTGTTCAACTCACTCCAAATCTTGCTCGCAGCGTCAGATATGACCTTTGCCTTGATGAGTAATTTCTCCTCATACTTGTCGTTATCTTTACCCTTGAGTCGAATTTTATTTGGTTGTGCCTGAGCAGATTAGCGCCTCTGAACGAGTCGAAAATCAATATATGTAGTTGTGTTAAGATACTGACCTGCATCAACACAGGAAGTAACTCTGTAGGATCTGCATTCGCGATTGTTGCTACAGTACGAAACCCGTTCTCCCAGAATACACGCCTACAATATGTCAGCGTGCTGCTAGTTATTGAGACCGATGCACACTTACGCCGTCCGGCTTTTTATGAAGGGAATCTTCGCCAAAGCCAGTAAGTCAGCTCTTGCACCAGCCACAAGTCGATCGGAGAAATGGTCAAGAGCTGCAGCCATTACTCTGTAGACATGTCAGTGGCATAACTAAGGAAATAGAAGGTGACATACCCCCAGCCCATTTGTTCACAAAACTTGATCATCCCGGCAGCAAAACCTTGACAAGTTTGGGAGAGGTTCTGAACCATTCCACGGGGCACGTCGTATTTGCGTGCTACTACGTGAATAGGCACTTCGTTACATAGGTCACGCAACTGGAGAGCAAGATAGAAGCGTCGATGTACCCGAGCTATTTGCTTCTCTTCTTGTGTGGTTTCGCGCAGAGTGGCGCCTTGAGCCCTGGCCGACTATCAGCATAATTGTTACACGGCCGCAAGCTGAACTTACAATTTGAGTATCGTGGTAGGCTTGATACCTAAAAGGCGTAAGACCCTCAAACTACTCTCGTCTAGACCTTCCATTTCATTTCGAAACACCTGCCAGTTCACCATGACACCGGATTCTTGAACCGGTGTAAACGTATACAATACGTGCATTTCACCGTCCATGACAAACGCCTGAAGCGCTCGGCCGAGTTCGTTGTGGACGAACACGCCATCGTCGGGGTCGATGGCAGAGGCTACAATTGCCTTTCCCAATTGTGTCGCTGTGAACATCGATAAAGAATCGCGGGTAATAAAACCCATAGATTCTATTTCTTTAAGACTCGAGGTAATGCTTTTGTCAACAAACTGGGCATCACGAGTATGACTTAGCAGTGATTTTGAGAAGTAATCCAATATGGAATCATAGCTTGTTGCCAGGCGTATAGATATAACCTCCAGAAGCGCACTAATCTGTTAGCTGAAGGCAAATGTTACTGCGGGCAAAAACTTACCGCTGAATTCGTCGGTTCTCGGTATTCAAGCAGCTCGCAACTGGGGGCAATTCGGCATTCATAAGCTCTACAACCTGCTCAAGGTCGTTTTCCCGGCAGCAGAGGTATGTTTCGCCAATGGGTGCCTTGCCTTGCCTTCCTGCGCGGCCTCGCATTTGCCTCAGCATGGATGGACCAACAAAATCCCGTCCCATGCGGCAGTTATGCAGAATTACTCTTCTTGCTGGTCTGTGCCTGTTAGTAGAGGTATTAGCATGCAGGTAAGAAAGCTTACAAATTGATGCCAGCCGCCAGACTACACGTGGCGACGCAAACAAGCAATGTTCCAGCATCGTATGCCGCCGCGATAAGATCTCTCTCTTCGGTTGTCAATCCGGCCTATACTATTAGAACTTGCTATAAGACCCATCACCCAATATGACTTACGTCTGTTATGGTTAGCATTCAATTCGTACGACAGGAGCAGGCTGTTTTGCTTACGGTGAAATGCGACGCCATAAAGTACAGTCTCTTCTAACACTGGATCAACTCCTGTATTGAGACTGCGGAGCTCTCCAAGCAGATCCATTCTTCTGTCCACAACGTCAATCTTAAGTTCGTGCGGCGCAGGCATCGCTCGGCTAATCCATCGTGCGTCCGACTCGCACATGCCACGGCTTCCAGCAAAGACAAGGGCCCCAAAGCCAACAACGGCAGTCTCGCAAGCCAATGTCACTACTGCGTTTAATACTGGGTCACGAAGCTCCTTGTGGGTGGAGGGCTCAATCCGGCGAATGGGTTTCGTCTGTGCCTGTGTTTGTGTAGTCCGACTGTTTAGTTGTGCTGCAGTCTTGATGAGACTGCTTGTAGAACCTGCGGGATAAATGTTGCCGTCATACACGAGATGCTCTTCAATGGGAACCGGTCGATACCGAGTTTCGTAGCAATGTCCATCAAGCCACTTAGCCATCATGTCCATATTCTGTTTTCATATTAGAAAATGTGAGGTATATAATAAACCACACGAGTTGAACATACAGGAAGAGTAGCACTCATCCCAACGATTTGTACAGGTTGCTCGAGACTGAGCAGTTTGGTCGCCATGAGTTCCAACAGGTATCCGCGATGGTCATCATCAACCATGTGTAGCTCATCGAGCACGACCGCACGAAGCTGGGAGATGGAGCAATCGTCAATCGCTGTATTGACTAATGCGTTTGCCTTGAAATTGTCAACGATGTGCCAGAAGGACGATCATATTGTTATCAAGAACCGACCTTCTCTAGGGTGCAGACCCCGATATCAAAGTCAGCCCAAGTCGCTCGTACTTTGCCACCTCCAAAAAACCCCACGACACGGACTGTATTTTCATCAGCCCGTCGACGCCAGATACGCTTGTCATCATCAATGGTTGTATCAGGAGCAAAGCGTAAGCCCTGTACGACACTACGAAGCCAGCGAACCTTCTCCTGTACCAATGCAACATATGGTAACACAAGAATGGCCTTTGTCCCCTTTTCTTGTAATATTCTCTTGAGCATAAGCACTGGAGGGTGTCAGTTGAGCTCATGCAATACCAATGCCAGTCTCACCATCAGCCACAAGCGATTTGCCGCCACCAGTTGGAGCACAATACACAAGATTTTTCTCGCCCGTCAGGAGTCCGGGTCCTTTGAGACACGATTTCTGCCATGGGTATATCTGTTTTATACCAAGCGAAGCAAAGTTATCAACCAGTTGTTGTGGCAGTTCATATGTGGGATGGCTCAGATCGAGCTCAGGATCACGAGAAGACGTAGGAGTTGCAGCTATAGCTACTCTTTGGGAATACTCGGAGGGCCCAACTCGCTCGTCTAGACGAACAATGCGGCTCGCCGAGATTCTAGGCGGAGCCGAGGGAAGGCTGACGGCTCTCTGAAACTGAACTGTGGTGCGCGATGCAGGTGGTATTGATCTATGTTCCTCTCCTGTAATCGACAGACTCCTTTTGTGTCCAGCGAAAGAAGTTGTAGCGAAAGTAGTCTTGTTCTCATGTGTTGTTTGGACACTGGTTGTGTGCATCAAACCTCGCATGCTCTTCATGGTAAAAAAACAAAAAAACAAAAAAAAACCAAGAAAGTAAACTTAATAAAGGAACAGAACCGTTTTCCGTACAAGAACCAAACAAGGAAAAATTATAACCAAGTCATCAGGTCCATCACTCTTTGTTTGTAAAAGGGCCATCACAAAATTGACGTGACTCGCGTGTCTTGACGTGTCGGAAAAACTTGGGAACACAGGCAGCAAACGCGATGTCACGTGCCACTTAGACGGGACGTGGGGCTGAAGGTTGTTCCTGACGATTTGTGCCCCGCGACAAGATGGAGATTGATGATTGGCTAGTGGACCCTGCACTGTTTCCCATCAACCGCCTACGGCAGGTGGCATAAACCTGACCTGCCAGGAGGGAGGTACGGTAGGTGCCTGCCCTGCTGGGCCTCCACAGCCAACTGCCTCTTCCATCATCCACCCACTAGCCACCCATTCAATGTTCCTACGTTAGTGCCCCTGGCTGTTTTCATTGATTGAGGGTTTTGGTCGCATGGCCTTTAAACTATTTCCACCCAATTATCTGTATTTTATTTGCTCGGCCTATTGAGTTGGGTCATTTCCGTTGACGATAAAGAGCCTCGGGTTCTCATCCCTTTTTCTTTTTCTTTTACGCAATACGTGTAATTCACTTTTAGTATTATAGAATTCGGATGAATTATTCGACAGTTACAGATGCAGTGCACATTCCCAGCCCGTTCTTGACCTTGCATCCCATGTGCGCCACTCCTCTCTTGAAAGATTATGGGTATACACGTGTACCAGCACTGTCCGCTACATAGCAAGCAGTTCGGCATGATTATAGGAAAAGGGGCATATTACTGCAATAATATAATCGATCGCACTGATAGACCTGAACTGTATGTTAACCTTGATCTAATTCCTAGTCAACGAGTTATCGTGCTGTTCGGGATTGTCTGCACCAAGTCTCAAGTGTCGTTGACTGTTCCCCTGCGGCCGGGTCGGGTGTTTAGCCCCACGACCCTTTAGCACCTACAGTACGTTCTTTTTATGAGGGGCCAGTTATTTGGCTTGGGGGTGTGCCTCCTCCGATCCCTCCATGGAATCTTGATTCGACGACCACTTGACAACACCGTGCAGGTGCAGCAAAGAGCAGCATCGCATCCATCCTCTCTACCTCCAGCCCCGGGGCCTTGGCTACCAACACTAATAATACTACCCTGACCGTCATCCGCTTCTTACCTTTGCTTTACTGCTTCTTTCCTCCTTCTACCGAATTTAATAAGTTTGCACCATGAGGATTGAACCGCACTGTGGTATCTCAACGTCTTTTTTTGCCTACCGCAAGACCGACACATTTCACGCGACAGGTCGTGATTCAGGCCAGACCATCACCGAGACATGCCTATCGTTTCCATTTCGGCATGGCTGTTATCTGGGTACGGGTCCAACTTGGCTGGGTCTCCCATTTGCCATGACCATGCTGGCAGCACAGGCTGTAGGTAGTAGTCCAGCATCACAATTATTTATCCCATGTGTCTGCGAGCCTCACCAACACAATACGTACCTCAACTTGTGGCATGGTCTTTTGGTGAAACAAACAGCCACTCGTCCAGACGATCGGACAACCACTGGCATGTGTAGCCTAGTCTGACTTGATTGAAAAGGTCACAGACTCAAAGTGACAGGTTCTATTTGAGATTGCCGTAATGATACCAGCACTTGGTAAATTGTAGCAACGAGGGAGTTGAGACATTCACGTCGGATATGGTAAGCTGCTAAGCAAAACTGACATGGGCCAGACGGGGAAAAACCAGTCGAGTCGCAAACCAGGGGGTCTAAGCCCACCATCCATCATTAAAGTCATCAATCATTCTGGAGGGTAAAACAGGCTCGCCATTGCCAGGCCAGGCCGGGCCTGAAAGGAAACCTGAACAGGACAGACAGCGAAGAGCCAAAGACGCCAGCGTCTCTTGTCTCTCGTTCCCAGAGCCAGAACTAGATCCTTGTCAGAGATACAGTACGTACCGCGATGGATCCGCTGCAGGGCATCATCTCTGGGCAAGCAACCTACTGTCCATCCAACCGGAGCCCCGGCCACGTTGGTGGAGCTGAGAAGGTTCACTACACCAGCTCAATCTTTAGCCCTATTGCCGACTCCCTCTCGTCAGCTCCCCCCGACCCGAGGATCTTAACATCATCACCGCACATTCGTGTTTTTTTTTCTGGCGCGAAATTGATGGGCCTAGATCTAGCTGGGGTTGCCGATGGGTGAAAGGTCTATCCGTACTAGTAGTGTTACTCTACTCGCCAGACTCCGCAGCAACTGATTGGCCTCAGTTTGTCGATAGTGGACAGCACCAGCTTCATAGTAACATTCACCAAAATATTGTAGTACAGCCTTGACAATCTGTTTTGCCAATACAGGCAGTTGAACGTCGCTGACTCTGTGTGGTCAAGACGTCATGGCGGGTGGTGGGGAGACAGAAAACCGCTAGTCGCATCATTAAAGCAAGAAAAGATGGTGATTACAGCCAAGAGGCTTCAATATTGTCGGTGTTGCTGGAGGATTCGCTGTCTGCGTGCCCGATGAGACGTAAGATAGGATGGATGCTATGTGGTCGTTGGAGCCTGCGATGGCTTGAATGAAGATAGAACTCTGTAAAGGATAAATGGCAGTGTATGTCACTCTATCTTGACGATAGTTTATTACGCTAGATTCATACCACATACGTATAACTCTTTGGCTTTGAGAAGGGAATAAGAGTCACCCGCGATAGAAATATGTTATGAAGGTAATGAGCACGCCATTATATCATGGTGAACTCTCAGACAAGAACGCGAGACTTTAGTACTGGGCGACGAGTCTGTAAACATTCATTCGATTGAGTCGACGGGAAGGGAGGGTGCAAGGGTGTGGGAGATGCAACGGGAAATGCGGATGACTTGGCGCCCCATGCTCCATGCTCCAAGTTCTTCTAAACTCACATTCTTATGACAAAGCTCTTATAACATCTTGCTTTCCTGCAATACGGTATCAAATTTTGAGCAAGGCAAGAACTCAACTTTGGCTCAGCCAAATTGTAAATGTAAATTTCTACGGTGATGCAGGGTGGCTTTTGAACTTTAGCACGGTAGGTAGAGGATATTATGAACGCCGATGTGGTCAATGGTGCATGATGGACCAGACCGGGTATGACTAGGATTGCACCCATGGCTAGGATGGTATCATATGAGAGTGAAAAGGGTGGTCCCAATCGAATTGAGCAAGAGAGTGCTGGAGTGGGATAGAGTAAGAGAGATATCGCTTGAGAGAGACGTCCTCGAAAAGCCTGCCCTTTTATCTCCGGCAATAAGGGCAATGTAATGCCACAAACAGATCGAGGATGGGCAAAAACGAGACAAGGTTCCGTCATTTTATTCATTGATTCGTGCATATCCTGCCTGTCTGCATCATTTGGCCGACTATTTAGCTGCCAGCCTGTTTTAATTTTCCATACTTCTTACACCGAGTCACGCTTGGCAAGGGGATAGATGTTGTGTGGAAAGGCGAGTCTACATGCCTGGTCCCGGTACGAATATTCATCGGTATTGGCTTCCATTGTTCTTGTTCTAGTTCCATAGTCCGGGTTGTTTTGTCAATCCTAGCTCCCACGGTCTTGCAGGCCCCAAGTTAGATAAATGTGACTCGACGTCTCTTCTCGTCTCGATCAGACCAAATCAAACCAACGCAATCTGTGGTGACCCAGTGTCGTAGTGGTTCTGACTTCTCCCCCCAGGCATGGCCTGCTCTTCTCTTTGTGGGAGGACCCGTGGACCCATGGACACGCCTCAGAGTTGGGTTGAGATCCGTCGGCTCGTCAGTGCTGCGAGACCCAGATGGACCCCCGTGGAGACTTGAGGTAACGCTGATGACCAGGGTGCTGAATGTAGAAACCGTGTTGACGTTTATCGTGCCTGGGGTGGGAAATGGATTTTTTTGGGTGCTCATCAGCCGCCACCTGATTAGTGGCTACCTGCTTGCTACAAGTTCGGCTCTAAAACAACCCCTGCCGTGCACTATAATCAGAGTGGATGCATCGACCAGGCCAGGGCCGCCGCCTCGGGGTGCCAGTGCCAGGACGTTTCTTCTCCCGGCGCCTGGGAATCATGCCTCTTCCTCCTTCTTAACCTTACTCACTCCATCTTCCAGAGCAATTAATATCTATTTCGAGCTTCTAGCTCTACCTACTTTTCACGGCTGAGACGTATTTCACCCATCTCGAGCTACTTTCATCTCACCTCTTATATCACACAGCCCGGCTACTTTCCTATACAAATCGCACTCTTGCCTTATTTCATCCTCGCAGCTTCCGCCATCAAGCCATCACCTACGGGCATGCCTTCATACGCGATTCACCCCATCTCATCGTTGCGCAAGTGATTCTCTGTTGGATGTCATGGCACAACAAAATGTGAGTCAAATTATCATTTCCTCTTACAAAAGCCTTGACTCGCTTTCTTCCCAATACACTTTTTTTTATGCTTATAACTTTGGTCTCTCATTTCACCTGCAAGCCGTGAGGCCCCAGGCGCGACTAGACCCAATTTCTAACACATCACTCAGGACTCCAAAGCCCCAGAACCAGATGCTCAATCTGCTTCCGACCCAATGACTACTCAATCAGGTTTGGACAGCGCGGCCAAAGATGCCAGTGCAGATGCAGCTTCTGGGTATGGCACTCGTTCCCGTAACAGGAACGGCACATCGCGCATCAACTATGCCGAGGACAGGGATATTGATGCCGATGTCTATGACTTTTATCACGACAAAAAAGACGGCGACTCCAAAAAGACGTCTCGTCAGTCCAGCGCTGCTGTGAACAGCGATGCGCCCCGTGGCGGTGCCAGCTCGCGTAAGGCTGGGACCGACGAGTCCAAGGCAGCGCAATCTACAAATACTCCCAAGGAGCAACAATCAGGTGGTTCGAGTAATGCTTCTACAACAACACAGCCGCCAGCTGCTTCGCAGCCTACGCGGAAGCGCAAGGTTGCAGGCAATTCAGCAGGTTCCACTAACCAAGCAACATCGACTCCCAGCAGCACAACAAAAAAAATAACGAATTCTGGAACAGCTGCGGGTATTTCATGGCCTGAAACCAACATGTTGACTTTTGAAAACTGCAAAGGACGACCAGTTAAAGGCCAGATGGTAGCTGACGATGGCACGGTGCTGGAGCCAAATGGTAACGTCTCCCTCTAAAAAAAAAAAAGCCCACCAGAAATTGAGATCGAGAGTGGCTAACCTGGCGACGCAGATCATGTGTACCTTGTCTGTGAGCCACCTGGAGAACCCTATTATTTGGGCCGCATCATGGAATTTCTTCATGTCCAGAATGACAACAGCAGACCCGTGGAAGCAATCCGCATAAACTGGTACTACCGACCAAAAGATATTGGCCGAAAGTCCACCGACACACGCATGGTCTTTGCGACCATGCACTCCGACATCAGCCCGTTGACTGCGCTTCGCGGGAAATGTCAGATTCATCATAAAGCTGAAATTCCTAACATGGACGCCTATCGAAAGACGCCCGACAGCTTCTGGTACGACAAACTGTACGATCGGTATATTCAAAAGAACTACGATCTGATCCCGACGCGTTCTATTGTCAATGTTCCAGCCAACGTGAAAAAGGTTCTCGACGAGCGCTGGAAGTACGTGCTAGTTGAACAGGGGCGTGGCAAGGAGCTCACTAGCGCCGTTAAGCTCTGCAAGAGATGCACAGGCTATTGCGCAAGGTACGTACCACATTGACTTACACTGCCCCACGTCCTTGTTCCACCCACTTTCAGTGGCTGACTTTGATTGGCGCAATTTAGCAACGACTCAGTTGACTGTGCCGTATGCCAAAACACTTATCATATGAACTGTGTGAATCCGCCTCTACTGAAAAAGCCATCGAGAGGTTTCGCATGGTCGTGCGCTGCCTGCAGTCGTGCGCAGGAGCGAAAATTGGAGGCTCGTAACACTCCTAACGTGAATGACCCCAGCTTTGATGCCGACGATGACGACCCAATGGATGAAGAGGACGAGGAGATGCAGGGGGTTGACACCACCCGCACGAGTCCGGAAGAAGGGGACCATGCCCCTCATGAAGGCACTGCAGAGCAAATTTACCAGGCCTCTCTCTGGCCTTACAGATACCTAGGAATGCACTGCAAGCCTGAGGATGCACTCGACTACGACGACAGAATTCATCCCCGTGCGGCTACGAGAATTGGACCCAGGAACCAAGCGACAGTTTTGCCATGGCCAGGACAACCTGTAGAGTACGTTAAGCCGCTCGAATTCAAGAAGAATGGCAAAAAGGACACCAAATCTAAGGAAGCATTGGCTGCGATCGAAGCTGAAAAGATCTCCCGAGGAAATCGACCGAAATGGGTCCAGGATATGCCTCCTGGCTACACAGTCCGAGGCGAAGATTTTGATGAAGATGATCCCAACTGTACCGCGAAGCCCATGTGGATACCCCCTTCAGAGGATGTCATCAAAGAGAAGGATATAAATCAGTACATGGAAAAGGCTAAGGGGATGGCCAAGGCTCTTGGATTGCCAGAACGTTCGACAAACCTCCAGGATGTTGCAGCCGACACATTATTCCACACTGGATTTGATACGAAGCGCGCCCTCAAGGCTCTTCCCGAAAAGGACAAGGCGGAATTCAAGGAGCCAGAATTAACACCGGCAGAACAAAAGAAGTTTGAAGAAGCTGTCATCAAATACGGCTCTGAGCTTTATCTCGTGAGGAAGCATGTCAAATCCATGCACTACAGCATGGTCACTCGTTACTATTATGCTTGGAAGAAATCAGAACGCGGGATGCAGGTCCTAGAGAACATGGCTGGCCGAAAGGGAAAGAAGGAGGCCAAACGAGCGGAAGCTGCCGCTAACAAGCTCGCTGATGATGTTGCGGACAACGATGACGACTCCGCCTTTGATACTGAGAAGGCGAACCAGAAGAAACGAGGGTTTGTGTGCCAATTCTGCTCGACGACTTCATCACGACAATGGAGACGTGCCCCGAACCCTATTCCTGGAGTTGTCAACGACGGTGGCTCTAAAAATTCGAACAAGGACAAGGGTCAAGAGCGTGTGGTCGCACTATGCCGCAGATGCGCCGAACTCTGGCGACGGTATGCTATTCGATGGGAGGATATGGAAGAAGTGGCCAAGAAGGTGGCCCAGTCAGGTGGCCGAGCTTGGAAGCGCAAGCAAGACGAGGAACTCCTCAAGGAACTGCAGGCCGCAAAGGAGATGGGTATGATGACGCCAGAACGTGCCCCAACTCCCTCAGCGACGCCAGCTGCCGCAACCAGCGCACAGGAACCGCCGCGAAAGAAACTCAAGGGTGCGCCCTTGGATAAGGATGCTGATAATGGCCATTCTGATACTGCCAGCGCCGCAGGCTCTACCACGTCTAAAAAGAAGGACAAGAGCGTGGAAAGCGTCGCGGTTCCTGAAATGCCAAAGCCTCGAGTTTTGCCTTGTGCAGTCTGTGGCGAACTGGAACCCCAAGGGGATCAACATCTGTCATGCCGGGAATGCCGCTTAACAGTACATCGCAACTGTTACGGTGTCATGGATAATCGAGCTTCTGGAAAATGGACCTGCGACATGTGTTTGAACGATAAGAACCCCCAAGTCTCGATTCGTTACAAATGCGTCCTATGCCCTCACGAGTACACGGAACATGATTTCGTGGAACAGCCAAAACTGACACACCACAAAAAGAAAATGTCAGAAAAAGATCGCGAAAGGGAGCGCTTGGAAGTCCAGCAAGCTCGAAAAGCCGCGGACTTTTACCGCAAGAAGCAAGAGGAGATGAATCGACCAGTCAATCCCAGGGAGCCACTCAAGCGGACAGCTGACAACAACTGGGTTCATGTGACTTGCGCTATATGGACTCCAGAAGTCAAGTTCGGTAACGCAAAGGCATTGGAGCCCTCGGAAGGCATCCCTTCGATTCCCAGGACCCGATACAACGAGGCCTGTAAAGTTTGTGACAAGGTTGAAGGTGCTTGTGTCTCTTGTCATCAATGCCGTACTCCACGTAAGTTTTACGATTGGATGCCAGAACTTGAGTATGCTAACCAGAACCATAGTACATGTGGAGTGTGCACGACAGCAAGGTTATGTTCTCGGGTTCGAGATCACTCCCGTGAAAAGTTCTCGGAGAGACCAGGTCAATGTCGTAACCGTCAATGGAGAAAGCGGCACTATGTCAGCAACCATATGGTGCAAGGAACATGCTCCCACCAAGACCGCTGTCCACCGTATGCATGCCGTTGTGGACGACTCGGGGCTCAACGCCCTGCAACTCTATGTGCAAAACTTCAAGCAGGCCGATCTTACTCTGACAGGCACCGCTCGCAAGGCCAACCTCATGACAAATGCGGCCAAATCGACCAGCACAGCGACTCAACCCGGTCTACGCAGGTCTTCAACAACCACTATTCCCATGAACCAACAGCGTAACGGAGAGACGGGAGATGCTGCCTTAGATTCCAGACAGTCGGGTGGAAAAGTTTGCATTACTTGTGGTATTGATGTCAGCCCCAAATGGTACCCAATCGACAATTCACAAGAACGAGAACTCACCAATGGCCATTATGGCACCCTCGGAAGCGAGGCACAGAAATTCGTCGAACAGAGGCGATTTCAATGCCATAAGTGTCGCAAAGCGCAGCCCACTGTGAAGACGCATCAGCCACGACGATCGCCTGTCATGGCAGACGCTCCGCCGTCCCTTGTTCACGACGCGGCTATACCAGCCACTGCTGCGGTACCCCCTCTGCGCAGTCCCCCACAGATGATTGCTCATCGAGAAGCTCATCCTTCTGCCTATGCCTGGCCTCCTCATGGTCATACTCAGACAGGACCTCCACCAATGCAAGCGCCTGCACTTGTCGCAGATCATGCCCTTGGAGCCCGACCACCAGCCCCTCATGCCTACGCGGCTCCACCACCTCATCGGCCGGCATACAGCGATTGGGGACGGCCTGCAAGCCAGCAGGGCTCACCTCCTCGACATATAAACGGAGGTCCTCCCCCTCCCCCTCCTATTCATAATCCGCCGCCGATGTCCAACTTGTCTTCCTTGCGGCCACCGGCCGTTGTTGGACCTCCACCACCTGCACCACCAGCAGCGAACCACCATGGTGGTCATCCTCCCCCGCCATACACTAATGGATTGCCTCCATCCCCCCGGCAACTCAATGGACCAGCACCCCCATCTCGATATGCTCACCCGTATCAACATCATGCACGACCTGGCCCTCCACCACACCTCCCACCACCGAATATGGCAAACGGGGCGCCACAGCCTCCTCCCCCGCCACCTAGGGGAGATGGATACCCTCGCGAGATACATTCACAGAGACCTCCGTACCCTGCCCCTCAAACAAGCCCACCTAGCTCTCGAAACGGTCTCCCGCCCCCGCAAAGCCGCCCAGCAAGCGGAGCAAGTGCCAGCCCTTCTTTGCGAAACCTGTTGTCTTAGCCGAACGAGAGCGGTAGTACGGACATGTCAGTGGTAGACTCGAACTATGGCGGGAAACCGATGAGGCTGATACTGGGCAAACGGCCGAGGACAGTTGCACCGTCTAAACGACGTGACGCGTGCGATCTAGTATACTTATATACACCCCTCAATGAGGGAAGGATTGTTTTTGAAAGTTGAGTGTGATGGAATTGATTGATTGTAAAGGAGGCTCGATTGCATCTTTGGGCCAGGTTAGCGACTGGGGTTTTTGGATTGGAAGTTACAGATAAACACGGAAGCCATGGTTGTTCGAGTATTATTGTAAAAGGCACCGAGGTATAGCGCTAAATCTTAAGCTTATTATAGATAAAATCAAAAAATGCCAGAAAGGATTATTACAAATATGGCTTTGGAAGTGCATTGATAAGCGTTTCTCTTGTGCTGGTCTCCATATGATTCCTCTTCTATCACTTCCACGTTAGATTAAGTCTTTGACTTTGATATCACAGTCCAAAAAGGCAATCGTCCAACTTCCATTAGAAACAGTCGGAGCCAATTAGAAACTAGACCTGCTCATCTGGCCGCTACAGCGGTGGGTCTAACTCGTTCGAGCTAATTAGCGATCGTTCCGGCTCCACCTGGGAACCTCAGTTGTGCCTACTAACCTCATCTTCAGGGTCTACCTAAGTTACCTCCTAGGTACTATACCTAGGTAAGTATTCTTTGACGATAACTATAGTACCTTAGGCATGCATGTGTCATGTTCCAGATTGATGATTCATTTTCTTCCAAGTTCAAGCAGGTTTAAATCAATTCATTTTGATGATACCAATCGATCAATCATTTTTATAGAGGAATTTCGAGTCGCAAGTCCAGGATACCAGTCCCATATCCTTCCATAACATGACGTCCTGTAGCTGCGGAGGTAACCAAGGCAGGTACGTACAGGAACGTGGCGTTTCAGGGCTGAGGTGGCTCAGACTCTGGGACCTCTCAACTCACTTCAATTCAACATCAGCCAAACTACCATCTCAATATTCAATCTCTCCTCTCCCTTCCTTGAACTTCTATCACTCATTTGGGCGATCTCTCGATCTGCCTTACGGACTTGCGAAAAACTCAGGGTGATTTGATTGCACCACTGTCAACTGTGCCGTCATCTAGCCAATTGCGACCCCGATACCAACGTCTCCAACCACACTTGTCCCTGCCGATCCATATCTTTCTTACGGCGCGAAACTCTTTCTCTATTCTTTCGCATACCGTTGTTTGATAGCCTGAATACATAGTCATATTAGTTGGAGTACGATTGATTTCAGATCGAGGAGACCGCGAGTTCTACGAGCTATCATATCACGCCTGCTATCGTTCATCATGGCGCAAGTCCTCCTTGACCTCTTCTACTCCTTCGGGAACTGCCTCAACTGCTTCCCCGGAAACCCCAACCTTAAGATCAACAACCGAAGCTTCAAGATCCTAAGGCTTCTTGGAGAAGTGAGTCTTCAATCCCAAGTCTTCCGAGCTACCCATTGCTGACGTACGCTAGGGCGGTTTCTCATACGTCTACCTCGTCGAGGATACCTCTACCCACGAGCTTTTCGCCCTCAAGAAGATCCGATGTCCCTTCGGCGCCGAATCAGTCCAACAGGCCATGCGCGAAGTTGATGCCTACCGCCTCTTCTCTCACGTCCCGACCATCATTTCCGCCATTGACCACTCCGTTGCGACCGAGCGCGGCGCCGACGAATCTACGAAAACCGTCTATGTGCTCCTACCGTACTACAAGCGTGGAAACCTGCAGGATATGATCAATGCGAACCTGGTCAACCATGATCGCTTCCCCGAGCGCCGCCTTATGTTGCTTTTCCTCGGAGTGTGCAAGGCTCTTCGTGCCATGCATGATTACAAGCCTGCTGTAGAACGTATGAATATGGGCAGAGAGGAGGACGAGCTGAACCACGGAGAAAGAAATGACACAAGAGGCAAGCGTACTGAAGAAGAAGAGGAGGGTGAGCAAGAACGAGGTCTGCTGGAAGGTGAAAACCAAGTCACTGGTGGCAGGTCCATTCAGCACTACGCCCATCGAGATATCAAGCCAGGTAAGCCGGCCGCCAGTATGCTGTTCGATTTCCCAGGCACTAATTCACCATTGCAGG
This sequence comes from Fusarium cf. aywerte, assembly GCA_011034095.1. NCBI lineage: Eukaryota > Fungi > Ascomycota > Sordariomycetes > Hypocreales > Nectriaceae > Fusarium > Fusarium cf. aywerte. Next base: position 408,075 of record WETZ01000015.1, read on the forward strand.
TAACATCATGATCGATGATACTGGTTCAACTCCAATCCTCATGGATCTTGGATCTGTGGCACCTTCACCCATCCCTGTAACGTCGCAATCCCTTGCTCTTCAGATCCAAGACACAGCCGCCGAGCATTCAACAATGCCTTACCGTGCACCCGAGCTCTTTGATGTCCAGACTGGCATGGTGATCGACACAAAGGTCGACATCTGGTCGTTGGGCTGCACACTCTACGCCTGTCTCGTTGGCAAATCACCCTTCGAGATGCGCTCAGACGAGACTGGTGGTACTCTGTCTCTGTGTGTTCTGGGTGGTGACTGGCGTTTCCCTGACGAGGGCCCTGCGGGCGTCAAGCGCTCCAACACCATGCGCCCACAGCAAGGACAGCAGCAACAACAAGCACCTGCAATCGAGATTAGCGAGCCTATTCGCGAAGTCGTGAGGAAGTGTCTTCGCGTTGAACCTGCAGAGCGGCCTGACATTAATGAGCTCATTCAAATGGTCCAGACAGTTATCGAGGAGCTACCCGATGATTCTCATTAGGTGTCACTTGTGTATGCATGTAATTTGGAGGGTACTGTGCTACAGAGCGACGAGTTATGGATATCGGGAAAGATATGCCCTTGCTGATCTCATACGTGGTTGGGGACGCATTCATCTTGGCTTAAATGTTTATTGCTATCAATGGAGGAGGTGGCGTTTTAGGAATTGCAATGATAGAGCCATTTGTTGGCAATCAACTAAGTTCTTTTTTCGTAGCCATACTGCCCTAGGCTACCTTGTCAATTGTGTTATTACTGATGCCCCCGCTGAATGCAATGTTCTGATAGACCTCCATGTTCCATTCTGTTATTCCACGATGTTGAGAACCCGGTTTCCTGGTACTTCAAACAATGACCCAACGCTTGTCTTCCGTATCCGTGCAAACACAGTCTTCCAACTCCTTGTCGCTCTACAGCTGGAGTTTGAAGGTGGCGACTTCGAAAGGTCGCAGTGTGATCAGAATTTTGCCATCGTCCTGTTCAATCTCTTCCAGGTCATCCTCTAGGATGTTTGTCTTGGTGACACGCTTGACCTTGAAACTAGTCTCGATGGTACCACGACTGCGACCGCCCAAAGATTCGTATACACGAAGAATGATGCTTTGACCCTTGTTCACACGCAAACCCTCATTTCTGGTTACATCTTCATCATCCTGACCTCGCTTGATAGTGTCAAGCACGAGAGACTCGGACTCATCAATGTTGACAAGCTTGATCGGTGCACTAGAAACACTCTCAAGGGCGACCTTTGAAGCAGTAACGGGCTTCAAAGGATTGTTGAAAGCATATGCGGCCTTCACCGTGGTCGAAGATAGACTGCCCTTGTGAGGGAGAATTGCCCATCGAATGGTGTGACGTCCCATATCTGCATTGGCATCGGGTGCCTTGGGGGATCGAAGAAGTGACAATCGCATCATCTTGCCTGCGGTCGCGAAGCCATATTTGCAGTCATTCAAAATAGAAACACCGTAGTTATTCTCTGAAAGGTCGGCAAATTTGTGGCAACAGACTTCGAATTTAGCCATGTCCCAACTTGTGTTGTAATGAGTTGGTCGTTTGGTAATGCTGAAAGCGGTCTCGTACGAAGCCTCGGTGTTGACAACGTTCACCGGGAACTCAACCTTCAGGAACTTGGAGTCCTCGTGCCAATTGACGTCAGCTCTGACATCAATCTGAGAAGGCTGGCCTTTGAAAGCTGCTGAGAGAGTGGTGTATGAATTGATTGAACTGTGCTCGCTGATCTTGATCTCGGTGACCAAGGTAACTCGATGAGCCTTTTGTTCGAAAATCTTGGTCTTGCCATATTCAACCTTTCTGCGTGCATCGAGATGGTAAACCTCAACATCCCATGCCTGCCAGTAAAGCGGGATATCGTCAAATATGACAAACTTGTTGGCTTCACCACCCTTCTCAACAACCTCGCGATCATTGTCAATGTCGTAAATAGACGTGATGATACCATTTTCGACGACAACACGAAGCTGGTCGTTTTGCAAGACATATACGTCGGTTGACTGCTCCATTACGGTAACTGCGGGCTTCTCTTCCTGCACCTTGAACGAGCGAAGGGCCAGTAGTTGGCCATCGCCACATGCGACGCCAACTTCACTGTCGGAGAGCTCTACGAGCTCCTTTCGGTGCCAGGGCAGGGTGTTGATGGCCACCGATTCGCCAAGAGAAGATGAGAACTGACTAGTAACGTCGAGTGACTTGTACAGGTCGTTAAGAAGGCGCTTGCCGGTTTCGAAAACTTCAGCGTAGACCTATGAAAATGTTAGTAAGGCATCAGAGGCAGGGCATAGGCACAAACCTTATCAGAATCATCATAACACATCTCGATACTGCTTCCTGGTAGACAGTCATGGAACTGGCAGAGGAGAACAGCTTCCCACATATCATCGAGATCCTTGGTCGGATACTTGTATTTCTTGTTGTTGATCGATGCAAAAGTGGCCAATTGCTCAATGTCTCGTAGCATCACCTCAGCCTTTCGGTTGTAATATTTGTTGTTGGCCTGTGTGGTATACGTCCCTCGATGTAGCTCGAAGTAGAGTTCGCCATACCAGGTAGGAAACTCAGTGGCCTTCTGGTTGAGTCGATCGAAATAGTCGTCAACTGTCAAGCCCATCTTGATCTTTGGGATGCCACCGATAGTGTTGCTGATTCCAGCGCATCGACGGAGCTTTTCAAAGTGTTGCCATGTAGGGCCACCACCACCGTCACCCTTTCCAAAGACAAGTAGAGATGAGCTGTCAACTCGCATCGTCTTGTGCTTCTCAATACTCCTCTTCAAGTCACCAAAATCGGCGTTTGCTGTGTATGTCTCGGAAGGAGGCATATGGCAAATGACCTGGCTTCCATCAGGACTCACCCACATGAATGTTGTATGAGGAAAGTTATTGATGTTGTTCCAGCTCAGCTTCTGGGTCAGGAAACGATCCATGTCGGCCAGCCGACAGAGCTGAGGAAGTTGGCTCGAATATCCAAAAGTGTCAGGAAGCCAGAACGTACGACATCGAGAGCCGAACTCGGTCTCAAAGAACCGCTGGCCATAGAAGAATTGTCGCACAAGCGATTCACCACTGGGTAGGTTTGTGTCGTGTTCGACCCAGCTGCCACCAATTGGATGGAACTGACCCTCCTTTACCTTCTGCTTTACTCGCTTGTACGCAGCAGGGTAGTAGGTCTTGAGCCATTTATACTGTTGGGCTTGGGAGCAAGCAAAGTTGGCCTCTGGATAGCGATCCATGAGATCGCACTGGTTCGTCCAGGAGCGTACAACTTTGCGTTTGGTCTCAGCCCAGGGCCAGAGCCAGCAACTATCGATGTGGCAATGACCAATTCCGAATACAACGGGGTCTTTTCCTACTTCATATACCTTATGTGAGTCAACATCGGGACCGAGAATTTCACGAGCAATCTCCCGGCACTTGAGGATAGAGTTCTGATTATCAAGCTCGAAGGTGTTGATGATTTTCATGGCCACAGCCAGAGCATGATTCTGCTCAGCGGAGTTTTCGGGAAGCTCACGGGCAGCGTCACCAATCTCCCAGATGTCGATGTGAAGCTTGCGGGCTGGCACGTTGATGGCCACTATATCGGCCTTACTGAGATTGAAACGTCTGTTGGGGTCCGGGGGCGCAATGGTTGTCGTGCCGTTTGGGGCGTTCCCAAACATTCCATTGCAAGCCATCTCGATATAGATAGTGTGTTCTTCGCCATCACGGAATGAGTCGGGAATGATCCACTCGATGCGCTCTCCGCTACCAGTGAGACCTTGGATGGGGATGCCGTCCTCAGTCCAGATAGTACCCTCATTGCTGGCATCCCAGTGTAGTTCGATGAGCTCTTCATCCTTGATATCCTTTGGAATACTCAGGATGACCTTGAACCAATGGGTGGACCAGGAAGGACCAAAAGAAGTGCCTGTATGAGTTTCCCTGAATTCGTGGCTGACGGCCTCTTCAAATGTTGGACGGGAAAGATCCGGGGCGTCCCAGACGAAGAGTTGCACATGAGGTTTGCCCGAGTATCTGGCATTGTACATGTTCCTGTATTGGATCACAGTTAGCAATTGGTTTGCTTTTGGGCGTGGGTAATCCATACGCCTGCAGGTTGACCTTATAGTACTGTCCTGACTTATAGAACGGTTCAATGCGACCCTTCAGAATACTCGTTTTGGGAACGCCGACGGGCCGCTCGGCGAAGAGAGGGTAGGAAGAGTCATTTCCTTTTGGCTCGCTGCCGCCACCCATAGTGAAGACGTCGGGGTGTCCTGGAGCAGGAGGAGCAGATCGATTCGAGATACGTCGAAGCTTCCCGGAAACCGGTGGTCGAAGCTGGCTCTCTGGGGAAGGAGAGTGGCGAGGGCAAGCTGCAGAAGTCGACAATACGCGGTCGACCGTATTGTTGATACTGCTGAACTATAGTCAGCAGGCGCTTGACGGGGGATGGTAACGTCAAGCGAAGAGGAAACGATAAACGAGACTAGAAAGCAAGGATGAACGAAGATGGAGCACGTCAGGAAAGAAAAGGTTCAATTAGTATTGTATAGCTGAGTTCGGTGTTGATGAATGCACGGCATGTATGTCTGTGAAACCCACGCGCGAGAAGCAAGCTCTCTGTTAAGCTCTGTGCTAGGTCAAGTGAGCTCCGACAAGCTCCAAAGTGTGGATGCTGCGACTGCCGATCGGGAAGTTGACATTAACAATGATGCGCTGCGGCGTGTCAATATGTCAAGACTTTTCTGTCGAGTATGCTCAAGCGCCAAGCCAAGATGAAAGCGGGGGATTGCCAGCCTCCATTCTCGTCGAATCCTCTTACAGGGGTTGACGCACTTGCGGCACAGTAACCGGGGAAGGGGGCCCGCTAGACTCGGAACGACCAATCTTGTAAGCCAAGCAGAGCCTGTAATGGGCCCGGGTGATTCACTGATCGGGTATTGAGGACGAGGTCGTGTCTCTGCATGCGGGGAGGAGATGTATGTAGTTGGCTCTCAAGAAGACGAACATGTTGTTACACAAATAAATCAACGTCCACGTACCTCATGGTGAAATGTTTCGTTTCTTGACCGATGAGATGTAGAAAGAGAGAGAAGCCTAGACAGTGTCTTCGAATAAAGTGACAATCTGAAAATGATCGGCAGGGTGGTTGCAGATGGGCATGAACAGACCGAGAGCCCTTGGAGGAGGATGGAATGTTGATGACAAGACGAGTAAAAGGTTAAGGATGGAGGCTAGGTAGCAAATATAATGGATATTTGCAGGTGAAAGAATGCTAGCATTACGCAAAATCCGAGACCTATTGACTTCTGATGTAATTTCCATCCTTTTTGAGAAGCCACGGGCGGGCTTGGTTGACCTGCTCCTACTGTCCTGCTAGAATCTAAGGTTCTGTGAGGACGCCAGGCACGAGCCACAAACCAGAATACTCCCTAGGCAAGCGCCTTACACCAGACTCATCCTCGACTTCCATAGCTACATTTCGAATCATCGAGACTGAAGCTGTGATCAAGAATAGGCCGAGAGGTTCAAAGATGAGTCAGGCGACATTAGTGAGACAAAGTTAGATTCACTGTTTCGTTGAGAATATGATTTGACATTGGTCCATAAGTGTATCACGATATCCGTAACAGGCTGAAGCCAATAAGGATATTGTAAACCGTGGGGTTGGAGCTTCAGAAATGAAAAGTATCTAAGCTTAACGATACTGCCGCCAGGCAGAGAAGGCAGTATGACTGATATGAGCGTTTAAAAAGCTTGTTTCTCAGTACAATGTGCTGTAAGGCCGTGAACGACAGGCCGTTGTAACCAAATAGTCACAAACTCTCTGGCTACTGTTGAGAAGGTTTGGTGAGCTCTAATCCACCTATTCTCTTGGCATTAAGTTTTGTCATTCTCCCTCTATCCTCACCGGTTGACTCAGCATTTACGTATCTCACCCAATACTCGGCGGCCAGCGCCCAATACCCAGTGCCCAGCCCGTTCAGCAGCTCTAAGCAATAAACATCGAACGATTTCTCACCCATCATGACCTGTTTCACTTCCGGTTACTCCGTACCGTACGCACAAGCGCCGTTCCAAGCGGTACGGTCAATCCCATGCTCCGATAATCGCCTTTTACCATTCGATTTCTCACACGTCTGGTATTTTCCCCCTCCGTCAACCATTGCCAACCTATCTGGACACTGTACCATTTACCCATCCCTGGCGGCAGTTGCATCGTATTGACTGCTCCCGCGGCATGGAAGACTCAACCGAGTCCGTGCCTTCTGCCTCAGATAATTATGGAAACTCGTCCATAATCGGAAACCCCGACGACTGATGGTCAAGTACCTGTTTTCGACTTTGAAATTACTCAGCATGGGAGGTGCTTGGAGAGTCCAGCTCGAAATATCTTCATTTGTGTTGATGAAATATATACATACGCCCACGGCGTACGTTGTCTGTCTAGGCAGGCCTACAAATGTGTCCAAGAAATAAATCAACAGAAACCCCAAATAACCCATGCCAGAAAAGAGGTATCATCCAGGTGTAAATGCCGTAAACAGATAGTAAGAATGTGAGATGCTCTTGACTCCAGTGAAAGTTCATGTGTGGACCATTGCCCGCCTGCAGATTGCGCCGTTCCCTATAAAGAAACCAATGCCCGAATGTGTCCATCATCGTGGGAGTTTTGTTGCCAATAAGTTGATGCTTTGTCTTTGTCGTTGTCATTAAGGAGGTATCTCACCCCGCCCCGTTGGAAGGGGGCTTGTTGTTGAGGATGAGGGAGACAGCTTATCATGAGGATTCACTGTGGTTATTGTTTCGGCTGCCTGAGCCAGTACCTGTGCCGTGATGGACAACCTCCGAGGCACCGTCTCCCGTATATTCGATTTCGTCCTCGTCGTCGTATAGTTCGTCATCTTCCACTTCATAGTATTCATCATCTTCAGCAGGATCTTCTGCTTCATCCATCTCCTCGTACTGTTCCGGCTCATCTAGGTCGCTCTCGCTTTCGTTGTCGCTTTCGTCAAAGTTGAGCACACCCATGATGGGAACTTCGATCTTCTTGTATTGGCTCTTGATAAGATTGTCGGCCATCTCAAACAGCTTGGTATCCTTATCTGGTTGTGTCTCACGGTCCATGGAGAACTCGGCCTCTTCGCGGTCAGCAAGCTGAATGTCGATGGGATTGTTGGGCGACTCTGGCCCCTCGGGGATCTGCTTGACCCAGCGTCGGACGACATCAGTTCGAGCGATCTTATTCTGATCTGTCCTGCGTTTCAATCCGGATCGAAATTGACGCTTCTCTCGTCTCCGCCTGCGCTGGATACGATCTCTCACGTACCAGGCCACTACCAGCATAGACGCCTGCATCATGTCTTGACACTTTTGCCTATGCATGTTGGCCCAAGCTTGGCATCGCTGCTGCTGGTAGTTTGCTACAGCCTGGCACCTTTGTTGATAATAGGCGGCGATACGAGAGACCATGGCGAGATACTTGGGATCGAGGTTCGCACCGGGGATGTTGGGGATTTCGGGTGTTGTTGCCTCACTAGACATAGGAGTGTTATTGGAGCTTGGTCCTGAGCTGATATTTGGAGACGAGGATGTTCTAGGCTGCGAAGTCGGCGGAGGAGGAGGAGCCATCATAGTGGGCGAGTTGAGACCTGCTAGGCCACTGAAAGGGTCTTGTGACGAGGCTTTGCGTTTGAGATTGTTCTGTAACGGCCTTTGGGCAGGAAGTTTAGGAAAGGAGTGGCTCTCCGGCGGGGGGGTCACCGGTGTGAAGGGGTTGGCAGACGACATCATAGCCGCCATAAGGCGTTATTATCTGGGTTGGGTCTTTGAGTATATATATGCGTGGACGCTATGGGGGGTTGTCTAGGACACTGTTCCGAGCAAGAACCGTGTGCCAGGGTTGTTTGGTGGTGAATGTGATTTCCGTAGGGGCAAGGATGGTGTTCCTCTTTTTATCTTTCGAGCCAATCCGGAGATTTGAATCGCGTTATTTGGCAGTTTGATCGTGCGGTTGCTGTCCGAGCAGTCGTTGATATTGGCGGACAAGGGCGTGTAAGTGAAAAAGTGGGGGGGTCTGTATCAGAGCAGTTGTACTTGTGCAAGACACAGAGCGAATATTTGAGATTGAACTCGTTGTATATAATATAACTAACACAGTAGAGGTGCGTAAAGTGTCGGGGCGTCTTTTTTGGTCAGCGAAAGCGCACAAAGGGGATATATAGCTAGGTCACCATCGACAGATGTGGCCGAGGGTCTAGACAGGGGGTCTGGCGACGTCGTGTGGCAGCGGATCCAAAATGGGCTGAGGCTCTCTCGAGAATCGGCCCACGCCGACCCCGCGAAGAGATATGCTTATGCCATCGCATTGCTAGCAGTGAAAACCGTACCGCACCTGGCTCCGCTCACTCGGAAATCAGTACTGTTCGTTAGCTGGAGACGGTTGGTATCTGTATCTGCATTGGCTATGGTCATAATGGATCCGGAGTTATGCTGTCGCTCCTGGAATGGAGAGCCCAGCATAGCACACTGTGGTACTGAACAGCTCAGCCGAGTGCTGGCTGCCACAGCAAATGATTCTGATTGCTGGCTCAAGGTCAAGCTCATCGTTGCACGGCATAATGCTTCGACCCAGTTGGCCGTCCTCCGAGGCCGTCAAGGGTGTTCCCTGACATGGAGACAGCCATGGGATCTGATGCTGACTCTGAATCTCTCATGCGTTGTCTTGTTTGCATAGTATGTTGCTGCATAGTATGTTCTGTTTTGAGCTGTGCCATGATGTATCTCGCATTGATGGTGTTGTTTTCATCTCTGGTCGTTTCTTTTCCTGCTTTGATTCCATGCCATATGTCTTTGACCCTGTCTGATCTGATTGCTTAAACTGGAAGTGGTGTTGTCCTCTTGTGACAAAGCTAGTTTTTGGATGTCTCCTCTTGGATGACTTTGATGGTCGCCTTGCCATTTCGGGCCTGCGAAGCGAAGACGGCGAGCAATTGCTACGCTGGCGATATTCCGTCATCTTTGCACCCGTGCTGCATGTCTGAAAGAGGACTCTGGCCTTACCGCCTGCACACCGGTCAGATTGAGACACATGCATACATACACAATTGCGGTCGGTACGCGCCCAGACCCAGACTCAGATTGGAGTGTTTGAGGTCCTTCTCCAGCAGCTTGGGCAGATTTGCAGGGCCCATCTGGTGTTGAGGGATGATGATGACGCTAACATGGGACCACGAGTTGACGTTCCCACCCGTTAGTGGAGGAGGGGCGCTAACCCGCACTGTACTATGGCACCTGCTGCACCTAATTGCTACTCACTAGCCTCATCTCATCTCCAGCAGCAGGAATGGATAGCCATGATGATAGCGTTTCTTAATGGCACCACGAGCTCTCTCGCTTCACACTCCAGACGGGAACTTTATCTCTTGCAGTTACATCTGGAGCGATGCTTTCAGAAGGCATCGGGACCTGTATATCTTGGAAAGACTAGCCATCGATGGTAATTGGTTCCCGTCATTCGAGACGCTTGACACCTGGGCTGTTTACTCACACGTTGTTCGCGAAGATCCGGGACCAACGCCTCTATGGGCAGATTTCCTCTTCATGTGCTGTTCACTAGTGGGCATTGGCGCTTTCCATCTCTGTGAAATCTCTGGAGTGCCTGGCAATCATCCTTCAGGGTCGGGATCAGACAGCAGGGTCCCTACTATTGCCGAACCAAACGAATGTTCTTTTTCCTCATTCGTGAAGCCTAGGATTGAAGGGATTCGCTAGTGTTGAACGGCCTAGGAATTACCCGAATAACCTCAAACATGGATGTTTATGCTGGTATATTTTGTGCTGAGAATTGTTGGTTGAGTACAGTGTTTCTTCGCAAGATATTCTATATTCGTAAACATAGATGCACATGTAATAGCTTCAACATCATATGAGGAAGCTGCTGCTGCGTAAACTCCACGTCCCCTACTTAGCCGAGTGTTTTTCTTTTTCCTCTCTCACCGATCGATACCCCACAACGCTCATATCCGTTCTTCTCCACAAGAAGCCACAAAAATGCCAAAGAAGAGATCAATTGGTCTTGTTGCAAAGATATGCTGTAACTCACCGAAAGTGCTATCGTCAGATCTCCCTGCAAGTCGATCAATCAGCGTGTTTCTATAAATTACTGTGCCATAATTATTTGGGGCCACTGTTTTGAACGTTCCTGTTGAAGATCACGGACTGCTTGAAGTCCAATAGCATGCGATGATTAGCAGGCATAGACACTTCTGAACCCTTACCCGCCTAGCCTACGGGCACTAACATCCAATCCCTCAGCTGTGGACCGCCCTGTAACCATTATTTTCTTTTTTGTCTGGTCTAATCATATGAGCCCTACATGTTCTTCACCACATCTCATCTTATCCAGTGTCACCATATCAACGCACGCCAGATCTTGGTCCTACTGTCAACGATCTGCATCATAGCATTACATTAATTAAACCGAACGGGTGTGGTTTAGCTGTCGATGCCTTGACTTTCCCGCCTAACCCTGTTACCGAATTAGGAAGCCTCCAAGTGTCTTTGCTTGAAACACCAAACATGCTATCACCACCATCGCCACTATAGCATAACAGCCCATCTCATCTCCATGCTCCGGCCGCATGGTGCCCCCAGTATTCGGCATCCGCCATCTGCGGCCCCTAGCGTCACCATCAGCCTCAGCAGCAGCCTCTAGACCTGCTTCTACCTCTGCTTCACATGTTGTGCCTGTATTAGCTATAGCTCAGGATGTAGCTGTAGCTCGAGCTATAGCTCCCACAGCTATTGCTACTACCACCATCACGACAATCCCTCGCAGGTACCGTCATATCGGTCACCCGCTGCATCATGGCTACTCTATCCGCCCATTCCTACCTCCGTCATCTCCCCACCATCCCCTCCAAACTAGGGGTAAAAAGACCACCACCACTATACAGCTATCTGATTTGCCTCAGGGTCTAATTCAGCCGAAGCCCGCACCACCTCTACCAACGTCATCAGAGGCTTCATCTCCCCACGATGAGACGACAGAGCCTCTATCGCAGCCGCACCCGCTGCCGTCTCTGCCCCAGGATCCTCCCGCCTACCCTACCGTGGTCCTTCAAGCCCGTCAGAACATGCTCAAATTTGACAACTGTGTGCTATTAACAAGAGTGGGCGGTTTTTATGAGCTTTACTTCGAGCATGCGGAAGAATATGGGCCCTTGCTCAATATCAAGGTTGCTCACAAAAAGACAAATGCTGGCCTAGTGTCTATGGTAAGTTTATTACCACACTCCATGCTATCCCTATGGCTCGACATCTCACCATCATCACCCGTCTTGTAGGCAGGCTTTCCCTTCTTTCAGCTCGATCGGTTCCTCAAAATTCTTGTTCAAGATCTGAACCGTCATGTTGCCATCGCTGAGGAGTTCCCAAACTCCCCCACGGCAAAAGTCAAATCAGGTGGGCTGATGCATGATCGTCGAGTCACTCGTATCATCACTCCGGGCACTCTCATAGACGAAAACTTCATGGATCCATACGCAAATAACTACGTGATGGCAATATACATCGATCACAATGTCACGGCTACAGACACAGTTAAAGAAGCCGCTGCGGAAACAGACAATGAGATCGGCCGAGTGCCGGCTCCAGAAGGAGGGCTTGCTGACCACAAAGCCGTATCCGAACCCGGATCAGCCCATTCAATGCCGTCAGCTGTTGGCGTTGGCCGAGATATCGGGCAGTCTCAGGGGTTCCAAGACGCCATACCACTCGGTCTGGCATGGCTCGATCTTTCAACCGGTCATTTCTGTACCCAACAAGCCAATCTCGCATCCCTACCAGCGATCTTATCCCGACTATCTCCGCGTGAGCTTCTCCTGGACCAGGACCTGCAGGCGTTCCCTGATCACGGCATATTTGCTCTTCTCGCTGAGGACCGCCACATCATTTCATACGCACAGCAGCCCCATGACTCTTCCTTGTTGGATCCAAACAACTGGGCACCCATGCTTGAGTCTGCCCTGTCTGAGCATGAAGCAGGTGCTTTCACTTCCGCTGAGGTACATGCTGCCGCCTTCCTTCTGGGCTATGTCAAGGATCAGCTGCAGGGCTTGAGTATGAAATTGCAACCCCCTCTGAGAAACGAAAACGTGCAGGTCATGGCTGTTGACAAGAATAGCCTGCGTGCCCTTGAAATAAAGCAAACCATTCGTGATGGCGTTTTCCGGGGTAGTCTATTGCATGCCATCCGTCGTACCGTCACTAAGAGTGGTGCTAGACTTCTCAATGAATGGCTGAGTGCACCTTCAACCTCTCTCGAACTCATCGTTGGTAGACAGGATCTCGTAGCTCTGTTTATCGATGATGTAAACCTTAGTGACTCAGTGATTCTCTTGTTGGGGAGGAGTCATGATTCTCAGCGCCTTGTTCAGAAGTTTACTCTTGGCCGTGGTGACGCCGACGACCTTCTGGGCTTGGCCAGTACTATCGACGCGACCAAGGAGATTGTAGATCTACTCAAGAAGGCCAACACTTCATCCCGCAAAGCCACTTCCCCGTGCTTGACTTCTATGCTATCCAGAATCAGCATGACCAAACCGCTGAAGCTTGCTCAGCGTATTCGGGACGCTATCGACGAAGCTGGCATTGAGTTACAGCATGAAGTTCAGGACTCTGAGACCAGCCAGATGTTGGCCCTTGCTGATGATGTCGTCAGCAATGAGGGATCTCAGGATGATGCAGCGTCGCTTCCCAAGGGCAAGCGGAAGCGGCCCGTTAGTATTCGGGATCACTATTCCGATGATAACGAAGCCTGGATTATGAAACCGGCTGCCGGTCCAACCTTGAAACGACTTCATGCTGACCTAGAAGCCTTGAGACAAGAAAAGGCAACACTTAACGAGACCCTTCGCGAAAGTCTCAATGCTCCAAGCTTGTCCCTCAAGTGGACGCCTGGACTCGGCCATATTGCTCACATCAAGGGTAAAGACGCCCGAAATCTTGTTGATGTGCAAGCTCTTTCGTCCAGCCGTTCTACACGGTCTTTCCACATCACCGAATGGACGCATCTTGGACAACGCCTCGACCAAGTTCGAGCCCAAATTCGCGCCGAAGAACAAGCTGTTTTCCACTCCCTCCGAGAACACGTCGTCAAAAATCTTGTTAAACTGCGCCGTAATGCCGCCGTCCTCGACGAACTCGACATCGCAACGTCTTTCGCTAAGCTCGCGCGGGAGCAAAGCCTCGTGCGACCTGTCCTAAACAACACGACTAGTCACACCATCATAGGTGGGCGACATCCCACTGTTGAAGGTGGACTCTTCCAGCAGGGACGAAGCTTTGTGCGCAACGACTGTTTGGTTGGGTCGCCCAAGGATGGTCGAGTTTGGCTCATCACGGGCCCTAACATGGCAGGCAAAAGCACGTTCCTACGCCAAAACGCTCTCATCACGATCCTGGCTCAGATCGGTTGCTATGTGCCTGCATCATACGCAGAGCTGGGGATAGTGGACGCCATATTTAGCCGGGTGGGCTCGGCCGACAATCTGTACCAGGATCAGAGCACCTTCATGGTTGAAATGCTGGAGACGGCAGCTATCCTCAAGCAGGCAACACCCCGGTCATTCGTCATCATGGATGAGATCGGTCGAGGTACGACACCTGAGGATGGCACAGCCGTCGCCTTCGCATGCCTCCATCATCTAGCAAATGTTAATCAATGCCGCACTCTGTTTGCAACACACTTCCATTCCGTGGCAGACTTGGCCGCAGCTGAGGGGTTATGTTCGACAGAGGGAGGTATCGTTCAGACATATTGCACCGATGTAGTGGAAGACGGCCGAGGAGGCTTCTTCTACAATCACAAGCTACAGAAAGGCATTAATAGGCAAAGTCACGCACTCAAAGTTGCACGACTAGCTGGACTGCCAGGTCGAGCTATTGACATAGCGCGGCGGGTATTACAAGACGACCTCACTGAACCCAACGGATCAGGCCAAGAGCCAAAGCAGGTCGGAACTGGATGACTAGGAAAAAGAGACACAGCACAGGATGAGGATTGCACCATCTAGAATTAAAATATCTTAAGAAAGATTGTTAAAAACCTATAATATTTGACTGTTAGCTTGATGATCTCAAAGCAGGTTATCAAAGTATATGATTGAAGAAGATGTGTCCGTCATAGGGTGGTGATGTGTGTGTCATCAGGAGATTCAGGGTTAAAAAGCTCTTGAACAGTTTATATAATCTTCCGGAAAGAATAAAGAGATAATCAAATGATTTGTCTGACTAACCTTTTGGATTGATGCTGGTACTCCACGGGTAGAGCTGCATTAGTCGTTTCGCAAAAGTCTTGTCACAGGCATGTTGAGGCGTCCAGATTGATTGTAACCGTCGCGACAGATTCAATTGTCCAGCAGACGATCTATGTACCCCATTTTTAAGATCCATAAGTCGTAAACCCAACCGAAGTCCTGTAAGGCAGTCGTACATCGTTAGGATGTGGCTACATTTAGTCGCTGCAAAGTGGTTAGTTTCGTTTAAATCATAGGGGATTGAATTCACATACAAAAGACCGCCGAAGCCCTCGTCGTCTTCCTCCTCCTCAGACTCGTCCTTCTTCTCCTCCTCAGCAGGGGCAGCAGCATCGCCGCCAGCGGCAGCAGTGGGAGCAGCAGAGGCGTAAGCATCAGGGTTGGCGATGCGGTCCTTGAGCTGCTCAATCTCGGGCCAGGAGACCTCGGTCATGATGGCAACAGCAAGAACCTTCTTGTAGCTGTTGACAACAGAGTGGAGGACGGAAGGCAGGGTGGGGAAGTTCAGAGCCAGAGAGATAGTGGCAATGGTGGCGATGGCCTGAGACAGGGTCTTGAGGAGCTGATCCTCACCGACGTCGAGAACGCTGGGAGGGAAGGTCTGGCCCTGGTCGTAGACCTGAGAGATACCCATACCGTAGGTGAAGGGAGAGATGTTGAGCATGTTGAGCAGGGTGGCCTCGGAGGGACCGACCTTGGAGCCGGCCTCAACGAGCTTGAGATCAGTGGTGATTTCAATGGTACCACGGGCAATCTTGGTGGGGACACCGAGAGCCTGGAAGAAAGAGGTCTTTCCGGGCTCCATACCGGTGTTTCCAGCGGGAACCCAGACATCGGCAGGGGCGAGAGCACCAGCACGGGCAGGAGCAGCGACCTTGTTGGCGAGGATAACGTCACGAACCTCCTTGAGGTCCTCGTTGGTGAAAACGAAACCGACGTTGCCCTTGACGTGGGGAAGGAGACGCTCGTACTCGGGGGAGTCAGAGACGAAGGTCTTCAAGGCACGGCGAACCTGAATTTCACAACGTTAGCAATTTTCCTGCAACAATTCAATCCCAAAGAAAGCGTACCATGGTGTTCTTGCCCATCAGGACAACACCCTTGTTGCGGAGGGCATGTCGGATCTCGTGCATCTGCTGAGAGCTGACATTGTCAATCTCAACGATGAAGATGGAGCTGTACTCCTCGAGCAAGCCCTTGAGCTTGTCGAAGTAAAGCGACTTGTTGGTCTTGGCCCCCATATCTTCTTATTGGTATGAAGGCAGGTTGTTTAAGGCCAAGGGGTATCGTTATGGAATTTGGGGTTGATGAAGATGTTGATGGAACAAACCTCGATTTTGCCCAACTTTTAAGAAAATGTGTGCATGCCGCCGATTCGCTTAGGGCTTGAACGAGCTAATCCTATTTGGGTGCAGTGTGGGGTGCGCTTCAGTGGGAAGGTACATTGCAGATGTACCTTTTTTTCATGGCGCATCGCATCTGGAAGTGGAACTTTAAGAGTCTGATTTGAGATAGTGTTCGACATCATATCCCATACATCTTGTTGTCAGGCACTCAATTCACTGACAGATTGATCGCCAAACATGAAGATCCCCTACAATGTTGTTCACGTTAGTGGAGACGTCCTTTATGCTGCTCGAGGCGGCAAGATTCACTCATTCAGTCTCCAAGACGGATCTCACCTTTCAACATGGAAGCATCCTGATGTTGATAAGGTAGACGCTGCAGTGAAAGCAATCTCAGGCGAGATCTCAAGTGAGAACCCTGTGGTTCAGGAAGCCGTTGCTGCTGAGGGTGAGGATGACGATGGTCCACCCGCCAAGCGACAAAAGACTGAAGAGCCAAAGGATGAGACAACCTCTGCCGAGCCAAACGTTCAAGAGGATGCGAAGAACGCCGAGGAGACAAAGTCTGAAGGAAAGAAGAAGGGAGGAAAGAAGAGCAAGGACAGGCGTAAGGGGCAGCAGCCAAAAGAACACAATATCTCACGGGTTCCCGACCGTCCAGTCATTACACATATCACCAGTACCCCTGATGACTCGCATGTTCTGGCTATCACTGGACATGATAAGGCTATCTGGGTCTTTGAAAGCGGTGAAAAGGGTGTCCTTAGCCAACTCAGCAAACGGTAAGCTCACCATATAAACAAAGACTATGCATCTTATACTGATACTTGACAAGAACTCTGCCCAAGCGTCCTAGTGATGTAGTCATTGGCCCAGACTCGCAAATCGTGGTCGCGGACAAATTTGGAGACGTTTACTCTCTCCCTCTTCTATATGACCCTGCCGCTCAAAATGCCACTCGATCTTCAACCCCTGCGGTAACCAAGCCAGCGTATAAGCCATCTGCTAATACCACAACTGTTCATTCGAAGCGCAACCTGCGAGCTCTCCAAGAACAGCAACGCCATATGGAGCTTGCTACACGGACCAAGAATGAGAACAATTCCAAGTCCGAGGGTCCAGATTTCGAAATCACTCTCCTGCTTGGTCATGTCTCTATGCTCACTGCTGTTGCTATTGGTGAAAGTGAGGGGCGACGATATATCTTGACCGCTGACCGTGACGAGCACATCCGAGTGTCAAGATACATTCCTCAGGCTTATGTCATTGAGGGGTTCTGCTTTGGTCACACCGAATTCATTAGCTCCATGACCATTCCCTCATCGCGCGGCAATGTTCTTGTGTCAGGAGGTGGTGATGAGGATCTGTTTGTATGGGATTGGAAAGCAAGCAAGCTTCTGTCACAAATCAGCGTTCTCTCCTTGGCCCAAAAGATCCTACCAGATACCACCAAGGTGGCCATTACTGGGCTCTACAACTTGGTGTACCCACATGAAGGTTCTGATCTTATCTACATTCTGGCTATATGTCAAGAGTAAGTTTTACGAGCTAGCCTATGATCGTTCTGTACTAACTTTGATCAGTATCCCTGCTATTTTCTCCTGGCAACTCACTGAGGACAACACTCTCCATCGCCCAGCTATCATTCAGCTTCCTGGCAAGCCCCTTGACCTCGCCATCAAGCCAGCTACCGGCAAGGAGTCCCCACAAATCGTTACTGCTCTCGATCCCAGTGACCCCACAATGGCAAAGAGCTTGGCAATCTACTCGCTCACAATGACTGACGAGAAGCTTGCTACAAGTACGACAGCTCTGGTAAGCGACGCTGATATCGAGAGCGCGGAGCTTGATGTCGACGACAAGGTTGTGAGGGGTCTCTTGTACAACACTGAGAGTCTGCGAAAACAGCCGACAGAGCGTGAAGAGGAGCGGGGTGAGGAGAAAGTACCCGAAGATCAAGTAATGGGAGAGTCAGAGGCTGTTCAAGAGCAATAGGACGTAGTTCCATAACGGTGAAAATAAACGAAAGGAGGTGTGTAATACGCACGTGTTATCGCAAAAATAATCAATAATAGATCCTTTTAAATTATCCCGGTTGAGGTGGTAAAATATTACACCCAGGGAATCGACATCAGCTTGAATCTGTCTGACCATATGCGACAATCAAGATCTACAAGTCAGCTCCCTTCTAAACCCAATATCTCCTCATTATAAATCATGTTGTATGTACTTGGCATTGCGTGGCTAAGTGTACCATTATGCGATATCACAGGCATGTCGAAACAGTATTTGAGTACAACAGTAACAAACAAATCATCATGTTCATAGTCTACGTCTGCTACTATCAAATTCATTCGAATCGTCTAATGACCTCAAAACGCCTTCTAATCCAGATTGAATGCTCCGCCACTGATCTCAGCATGATACATCAGTGTTCAGATGCCCACTCAACTGCACCGCTTCCCCTGCTCCACGCTCACAACTGCCAACAAGAAACCGCATCCTCCGCTAATTGTGGTATCATTGAATGATTAAAACGACTTCGCCGGCAATGGCGAACGTCTACCCTCAGCTGCACTTGTCCAACAAGATCTGTGGATCTTCTTGTTGTCTAGACATACAAGCAGCTGACGCCGTCATGGCATTGTATATTTTTCGTTGCATCCATCATGGGATTCCTCCACTGCGAGAGGTTTACTGAGAAGCACACTGCACACGCTCACCACCGGGGTGGCCATCCTCGTCATCCTCGTCCATCATGCCGTCAGAACCACCGAAGACTCTGCTCTGGGCTGAGTTGTCGAGATCCTCGAGGCTGGCGGGCTCGGACATGGCATCTCCAGGAGGAATGTTCTGTTCAGAGGGGGCGGGGAGAACCTTTCGGAGGGTCTCGAAAACTTCAGGATCATCGGTCCAGTTCTTCTCGGGGAACTTGACGTTGAACTTGATGTACATGTTTCCGAAGTCGTGATGTCTGGGAGAAGGCATACCCTGGCCGCGAACCATCTTGACAGAGTCTGGAACAAGTCAGTTTCGAGTTATTAAATCATACTTAAGAAATACGTACCTTGAGCAATGGCCTCACCAGGCAGGATGTCGATGGCGAGCCATCGGTCGTCGAGGTGCTCAATGTAGATAGTGCCACCGGCCAAAGCAGTAACAAGCTCAATATCGCAGTTGTAAAGGAGATCGTCCTCACGACGGGTGAAGCGAGCATGAGGCTTCTGCTCAATCTCGAAAACGACATCACCGGCCTGGACACCAGGTGCTTGGTCACCCTCACCTCGGAACTCAACCTTGGTGCCGCTTCGGACACCCTTGTCGACATGGACGTGGAGGACCTTGCGGTCGACGGTGGTCTTCTTTCCGTTACACTGTTTGCAGCGATCCTTATCCTTGATGATCTCACCCTCTCCGTTACAGTCAGGGCAGACAGTCTGGAAGCGCTGGATCATGGGGCCCATCTGGCGCATCATGGTCTTCATACCGTGGCCATCACAGCCAGTGCATCGCTTGACAGCACCCTCCTTTCCACCAAGGCCTTCGCACTTAGGGCAGATGATGGACCGTTGAAGAGCGAGCTTAGAGATCTTGCCGCGGTAGATGTCTTCGAGAGAGACCTTGTGGGTGTGGTGGATGGTTCGGGCCTTGGGGGGGCCACGGTTCATACCGCCGCCGCCAAACATGCCTCCCATGCCACCGAAGCCACCACCTCCGAAGAACTGAGCGAACAAGTCCTCGGCGGCCATGCCACCACCACCGGCACCGCCCTCAAGGCCGGCCTCACCATACTGGTCATAAACCTGTCGCTTCTGGGGATCGGAGAGGATTTCGTAGGCGTGAGAGATCTCCTTGAACTTTTCCTCGGCATCGGGGTTGTGTGCGTTCTTGTCTATGTCGTGTTAGATGCATGTAATCGAAGGCGGGATAGCGAGGCTGAGAAACATACCAGGGTGGTACTTGAGGGCTCCGACCTTGTAAGCCTTCTTCAGTTCCTGCTCAGTAGCAGTAGGGGAGACCTGGGGATACAGTTTAGCAAAAGTTCAAATTACGCGGAAACGAGTGAAACATACACCCAATGTGTCGTAGTACTTGGTCTCCTTGACCATTTTTGCGGTTCGAGGGGTTGTTTTCTATTATCGTAGTGTAGAAGATAAGGTAAGGACTCTGTTTGGAGTATTAGTCAAGGTCAACCAAAGCAAACAAGATGCAAATTTCGCGCGCGCGCCAACAACAACGAGCGGGTGAAGTTTATGCGATAGGATATGACAATTCCGTACAACAGGCAAACCAAGGAAGGAGGGGGAGGATATTTTATATTCGTACCTTGTCCTAAAAAGCGTAACTCGAGTTTCCGACGGCGGGGCTACGCTGCGGCGAGTTTGCACGGATTTGGCTCTCTAAAATTCGAATAAGTGGAGGGGGCAGAGACGGTCGATAAGAGCGCTCGGAGAAGAGAAAATGTATGGTCTGTTCCCACGCGATAAGGGAAAGAAGGAGAGGGTTGAAAGAAGAATGTCTTAAAAACAACAAACTTCAGTTAGGTAGGCATGCGTAGGGATTTGGTTGAGCAGGCGGGTTTTGAGAAAGAAAGGGAGGCTGCAGCACAAAGCCGAGCCAGTTGCGCCTCATGGAATTGTGTGGAAGAATGTCGATTCTGTGGCGGTGCAGATAATGCACGACCTTGGGCTTAGTGCAAGGGATTTGGCGCATGGGAGGAGTCAGGCTTCAGTTGAAAAGCTGGTGACGCAGCATGGGGCCGGTTGAAAAGCTCGGGAATTGTTTCTTGTTTCCTGTTTTTACGTTTTTTATTCTTTCTCGACTCGTTTCGCTTTTTCCAGGTGTTTCTACACCCACCACAGCCCATTCTAGAGTTTCAGTAAGCCCAGTCGCTTACACCACCTAAACAATGCCAACAAGCGTCATGACAAGGCTATGTGTGTACCTCACTAACAAATGTTCCTGTAAGACGCCCCCCGGGACCCCGAATATTCCCCCTCCAAATGGTCCCTGCGGCTGCGACAGTGGCCAAGCACGGGCAGTCAGGTTCTGGTTGGGTCTTCGATTTTTTTTCTCTCCAGCCGCAGGGTTCGATTTAGGACTCCACAGAAGCCGATGCTGGTGCGCGGGCCTGTCTCACTAATTCGTTCACTTTTCGCCTCCTCAAAAAGCCTGCCTGACATTCCCTGTCAACATCCCGAGGTACCTGATCCGGACTCAAGTTACGTAGTATTTTGCTACGGTGTACTCGAATTGAAAGTCTGTATAGTTTTCGACACTGACTTTCGAACAATAGTATCCACGCATAGTTCGCGAACGCGCGGTGGCGTTGTTTGTCTCACTTTTCTTCATTCCACATACAGTTGACGATAGTTTGTCAGGTCAAAGATGCAGGGTATCCTGGCGACTATTTCGTAATCATTAGGCTTTTAATTGTAACGACAACAAGAATGAATGTGGCTCTTGATATTGATTGGAAGTATTGAATAACTTCCAGTGTTGGAACAAAAGAGTATGACGATGTATCTGTAGGTCTTCTTATCAACTCATTGCGACTATTTACGAACTTACGTTGAGTTGATAATTATCACGAAAAACAATTAATTTGATTGGCTAATCAACCAAAGTCCCTCCAATGCGGCGCAGCTTACAAGCACCGTGCAGCCAACAACAAGAGAGGCCTCAATTCAAGGTTGTCAATGTTTCAGCCAGTGATACTCAGAACATTGCTCTCTCAGAAGAAAGCGTCTGTCTTTAACCATTGTATTGCGAGATTACTCGGCTGAGTCTACCTCCTGAACCATACTCGTTGTCACTATCGCTTGAAAACCGGCTTACATGATCGTGATCTCATCTCAATGTCAACCTAACCATCCACCTACTTGCAATGAGTGAGACCGCGAAAGTCAAGAAGAGCAAAGCGTCAGCCAAACGCAACAGCGAGGCACGCCGTGAACAAAACCGCCTTGCCAGCCGGAACTACCGTGTGTATATCTCTGCTTACTTGCTTATGGTTGGTCAATGTTCTTCATCTTGCTGACGCTATCATCTTCTATATCCTAGGCGAGAAGCGAAAGCAGAAGCTAGCCCTGCTGAATGAACTGCTAGAACCTAGCAATCTTCCCGCTGATGTTACTGAGAATGCTCAACTTAGTACTGTCCAGGGTCCGAACGGTCCGAGTGACTTGCTTGCTACCCAACTGCAAGACCAATCGTTCTCAGGCGCGCCTCTGCCCGAGTCGGTGCCTTTCGATCAAGGTCTGAATGGTTTTGGAGATACTGAGCTATATACTCTGCCATATATGTGGGACGACTCGTCTCAGGCGACTATGCCAACGACATTTCACCCAGCACTTCCTAATACTCTTCCATTGACAAAATGGGACGACGCTCTCGGTTTTCCAAATCATAATCCATGGGGACATAACATGTTGTTCCCATCGCCATTTCAACTCCAAGATGCATCGAAAATGACTTATGTAGACCCAAGATCTGTAGAAGAGGTCTTTGAGGATAGTCCAGAGTCAAGCTTCAACTCCGCGCAATCATCATCGAGTGATGGCAACAACGAGGCTCTCAGTAATGTTCTAAGTGGTGTGGAAAACCTTACATTGGAACAAAAACGCAGTCTTCTTCGACGTCTACAACAAGACACTCAGAGCTCAAGTACAAAAGTCCACCCTCCTTGGCATCAAACAAAGCCCCCAACTCCAGGTCAACTACGAGCCATTGAATTTGCGAAAGCACTATACAAAACTGCACATGCTAGACCAACGCTTCTGCCGACGCAGTACACTATGGAGACAGGTATATTTGGGGCAATATTCGCCAATTGCTATGCTCTTGGCATGGCTGGTGTAGATGAGATTCTTTGCGATGAAGGATGTAGTGTGTTCTCTGTGACGCAGGACGAGGGTCATCATCCGGCACAGTTGTCTCTTATCAAGTCGAGGTTTCGGACTCTATCCCCTGATCTCAGACCAATCGACAGACAGCTGACTTTTGGACACCATCCCTATGTTGTAAGTTTACCGAGCAACCTCCTGTACGTAACGCTGACAACCTAGGACGTCATTCCGTTTAAGAGCTTCCGAGAGAATCTCATAAGAGCTTTGGAAAACGACCCTCCTATTATCGACGAGGGCATTCTATGTCATGATATACTTGCTGGTGGCTTCACATGCTGGGGTTCAGGGCGAAACCCACATGGCATGGGCGCAGGTGTACCTTGGGACTCACGAAGCTGGGAACCAAGCGTATGGTTCTTGACCAAGTATCGCCAGCTAGCTGGGGACTGGGATGGGGAGCTGTGGAAGAGTGCGAGATGGTGGCATGATGCCCGTGGAGAGAGGATACAGACGGCAAAGGTTACAGAGATTGTGAACCCATCTGAAGGCACGGTGAGACGCTAGAGTCGCAGATTCAAGCACCGCTAGTTTCATCACGGTCACGCAAGAAAGTATCAGAAAACTAATTGAAGCGTTGTAAATACGAGTAAGGATTTGGTATCACTAAGAATGCCTAGCCAAACAACGCCCGGCATCCAAAAGAAGAACCTGACTGCCGGGCCAGCTCTGAAAAAATAAATTACAAGAAAACAAGGCGCACACAACAGGGCGATTTTCATCACGCCCCTATCTACACCAAGCATAGTCTTTTGTCGTTCCGTCAAGCTCAATGAAAGGCCGTGTCGATGCTCGCTTCGCTTTCTCCAACAGGCTATGCATAATGAAAACAAAAAAATACGCACGGGTCTCAACAAGCCCCCTTAAAAGGCGTCCTCAAAAGGACAGTCGACGCTGTCGTGGCCGTCGCGTTCGCAAAGGGCGCACCACTTCTCAGGGTCCATGACACCGCTCTCCTTGCCAGCAACGGGGCCTGACTCCAGAGGGTTGGGCATGATCTTGACGGCTGGTGAAGGAGGGCTATCTTTCTTGAGCCCGAAGGTTGCGAGGGGCGCAGGTGCATCGTCACCTGATGGGGGAGTATATGGTTTAAACCCATTGTTGATGTCCTTGATTGCCTTGTTGTCGCCGTTGCTCTTAGCGCCGTCAGGACCAAACATGTTGGTGCAGGTCAGGATATCATGACCGTTAGTCTCACAAATCTCACACCACAGAGTGCTAGTCTCAGTAGCATTGGAGTAATCGTCGCTTTCCGGCATGGTATCGAGGGTGCTGACCCTCTTGTGTGTAGGTCCACTTGCTCGCTTGATGTTCTCAACCGGGCGGTTTTCCAATGCTTGTGTCATGACGACTGTGTCCCGTGAGTCTCGGAAAGAGGATCGGTTGGCGGGTCCGCCGTTTTGACGAAGTGACTCGAGCTCCTTCTCAAGTTCGTCCTCACGGTTGTTCTTCTTCTCAAGAATAGACTGAAGCTCAGCTACTTGTCGCTCAAGATTATCGCGCGCGATCTTGTTAGCCACAACGTCTTCGGCAATCATCGAGCCAGGTCTCTGCTGAGGGGGCTTGGGCTCTCCAGGAATGGAGTCTCGGCTGAGGGAATGAATGATAGCTTTGAGACCTCTAATCTCATCATCCTTCTGCTCGAGCTCCTTGGAGGATACTGTGCTGTCACCATTTGCAGGAGGCGTCGACGCCTTCTCGCGCTCGCGGCGCAACTCGGTCCTTGTTCGTTCAACCTCTCCACGGAGAAATTCGACCTCACCTCGGGCTTCTGCTTCTCCTCGACGAGCGTCCTCCAAACCTTCCTCGAGTTCTTGGACCAGTTCCTCTAGTTGCTTAAGTTGAGTCGCCACTGAGTCAACGTCTAGGTTCCGCGATTCGAGTTCTCGAACGTCGGCCATCAGCTCCTCTATTCTCTTCTCATACACTCGCTCCGTCTCAGTGCTGGCAAGCTCCAGGGTGTCAATAGTGCTCCGGAAATCCGCCCGATGAGCGTCAAATTCTGATGTGAGCATGGCGATCTTGTCGTTCTTCTCCCTCAACAGCTGACGAAGCTGCGCTGTATCCTTGTTATCCCAACTGTTACGCTGCGCCGCTGGCATGTCTGCTGATTCCATAAGACTTTGTAATTCTACCAAGCTGCTCTCCATGTCGGCAAGGGTGGCGGACTGCTCTTTAAGTTGTTGATCCCGATCCTCAATCTGCGCTTTCAGACGTTCAATTTCCTCATCGTTCATGTTGATACGCGATGCTGGTCGGACTTTCATGGCAAAAGATGAGACGGAGCCAGCGCTGCCGTTAGTGCCAGTACGCTGTAAGCCCATTGGAGGCACATCCTCGTCTATTCCTGAAATTGAGCCCAAAGCTGAGGCACTTCGGGGTGCCAGACTTGGCTTGCGGTCCAATCGGTTGGGTCTCTTGCTTGGGTCACCTGATGTGCCGCGAACACTCTGAGCGAAGCGTGACTGTGTCGGGCTCCCATATCTGGACGGGGTTCTGGCTGGCGTTGTCATGGAAGGTCGTGGTCCGGGTGTCATCTGCATACGGCGGACAGGAGACTCAGGTCGGGGAAGAGAAGCCCTGGTCGCCCGCTTCCCTTGAGGACTAGGAGCGCGAGCGCCGGGTCCAACAGAAGCACTAAACTTGGGGAGACCTGGAGTCGGAGGAGTGTAATTGAGTGAGTTCTGGTTGCCAGCTCTGAGACCACCGTATGTGCTTGCACTTGGTGTGATGGGGAACGATGGGATCGGCTCGTTGCTGCGAGGGAGAGCTTTGGCCGCAGGCAGAAAGATACCTGCGCCAGGGATGTTCGTTTGAAAGTATGATACACTTTTGTGCTGTTAGTCTTGTAAACATGCTTAAACAAGATTAAGTTCTTACCCGTCAACATCGCCGTCATTTTTTCCCCGGCTGGCGAATTCTTCGTCGAGCTCAACACCAGCAAAAACGCCCTTCTTGCCTTGAACGGGGCCAACAAATCGCACAACGCCATACATTCCACCCGGGACATCAACAACGTCACCAAGCGATACGTTGGCGGACTGCGAGCGGCCAGGCGTCGTAGGAGGCATCATGTTTGCAGATGAATCGCTCAGGACAGCTTCAACGGCGTAACTCTCAGAAACATCGGGTATGCTGGCGAGGGAGCTCTGGGTGAGCTGGGCAAAGGAAGCTTTGCGCGGCAGCGGCGGTAGAGGCGGCGCTGCGCGCGAATGCGTAGCGTATGCGGACTTGAGGTTGGGAGTCGAAACGATGTTTTGGGATCTTCGGAGAGCGCGCGACGAGCTCCTGGGACGTAACTTTGGAGTGGTTGACCTTGAAGGAAAGGTAGAAGTTGTTGTTGATGTAGCAGAAGGCATCTTGGGAGGCGGCGAGGCCCAGTTGGGGCCCTTATTTCGCTGTACTGGGGTTCGCAGTGGGCGTGTCTCATTTGTTTACACCCAAGCCGCATCCGGTAACAAGTGGGACAGCCTTTGTTCTCGGGGAGACCAGTTACCGGCTTTTATCTTGCTGGGATTGCTTACAACCCGACTTTTAGCTCCCGCCCGTTCAGGTGCCGTTGACTTTTTGGGCTTTGGCTTTTTCGTTTTAGCGGCGTAGAGCACGGTTATTGGGTATTGATCAAATGATGATCTGTTGCTGAAGAGTTCGGGTAGTATAAAAATATCGATTTCGAGGCGGACGAGAATTCGTGGAGGGCTGTTCAGCTCCCCTGGTGATGGATGACAAGAAGGTTGGCTTTCCAAGGTTATGTGTCTATTTTCGGAGAAATTTGGTGACGGAAGAAATGAGACTGACGTTGGGTCGTGTCGCAGGTGGCAGAGGGATACTCAGAATGGAGAGACGGTGGGGATGAAATGAGATGAGAGGAGTTAACGAAAGGAAGAGAGTGAGATTTAGAATAAAAGAAGAGATGAAGAAGAAAGGGGAATTGCTACGAATGGATGGGAAGTGGATGAGCGTATATAAGTTGTTGAGTGCTGAATGTAAACAATCGTAACAGCTCGGCTATGTATGCAGTTGGAGATGGATATGCAGCTCAGAGTGGAGTGAAGCTATTGATGCAGCTAATTGCTTGCTTCGGGTTGTTATTGACAAAGAGAGGATACCGATGGTAACAGGATTAGTGGTTTCTCCAATCCAAGAATAGAGCAAAGGGACCGGTTTATCAAGCAAGACAAGTTCAGACAGAAGCGCAGTCAACGTCCCTTTTCTTTCTTTTTATTTGAGCCTCTTCTAGAACTGTTCAAAGCGTCGTCGTCAGTTCCAGTTTTGGTGACTTGTCACCGCTTCGACGCACCTCTCTCTGGTCTGAGGGGCTTGGCCAGGGAACGACGCAGGGGATGGGGAATAGGGATCATAACAGGGCGACAGGAAACCGGGGAAGTATGAGCGTTACAAGGGTCAATGTCCGTATTCTCCTGTGATTGTCATGAAACCTGATATGCAGTGTGATGGATGGCCAGGTCTGGATGCAATGTGACGACGAGATTATCACTGCAGGCTAAAAAGAGACAAAAGGACATGTACCACTGCAGAGACTAAAGAAGGAAATAACAGCAGATAAATGAGGGGCAAAAGAAATCGTTAATGCGAATGTCAAAGAAGCAAATTGAGAGTAAAGAAAGCCGTTTGCCGTCTTCTTAAACACAACGTCTCGTCCCAAAGGCTATCATGACCCAACACTGGAAGGCTTTCCTTTAGCATGAGAGATAGAATACTTCAGTCAACTTGGTAGAAATTCGACCAATTCTTTGCTCGTCTATTTTCGCGTCCTAAACTTACGCCATAAGCACTCCTATCAACCTTCTTACCAATTCAACCTGTTGTCATGATGCACCACCATTTGTTTACATGCAACTAAAGCTTCTGTAACCACGGCATCGTCCCGCTGCCATGCATAGGTTCGTGCTGCATCAAGCGTCGGGGCCAATGGCAGACCATAAACCTGCGATGCCATCTGCAGTATCCGCAATGACAGGCGTCTTTAGTCCTTGTGAGGCGTCTCATTCGCTCCCGCATGCAGCCCGGCCCAGCCCAACCCCGCGCGGGACCTCCTTGCTCTGATATCTCGGGTACGTTGTCATGGACAATTGTGTTTTACATCAGCCATTCATTACTGTAGCCGCCTCCTTTCGAACCATATGAGGGGCTCTATTACCTGTCGTTGGCCATCATATAAATGGGCCCATGACCTGACTTTTTCTCTCGCTTCTCAATGGCTTCAATACGCTCCACTGTCATGATGGCTTGCGGTCATGGCGACTTTCACCTCCACAACCTCTCACAAAGCACAATATAGCGGATAATCAAGTTTTAAGTCCAAGTTCGGTTTCTTACTTGGGACATAGTACACATAATATACAAGCACATCCTACGCCGTAAATGTACTAAACCATCTCCTAAAGTGCATGAAAAAAAGAATATAAGAAATCAGCACAAATCATGACCATTGGATAAGTGGATTTCCAGAATGATCTCCGTCAACTTTTAAAACAAGAGAGGGTACAGTCTCTTCCAAGATCGCATCACAATAAAAAACAATATTGCAAATGTCTCCATAGCCATGGGTTTCCTATAGCGGGTTTAATTAATCAACAGGAAAGCGCAAGATGCAAATTGCGACAATGCGGATGTGCTTCAAACACCAGTAATGACATGCAAGCTTCTCCAATCAAGGACACAAGTCCTCCAGCCCCCCCGTTCCCATATACCTAGTAATAATAATTATAACAAAATGATGCGACGTATTGAGTACAGTTCCTTCTCTTCCTCCTCCCTCTCAACGACTTGTGCCGATAAGCCTGTAGAATCGATCCTACTGGGTTCCGTTCACCGGCACGTTGTCTGAAGGACTAGGTGGCGCAGGCTGCTTTCGAAGTGTCAGGGGAAAGGGGTACTCGTCAGGGTCCTCCTCCTCACTACAGATACTGTTAGCAAAGCTCGCAAACGAATTATATCCAGCCCCACTTACGGAAGCTTCCAGGCAACATAGTCCTCGGTGCTGAGGCCTTCACGACCTTCTTGTAGACTGGCAAAGTCGCCGGGTGTCATCATGCCAGTGCGATCCCGTGGCGAGCCAGGAACAGAGAATGGCCGAGAAATCTTCTGCTCAACACCAGGGATGAAGTCCTCCTCCTCCTCGTCACCAACGAAAGAGTTGGGGTAGGCACGGCGAAGAGCCAGCTGGCGAGCCTTGACATACTCCATACCCATTCGCTTCCAGTCGAGAAGATCACTAAGACGCTCGGTTCGGTTTCGCTGGTTGATGCGCTGACGGCGGCTCTTTCCACAGAAATCGTACATGAATGAGGTGAGCTGGTTGACCGAGTCGTCAACGCCCTTGGTTCGTCGATCCACAATGTAGATACCATAGTCGCTCGAGTTCTCGATAAGCTCCTCCATGTAGCATCCGAAACCGGAAAGGTTGGTGGTAATGCTGGGAACACCCATGACGGTACACTCGGCGGGAGTGTAGCCCCAAGGCTCATAGTATGAAGAGAAAACGCCCAGATGGCAACCTCGAACAAAGTCGTCGTAATCGAGAGGGAGGACGGGGTTGGCAGAGTTGAGGAACTCGGGGTGGAAAATGACCTTGACACGATCGGAGGGGTGGTTGAAAAGCTGCACACGGCGGATCTGGTTCAGAACGGGGTCCTCGTGATCGTTGAGCATGTTATGTGTGACGATTGGGGGGAGTCCGTGGCGCTTCATGGCAAAGAGGCGACGGCGAAGCAGAACGCGGTCCTGGGCAGAGATGAGCTCCTTCTCATCAGGCAGAGGGTCACCCTCGTGCCACTTGAGAGAGCGCTCAAACAACCGACGGCCAATGCTCTGCTCAATAACGTGTGTAGTATCTCGCAGGGACTTGATAACTGCCTGACCCTTGAGCGCCTCGACAGTGAGAGAGGTGGTCTGAGCAGGCATGATGATGAAGGCGACAACAGTGATCTTGCTACCAGCAGCCTTGAGACGGTGGTTCAATCGAGCCAAAGACTCAATAAACATGTCAACACCCTTATTCCTGAACTCATAACGACCAGCAGTGAAGAGATAGAGCGTGTTGTCCACATCGAAGTCGTAGTGGCCGTAGAAATGCCCGCGAACAAAGTCGTGGATCTTCTCCTTTGCCTGCTGGTGCAGGTTCTGAAACTCGTGAACAGCAGAGAACTTTGTGACGTTAAGACCATTGGGCAGAACGCCGTCGGGCTTTCGCTTCAGCAGATGCTCGGACTCGAACGCTGTAATGTGAGAAACAGTGGTGAAAACATCGCAAGCATGTGCGGCAGCTCGCTCAATACAGTATCGGTGGTAGATACCACGCTTGCCAGCCTCAGCATCGACATCGAACCACTGCAGGTTGTTGTAGAAGTCCACGGAGCCGGCGCAAAGGTATCGGCCGAGAAGAGTGGCGTGTGTGGTAAAGATCGTCGTGACATCGATGCGGCGCTTCTTGCAGAGGGGCAGGGCGACACCAGCAAGCCACTCATGGAAGTGAGCAATGACAGCCCTCTTCTTCTCGTGGCAGACGAACTACGGAATTAAAGTTAGCAGATCCGATACGTAAGTGGAAAAGTCAAGGGGTTGTTACCTCGCCCAGGAACCAAGCAACAAGATAACCAAAAACGATGGCTTCGTTGGTCTCATCGTCGCCAGGTGGT
Source organism: Fusarium cf. aywerte (assembly GCA_011034095.1). Lineage (NCBI taxonomy): Eukaryota > Fungi > Ascomycota > Sordariomycetes > Hypocreales > Nectriaceae > Fusarium > Fusarium cf. aywerte. The sequence goes on from WETZ01000015.1 coordinate 438,343, forward strand.
GAGGGGATGCTGGCAGCTTCCCACAGATCGGCCTTCCACTCATCCATACGACCATAGGCGGTCTTGGTGTCGATGAGAATAACCCTAGGAGCTCCCTCGATCAACCAGCGTCCGTACACAATGTGAATTCCTCTGTCTCTCATTGACTGTATAGTAGCAGCAATTTCTGGGCTGGTGGGCTCCATCTCTTCCACCTCGACAGCGGCCTACCGTGGTCAGTACATACAAGTCACGATACTTTCAGAACGATGAACGTACCGATTGGTGGTTGAGAGGACCGATCAGAGTATAACGGTCGCCATATTCAGCTGTTGTTACAGGAGCTTTGGACTTGATGACAGAGTAGATACCACCGACTGCATCGCGCTCTTGTTAGCATGTGAAGATTGGCAAGTGAGGACACAACGACAGTTGTCGCAATTGACTGACCTCGATGAGCTACTTCGGTAGCAATCTCAAAGAGAAGGTGGTTCTTGATGTCGCGAGTCTGCTCGCCTCCGGAACTCATCTTGACGTGAAAACCCCAAAAGAATCAGGAGTGAACCGCTGAGGGGATTTGGTGAGTGCGATGATCTGATGAGCGTCGACCAGGAGGTAATCGCTTAGAAGATGAGGAAGATGTAGCGCAAGGTCTACCTACAGTAACTGGAGAGCGATGCGACAGAGAAAAGATGTATGGAGAAGGAAGAAGCAGCTGTAGCAATGGCCCGCGAAACCAATTGAGAAGTTTTCTCGGGAGTAGCGAGGCGTGGCTGGGAGGGATCGGTAGAAGCGAAACGGACGGGATTAAATCGAGATGGTGGTGGTCTCGATGTTGCGTCACTGTGCCGCTGTTGAGCACGAACCTAACCTAAGAGATGGATCTACAGGCAATGGGTGAGCAGGGGGTCTTAGGTGCGCAGGGAGGGAGGGATGGAGGGCTCCATTCGGAGATGGATGGATGTGTATGTACGTGCTAATATGCCCATGGGGAGCGGAGTAGAGCACTAACCTAGCAATTAGCACGATGGATGGATCTCAGGTCCTGGCGGTGGTGATTTGCTAGGTAGATTGGTGTTTTGAAGTGTTACACCGAGTGAGGGGGAGAAAGGATGGAGAGAATGGGGAAAGAGGGAGAAAAGTAAAAAAATAAAAATAAAAAATAAAAGGTTTGAGAGGGATGTAGTCTCAAGAAGAGGAAGAAAGCGAACAATGTTGAAGAAAATTGTGCACAAGGACGTTGACTTAAAGGAAGATGGTGTATTGATGTACTCGGCAGGTACCTTGAGTGCTGTACGTCGTGATATGATCCAGTGTTGATGCCCGCTGTGGTACAGCTTCAGCTCGTACTTTGGCGCACTAGCGACCGAAGCTTGGGTGGGGTCGGGGGGGATGTCGGGGCCCCAAGCTCCTAGCAACGGCGCCTAAACAAAGCCAACCTAAAGGCCCGCCCGTATACCAAGCCCAAACACCTGTGGAATCCAGGGCAATTCGCCCATCCGTTCTCTTGGCTTTGTGGACAGGGGACCAGGGTCAACGTTCTCTTAAGAGAGACAGTCTAGGTTAATGCCTGGAGCCATCGAATTAAGCAGAGGATCAGTGCTCAACAACAATGGATCAAAACTTCGGATGATGAACAGGATCAAGATTCACGATGTGACTAGTCAATTCGGAGAAGTCCAGGTTCATGAAAAATTTTCTATTGTTGAACCTCTTCAAGCCGTTGGCAACTCGAGGGTCACATCTTTTTTCTCTCTCTCGGGCTGTCAGCATATCCTAAACTCAATCAAGATTAACCACGCAGAAAACGGACCAGTCCACACGCCACAAACTTGAGATCAAGAGGAATAGCTCCTTGCAAACCCAACGCCACTCCGGTCAAAGAGCCGAGGCCGGCCCATGATCCAGGTGTTTCATTGCCATTTCAAGGTCTCGATGTTACGCCATTATGAGATGGACTCGCTTTGTTGAGGAGCTTGGGGCTCTTTCCCCCTTTCCCTTGGAGTCTCATCTCCAGGCCTCGACGTTTTTCCTCAACGGCATGCACAAATCTCTCACCTAAGCTCCAACTTACTGCACTCCACCATTGGATGGGTGCACGGTTAGATGGGCTGGACTGCCACGATAGCACAAAGTTTCTGCTACTGTAGGACCAAAAGAGACATTCTCATTCTAAAATTTTGCCTGCATTGTGTTTGGTCAGACGCAGGTCTGGCACTTCTTGGGGGTGTCGGGATGAGGTCATGGAATGCGGGGAAATGCCAGTGATCAACATCTTAATGAACTCCTTTGAACTTCTCCAAGCCCAGTTTCAACTCCTTTTCTGCTCATCTTGTTAGAATAAAGACATCATATTGACATTGGTGCTTACCATGCTGTACCAACTTTTCCTGTAACCTGTTTCCTCAAGTCAATGACCCACAATGGCAAACTGCTTGGTCTTCAAGTTCCCTGCATCGCGCCGTCGATAGTCGGGCAAACGGACATTACTTCGAATCTATCGAGTTTTGACAAACCCATTTCGACTTAAACTTGGTTACCGAAAAATAGACAAATGAGATGGATGGCGGTATCTGAGAGTCTACGGTACATGTTCTACCGAGACCCCGAGCCGTGATAACCATGCCCGAATAGCTCCCTTATTTCTCCTGTTGTCTCTCCTCCAAAACACATAAGATGAGCTCCCACGTCTATGAGTTGCTAAGTATGTATTTCCTGCAAGTGCTCTGCCAACATACCTCCCCCAACTTCCATCGAGACATCTGGGGTGTTAGCCCTACGACTGCAAGTTTACAATGCATCAAATGCCATAGCAACATAAAAGGGGATTGTCATTTCTGCCGAGCAACAAACTTTTGTAACATAGAATATTGGGCTTCAGACAATAATGACCTGGCAGCCAAGCGTCATCAATGTTTCTAACAAAGGAACAAGACACAGCACAATTCCTTGGTTTCCCTGGATTTGAGAACTAGATTCTAGTTGAGGGTTCGGAAGCAATCTCTGGAATGACTGCGCTTCTGTAAACGAGATCTTGCCCCGATTTAACTCCACCGGGGAGATCTCTAAGGGCGATCTTGACGGGGACTAACTTATCCTCAATAATTGCGACCTTTCTGGAGGTGCCGAGCTGGCACGTGGTCAAACAGATAACCCCCAAGGAGAACTCACTAAGATAACAGAAACATTCACAATCTCATCACTACGCAAGGTTTGACTAAGATACCTTACTTATTATTTTGTATTCCTAGCCTCCTCTTCAAGATTGGACTTGATTAACAAGCCTTGATCGTAGCTTGATACCATTCTACAGGGAAAAATCAGTAACTAAGCTCACTTACACGGCCAGAAGTTTAATAGTTGTGTCTCTTGTCCGAACTGGCAGCAATGTTTCGAGCTGCAATGGTACAACGAGACAGGTTTTGGAAGTCAGGAAGGAGACCGGATGATGTGGAAGAGTAGTCATGAATCACCATCCATTCAAAATCGAGACAGTTGGAAATATGGCATTCGCATCATATTCTATTGGCAGTGGCAATTTAGGTAGACTGCTGGCCTGCAGAAGTGAAGTGTCTTAGTTGATGGTTTGTGAAGTTAGTGGTTAAGACAGCACGCAGCCTCGCCCCTTTCCATTGGGTAACGGCTACGTCCGGGTTCCGTAGTGGGGCCGCTCCGATGCAAGGCTGCGAAAATTTCCAAAATTTTCTAGATTTCGCTAAGATCTTTGCGCATCGTCTCGCTGCTAACATATTTACACCGTAAACCTAACAAGATACCCGGGGCTCAATCGGCTTCAAGACTAGCAGTACTTACTCGGTTCTGCTTTCTCTTACTCTCTTCACCCACCAAACAATCAGGCACAGCCTGACAGATACGCGAATATGGGGGACGTTGCACAGGTGAAGGTCGTCTTCACCACCACAGAGCCAGACTTGGTGCTCCCAGAGTCTAAGCAACAGCTGCTTGTTCCTGCAGGTTAGTCAAGCTTCATTACCACGAATGCCTCGCAGTTTTTGTGATGCTAACGTATTACAGACATCAAGCGATATGGCCTCTCTCGCATTCTCAACTCCGAGTCTATGCTCGACACTTCCTCACCCGTTCCCCTCGACTTCCTCGCCAACGGCACATTCCTCCGCACCTCTATCGAAGAGTACCTCGCTACCAACGGTCTCTCTTCTGAATCTACCCTGACTTTGCAGTACGTCCGAAGTCTACTACCCCCGGTCTATGAGGCGAGCTTCGAGCACGACGACTGGGTTAGCGGCGTTGATGTTCTGTCGGCAACTTCGCGGGCGGGTATCCTGGCTGGCGGCGTAAACATTCCCGAGCGAGTTGCCAGTGCTTCTTACGATGGTCTGGTGAGAATTTGGAACCCTTCTGGAGACGCAATCGCAGTGTCTCCGGCAGGTCGAGCTGGTGGTCACACTCAGCGAGCCAATGCTGTTAAGTGGATTTCGCAAAAGCAGCTCGCCTCCACTGGTTTGGACCGCAAGGTTATTGTCTGGGATTACAGCGAGTCGGAAGATGGTTTCTCTGGTAATCTTAAGCCCAGCATGGAGCTCTGGGGTCATGAGAAGGATATCAACAGCCTTGACGTGAACGGTGCCACCAAGCGCATTCTTACAGCTTCCTCCGACGGCAAGGTCGGTCTCTGGACATCATCAAAACGTACCGCGCCCCAGGCCGACCCCGAGAGTCTCCCCTCTGCGCATAGCACCAAGCGAGCCAAGCTCGCAAGTGCTGCCAACACTGCTCAGCGTGGTCCTCTTGCGATGATTCCTGTCCACGACGAGCCTGTTACCGCTGCTGTCTTCCATCCCAACGATGCGACAGTCGCCTACTCGGCATCAAAAGATCACACTGTTCGCACTATCGATTTAACAACGCAGCGCGAGGTTAGCCGACTCACCACAATGCACCCACTTCTTTGCGCAACGGCGCTTCCGGGATCGTCGCTAATCGCCGCTGGTTCGTCGGCCCGACATATCACCCTCCTCGACCCTCGCGAGTCAGCCACTACTACCTCAGTCATGACTTTGCGAGGTCACGTCAACATGGTTGTTTCCCTGTCCGCTTCGCCTGAGAACGACTACTCACTTGTCTCCGGCTCACACGACAGCACATGCCGTGTATGGGATTTACGAAGTGTAAGGATGGGCACCTCAGAAGAGGGCGGCGGTAGTGTCAGTGAACCTGTGTACACCATCGGCCGAGAGTGGCTCAAGGGCAAGAAGCTTCCTCCCGCTGGTGATGGAGCCAAGGTATTGAGCGTGGCCTGGGATAAAACTTGGGGTATTGTAAGTGGTGGCGAGGACAAGAAGGTCCAGATCAACCGAGGACGGAACCTGTTTGGCTCAGAATCATAAAGTATTGGGTAATATAGAGGGATTGAAAAGCGATTGTTGATCTTATACTGAGAAATCTCTGATGTTGCCATTGACTATAGGAAAGTGCGAGGAGTCTATATCGGTGTTGTAAAACAAAATCTACTTCTGTACCCTAAATGTAGATAACAATTTTCAGCGATTTCCCAGAGGGCATGATTCTTCATTACATTCGTTTCTAAGTCCAATTTCTAGACAGACCAGCAATAACTACCTGGTACATCCTCACATATGTACATAACTTTGCCGGTTTATAATTCCTCTTCACACTCTTGGGTGTCCTCTACCAGTGCTCGATACCTAGGTCCTATACGTGCCTGCGGAGCAAGGTGAGCCAGCACCTCATCCCGTAGCCTCGCCTTCTGGTATGGCAGCTTCTCACCAATAATGACATCGAGTATATAGGTCACAACAGTATTGGTCTTGAGAGGAGGGGTTCGAAGGAGAGCTGCGATAGTTTCAGGCGTGAGACCGTCATTGTTGTACCAAAGGAAATAAGTGCGTAGAGAACTCAATGGGACTCTCACAACTTGCGTCTTGTTGCGGTATTGCACTGCATATTCTTCAGCAGCAATGATACGAGCATCTCTTGTGTCCGCATCTTTCTTCTCCGCTGGTGCCGCTTTTGTTGTGTTCGGTGTCGTAGAGGGTTGCGTAAGTTCGGTGTTTAATCCATTCAGCTCAGCTTCGATATCTGAGATCACTTCGGATTCTCCAGACTCCGAAGTCTCGTCACTCTCATCAACATCATCAGCCGTCAAAAACTTGATTGGCAAATTCTTCTCGACAAACTCAGGTCGAGGAGGAGTTGGCTGCAGTTTCAAACGTTCCTGTTCCAAGACGTGGTATAATTGTAAACCAACATATGCGTCTGAAGCCGAGTCTGGTTAAAAATGTCAGCCGCTGCATGAATCGGACGCATCAGTTTGACTTACATGCTACTTGGCGCTCTGATAGACGCAACATCCAGTTTCCGGATCGTACGTCGTCTCCTTTGAAGAGTGGGAGGCCGAGGACTTCTTGCGTTTGCGCAGCAAGATTCACCATAACCTTATTGATCCGGCTCAGCTCTCCAGATTTTGAGTATTTGACAAGCTTGAAAAGATGAGATAGTTCGAGAACCCCCTTGCTCTCTATACCAAGGTTGTTCCTCAATCTTGTACAATCGCCTTTGATTGCCACGCCCACTTTGGTCACGCTCTCGTCTTCCATGATCTTTTTGAAGGTTGGAGCTACAAAGTCGTCCTTCGGGAAAAGAGCAATATGAAACAAACCAATGCGACTGGGGCTTGCAATCTGGATAAGCGAGACGTTTATCCGGGGATTGTTGTTCTTTGGCCTAATCAGCCATTCCAGATCGAAGCCGATGACCTTTTCGTCTGCGAAATATCGCTGGCAAACCCACTCCATGGTATGCTTAGAGGTGCAATAATGGACTTTGACCTTTTGTGCCTCTTCGTTTTCTTTGATATGTCTATACATTCTGTAAGACCAGAAGGACTCCTGTGAGCCCTCTTTGCTCTTTCGAGCCGCTTTCCAATGATCAATATCGATGGTATAGTCCAAGCTCGTCAAAGGTGGAGCGACGTTATTTGCCGTAGCAACCTCCTGCTTCGAAGCGTCAACCAGATTTCCATCTGTGTCTGTCGCGACCTGGGTTCCTTCAGAAATGGTTTCAATAGCCGGCACCTCTAGACGTTCCTGCTGATCAAACCACTCCGTTGCATCGCGCTCGAATTCCTCATCGTCACTGAACTCATCGATTTCGACCCCATCATTTTGCGCAGCCTCAGAGCTAGAGGTAGGCGTATGAACGAAGCGAGTAATATCCAGGAAGGGATAGCAAGGCTGATGCTCAGCTTTTGGAGAAAACCTGATACCGAATGCTGGATTCCAGAGACGGTTCTTGATAGTCGGAGACATGTTGGAAATAAACTTTGTTCTTTACATGGGCCCTTTTGTTAGGGGCATTATTTAAATAAAAGAAGATAGAAAGACATCTGACCTACCTAGTTCGGAGCAAGCGACGCGTTATTGTGAGAGAGGGTCTTGATACACTGCCAGCAATGGACCCCCGTAAAGATAATCTCATTGGGGTATGAATTGATTGAAGTGTAGCCAGCGTCGAAGAGCCATTGCGGCAAAAGCCCATGACCCTGATACACTCACGCTATGGGTGATCCTTTAGGCAACGGCGTCAATAAAGCGATCATTGATTATGGGCGTTTAGTGGGTGGCTTGGGCTTGATGATAGCCTGGTGGAGGTGGAGTGTCTTGAGTGTCCAATTCTGGCTGAGTCACCAACGCGAGAGCACGTGGGGACGTACCAGGTGGAGGCTCTATATTCACACCTTACCCTGGCACCGCCATAATCCATCCCACTTTGCGACCAAGTTGACGACCTCAGCCTAACTCGAACCAAAGAGCTCGACTATTGGTTGCCTTTACTTGGTTTATCTGTTGAGACATAACAATAGTCCCTTAGTGGCAGCCTTGCTGGATCGCAATTCTTCACCGTCAAATCTTGGTCACCTGAATCTTCACAATGGCTTCCCAACTGCTACCCCTCGGTGAGTGCTTCGAGCAGTAGTTGCTAGCGTATACCGTTCCTATTTACTGACATGGTCATTTAGAGCTTATCGACAAGTGTGTTGGCTCTAGAATCTGGGTCATCATGAAGGGTGATAAGGGTAAGAAGAGTCTTGGCTGTCGAGAGATATTATACTGATGAGCTTGTAGAATTCAGTGGAACACTCGTTGGCTTTGATGACTACGTTAGTGAGTATTTTCCTTCTATCATTGAGTGTTCTGTACTAACCCATGCATAGACATGGTTCTGGAAGATGTGACTGAGTTGTATGGGCAATCCCTTAACCATCATTATTCGAGCTTCGGCTGACTAAACAGTGACTACTCCGGTAACCATACGAAGCTCCCCAAGATTCTTCTGAATGGCAACAACATTTGCATGGTATGTCCATTATGGATTTTCTTCAGTTCTCATGCTAATGTTTGTTGAAAGTTGATCCCTGGTGGTGAGGGACCAGAAGGAGCTGCTTGAAATTGATGCGGAAAAGTCAAAGAAATATCGCAAGTCTACTCAACCAAAACTCATTACGAGCATGATCCCCGTAACGGCGATCAAAACTTCGCACCGCCTATCCTAAGATTGGTGTTGTGACATTTACATCAAGAGGAATTAGGACCGCAGTATGCGACTCAGAAGAGTCTCAGGTCTTGAGCTCATTCCAGTCTATATCTGGTAAAAATAAAAAAGCAGTAATCTACAGCCCCCCAACGCCGACCATCCGTGGTGCCTGTTTGTTTTTTCAATGATCTTGAATGCGATCGAGATGATAAGAGACAATTTAGTGGCCGTTCTGCATATTGCCTTGTTCTCCAGCCGTTGTGATTCGCCTCAACTCCCATTCTCGTGTGAACTCCTGGTGCAACATCTCGAGTTGGTTGATAAGCTTCTCACACACTGAAGTGAAGACATCGCGGGGAGTGATGGTCCCGTCCGTCTGCACTCGAATAAAAAGCTCCGGAACATTGGGATGAGCGACTGCAGCACGGTTAGCTGAATGTAAAACCAAAGTGACGGGGGTCATTTACTCTTATATCCAGCCATGTAAACGTTGGGGTGCATCTTCAAATGTTCGGAGAGAAGGTTTCCAAGAGTGTGATCTTCCTTCATGAGAACAAAGTCCGAGGTGTTGGACATTCCTACATGATAATGTGAGCTTCGGGCCAGCAGACTTGCCAAAAGGGAACCTACCAGAGAATACCTTCTCCTCGATCTTCTTTTCGCCCTCTCCGAGGAGGAAAAGCTCGAAACTATGGAGAATATTAGCCGATGCACATGTCAAGCAGCGAAGTAACGTAACGGATCGTCTTGAAGATTAAAGTGCTTAGGGTTGTTGCCAGCCATAGTAAACGGCGCGATGGGAATCAAATGGAAGGTGAGGTTTTCAGGGAATTGAAGGAGAGACGCTGCGCTTGGTGAGGTTTTCGTTTGGGGGTTTGGGGCTCATTGTGTTGTTTGCTCGTAGACAAGTTTCTGCCACTGACAGGCAGGTGCACCTAGTAGTGCGGAGAACCACGACAAGTCTGACACCGAAAGCACAACACAGGTTTCTGGTTCTTCTTTGAATGGATAAGGTGAATACACATATAGTCAATAGCAAGTCGACCGTATTGTCTCTATGAGCGGCGCTTCATAGATCGAGCAGCTGCTTATGAAGTACTGGTCGGCCTTATGACTCAGATCATAGTGCCTGACATCCAATAAAACCAATCGATGGTCTTGAGCTGTCAAGATACGCCAACATGGGACATGGCCTAAGCCTTGAACTTCACATATCACTTGATATAAGACTGTGCACTATTCAAGTGAAAACAGGGGTTGACCCATGAGGACTCGAATGTCCCCGTCTTTACACTGGGGTTTGGATAGACCCGAAACCGTAAAAGCACAGAAAACACGAGCAAACAAAGAGGCAAATAGGAAAGAGTAATCTCACCGATCAGGGGCGTTCATCTTCGGTTCTTGATCGTGATGTTAGATAATTCGATATTTGGCGGTAAAGTGGCGATCGTAGCAAAAGTCCAAAAATCGTGCTAATCTGTCTATTTGTCGACAGTGTTGCACAAGAAGGAGAAGTTGGGACAGAGAGCATCCAAGACTTATGAGTTCCAAAAAAAAATAAAAGATTAATAAAAGGCAGTGACAAAGTTAAGTGACAACAAGTCAAGAACAAAGCAGCGTGAAACAGAGTTGTAGCTTCCAGAGGCTCAAGCTTCAAGACGCGACAAAAGGCTAATACTCGGCTAAAATTGCGGGCATACAGGCTGATCTGTACTCCGGCAGTGAATCACCTCAGGTTATCTTCTACTGCATTTGCTTCAGTTTTTATATTTAAAATCAAATTTGCAGGCTCAACGATGAGTTTATGTCTCAATGCCGCGCATCCAGCCGTCTTTGTTGCGGCGTGCTAATCGCCTCTCGCCGCACCTCGCAAGCCTCCTCCCAGCTTGCCGAGACTTAGCATCAGCCCAGAATGAACTACGGTGGATAAAGAGTCATGTTGACGAGACATGGCCGCGGCGAAAACTATGGCATCTGGATGATCTTTGCCAAAAAAGAGGGCGCGGTGTGCCTCTTCAATATATACTGGGTTCTCAGCCATTTGGTGCCCTCGACATCAAATGCAAACCGGGTGTTTTGATACCTAGACCAGAAACTGAAGCATATACTTTCCATCTGGCAAACCTTGTCAAATCAGGAGAGCTACTAGGTCAACACGTAACGAAAAGCGGCCACGGCGTTAACTTGATCGACTTTTGCACAGGGACTGGCTGTATCCCTCTGGGCTTCTTTTCGTCCCTCCAGCACTCAGTTGAAAATATGACTGTGAGAGGAGTGGACATCTCACCTGTGGCTCTTCGACTCGCGCAGGAGAATATTGCCCGAAATGTCGAGCTTCAAACCTTGATCAAGCCAACCAGAGATAAGAGGCTTGACATCACAACGGCGAATGTCTTTAGTGATAACGATATGCAACAGCTTGCAGTTACTCGCTGGGATATTCTCGTATCTAACCCTCCGTACATCTCGGAAGACGTTTGGCATCATGGCCGTGGACAACTCGGGTTTTCAGTCCGGAAGTATGAACCACGTCTCGCATTGGTACCAACTAACAACCTTCCTCGTCCGAACGGATGTAATCCAGCGGATGTCTTTTATGCCCGGCTTTTGAACATCTCGGAACTCTTAAAGCCGAAGGTGGTCCTGCTTGAAATTGGCGATGAGGACCAGGCCCGTCGTGTATTGCAGCTGTACTTTGCCCACCCAATTGCACAAAGCTCAAGAGTTGAAGTTTGGCGTGACTGGCCGGATTTGGACGGAGTAGAAGATCTGGAGTTTAGTGTGGACATTGAAGAGCCAAAGGGTGAGAGACATCGAGTTCCAGTGAAAGGTGACGGTCGCATACGGTCTGTTCTAATTCGCAGGTTGGACGAAGGTTAATGGCAACTACATTAAAGGTTATTTTCCTGTCATGGTACAAGCTTGAACGCCAGACATGGGTTCTATGATACATGCATTTGGATTTCGAGGTCTGAGCAGCATGAGGTCATGATAAATCGATGCGTAAGTTGCCACTGTTGCTTATGAGCTTGGGTGAGAAGAACAGGGAAAAATTGATTGTCTAAAATGTTCTCTCTCATTCGAATCTAATACGAAAATTGGAACACGAAGACATACGTCTCCTTCATCTTAAGACCATGATATATCATCTCTACTAATAGATCAAGCTCGAGGGGTCTCAAAAGTACCCTTCTATTGAGAGAACAAGATTATAAGGAACCCAGAATCTAAGCTTACAACACAAAGTTCATTGTTTTTATAATTCCCGGTAAAGTCTCGATTGAAAGACATTTTACTAATGCCAGATATTCAGATGCAGGCGATAGATCCGAAGTAGGTAGGCACCAATTCATGACGTACCTGACTATCTACCCTGAGGCGATTTAGCCCCGCCAGCCAATCCCCTCCTCTCATCATGCCCGGTGGACCCCGAAGTATTTCTAACACGTGATTGTTCTTTTTTCGAGCTAAGCAACGCCCATAGACTCATCACCAGAAGCTTCGACTTGGTGGTGTCATCCAATATACTCAATTCCTTACATTGGCACTGGACCCTGGAGTTCTCGCCATATACGAGTGCATTTCAGTTTCAGAAACTTTCGACAGCCTGTTTGGCTTGAGTCGTGCTACCTTATGAGATAGCACGGCGCTTTAACTACTTTTATCATTCCACAACCCCGGCGGTTCCGCACTTGCGCCAGTCCCCATTGCCCATTATGTCGAGACTTTTACGGCAATCGAGCCAGTTTGCACGAGTGACAAGACTGTCAACACAGCCTGCACTACGGTTATGTGCACGTCCATCACTTATCACCCGATCGAATCCCGCAAAGACATCCGCCGCATTCGCCATCCGAGCCAGGACGTATTCCTCGCAACCCCCACCTTCCGGCCAAGACCCCCGGTCAAACCGAGATAGAGACAACGAGCATGGAAGCAAGCCCTTAAATCAGAAGAAGGGGGATGAAGGAGTCGAGGGAGGCAAGTCAGAGGGGCCAAAGCCGCCACCTCTGCCAGAGGGCTGGATTCACTTGAGCAAGGAGGAAATCGCCCATCTCGAAGAATTCACAACTAGGCTTCCAGATGCTCAAAGGCCAGTGGCGAAGGATATTATTGAGAAGCTTCAGATTGTCGGTGCGCCGGCCGAGACCCGCGATCTCCTCCAAAAGCTACGACAGAACGGCAACCTCTCGATTCTCGATAAGGGGCGATTGATGCGTTGTGTGTATCAGGTTACTGAGCGGATCGTTGACCTGGAGGAGAACCAAGGCCAGGATGGGCAATTCTCGTCATTCCGTATGGACCAGGAATCCAAGTCCCAGGATGGCAAGGGCGGTACCGACAAGTCAAAGCAGCAGCAGAAGGGTGGCAAGCAGCCCAAGAACGAACGCAGCGGCTGGCTTGAGGCTGTCCAAACTGGTATTGCTATCGGTGTCACTGTCTGGATCGCGGAACTCTTCGCCAACCCATTCTCTGAGAAGGAGATCACTTGGCAAGAGATGCGAAAGGCCTTCCTAGACAAGGGTCTGGTCCAGAAGCTGGTGGTTGTCAATGGCTCTCAAGTCCGTGTTGAGCTTCATCCATCTGCAACTGGAGCTACTACTGAGAACGGGCAACCCGGAAGGAAGAGCTACGTGTTCTCTATTGGATCCGTCGAGTCCTTCGAGCGAAAGTTGGAGGAGGCTCAAGACCAGCTGGGTATTCCATCCTCTGAGAGAATACCTGTCAGCTACGAGGCTGGCGGCAGCACCTTGGGTAACCTTCTTCTCGCCTTTGGTCCCACTCTCCTCTTTATCGGTCTGATCCTGTGGACTCAACGGTCGATGGGAGGACGCGGTGGTGCTGGCGGAGGCATGTTCAACTTTGGCAAGAGCAAGGCAAAGAAATTCAACGCTGAGAGTGCTGTTAAGGTCAAGTTCGCAGATGTTGCTGGTCTCGAGGAGGCAAAGACTGAGATTATGGAGTTTGTAAGCTTCTTGAAGCAGCCTGAGAAGTTTGAGAAGCTAGGTGCCAAGATCCCACGAGGTGCTATCTTGGCCGGTCCACCTGGTACTGGTAAGACGTTGCTTGCCAAGGCCACGGCTGGTGAGTCAGGAGTACCTTTCTTCAGTGTGAGCGGCTCCGAATTCGTTGAGATGTTTGTTGGTGTTGGACCTTCGCGTGTGCGAGACCTGTTCGCCGAAGGCCGTAAGAACGCCCCCTGCATCATCTTCATTGACGAGATTGACGCTATCGGTCGCGCGCGACAAGAGAGTGGCAAGGGCTTTGGTGGCAATGACGAAAGAGAAGCAACCCTGAACCAGATTCTTACAGAAATGGACGGCTTCAACACCCGTGAGCAGGTGGTTGTCCTCGCTGGTACTAACCGAGCGGATATGCTCGATAAGGCTCTGATGCGACCTGGACGATTCGATCGACACATTTTCATCGACCGACCCACAATGAAGGGTCGCCAAGAGATTTTCAAGGTCTACTTGAAGAAGATCGTGACTAATGAAGACCACGAATACCTCGTTGGTCGTCTTGCAACTCTCACTCCTGGCTTCTCCGGTGCTGACATCGCCAACGTCGTCAACGAGGCTGCTCTGATCGGTACGTCCTCATGAGTTTATTGTGTTGTTCCCATACTGACATAACTCAGCTGCGCGAGGCAATGCCGACGATGTCAAGATGGATCACTTCGAACGGGCCATTGAGCGAGTGATTGGAGGTCTGGAGCGCAAGTCCCTTGTTCTTAAACCTGAGGAGAAGAAGACTGTCGCCTACCACGAAGCTGGACACGCCATCTGCGGATGGTTCTTGGAGCACGCTGACCCGCTGCTTAAGGTGTCGATCATCCCCCGTGGACAAGGTGCTCTGGGTTACGCTCAATATCTGCCTCAAGACGCCTACCTGATGAACACCAACCAGCTCATGGACCGAATGGCTATGACCATGGGTGGTCGCGTGTCTGAGGAGCTTCACTTCCCTACTGTGACAACAGGCGCCAGTGATGACTTCAAAAAGGTCTCCCAGATGGCACGAAACATGGTGACTCAATGGGGTATGTCTGAGAAGGTGGGCCCCGTGCACTTCGAGAACGACCCCAACCGCATGCAGAAGCCATTTGCCGAGTCCACAGCCCAGCAGATCGATTTGGAGGTCTCTCGGATCGTGGAGGAGGCTTACAAGCGCTGCAAGGATCTCTTGACAGCGAAGAAGGAGGAGGTTGGTCTTATTGCGCAGGAGCTGCTCAAGAAGGAGGTTCTTGTCCGAGACGACATGGTCCGCATCTTGGGCAAGCGACCTTTTGGCGACAACGAGGATTTCGAGAAGTACTTTGGTGGCTCTAAGCCGGAGAGCAACCCTCCTCCGTTCCCCGAGGAGACTGACTCCCCCAAGGAGCCTCCTACCCCATCCCCAGCTTTCAAGAAGCTCGAGTAGGGTTGCGATACAAGCCATTCGGGCGCGCCATTGGAGTGAGAGTCACCCACGCAGCACGACCAGTAACTTGGTTCCTTGTATTGCTACTGAGATCTTATAAGGAGAAGGAATACTGTGGAGGCTTGGGACAGAGCGAGGACCGGCTGTGATAGCGATGCGATGCACTCTGGCGAGGTCTGGTCGCAGAGCCTAGGATGTTGGTTACGAAACAGTACGATAATCCGTGGTGGGGAAGACGAGAACAACGAGACAGGCTCAAAGCGGTCACAGCGATGCGCGAAGAAAAGCGGCACTCAACTCTACCAGACACTTGATCAATTCCTTTGGATTTGTTTTTTTAGTGCATTCTCAGCAAAACCGTCACACACATCTATCCGCATGGCACCCATCATCATTATCCTCCATGTTGGTGGCCTGGAAGATACAGGCTTTAACCAACTGTGTAACATTGTACTTTAGGTGATAGAACTGTAAAAACAATATTATGATGACTGAATTGACGAAGAATAAGTGTAACGAGTTGAAAAGAATGTGATGTAACAAGACGGAGTCGTACGTTTAAAGACCCGCGATAAGACACGCGTGGCTGAACTGTAGGGTTTTGGCCTATGGATATGACTTCACCCGGTTGTTACAACAGACAGCCTATGAAGTCAGGTTTGTTGGCGGGAACTAGAGAAGCAAATAGAAGGAGAGAATACGTGTCGATCCCGAGATAATTGCGTATGCACAGTATTATACTTTACTTGGCTTACCTGTTAACTGATCAGTTATAAACTGTTTCTGTTTGTGTTGTTTCGATATAGGTCTCGGGGAGTCGGACTTTGAGTGAGAATTTCGAACGCTGATTGGTCTAGAAAGTTCCCGGCGGTCGATCCAGATTTCAGAGGCTCTGCTCCTGTAAGAGACATCAGGAGATGCAAGGCAACATAAACATTGCAGATGTAATAGCAGAAAAGGGTAATAGATTCAGCTCTAGGCAAGGTCCGGGTCCAGGTCAATTGTCAAGCCCGATACCCTTGTACATGATGATCCAAGTCATGTGTGGAGTTGAAGGAGATCTCAATGACAGAGATATTCGTATTTTATTATATTTTATATTTTATTTTGTATTTTCTTCGTATGGAGTTTTGTTGTTTTATTGATTGGGTGGTGCTGTTTGATTAAGCATGTGGTTCCTGCTTTTTATTAGGTACTAAGCTTTTTTCTTATCTTACATCTCCCCATCCGCGTACCAGTACTCGAGTAGGTATAATTATCCTTGGCCGGCTGTATGCACATCATTTACTTGCTTTCTCCCTGATTGGACACTGAAGAGTTGAGATTGCATCACTTGGCTGCGATAGGTACGGAAGGACGGAAGGAAGGAAGGTTTGGTAGGGTCCCTCGAAGCCGGGGCAGTTACATCACGGACTAACTAGGAAGTAGGTAGTCTACCAGGCACCTACCCGATCTAAAAGGAACAAAAGTTACGAATGGGCGACCCATATTCTTCGTTCTCGGACTTTTTTTTTTTTTCTTCGGCTACATACAAACGGCATCTTGCCTTTCTTTTTCTTCTTCCTCTTGCTTTTCTCTTTGTACATTGCAGATCGATCATGTGAAACAGTTTCTCTTATCAGTTGGTTTTCACATATCTCACGTTTTGGAGAATCCTTTCATTGGTTTTCATTCGATCGATCTTTTCAGCGTCGTATCAGCAGCAGCAGTAACACTCTAGATATTTGTTTGACGAGTCTTGGGTAAGCAGACGTTGACAGGGATGTTGACTTACTACCGTGCGTGTCTACTGAGTGGAGTATAGTACGCTTCTGCAGATTAAGTTGAGAGACCCTTGCACTACATCGAATCGGTGATATTCTTGACCGATTTTATTCAACGCTGCTCTTCTCTTATATACATAAGCTTGTATTTTCCCACTCTTCTTCCACTATCGACTCCTACCTACACTAGCCGATCTCCGAGTATAAGCCACTTTGCTGGGAAACTACAATCGTCTGGACTATCTACCTGTCTTACCTGCCAACTCCTCTCAACATCTTTATAGAGAATATCACCCATGGCTTCTGCCCCAGCAGGGCACGCAAGAGCCCATCATGAAATGGCCTCGTCTCAACCAAAGAGAGAATCTTGGTGGAAGATTCGTCTCTTCCGAGGCATGATCAAGGATATCCGTCGAAGACTTCCATACTACGTGAGCGACTGGACCGATGCATGGGATTATCGAGTTATCCCTGCTACAGTCTACATGTACTTTGCCAAGTGAGTATCCCCATCTACCCTTCTTCCTTCTCTGACGCCTACATATTCTCTTCTAAACATTCTCAATCAAAAACCGCGCCAATGACGTTCTAATGATAACATAACTAACTTATTGTCTAAAAGCATCTTGCCTGCTTTAGCTTTCTCTCTTGACATGTTCCAAAAGACAGGCTCGAACTATGGTGTTAACGAAGTTCTTCTATCCTCTGTACTGGGGTCGGTTGTCTTCTCCCTATTTGCTGCGCAGCCGCTAGTTATCGTGGGCGTGACTGGTAATTTGACATCTGCCCAACTACAGGAACCAACCATCTAACTGCTCCATCATAGGTCCTATCACCGTCTTCAACTAGTAAGACTTATCTGTATTCGGAACCAAGCTAACAAAACTAACATGTTGTTCGAAGTACCGTCTATGATATTATGAAGCCTACAGGTGCTAACTACATCGGTTTCATGTGCTGGATTGGCATGTAAGTCATACACTGACTCCATCCTCCTGTCCTTCGTTCGGCATGAAATCTTTACTGACCATTTTAGATGGGCACTTATCCTCCATTGGATCCTCGCCATAACAAACTCCTGCAACTGGCTTCGATGGGTCACACGATTCCCCTGCGACATCTTCGGCTTCTATGTCGCCTTCATCTATCTCCAGAAAGGAATCCAAGTCCTCGAACATCTCGGAAGGGGACAAGAGTTCTACCTGTCCATTGTTGCTGCTCTTCTTGTCTTCATGGCTGCATACATCTGTGGCGAGCTCGGTGGCAGCAGTCTTTTTCGACATCCTTTCCGCATCTTTCTAAAGGATTACGGCACACCCTTAACCATCATCTTCTTCACCGGCTTTGTTCACATCGGTCGTATGCGAGAGGTTGATCTTGAAGTCTTGCCGACCAGCATCGCTTTTGAACCAACGAGTGGTCGAGACTGGCTGGTCAACTTTTGGGATTTGAGCGTGGGCGATATCTTTCTAGCACTTCCGTTTGCAGTCCTTTTGACTATTCTATTTTGGTTCGATCATAATGGTAGGTTCTGTACATAATTTTACTTGGATAACCTGATTAACCACAGTAGTTTCTTCACTAATTGCCCAAGGTAGCGAATTCCCCCTCCGTAAACCCGCCGGTTTCCATTGGGATATCTTCCTCCTAGGCTTGACGACCGGTGTTGCTGGTATTCTCGGTTTACCTTTTCCCAACGGCCTTATTCCCCAGGCTCCGTTCCACACCGAGGCCCTCTGCGTTACCAAAGCTGTCAAGGAAGATGACTCGGACGGTAATCCGAGAGATGGAGGTTACTCCTTCGAAGCGACACATGTCGTCGAGCAACGTGTTTCCAACATTGCTCAGGGTCTCCTCACTCTGGGTACCATGACCGGTCCTCTTCTCGTGGTTCTTCATCTTATCCCTCATGGTGTCCTTGCAGGCCTTTTCTTCATCATGGGCGTACAGGCCCTGGAGGGCAACGGCATCACCGCTAAGCTCGTCTTCTTGGCCAAAGACCGCGCACTCACGCCTGCTTCTAACCCGTTGCTTCGCATTCGCCGACGTGCAGCTATCTGGTACTTCGTCCTTATTGAGCTCGTTAGCTTCGGCGCTACCTTTGCCATCACTCAGACCGTCGCCGCTGTAGGCTTCCCAGTCTTTATCTTTGCTCTTATCCCGATCCGTGCTCTTGTTCTTCCTCGTGTCTTCTCTGCCGAAGAGCTCTCTCTTCTCGATGAGCCTACCGCCTCTGATTTCATCATGGAAGGAATCGGTGGATCTTGGGGCGGCAGGGATGAGGAGAAGCCCGCGTCGCAGCAGGGCGGTTCTCATCGACGACCAAAGCACCGCGATAGTGTACTTGCGCGCCCTGGGGCACCCAGGAAGAGCCAAGAGGATCTTGCCGAACTAGGCCAGATGCAGTCCGGACGAAGTACGGGGACAAGACGGAGGAGTTTGGAGAGACGACCACAAAGACACTCAAACGTATAGAAAATCGCACAAGTCGTCCTGTATATATAGAAGGCGAGCCAGCTACATAAAAGTTACGGAAGATATACTATTGGTTTTAATTACAACAGTTGGATAGCGAACTGCATGAGAGTTTACTAGGATACCAGAGGAGGTATGCACAAGAATGTGCTAGTAATTACTTGAAAGTTACAATACGATGAGATTGTTGATAGATATTGATAACATAGCAGGGCTTTGTTACGAGAACAGAGTCAGTGGTCAAACAATATTTAGATGACTCCATTCCCATAAGAAAGCCCGATTGGTATCATTAATTAATCTAAATCTATGCAATGTCCTCAACATACAACACAAGCCGCCTAAACGCCATTGTCTCCTTGTATGCTACTCTCACTCATCATCGTCTTCATCCACGATGAATCCAGTTCGAATTCGCGGTCTTCGAGAAACCACAGGTACTTCATCCTCATCATCGTCTTCTCCCTTCTTATCCATTCCGCCCATTTCCAGATCCACATCGGGCTGCGTCTTCTCCTCGCTGAGGCGTCTCCTCTTCCGACTCTCGCCATCACTGCCATCTGGCAATGTTTCTTCCGTCTCATGATTCTCTTCTTGGAAAAGGGTACCATTCATTGCCTTGCGAATGAACGATGTGCTATCGTCGTCGTCATCTTCGTCATCATCTGTACTAGTGGCTTCGTCTTCCTCTTCTTCATCTTCATCTTCATCACTTGATGCACTTTCAGTAGCTTTGCGCTTTCTCCCAACCTTTTTCGCGGGTTTCTGCGTTGCATCAATGTTCTGAGCAAGCATTCGGACTGAGGTACGTTCCGCTTGCTCACGCTCCCGGGCGAACAAGGCTTCGTCGGCCGCCGAATCAGTCTCGTCATCTTCCTTAGTGACATATTCTGCGGATTTAACATTCAAGAACTTTTCCTTGGCATTTTTGCGCCTCACTTTACGCGCTTCTGCCTTTTCCTCCTCTGTTAGTTTTTTGCGAGGCTTCCTTTTCTTGGACGACTTCTTGGGCTGATCGTTATCGATGACTTTGCGCACTGTAGGGCCGCTGACTTTGTACATTCCGTCGTCGTCTTCGCCCTCGCCGTCGTCATCGAAGGCTGCCTTTAAGCGTGGGACGGTCTTGCGCTTTAGCTGGTGCTCCGCAAGAACACCCTCCTCGAATGTCGGTGGGCTGAACTCAGCTTGGTTGATGTAGTGGATGGCATCTTTAAGCAGGTCTGCCGACACGTCTGCAGGTATGATCCAAGCAGATTCCGTAGTCTCATCTGCAGCTGAGCCTAGGAGTTGAATATCGACTAGATTCATCAGAAGTCGCATATGGGAGTTCTTGAACATGGCAGTCCGGCGGTCCTTATCATCCGGACGAACAACTGGGTTTTGTTAGCGGACAGAACATCATAAGACCTTTAAAATACTTACAGAATATAGGGGGCAGCTTCGGTCCAGACTCTGCTGGTTGTTCTTCTGAATCTTCTTGTGGGGGCTCGATCGAAGCTCTAGCCTCCTCGGCTGCTGCAAAGGCCCGACGTTCTGTTTCGGCATCACCAAGGGTCTTCTTGATCCAAGCAACATGGTCTGCTTGATTCTTGTCCAGCATCGCGCCCACCACAATGGCAATCTGACGATCCAACTCTTCTGTATTCTTGAATGTCAACTCGACTCCTGGCTTGGCTTTGTTGACAGTGGTGATCGTTTGCCTTTCGTAACCGTACTCGAGGAAGAAAGCGGTGCTTCCTGCCTTGCTAAAGAGCATCTCCACGAGAAGCTCCGGGCGTTGCTCGAGCTTCTTGAAGCATTTTCGAAGGATTTGCTTTACTAGCTCTTCCCACTCCTTGTACATGCTAGAAGACTTGTCAAGCGCAGCCTGGCCCTTGATCATGTTATAGAAAAGGTGAATGATGTCCACGCGGAATAACATGACACTGGCTTCTGACTTGAAAGCTATACGGTAGAAGTATCGATGAGCTCGCTTCAGTTGGGCATCAGTCAGATCGCGGTAATATTTTGTAAATGCGACAAATGTATCAACTACACTTTGGGGCGTAAAACGGTTAGCAAAACGAGAGAAATCGAATTTGCGTTCTTTAGTGGTCTTCTCAGCAGACGCGGCGTCATTGTCTGAGCCATCGTTCTCGTCGTTGACGTTGTCATTTTCTACACCTGCAGCATCTTGTGTGGCTTTCTTCTTCCGTCGAGTACGCTGTCGCGAGCGAACTTGCATATCGATATTCTGTTTAGAGTACGATTCGAGAATGCGAAGGAAATGATGGACTAGTTCCGTGGCAGCGTCGAGATAGTCGAAGCCTTGATCTTTGTAGTTCCGAATGATATTGGCAATTGCGTCATGAGTTGCTTCTTCATAGAAAAGACGGCTAAGCACGTTCTCGGCGATCTCTTCGTCATCTTCATTACCCGAATCAGACATCTCCTGAACAGTGAGAAGGATTTGAGTGAAGCAACGCATAATAGCCGTCAGTTCATACCAGTCCTTCATCTCGATTGACTGGTGAAGGGCTCTGTTGAGGATGATGAACATTTCCTGGTTCAGAACACCAGCGATAAGATTGAAGCTGCTGACATCCTCGTTCGTGTTCTTTCCTGACTGTTTCTTTGACTTCCGCCTCATGCGTTCGGCTTCCAGAAACCACGATACGAGGTAGAAAAACTGGCGGCGATGATAAGGTGTTACATGTGGCGCTTCCCTATCGATTGTCTTGCGGACGTGTTGGAAGAGAGGGTTAAAGCCTGAGTCGAGGAATTCCTCCACAAAGGATCGTAGCTGGTCGTAGGCACGAGAATTCAACTTGGCTGGTAATCCGAGATCCTTGTCATCCTTCTTATCTTTCCGTGGGCGTCGAGGAGGTCGGTAGGTCTTTGAGCTGTCCATCTTCTGGTTTCTCAACGAGGCGTCGGCCAGCGCATCCTGTCCCGAGAGCGACGACATTTTGCCGTCTTCTCGCTTCACCCAGATCATAGTTCCAAATCGGTTATGACGAGTGGGCCCCTTGCGGTTATAAGCTTTCAACATCGATTCTTCCTTGTTCATCATGCTGGCTAGCTCTCCAGCTTTGGCCTTGCTCAGCTGACGCTCGTTCATGAAGAGCTTCTCCGAGTCTACTTGCTTTACCAGATGGTATATAATCTCCATAACGGTTGTGTCCTCGGTTCGGAAATCTTCTCCCATGTTGGAGGCCAAGGTCAAGAGCACGAGAAAGATATCTTGGTATGAGAATGCGTCGATAGTAGCAGATCGCGATATCTGGGACTCGTCTCCTTCGTATTTAACGTTGGGTGGAGGCTCTATCATAGCAACATTACGGAGGAAGAACAAGACCAGCTTGATGATGCCTTGATCACGGGTTGTTCGATCGCCAATTGGAATTGCCATGGAAGGAAGCGCCACTCGAACAGCTGTATGAAGAATGCGAGCTCCATCAAAGTTGATGATGGCTCGCTTGTATCCTACCTGCGCTAGCTGCAAGACGGGCATATGTCTATGGTGATTGACCGTCATACGCTCCCTATCTTTCTCCATAGGCCATGTGAGAGGGACCATCAATTCGAAGCAAGCCAGGGCTATTCTAGCTTTGAACTTGCTGTCCATAGCATTCTCGGGCCATGTCGCAATAATGGGGAGCAAGTCGCCTTCGATTAGGTTCGCTTCGTAGATGCATCGTGCAACGTCCATGCGGTTCGTCTTTTCGTCGTAAAAGCGTATCCATCGTTGAAGATCGCGAAGCACTTCAAGAGCGTCGTCTCCGAGTTGGTAACGGCCATCATCGTCGGTACTGACACCTCCAAGCTGTAATTGGATGTAAGGACATTGACTTTCCATCAACGTTGGACTCTAGGGGCAGACTTACTGCAGAGACAAGACTGCTGATGTGCGCTCGCACTTCAGGGTGCACAATATCTGTGGTCCCGTCTGCCAACTCCATGATTGCGTATAAGTAGCAGCAACGGACAGGAGGTTGTCTGTCTCTATTCACATGTCGTGGGGTTGTGCTGCCTCGACAACAGAGAAAACACCAGTCCCACCACTACTTTACGACGCGCTTGGACGCGTCTCGTTGGACGTGCTTAATTAACGCGAGATATGATAAGAGATGATAAGATAAGAGCTATCGTTCGGCAATTGATAAGAGTTACGGTGGGTTCGGAGCCGAGGTTACCCGCAATATGATGGATGGCATGAGACGTTCGGCGTCGGCGTCAGCGTAGCTGCTAACGTCCCCATGGGGAACTAATTAAAAGTAACATCGAGTCGAGTCTTGTTGCTTCTCCAAATTCCTCTACAGATACTTTTTAAAAAAAAACATGGCTGCCTCAATTCTCCGAATGCGCTCCCTAGCAGCTTCGCGCCAAGTGCGCTGCTTCAGCTCTACACCTCGCCAATATGCTGCAGCAGAAGTCAAGAAGCTTGGTGTCATCGGCGCCGGTCAAATGGTGAGTTGCATGTGAAAGACGTTAAACATAAAAGTTTAACTAACAAAGATCACGATAGGGTCTGGGAATTGCTCTCGTTGCAGCTCAAAAGGCACAGGTCCCTGTTACCTTGATTGATACTACGGATAAGGCTTTGGACAAGGGCATTGCCTTTGCCGAGAAACTCCTGGCAAAGGATGTCTCCAAGTCAAGAATAACACAAGAGCAGGCCGATAAGGCACGCTCTCTTCTCACGACCAGCACCAAGATGGAGGATCTCTCCTCAGTGGATATGGTCATCGAGGCTGTTCCCGAACTGCCCAACCTCAAGTTTGACATCTTCAGCAAGCTGGCTCAGATCTGCCCCAAGCATGCTATTCTTGCCACAAACACTTCTTCAATTTCCATCACCCGCATCGCTGCTGCAACTACCTCAGACCCTACCGACACTTCTGCCTCATCTCGTGTGGTGTCTACTCACTTCATGAACCCTGTTCCTGTGCAGAAGGGCGTTGAGATCATCAGTGGTCTGCAGACTAGCCAGGACACATTGGACACTGCTATCGAGTTCTGCAAGCGCATGGGCAAGATCACTTCCGTGTCCGCCGACTCGCCTGGTTTCCTCGCCAACCGTATTCTCATGCCTTACATCAACGAGGCTATCATCTGTCTCGAGACTGGTGTTGGGGACCGCGACTCTATCGATGCTATTATGAAGAACGGCACAAATGTACCAATGGGTCCTCTTCAGCTTGCCGACTTTATTGGCCTAGACACATGTCTCTCAATCATGAAGGTATTGTACGAGGAGACAGCCGATTCCAAGTATAGGCCAAGCGTGCTGCTGAAGAACATGGTCAATGCCGGATGGTATGGAAAGAAGAGCGGTAAGGGCTTCTACGACTATTAGGTTACAATATGATAGTTATGATTACCCCATGTTTAATCCTATCTGAGTAGCGGTTGTCAAATTGATAGTAGCCAGCTGGTATATCCTACCCTATAGGAGGTCCTGGAGAAGGAATTTAAAAATAAAAACCAAATTTAAACGCCTATTGAGCAACCACCCGTTTTAATTAATATAGTTGAAATTAAAATCTATCAAAATACAATGTATGAGGATCTGACATTTAAATAACTTGCTGTAGAAAACGTGTCAGTGGCGTTTGATGAATCGATATCAACGAGGATAGGTTAGCCAAGGTTCAATCTCATGTTTACGTGACAACTTGTATCCTCTTCACGCTATGAATCACGCCCGCTTCAACATCCAGGCCCAAAACGAACACAACCCTCGATTGAGTCTCGAGGTGTGTAGTTCTTCACCGCTTGTGCCAAGATATCGTGGAACGTGTGGTCATTGCTGAAGAAGTATGTTTCGATCAGCCAAGCTTCTCTATGAAACTCGCACCAACAAGATCGTGTCTCACCTGATCATCTATTGCAATATGTTACACTGGACATGATCGGGAAATAGTCCAAGGAGCATCCCCTCTCCCTGTTGCTATGCACTTGTTATAGTCGTCTGGCTCAAGAACCAAGGCCAACTGCCAGAGGGAGGGTCTCGGAACAAGATTCCTGCGGGCGTACGCACGTCCATGACCAGGTGTGCAAACGTGAAAGTGATGAGTCGCTTGAGTGGTGTGGAAACAAGGTGGCAATAGCTCAAACTAACCTCTGTTGTTCTGCTTTGGGCAGATCTCTTTATTGGAAATCCATAGTTGGGTCCTTTCTGGTAACTGACGACCGACCAACTACTGCACTATGATCCATTCAGGATTGCCAGTACTCAATCGGTTGCTTAACGTGGAGGAAACCAACCGGGCTCTTGTTTTAGTATCAAGTATTGATTGATTGATTAATTAATTAGTGCATACAGTAAACCAGGCCAGGCGTGCTCCACAAGGCGAAGAGGCTAATAAAAGATCAAAGCTCGAAACAAGCACAACCAAAGTCCGAGTCACATCATCCAACCGCACCAACACTTTTTAAAGTCTGAAACTGTCCGTTCGTCCTCGTCTGGGTCGCTTTTGTTTGTTTTGTTTCGTGTCGCATTGGATCTCCGTTTCTGGTTCTGGTGACTGGACTGGGTGGTCCCCAAGCCCTTCATCTCCATTTTGACGATTGAAACCAGCTGCCCGTCTTTGGAAGCCTTTAGCCTGAGACTATATCTTCGAATCGGCCGAAAAGCGTGATCTGGTTGCTCAGTAGATGAAACTAGGTATTGTTGGGGTTAGCGAACCGATCCAACGACGAGGGTAGGAAAAAAACAAGTCCTATCCCTACAAGGCCAACAGAGAAAGCATGGGCGGGCTCTTTGCTCAGCGAGCCTAAGCCTCTCTCTAGGCTCTACGCCAATACCTCAGCGATGCAACACTAGGCTCTGAATAAATCTCAAGTGATCTAGATAGTCGATCTGATGATGCGAGAGGCGAGGTGTGAGAGGCTGTGTAGCCAGACTGGCTGTCAGTCGACTATATGTCATCGCATCAAGCACCCGCTTGAGGAACCTTTGCGAGCTGCAGATTTCTGCAGCCCCTAAAGATGCGTATCGACTCCAATGAGGGCAACTATGTCCTCGCGGCAAAAGAAAGTTATGAGACAGAGGCTCTCTATAGGCATCGCCATGGACCTAAAGTACTAGTCTTAAGACACTCCCGGCAAGGACTGGCCTACTATGCAGGTGCATGTTTTTAG
This sequence comes from Fusarium cf. aywerte, assembly GCA_011034095.1. Taxonomy (NCBI): domain Eukaryota; kingdom Fungi; phylum Ascomycota; class Sordariomycetes; order Hypocreales; family Nectriaceae; genus Fusarium; species Fusarium cf. aywerte. The sequence continues at coordinate 464,643 of WETZ01000015.1, forward strand.
CTGCTGTGGGCAAGTTGGCCTGCAGCATCAGAAGGTTGATACAATAGCGTGCGGAGTATTTGCTATTTCTTTTCTTTTTCTTTTTATTGCCTGCCGAGGTTCGATCTTGTATTGTCATAAACGGAAACACATCGTTGATCCGTTACGTTTGCGTGATATGAGGCAGTAAATCGAGAGGAAAGAACGTGGCTGTGACTAGACAGTTACGTCTTGACTTCTCGACTTGCGAGTGTTGCACCTTGCAATAGTCAGTGAGGGTACTGTGGATAGCCACATCAGAGTCATTTCATCGAACTTACCTCGGTACCCGAATACACAGCCGCCAAGCTGCACGTATCGGATGGAACTTCAAAGATCAAATCCTTTGTGGACAAGGGGAATAAGTGCAGTATCTGTTTTCGAAAGATCAAGCATCGTCAATGGCAGCCGGTATTCTGTTGCTTCCAGAAAACGGTCAAAGAGGAGTTGGGATAGAAAGTGCACCTAACTTCGTGATAGTCTCAATCCGTACATCAACCTAAGGTTCATTCTTGTAAGTTTCACACTACCTACCGTAGTCTGATAGTACAGGGATCACATAATATCCGTTGACTGGATGTCACTGTACAGAGTACAAGTACGCTTCTAAGATTCGGGCTTTTGTTCTCCATATTAAACAGGCCACTATGGGGACCCTGGCCGGTCAGAGTCGCATCCTCAACATGTCAAAAGCAAATAACTTGTGCGTGCATCAGCAAGCTTTGCTTGACAGTAGATAATAGAACACATCCGCCAATTGAACCCTACTCTAGAATTGGAAACACAAGCTGCTCTCAAGGATACTAGTTCTTTTTCTTCTCCTTTTCAATATCTTGCACAGGGATCAGGATATTGGGAACAAACGGGGTATTCCAAACCCGAAGCCCAGAGACAATAAGCGCAGAATTTATTAAACTTTGGGTAACTTAGCTTGATTAGAAAGTTCCAATTACTCCAAGCCCTGCCCCTATGACAAAATTGAGGGCTTACTAAATGGGGTTGTAATTGTCAACCAAGAAACTGTCAACTCAGCAATAAATGCGACTGGTTGCTGAGATTCCCAGGGTAGTGTATCGTCTGGGTTGCAGGATACGAGAACGCAAGATCCGGCATGGAGAAATACCTATGACACTGTGCCGTCTGCCAGGCGGCCAGAAAAGACGGGTACCTAGTGGACGATCGATATGGGGTTGTGGGTGGACCAGAGTGGTATTACCACTCCAATTGATAATATGAGTTCACATATATGTCAGCCTTTCAGATCTGGATACTGTAGCGAGTATGGAGAGGGTTCGAGCAATCGGGAGTTACGACGATCTTGAAAGGTGCCGAGAGCAGTGATGTTAATTAATAGAGATGGTCATGTGTTTCCGCAGTCTTGCACCTGCGCAAACGACCGCGGTTATGTCCACGACCACGCAGCTTAGGTGCGTACATCCAATTAAGCTCAATCTCGTATACTGAGTTGAGTTGAAGAAATGAGGCGGCTGTTGGGTTATCACCACGACGCCCCTTTGATTTGCGTTCTGCCTCGCAGAATTTACCTCGATCAAGAAAAGGCTGCCAAAAATTCAATTCCATATTAGGGAAATCAAACGAGTAAGTACAAGGGGAGGAAATTATAGCCAGGATAAAGTTCTGGAAGGAAAGGAAAAGGATGTTAGAGCCCTGGTCGATATTCCAACAAGACCCATAGCGAGCACGACATGACAAGAAGGCAGTCGATCAAACAAAGGCCACAACGTTCGATAACGTGTCTGTAGCTGACCAGTAACACCTGGAGATCGAATCGAAAAAGAGGTGTCCTGTTTTTTGTGCCTGTTAGTCGTAGCATTGTTTGCCGTTAAATAAGTAGTGGTTCTTCTGCTTGAACCTTTCGGTTTCTGTTCCAACACGGCCCATGAACGTTAGTATGGATATTAAAGAGCTTCGGGGCTCGACCATTAAGAAAGACGAAACTAGGCCAGCATACTCACCAGATAGTGTCAACGGATGATCGATCATATCTTGTCAGATCGTGGATCCAATTTCTCCATCGAATTCTCGTACGACCGTACGCGATTTCGAGCGGTAGCCAGAGACTGGGAAACAGGGATTGATGTCGGAGAGCCCTATTCGCTAGGAGGTGGAGATGCTAGTCCTGAAATCTGGGGACAAGAAGGGGTGTGTTTGTAGTAAATGACCCCTTGTACGTCGTCCATGTAGCTGTATGTGAATTGCCAGTTTGAGATGGCAGCCAAGTCTGGGCTGGTGAATAAATACATACATACGATGGAAAGTACACTGTAGTCAGCCCTCCGAACCATGACATATTGTGCCCAACAGGGCCCGCTCGCACAGGAATGGCATCTCCATAACTTCCAAAACCACCGTTGAGGTCTCACGCGAGCAGACGTCTGGCAAAAGGTTTGTTCACGAGTCCAATGCTTTGAGCATGGTTTGGAATGCCTGCGCGAGGATGCATCGAGCCGACTGGATACCGTGCGAACGGGAATGGCATTCTGACAAGGACGGTGGTTTCTCAATGCCGGGCAAGAAACAATGTCTCCAATATTTGTGCTCGCCACATAACGGTGATCATTCGCTATTGATCAAGCTTGTACTCTGGTTCGGTTACCGACAGAGTACTGTGCCATTATGTGATCGAATTAGTTCGGTTGCAGGTATTGTTCTCAGCAAGATTCCGTTGTATTGCGAGATGGTAGCCTGTGCCATGGTTCCCCATGTCACGCTGCTGGACCGTCAGGCTGTGTCACAGATCCCCGTTCTCTAGTTGAGTACTGTAGAATGAATATTTAAAAGATAGCTCGAAATGACGTATCAGAACGCGAGTTGCGATTTTTACTAATAATAAGTTAGCCACTACTGTGTCACCGTTGCTTGTACCCATGGTGGTGAATGTCAGCATGCTCCTGTGATTGAGATCCTTCGATAAATTAAAGACTGGGTATGCACCGCCTCATGTCCTTGTTCAAGATTGTTTTAGTCCAAGAACATGAGACATATGACAGCATGGTGGATTTCCCCGTAGGTGTAGAGAACATCAGCTTGGAGTTGGACTATGTCATATCCAACAAATCAACGCTTTTCATGGTGTTGACGCTTAGCAAACATGGTTGGGTAGAGACCGAATCTTAGCAGTAATTGCAGTACCTGCTTTCAGGCAAGAGAGGCGGATGGTGGAAACGGTCTCACAATCTTCGGGTTTTATAGTTGACAATGACAACGGGTCCGTCTCAGTCTTCCATCAAAGTTTTTTGAACGACACATATATGTCTTTGAAAAGCTCTGTATCCTCCCCTCTCGAGGAGAATAGACCATCGCAAGTTAGCATCGACACTGAAGCTTTTTCGATCACACCGGCAAAAGCGTTAATTCATGACGGATTGATGTGCTGAAGCTCAAGCCCAGGCGAGGAATGAAACGTCTAGATTCGGGCTTGCCAGGTTAAGGTGTATCCCTGATCCTGGCTAGTACCGCCACCCGCTGGTAGTTTCAGATGAGATGAGGTGCTAGCTGTCGTGTCGTCGTCGGTGAGAAGAGGCCGTATTTGCGTGTTCTACTCTATGCGAGAATGATTGGGAATAACAAGAGGGTGCTAGTGAACCAAATACATACAGTACCTACTAAATTTGAGGCTCTGCTGCACCTTCCAAGATTACCAATCTATGTATTTTTCGGGCACCTAGGCAAGAACGAAACTGAATGCACGCCCGGCTGCCTGCTAAACTTAGATTGGAAGGAATAGATTGGCTGGCCGTAGAAACAGCCCGATGATCGGCAGTTGGCCGTTTTAACTTCCCCTTTCTGTAAGGTGCCTACCTAGTACCTACTAATGTAAGGTAGTCTAGTACCTAATGGCGGGAAGGTACGTCTATCTTAGTACCTACCTGTACTGAGAGAGGTACCGACCGTTTGTACCTTAGGTACCGTAGCCGGCAGGTAGCAGCCCAGTAGCACTTCCTGCGCTACAAGCTACGCTACCAGCTCAATCTTCAACTGAGCACTGTCCACCAAAGAATCCCAAATCCAACACTAATACCAATACCAATACCAATCAGCACCATGTATTAACAAGTTGAAACGCTGATTATGCCCTTGGTAAAGACGCCAGTAGGTTATTTGTCCGATGGATGCTTGCTTGACCTACACAGGTAGGTACGGGCAAGCCAGATGATGCTCAAATCTACTAAATGATATATGTATGATAGGTAGGGATTTGTTTTATCAGATCTGTCACGAGTCACCTCTCTCGGGAATCACTGCCGTATGCTGCTCTTTCAACGGAAACTTAAGGTTGAATCATCGTGAAGTGGGAGCCGAATCCCCCTTGTCCCGTCCGGCATTGACTATGGACGTCCTGTCACAGACAACTACGACCACGCCAAAACAACATGCCAGGGTTTCCCTTCGAGCCTTGGATGATCCCAAAAATTCATCGCAAGTCTCCAGAAATAGAACTGGCAGTGAGCCTCTCGACGGGTTTCCCATGCCTCAAAAGGGCTGAGGCCTTTATTTGCGGCATTGCGGTGCCCTCATGTCATCCAGCTTCAGGCACCTGAAGCCTTCGCCACACAAATCTCCAGTCCTTCATGATGCGCAGTATAGCTTTATACGGGCGACCGACCCAGGGCTATCCTTGGGCATTTCAAGTGTCGCCCAGCAAGACTTCTGACTTTGCTGCTCAGCGTCTCCAAAGCTTTGTCCTCGACCTTGGAACAGGACCACAAGGAGTCGGACTTTGTTGAGAAGGGGCAGCGCATGCCGGGCCACCACTCATCCTCGGCAGACTCTAGCCAGTTTTCGCCCTATTTTGCGAATTCAATTCCATGAAGAATGAAGAACTTTCATGTCACGTTCAACAATGTCTTGTTTTGAGCTTCACCCAGTCTCTTTAACTGCCAGATATGTACAGTATGTGTGGGTTTGATACGCTGTCTCGCCTCACGTCGCTTCGCACCAACTCACGGCCTAGCAGCCTTGTTACATATCTCACAGGGAAGAGGACGATCATCCTTACGATCTTCCCATATATCATCCACTTTGTTACTGTACGCTACGTACGTTGCAAGCCTTCTGGACCATGTCGTCTCCTCATCCCGTCTTGACCAATTCCTCTTCCCTACCATTCAACAGATATCCCTGTGTACTATCTTAATATGCTTTCACCTCGAGACCCTTACAATCTTGCACGGCAAGTTAGATTCTGGACTAAATTTCACGCCCTGTTCACAACGTTGCTGTGCACCCCCTTAACCCTTGCAAGGATCTTATTGGTCTGTTCCCGCTCAAGCCGCGACAACGGTTATGCGCAACATGCGCTAAACCGCAACGTCGACACAAGTTCAAGATGACGAAGGATCAATGCAGTTTTCACAGAAAACCTGGTCGGTGCTTTACCCTTGGTTGACACTTGCCGGCCTTGTTGTGCTCCGTGATCTACCTCTTGTATTCTTGCCGAGCCTCGTTGATAGCGGTGGGTAAAACTCTGGATTGATTATGACCCATACATACATCTCTTGCTTCCTATGCGCCAGACATGCTTTTGCACCATGGGACATCCTTCAGCAGAAGAGGTCAGCCAGACCGATTTGATGCTATTGTCTATCTTTACCGCTGCTGTGAGCAGCACATTTTGGTGATTAGGATTGTTATGAGTCTGGTATCCCACTCATCAGGCACCTGATAAACCCTGCTCGTCACCACCGTACCATGGGCAAATTGATGGATCAGCCCACCAGGATTACTTTGTTGCTTTCTGTTTAAGTTATACTGTAAAGTATACTCTGTACATACGTGCGTAGAATGACCAAGCGTGGGTAAAGAATCTCCGACATGGGGCCTTTTGCAGCACCAACGAGCATAGACACGCAACGCTTCGCTCAGTTACCCGCCTATGCCAGGTACCAGACCAGACCAGATATCCCCCCCACCACTTCTTAGTCGTTGCAGTTTCCAGTCCTTGTACAGGCCCCAGGGTGCGCCTGCACAAAGCGTCTCTCTTTACTTTGTTTTTCTAACACCTTACATGACAGGGAGATACCTTCAAATATGACCTTGTTCAGACCCCTGGGCAAGGACATGGCAACTACGGCTTTTCGTTGACCCAACCCCACCATGGGGTGTGTCTTTACTCCTCGTCTTGAACTCATATATCCATCCCAAGCCCGACTTCAAAGTATATTATGACTCGGATATCATTCCTTCTATCCTAAGGCATATCGACCTCATCACTTTCCGAGCTACATTTTATGTGCTTGTCCCTTCTTTTCCATCCATCAACAAATCCATTCGTTTCAAAGTCTCTTACGAACCATCCTCACCATTTCAAAACGATCTTTACCTCTCATGCTTGTTTCTTAAGAGACCAGGCTGCAGTCACATTCCTTTCCGTCTAATTTCCTAAGATTATATTCTGCTACCCGCTCCTTACCGCGCCCTTGTTCTTCTTCGTTACTTATCTCGGCAGCGGTTTCAAGCTTTCTGCAACATACCGACCCGTCCGTGAAAGCAACGCAGAAACACTGAAACTACACTGTGTCGGTTGTACCCTTTCCAACTTACACTGGCCGGTCTCACTTCCATTGCTTCTTACTTAAGTTTGCCTACTGCTATTTGGTTTACATATCGTCCAAATGCTTGTTACAAGACAATACGACACGGAACATAGCCGCTGGCCATTCAGCAGATACGATCCATCTCGTAACTTGACCAGCCCTCGTATGTCGAACCCTTACGATGTCAATGTCGAGCTGCCGGCACCTTCGAGCTGGCAAGGACACAGCTCCAGTCCTTCCCAGGGAAGTGCTGGGTTCTCTCAACCGTACACCCCACGAAATGAAGCTTCGCACCTTTCGCAGATGCGCCAGCCGGAAGATGATAAAGGCAATTCTCCAGGAATCCACATGAGAACTGGAGCAACACAGATGTACTCGTCTCATTTCCAAACAGCAGATCACAGTGGGATTCCTCTCTCAGAACCGAAACAACCGATTCTCCAGCATGATAACTATGGGATGAAACCCAGCACTTCAGCAACAAAGGAATCTGTTAACGCCTCTCAAGCCGTAACGTCGGTCAACTTTGTACCCATTGGTCGCCCAGCATCCGAGCTTTCATCCGCCCAATCTAACCAAGGGGGAAGAGTCAACTCGCCACCAGATGAAGAGGATGACGAGTTTGATGAAGATGATGTGATCGATGGTGACGAGAACTCGGCTCAAACCCCCGCGGAGCGGGCGGCTGCTCGACGCAAGATGAAGCGATTCAGGTTAGTATTTATTTGTCCAAGTCTCAGAACATCAGCTTACCATATCAGGCTCACTCATCAACAAACCCGATTCCTCATGAGCGAGTTTGCGAAGCAACCCCATCCTGATGCCGCACACCGCGAGCGATTGTCGAGGGAAATTCCCGGACTCAGCTCACGCCAGGTTCAGGTGTGGTTCCAGAACAGGTACTTCACTCTTACAGATGATTGTATGGACATGGCTAACCATGATTTAGACGTGCCAAAATCAAGCGCCTGAATGCTGACGACCGCGACCGTATGATCAAGATGAGAGCAGTGCCCGAGGGCTTCGACAATGTCCAAGCACTTCACTCTCCTTATGGTGCAGTTCACGGTATGAGTGCTCCCATGCCTTCGCCGGGGCAGTTCAACACACAGTCATACGCCCAACACATGATGAGACCTTTGATCGTTGACGGTCGAAGGAATGATACGCACGAGCATTCTTCACCGACTGGCTTGACCCCTGGCTTTGGTGGAATGGCATACAGTCCTGCTGGTAGCATGACAAGCTCTAGCCTAGCATCACCACTTTCCCCGGCTGCGAGTGACCGTTATCCCTACGGCGGCCACTTCTCTGCTCCTCTTACAGGTAGCCCGAGAACATCGCATCCGTTCGGACAGCAGCACGGACTTGGTAACCCTATTGAGATGCATCGATCAAGTCCTCATCCCATCCCACCACCACTGCTTCGTGACTCCCTTTCTCGAGCCAGGTCAGAATCCTCACAACCACCCCTGCGATCCACAATGGCATGGAAGGGAGACGTCGTTGAATATACGTATCGAGGGGCGAGCAGCACGAGTCCAAGTCTCTCTGACCGGCAGCCACCGCTGTATCAGCCGACACCCATAAACCACCCTTCTGGCGGTATCAGTGGCTATGATCCAGCCTCCATCCCCAATAGCAGGACATCTCCTGGCATCCATGCGTCGAGGGCAGACATTTAAGGGGCTCAGGGCTTTTGCTTGATCACCATTGTGTTCACACGCAGTGATTGTCGTCCGAGGATCGAGCTCCTCTCAAAAGCTCAGTTCAATGCACCGACGAATAGCGCATCAAGTCGTTTGAGGTCCTGAACGTTACATAGGTATACAGTACTTATTGCACCAGTACATGTTGATATGAGCACGCCCCTTATTGCTCCTGCAAGGTACTCAAGAAGCCTTGTCAACCGCAACATTGGGTTCGGGTTCATTTTGCTTTATTGCAAGTATTGCATTGCTGCATCGTTTGATAATTTTCTTCTCCTTCTCTTTTGTGTTGCATGGTCGGTTTCCGCTGAGCGCGTTGGGGAGTGTTGAGCTGGGTATTTTCATAATGATCATGACCCTTTCTTTTGTTGTTTATGGGGGTAAATAATTACCATGATGATGAGAACCTAAAGCTGGCATTTAGTGGAAAAAATATAAGGGGGCTTCAATGGGAGGTAAACAGGCGCAGGTGTTTGTTTAATTATTTTTATTACTGGGTTTGGTTTTGGGATAAACTGGTTCTTCCCTTTCCTTTTTCCACGTATGCCGTCTTAGAACAATGGCACTTGGATAACAGAAGTAGTCTGCTAGATTGGCTTTGGCCCTGGTGGCCGTCCATATACAGCTAGTCCTGAGGAATGAAGTTCACAAAGCCAAAGTCCCCGAATCGTGCAACAGACAGGCCGTGATGATGATGATTGCTGAAGAGTGTAACCACAAGATGAAAATGAAAGCATCTGGTTCTTCTTCCTCCCAGATCTGTCAACCAATCTGACACAGCAAGCTTACAGTTGCAGGTGCTTGTAATTACAACCTAACCAAAGACCAATCATTAGTTTTGGCCCAAAGATCAGAGTCGATATCCGGGGTACACGCAAGCTCTTTGTAGTCAGACGAGCCAGTTTTCCTTCCGGCAGCCAAGTGGTTATCAGTCAGTGATGGCATGCATCAAGCTGAAAACAACAGACAAGGTTACTAGGTTTACCAGATGTTGGGTGTCATCACAATACAGTGCTTGGAGCATGAGCCAGATGAGCATATCAAAACTTACCATAATATATTTCTTTCTTTCTTTCTTTCTTGCTCTCTTCGTTTTCCAGAGCAAGGCAATGGCTACGCAATGCATGTTCACGTCACAGTACAAAGCACCAACGGACCAATGTCCTTTCCTTTCAAGGAAAAAGGATTCCTAGGGAGGATATGTCACTTGCATCAGGTCATCACCGCATCATGGTAGCCGCACGAGGGGCCCTCGTGATGATGGTTTTAGGCAAGGTTACTGAAGTGTGCTCTCGACCACAAATCCCGAGATGTTACAGCAGCGTAGGGTCGAGCAAGCTGACAATGGTTGAGGGATAGTGGTGGTCTTGTTTGTATGAGAAAAAGGGAGGAAAATTTCCGGCGAAATGTTTGCGACCTTATCAGAAAAGGAAAGGTCATGTGACATAGGCCTCCACCGGGCTGCTTGAGCTGCTAGGCGACGGCCAAGAGTGGGTTTTTAGTAATGGTGCCTCAGGTGCTTGGACAGGGGAGAGCACATAACACCTCCATAGTAGGTACGTTAATCATACACAAAGACGCGTTGATATCACTTACCCGGATTGCTATAAAAGGGATTCAAATAGTATAATAATCAGTAGATTTATTAATTCTTTGTTTGAGGTGACGTGCTTGATCTGGTGAATACTTCAGCATAGCTCATAAACTGAGACGTGATTCGGTGATGCCGTCGGCATTGGATTACGGGGCTGGCAGCCTGACACCTCACTGCGACAGCGGAGGACTCCATGATTAATGAGGCAGGAGAGGAGACGTTCATGTTCATGTTCATCGCCGGGAGCTCCTTTGTTCTTTGGGAAGAACCAGCCACTCAGATTAACGGAACAATACCCGAAAAAGTGGTCAGTGAGCCGAAGGCCGCTGGAAGAGCCTTAGTCTACCAGTGAAAGACCTGGAAATAGCGGCTTGTCCGCGCTGGCAGGCTGGCAGGTTCCTGCCTCCGAGCCGCTGACTGGTTTCACAGACCACCCCATCTAAAATTGCCTCGCCTTTCAGGCTCAAACTCTGGTGTGAGGATAAGCCTAGTACGGCTATGGTTAGTCCGGTGGCTCCACCTCGCGACTCTACAAGTATCTTTGAGGTCAAATCACACGTTACCACGCATAAAAGTGACTTTACAGCCAGGCTTGGCAGTGATTATCTAAGAAAATACGTACCGCGTCTCTCGCTCTCCCTCATTCCATACCAAACACACACACTACGCTCAACTCCACACCTTTCGCCCCCCGATTCAACCTCTGACAACCAAACCGACCATCGCCCTATTCGACGTCAACCCTCGCTCTACGCCAGCGACATTCGCCCTTTACCCCTCGGATCCGTCGATTTTAGATACCTCGAACCTTCAGAAATACCGCAGCGAACTTATAAATCGTCTGCGCCGCGCTCGCCCTTCTCACCGAGTCCCGAGAAAAACCCAGTGCCAGTGCATGACGTTTGACTGAAGAGAGAAGCGGAGCGCAGCGACTTTCGGTCGACGACCGGCGCGACTCTCGCCCACAACCCTCCCTCGCGGAGTCGTCCACGATGTCGTTCCATCCTCAGACTCCCCAGAGCCCATCGCAATTCTCCTCCGGGACCTCGGAGCCCGTGTTGAGCGTGGCCACCTCCATGACCACCACGACCACGCCAACAACTTTGCCGACTCCTGCCCACAGCGTCACCGGAAGCGCCCATCACGACCTTGCCATGGCTGACGATTCACCTCACAAGCGGAAGCGCTCCATGGACGACAGCGGTGACCGCGAGCAGAAGAAGGTCCATGTCGAGGAAAGCAAGCTGGGGATTGAGGACCTGCATCTCGATGTGGGGAAGAAATACCTGCTTTGCCAAACTCGTAAGACTCCCTTCACAGCCCTTTTCCCGCTCCCTGCAGCGCTCGGATTCTGGTTCTAAATGAGAGCTTTTTTTGCGGGCATTATATCATATCATCATGTGATTCCCGCCAGAGAATTGTTTGTTAACATGACTCGTTTCTAGCCCATCCCGAAACTTTGCCGCGCGTCTCGGAAGACTTATATGATCTGTTCAACCTAAATGCACTTGCCGCCGAAGTTGCTCGAGAGAAACCCAACGGAGAAAAGAACGCACTACGTTCATCCTATACTGGCCATATGAAGCGCTTAGGTGTTGCTGGTCACTGGAAAGTGCAAAGGACAGACAAGGACTCCAACGAGAAACCCGACTTCTTTGACATCCTTCACATGCCTGATGAAGATTGGGACAACACGATTGTCAAGGGCCAAAACATCAAACATGGACTATCACAAACAAGCCTATCCGCTCTTGGAAGGGCAGTAACTATGGCCAAGGGTCCACTGGGCAAGAAGGATTGGGATACATCAGTATTGGGACTTCAGTCACCAGGCGGAGACTCGAAGCTACCATCGTCCGCAAGACCCACTGCTCCCAACACTCCTCTCAACGTTCCTGGCGCAGTAGGACGTCTAAAGGCTCAAGGGGCCTCAGCAAACGATCCGAACCGACCAAAGCGTAATGTCAAGAAGCGAACATATGGCGACAGCAGCTTCGAGGGTTATGGCGAAGGCTACCCTGATGATGATACAGCCATGGAAGGAGGATACTCAACAGGAGAGGGAGAGGGTGGCCAGAAGCGACGCAAAAAGGTAAACAAACCACAGTTACCTGCTTCAAGGTATACATCCGACTGACTGAAGCTCATACAGAACCCGGGCAATGCCTCGCCGTACCCAAGCGCGATGCGCCAGCAAAGCTACGGTCCTGGCATGGTGGGTGCATGATGGATTTTGTTAATGCATCTCATCGTGGCCTAACCAGCCTTGACACACTCTTTTCTCCAAATCAGCTTCTCTTACCGGCCAATGATCAAACCTCACCGAAAGGGGGTTTGCAGCCTGGTTGAGAGGTCTCACCACAACATGCAGGTGCCACTCGCCTAGTCGCGTCTAAGTTTCACAAAAGGCTTTTCAACTTCATTTTACGTCTTGTATACACGCCATGCTACGATTTCGACACAGGCAACACTCCCGAAATGGAGGTCACGCCAAACCAAAAGATGCGGTCGTCCTAGGATTCGTACCGGCGAACAAAAAATCACAGTGCAATTTTGCTTTGATAGCCCTGCGGGCTTTATTTAATCTTGGTCTTTACAACTTTCTTGCATTCTGAAGGGGCGGACACACAACTTCGCCGTCCCAACGAGCACGGCGTTCGGACACAGGGGAGAGGGGGCTTTATGGTAACGGCCGGCCGGTATGTTAATGCGGTCACGAAGGGTGGTGGTAGGATGGGCATTCAGGGAGCTCAGAAGTCATAGTTCGGTTGGCAGCTATATTCTGATACAAAATCACACGTTAAAATGCTCAAAACCAATAAAATCTAAATACCTGAAAAAGAACCACCCTTGTTTTCTCTTCTCCCAGATCCTGTATATCGTAGCGCGTGTCTCATTACATCCGCCCGCCTCTTTGTAAACCCTTGAAGCATGTTGTCAAACAAACTGACGTACTGTAAACCCTCATCGTTGACACTCAAATTACACTTGGTCACCACCAAAGTTACCATTCTCAACTGTTGGGTACGCGCCAGTAGTCATCTCAGCCCAACTCCAATCCAACGTCATGGGTAGGGAGAACAGATCTTGCGGGAGAAGTGGCTGTTGGAACGCCGACACCGGCATCTGTGGAGAGTTCATACTTCCTTCGCCGTAATTCATTGTTGAATCGAAGTCGCCGTTGTGAGGTTGCGGTACTGGAAACTCTTGAGGCCAGCCGGCCGACATTGCTGATGGTGAAGGATCGTTCATAGGCGTACTTATGGGGAACGAACCCATTGAATCACCGTTTGAGGGGGGCGACAGCTGAGCCTGTGAAGATCTTCTATGAGCAGTAGAAGAGACAGAGGCAGACCGTGCCGACTCTTTGGCAGCATGCTGTCGGGTTGCGGGCGCACCGGCGTTGGCAGATGATTTATTTGCTGAGTCCTGGTTCTTGCGCTTTCGTCGAGAGGACTGCTCCTTTTCAGCCTTGTCGATAACAGCCTTGGCTATACGCTCGAATTCGGCACAAATGCCAAGCATCCGGTGCACACCACCCTGTTCAGCTTCCTGTCCAAGCATGGAGAGGAAAGTAACAACGATATTCATGAGTCGGGTATCTGACTTTGCCCGGGGGTCAAGGGGATTTTGGAGAATGTTTCCAAACAATGTCACCAGTGCAGAAACCGGGAAATAAAGAATCATCCTAGGCGTTGATGTTAGTAATCTGCTTACATGAATCAGACATGAAGGCTCACCAGACACAAGCAAAATCGCCCTGAGGCACATACTTCAGCAGAGAGACAGATGCTCGTGCTGCAGCTGTGCAGAGTGCTGCCGATGAAAAGACTCGCGGGTTGAGAGGTCGAGCATTCAAGCCCTGGATGGCATAGTTGGCCAATCGACTAGTCCAGTAGCCGTGATGGACCGACATGCGATGAATGGTTGTGAGGCAGTTGTAGTATGTGAGGTGCAACATGACAACATGGAGAATCAGAGGAGTATGGGAAGCATTGATGTCATGCTCAGGACGATAATCGATCGGAATACTGTCCTTCCATTCCTCCAGTTTTTGATCCAGCTCGCCAATTGTATTGAGCAGTTCGCCATCAGATTGTTTGGTAGCTGAAACGGAGTACAGCCTCTTGTAGACCTCGCTCTCAATAGTGGCGAACTCGCACATCACTCGGAAGAGGTTCATCTTGCCCTTGCCATCAGCGAGTGGAATGTTACCAATGTTGTCCGCTGGATCAGCATCTGGAAGTTCGACGTTCATATCATCATCGTCTTGAGCAGGCGGACGACCAGCGCGGAGGCAAAGGTCTTTGTCGAGCATGTAGGCAATCCAAAAGACTCTCTTGCGTTGCTCAATCTCGATAGGGTTAAGGTTGAAACCGGTACCACGCTTGTGAAGACCAATGCTTTGCGCCAAACGCATCGCCGCTGAAACCAGTAAAAACGTTGGCTGAGGATTGGGTGTTCCTTGCAAGAACAGTGCCATACCAAGAAGAGCTTGGACACTTAACAAATCGGTGTTGCGCATAGTCAACTCAGGGAAAACACCCATGGCGTTCTTGAGGTAGCCCCAAGCCTTCTCGTCTTCATCCTGCGGAACAAGATTGCTCATTACGCGAAGACGGTGGGCGATTGCGAGTGCACAGTTGAGACTTGCCCACCATCCAGACCCCTGGTACGGGTCTGACGAATACTGCATCTGCACCAGGTGCATGAAGGTTGGCTGATGAAATAGGGGAAAGATGCAGTTGAAGTTGTCGAAGTAATCCTGGAGCAGAGACAGGGCTTCAGGCTTGGGGGGCAGAGGGCGGAAAATAGGTCGCTGGAAAAGATCGCTAAAGACTTCAGGTTTCCAGTTAGTCCACTTGTGGTCGTCGACAGAAATGTCCGATATGGTCCTTTGGAAGGAGTCGTCGCCGGTCTTTGAGTTTACCCACGAGACTCCCTTAGGCGAGAAAATCGAGAAACCAGAAGATGAGCCTGGCGCAGGTAAGTGAATGATAACTGACATGGTGCGAATTAGCGACTTACCAATATATCGAGTCTCTCCATAATTATTTGTCACTAAAGAGCACATCATCTCTGACAGAGCCTCTACTTCCTCCGGCTCTTCTGGATTGTTGTTCTCTTCTCCATTTGCATTTGGTGCTGGAGCTGTTGATGGAGCCGTCGAAGGAGCTGGCGTAGCTGACTTGCGCTTCTCGTCCTTGGGGATTGAGTTGGGTGATGTCAATGAGCTCTGAGGGGTCATTACAGCGCCATCTGTAGCAGACGGAACAGATATAGAGTGAGAGGGTGAGTTTGGTCCAGAGCCAACGGCCATTGATGCTTGTCTCGACTTTTCTTGCCTTTCCAATAGCCTCTTCTCCAAGGCGCCTAGATCGTCATCATCTTCGTCCAAGAGGCCTGTACATGGTGAGTTTTCCGCAACCATCAAGAGCCATGCAGATGCTTACCAGAGAGCCTCAGAAGATGTTCCATGCGATTTAGGCGGTTCTCAAGACCTTCGATATACTTTGCACTTGAGATTTGTAAGCAATTATCATGACATGTAAGTAGACGTGGGTGGCATACCCTTTAGGAGGAGCGCGCTTCTTCTCGACTTGGGTAAAGACACATTCGGTCTTGTAGTTGATACAATGCGTACAAGAAGGCATCTTGCCGTCGCACTTGATTTTCTTCTTCCGACACATATCGCAGGCCTATAAAAATCCCAATCAGCATTCAAAAATCCAGGAACCTGAAGCGGGCGTCCGCTTGCAAAGGCTCATACCCTAGCAATTCTCCTTCTCTTTGGATCGTTGGCATCTTCGAGCATCATGGCCGAGTCGTTGAACATTTGAGCGGCGATTTCGGGGGGCAATTGCGGTATGCCATCGTAGCTACCGAAGACCTGTGGCGGTTGGTTCATGATGGGAGGGGCCATGCCCGGGACCTGGAAGGCCATATGGTCCATCTCGTTCGGGGTGCAAGTTGAAGGGTTCGTTAATTAGAGCAAAACAGGACAGGGTCGAGTATAGTATAATAGAGTGGTCGACGATCGAGGTGCGCAAAGCGGCGCGAGCGGCGTACCCGTTCGTGGATCGATTCTGCGGCAAGGACCCGTTTGTCCGTTTGTCGTCAGGCCTTGCGACATGCACGAGAGTAGTCGAGTATAAGTGAACGGTGGCAGGTTCGAGGTTTGTCGTTGTAAATTAATTATTTATAAGCGGATCATAGGAGGGATCCCGTATAGTAAGGTATTTAAGAGTGGACGCGCGCAAAGAAAGTTTGTAGCTGCAGCTGTGTTGTGGAGAGTTCAATTCAGTTGAAGGAAGGTCGAGTTTGGGGTAAATCGCAGATCGGAGACGGCGGGATCGCTTAGAGAGTTATGATGATACAATAGAGTACAGCGGCTACCTTGCAGGCAGGAACAACGGTTAGTTAAACGAACCGAGGCAGGCCAGGCTGAACAAGGAGAGACAACCTGGAAGAAGTCCAGGCCCCAGGACCAGGCGACTAATAACTGAAAAGTAGTGCAGTAGCCCGGGATGGCTGGATTCTTTTCTATGACAATCACTTCCTCGCTCACTCACTCAAACTGTCAGTCAGACTCTAGGTAGAGTCGGGGTCGGGATCGGGGGAACTAGGTTAGGTACGGTACTGTATTCTTTTCTCAACGCACTTAGCGGAGAATTGGGTGGGGTGGCGGAGTTTTGCTTTGGTGTGACAAGAAGCGCTTCTTGGCGGGTACAAGTACCGTTCGTGGGTTGTTCTGCAGGTGTGGCGTAGCGTCTAAAAGGATTAAAGAAAGTATAGTCGAAAGAAAAAAAATCAAGGAAAGTAGAAAAGAAAGATAGAAAGTCGCGATGTCAGGTCTTGGTGTTGAAGGAGGAGAGTAGTCGTCGTTGTTAAGAATCCCACAACCAGACACACGAATTGAATTGAATTGTTACAAGAGCATAAACCGGCAAGTCTGCTATCCGTTAACTCGCTCTGCTGGGTAACGTCCTCAGTCTCATGGTACCTTGCTTACCTCACTTTGGATCGGTGAGACAGAACAAGTCGCAGAGAAGCCCAGGACTTAATGCGCGGGTATTTGTTTCGAATCAGGGAAAGGGCCAGAGAGATAGAGAGACTGAGTATGCATCGCATCCCCTTAAAGACAAGCGGCCGGCAGTAGTTTAGTGGACATGGCCTACCATCAATAATAATTTAAACGACCTGACCTGATGTCAATACAGTGGTCTTGTCACTAACTAACTGGCCCTTTCAGCCAATCGCATCACCCACCGAGCAAGATAGATAGGTAGCAGCCACTAAAGTTATCCTCTCTCAACAGTGGATGGATTGACCTTGAAAATATCCATACCTACCAAATGATACACATTCGAATAAACGGGCTCCAATCCTAATAATTTCCCCCATGAATATGAAATGATCGTCAAAGGACCCCTGAATAGGTACCGGCATCAACCATCCGCATCCGTCCATGTATGCTACATATAATGATCAAAACCCGGTATCGGATTGCCCAAGACGTTGTCACGGAATCCCAAATCCTTGTAGTACTGACTCGATCAATCCAGGGTGAAGATAATTCTTCATCAGTTAACTCTCAGGTACTCCACAGATTACAAGGTCATCCTTCTTCAACAACCAGGGTAGCAACTTCACAAACAGTCAGAACATAGACTTGGCCGCAAGAGTCTGTGATTCTAGACATCTTTCAGGTTGCAAGGACGCTTCTGTCACTAAATTAGTCCGCTTTCTCAACCCGCAAATAGTATAGTCTAGTCGTTCAAAGCCTCTCAAGCTAAGGGGTTCAGAGAGTTTCCTGTTATATCCGTGGGTCCTCAAACCGACGGGCCAAACCAAAAGTCCAGGCCCGAGACCGAGCCCATCAATGCCCTCGAGTGTTCTCTATTTTAATTTACCTCAGCAGCAAGTCATCCATTCATCACATGAACAACTCTGATCACGTTGCGCGTCCTTGTAGGGCTCATGACAAAAAGGTTGTACAACTCCACGTTTGAAATAGTAAATCAAGACTCGATCCCCTGATGACGTGTCTCAGACTTAAAACACACAGACTCTGACAAACCGTTGGAACCTCACTACTGGGAGAATTACCCGCAGCCAGCCAACCAAGCTACCAGCCGTCCTCTCCTCCCTCTTAACGCCCAATGGCAGCTTTCTCTCAGCACTTGGCAGTCCCCCGTCCCGAATACGTCGCTTCATCCGAACCTGAGGGGGGCTGTGCATCCTGAGACACTCTACACATGGCTTGAATGTAACCAAAACCAACTTGCAGTAGTGTTGAAGAAAGTAACATCAACGGGGATCCCGTCAGATCAGCCGTCTGATTCTATTCTAGAGCCTCTTCTAAGCGTTCCAAACTCCGTCAAAGTCATTCCAAGTTTAGCGTACAGTGTTATAGGTAGGTAGGTAGTCTACAGGGAATAGGGGACTCAGCCTGGTCTAAACTCTCGGTCTCTTATAACCTTAATATTGAATGTATATCGAGCACAGATGGGGTCGAATAAGCAATCATCACCATATAACCTGTGTTATAACAGAAGGACCCATCGAAAATATAATTGCCGTGTTTCCTGTCTCATGTATACACTTTCGCTTATTCTTATTCTTCTTCAGGGTCCCCTTGTTCCTTGTCTCTTGCTGTTTCGGGTCCGCCTCGTATAGTGTTTGATGGTCTTGTACCCGATGGCGCACCGAAAGCCTAATAAGACTCAAACAACTATATCAACTGATACATCACAGGGAAATTTCCAGGGATGTTGTCTTCAAAAAGAACCTTCTAGGCCTTGGTATCTTGTTGTTCGCTCTTGCTCCTGTGCAAATCCTGCCTGGGTGGCGAGCCTGTTATTATATACATCGAGCTTTTATTCGCCTGCCTTGCTGCGCGCAAGTTTCACCAAAAGGATTACCACCTTCCCAGTCCTCGAGTAGCAAAAGCTTGTCCTCCATCAGTATGAAGAGCCAAGTAGAATAGCCAGGTTATCGTAGTCTTAACTAGATATATCAGCTTCACTATCGTGTGCATCACAACCGTGGGATCAAGTCTTGTGCTGTCCCTTGGCTGATATAGGTCGTAAAGTCGGAAGTTGAAGAATAGAAGAGAGAAAGAAAGAGAGAGAAAAAATACATGGCAGAAATACTCATTAATGAGAGTCAAGAAAGAAATGGATCGTCAAGCGTCGCCGAGAAAAATATGTGTTTCGGTTCAATTAGCCCGGCTTCCTCCTTTTGTGACAAACCCCAACCTCCTCTTTATCCTTTTCACCTCCGGTTCTAATGTCCCATATCTTCAGGTTTTGTACTTCCTAAGAGATCCCCAGTGGTGTGATAACAACCACATTTGAACGCCGAACAAAATGCTTCTCGCGCCACTCAATATGTGACGACGATCGAAAGAAACGAAAAGAAATGCAAGGACTAACAGCAGTCATATAGGTAGCTGGTGAGTGTGACACCAACAGAGTACTGAAAGAATATGGCGAGATGGTCGTGATACAACAGAAAATGCACAGAACGCTCAGATATCAAGAAATGGCAAAGCAACACAAGACAGCAAGAGGAATAAATCAAATCCTCTCCTGGAATCTTGATGGCGAGCCGAAAGATCCATCACGAGACGCGACGGATCCTCCTCCCGTTGAGCCTCCAAGACCATCCGCATCGGGTTTCGGTCTTGGAGGATCAGTGAAGGGATTTGACTCTGTGACCGGTGTGCGTGCCGGACCTGATCGGATGACGGGCACGCCACTTATAGGCCGCATCGGTGTTCCAAGGGCAAGATGATGAGAGTCTTGCTGGCTGGGGTCCCACGCCATGGAACCTCTCCAGTAATCGGAGGTACCGCTCATGACGCTTTCTCGATTTGCTCGACTGCTAGAGGGAGGGCCAGTCCGAGGATCAGAGTAGCCATCACCGCCCACTTGAAGGACGGATGGCAGTTTCTTTCCTGACACACGGTAGAAGCCTCGCTCACTGCCAGCAGCAGGTTCGGAGCTTTGCTGTTGCTTTTTGCCTATCAACCCCGCAAGTGCGGCCGTCACAGCAGCAGATGCGCTGGAGCGCTCCGCCATTGATCCACCGTCGGGGCCAGACATAGGACCGCCGATTGATCGCGGCCCAGATTGGTTTCCTCCGAGCAAACCACCTCCGTGCTGCTTCTTCTTATATCTAAGAGCAAATAGGACGAAGAACGCCAAGAACGCCACACCCGCGACGCTACCCACAACACCACCAATCACTTGCTTTTGCTGAGGGGAGAGTGTACCAGTGTCGGTGTCGTTGGCGCTTGATGTGTTTGTCGGCGCCGAGGGTTGACCATCAGCTGTTGCGCCGCCAGCTCCTCCAACACTTCCTTCGCTGTCGTCGTCTCCCCAATAGCCCGAGGACCAGGTTTCTTCTGCCGAGATGCTCGAGTAAACGGAGTCGGAGTAGCTCTGTGTCGAGAGTGTAGGGTTGACGGAAGAGGTTATGAATGTGGAAGATACTACGATGATAGTGGAAGAGCTGCGAGCCCGTGTAGCTGTGTTTGTTGTTGCCGGTGTTGTTGCTGTAGATGGGTCGGATGCGGATTGGGTCACATCCGTGGTGGCTTCAGCAGTTGCTTCTGAAGTCTCCTCGGTGACTTGTGTTGCTTCTGATGTGAAGTCGGATGTAGTCTCTATTTGAGTTGGTTCATCTGTGGTCGTGGCGCTTAGGTCATCTGAAGTAAACGTTGTCAGTCATCACATGGTCACGAACTCTAACTATAAATAGGAGGGGCGAATATTCGTACCGGTGGTTACGATGGTCTCCGACCCACTAGCATCCGAGGCCGTTGTGTCAACGGTAGTGGGCGCAGCTGGTGACGTTGTTCCTTGGCTCGCAACATCAGGGTCTGTGGACATCACGGGCTTAGTTGGAGGGACGTCGGATGGCAGGTCGGCTGTAGGAAGCAACGTTGTGTCATTGACAGGCTGGGGCACTGAATCGGATACGGTCGCATCTGGGATTTGCGCAGACGGTAACGGGTTGGTTAGCCCGGGTGTTTCCCCGGCGGTCGGGGCGGCAGCAGAAGGTGACGGGACATTGTAGCTTTCAGCTGGAGCTGGAGCTTTAGCTGGATTCGACGCCGCGACCGCCGCGGACAGCTGGGGTTCCGGGTCAGAAATGGCGGCGACGGTGATGCCCGAGGCAGAATCCACGACGACGGTAGCGGGTGGTGCGTAGTGGGTTTGAACTTCAATGGGCGAGCCGGCGGCGTCAACAACCTGGACAACCGATACAGTCTGAACAACCTGGGTGTAAAGGTCCTGCTCAGCGCGTGGTTTTAGAGCATTGGGGCCGGCGTGAGCGTAAACTTTGTCGGGCTGGGCAGCGCGTTGTCGGAGGTTGGCTGGTGAGATGCTTCGATGTAGGCGTTGGTGCGAGTGATGGGAATGGTGGCCGGTCTTGTGGAGCTGGAAATGACTGTGGTCGGCTGGTTCGTTGGTGGGTGTATCATCAACGCCTTCAATTTGATTCAATCGAAGGTGGGCGCGGTGAAGTTTGTTGTGAGTGATGTACTTTTCGGATTTGGTGGAACGAGAGTGATGGTGATGGTGATGATGATGCGAGGTAGAGCGAGAGTGATGAATTGGTTGCAGCTCGGACAGATCCGAGGATGAAAAGGAAGGTGATTTTGAGCGAGACAGGGTTGATGGCGATTGATCGACATCGATGTTATCCCTATTGCTGCTGGAGGAATCCCCATCCTTATCCATATCCAAAGACATCTCCAGGGCCTGAGCGAGTGAAGGCCCGCTGGATGAGTAAGTCATAGGATTGGATGCGTCGTGGCCGTGGGCGGGCGTGGCCCGTTAGGTCGGGTTGAGGGACGTGGCGATGATGATGGACCGATTCCCAGTGCTCGCTAACTGTTGGTGTGCAATCGGGCGCTGTAATTTTAGTGGATGCTAGCCCTGAGAAGCTGCGTAAAGGGTGGGTGTTGCAGTCCAGCCTAGCTTGCTAACGCAGGGACGTGCACCAGCCGGTTTCAGAAACGGGTACCCTAAAATAACAATACGAATTGAACTGAGTGGTTCCTGTTCTTCTCTGGGATAGGGAGAGACGAAATGATCCCGATGCGGCGATCGTGTTGGCTAGTGTCGGTTTTTTGAGAGAATGTATTTGCCAATTGTGTCGACGAGTGCAGGATGGATGGGTCCTGAAGCAGGTAGTTTGGTTCGTATTTTCCTCGCTTGTTTCTTTCTTTCTTTCTTTCTTCCTTTCTTTGAGATGTCATCCAGAATAACCGGGGCAAGGTAGGGAGTGTAAGATAAGAATCAAATGCTAATTGCTGATTCAACAAAGCACATGATCCATCAGACACCCAGAAAAGCGAGAGAAAATAGACTCAACAAAGATAACACAAAGCACTGATCACAGACCAAGGGATAGATTGCTGTGGGCGGAGACAGATAGATGACAAAGGACGGGGTCCAAGAATGGTGGTGGTTCAGAGGATATTTCGCCCCTTGCACTTCTTTTTGCTCGTCTGTTCTTTGTTTGGTCTCGAGGTTTGTTGTCTTGCACTGCGATGAAAGACAAAATGATGCGACGAATGAGTGGTTCCGGTCCGTCAATACCAATATTGGTTGGTTGAAGATCCAGAAATAAACGAGCGACAGTGTTATCGTGATTGATGGTTGTTTGTTGTATTGACAGTATTGCGTGATGTTTCCCTGCATTCGTCTTTTTGCAAACTCCAGTTTTCCGTTCAATTCTTCGACTCGGTCCTTTTTTCTTCTCATTCGATTCCTTCTCTTCTTCCTCTTTCCAATCTCAGTCTTTTCCAATTACAATTATCGACGATAACACAAATCGGGAGCGCTAGTTGTTGTTGTTGTTGTTGTTGTTGTCGTCGTCAAAAGTCGTGTAATTTTGGTCGTCCAAGTTCGTCACAAAAAGGAATGACAGAGAAAGAACGGAGAAAGAAAGAAAAAGAGCGACGCCGTCGAAGTAAACGGGGGGGGAAAAGAGAGAGACAGAAAGAGTGACAAGAAGCATAAAATTAAACAACAAAAGTTAAAGGAGAGTATTAGAGTTGGTCTGGTCACGATCAGTAAAGAGAGGGAAAAAAAGAGTGTGAGCGAGCGGACGGAGCAAGAAGAGAGACAAGAAGCAGAAGCAGAGACAAAGCGGGAAGGCGCCTACGGTACCTAGGTATACTTAGGTAGGTAGACGCAACACATGGAAGACAAACACGAGTTTGGATGGTGGTGACTGACCCTTTTCCAGAGGTCGTGCGCGCATATCCTTCCATTAAGGTAGGTAGGTACCTGCTGTTTTACCTGGCTGTATCCGTACCTACAGTACAGTACATACGACTGAATGAATGACTGAATGAGTGAAAGGTGGGTGCATGGATCACAAGCTGGGGTCTTGGTCCTGGTCCTACAGCGGCCGAAGCTATGCCTATTCCCCATTCATCTTGAGCGTTTTCCTCTCCTCCTCTCCATTCGACGATCATGCCAGACGATGCGCGGTTATGGGATGAGACTAACGGTGATGGATCAGAGAGCCCGAGATGGAGATAATCTCGCTTGAGGTGAGGTTCAACAGAGAAGCCAATCACGAGCAATCAGACATACGACATAACGACATGGGGGGGCACCAGTAGGGCTCCATTAATCTCTTGGCCAGTCTCCACGGAATACGACAAGAAACATGATTCGAAGAAGTATTAGTTGAGGCTGCTGCTGAACTAAACTATCGTTGCTGTGGTTGGTGCAATGTTAAATCTGTCTTTGACCAACAGGCTCTCTTGGATCGGCCTTCGAAGAAATGCAAAGTATAGATAGTATTCTACTGCTGTGCAACGTGTTACCAGATATGGAACATGAGATTTGCTTTGTCTGTCTGTCAAAGTCGCGCTTAAACAAATGTCCTCAGCAAAAGCAATGCGCATCAGCTAGCAGGAAACATGCAATGCTACGCTACCTCACCCCCTCTGCATCTCTCGTCTGTGCAGTTCAGTTCGTTCAGTGCATGCTATACATTTTTTTTCCCTCTCTCTCGTCCCACAGGAGCCACAACTGCACCTAAAGACCAGGGGTTAGGGTCAACAACGTCCTGTACCTTGCAGCAACTGCCCATTCGGTTCCTTTGTCTCCTCTTTCTAGTAGTTGAATTCTTTTTTGCTTTTTTCGGCGCGTTGTCTGCGAACTCAAGGGTGTATCTTGAATAGACTAACAGCCGCAGAAAATGAATGGTCCCCCCTTCTTTCTAGGTAGTCTTCAACCTCAACGCCATCAATCCAATAGTCAAGTCAAACCCACCAACAAAGAAAAGCACTGATAAAAGAAACCATGTTCCTGGTCTCTTCTCTGACTTATATGGTCTTACGTACTATTATAATACTGTAAAATGCTCTTTCCGTGTAGCTATGACCAAAATAGTCGCTTGCTAGTAGGGGCAAAGCAGTGACTGACCCCTTGTCTGGCCATGTCCCAACACAGGGGTCATCCTTTCGTATAACACCCAGTCATCACCGTTGTCATTGTTCCTGACGGAAAGGAAAGTGGGTGACGCGACGCAATCAGGGAAATTAGACTTGGGGTGATTTTCCTTTCCAACATGCGCGTGTCACCGGAAGACTTGACGAATCGAGGCTAACTTTTGAGATTCGATTTAAAGCTTGGCATTGCTTCACTCGGCCAATCATTCTGTTGTTGACGATAATTCCCCTAATTATAGAGGTAATAATATGGGGCTGTACTGTAGACGAGGTAGGGACAGGTGTTCCTGATTATTGTCGTCGTATAGAGCTGTCAATCCTGCAATCAGCAGTACATAGAATTTCCAGAATATAGGTACTGTACCATCGTCCATCCTTCAATTTATTGATCAGCATAGATGCACCATGGCTGGTTAGACAGATCATCATGAAAAATATCCGACAATCAAATTCCATGTAACGTCAAAACCTGTTACTAGCCAGGCACCAGAAAGAAACGTTTTAAACTTTTCAAAGAGCCTCATCATACGTATATCGGCACTCACACTCTGTGCTCTACCCTACCTACCCAATGTCTGTCACTCCTTTTCTGCTAACGTTAGTACGATAGGTATGTCACTGCAACTGGAATTGTCTCCAACTAAATGACCCAATTTCCAAGACAACCTAGGTCCTAAACAAAGAAGAGATCCATTGCCAAAAATACACACAGACCGAAAAAGACCACGTCTGGGCCTAGGCCTAGGCCTCAGCATAAGCCCGGGCCAATTCGCTCCATGCCATGAGATGCTGTGTGGACTCTGCTCTCTATACCTGGAGCAGCATACAGAAACTCCCCCGGCGCCCGGCTACCAGGTCATCCATCGGTGCTACAGCTTGGCGGGTCCGGATGCTTGCAGTATCATCTCATACATACAAATGGATACAGATTGAGCTAAGCTACCGCTACCATCAACGAGCTTAACAGACTATCATTTGTTAGTCGGTCTGCTTCAGACTCAGTTACTCACCTTTTACCTGACAAGTGGGCGAGCTTGTGACCGGGCCGTTTGAGTTGTCGTAGATACAGCTTGCGACGATGCGCTCCCACGTTCCGTTTCATGCCTCACGGGATGTCTCTATGTTTTGAACAAGAACATGACTCTCAAGGTCCAGGCGTCAAGGCTTATATATAACTTGGTTGTGTACCTAACTACAAGGTCGACAGCCAACAGAGACAGGGTCGTCTTATCCATAACCGACACGCGTGGTCTGGAATGATAGTGAACCCTATCAACTCAACCTAACCTGTAGCACTCCTCTTACACGGGTTGCATAAATTTGCACATACGGAAGGCTTGATAGAAATAATAGCCTAAGGCCTGTGCTAAATACACAATGCTATCCTAAGACCTTTTGTCACCCTTCATGTTTCAGTATAGTGGTCCGCCTGACAACCTAAATCTTAGGTCGGGACTGGTAGGTAAGCGTTTAATCTTCGACCCCAAATGGAAACCCTCTGGGGTTAGACATCTCGTGGAAGCTTCGCCGAAGCACAAAGTCTTCATCATCCCTCTTCCAATGGTAAAAGAAGGGCGGATCTACAAGAACGCACAACTCTTGTAATCCATTAAAAAATCGGTTGGTGTGGTTTATTAAGCGGTGGAAAAAAACATCGTCGCTCCCCTCGTTGTAGGCGAAGAACCAGCATTCAGGGCGGACGAAATTGAAGGCAAGACGTTCCAGCGCCGGATGTGATTTCTGCAACTCTTTTGCGTCAATCTCCACCCAAATGAACTATTAAGTGAAAGAAGTCAGCAACCATAGTGCACTGTGAATAATATATATATTAGAAGGGAGGGCGTACGAAATCGTCCAAACCATAATGAAATCCATCAAGTTGATAGGACCGCATGGACTCGTGAAGAATGAGAGTCTTGAGCGGTGGATACTGGTCACCGATGAAGCTTAATATCTCATGATAAAATAGAATAGTTGACTCTCCAACTGGAATTTCGTGGGACGTATGAAGATGTTCATCGTCGCTGTGAAAATGGATTCGGAGCCTCTCGAGATTTGCGAACTTCCCCAAGTCCTTGTCCATATATCGCTGCCGTTGGTCTGTATCCAAAGACTTGAGTTCATCCATCGAGCACCTCCAGATAAATGAATTCCAGATCTCCCGTCCCGCGCGGATGGTCAGATGTTTGATTTTTAGTACCGGTGCAACCTTCAGGAGATCCAGCATTGCACGCTCCTGCAGTTTCGAGAATCCCAAAACGTTGAGATGCAATGACTCGAGGGAAATGGCTTGTAACGCCTGCATGATTGAACGTGGTATCGAAGTGTTGGAGCTAGGGGGAACATAATTCTTGACATCATCCCATGGGTCCCGGTGGCACCAAGGACGCTCCAAGTTCTTGAGAATGGTCGCCTTCCTGTAATTCTATGTCAGTATATGTCGTAATGCTATGGACAAAGTAGCATACTTGACGAGTGTAAGAGTTGCACGATCATCTTCCGATTCTGGGTCGAAAAACTCTAGCTTGCGTGCTAGGTCTTGGTCACTTCCATGAATGAAGACACGAGACTATACCACTCCGTACAGCTTTGATCGAAGCGAGTGACAGGTTAGCGATAAGCTCGTGATATCTTGGTGATCCAGAAGAGATGCGATTTGCTGAACAGTCTCCCGGGGGAGATTCTCGAGCGATGCGAGTGCCATCTTGCACGGTACTCAAGGACTCCCTACCGAAATCATCACCATTGAAGGTGATGGAATTCGGGAGAATTTTGGGGGATGAAGGAAAGCAATATTGAAGTATAGGCCAAGAGGCAGAAGGGAAGAGGTGCATGCGCTTCGGAAGAAGGGGGCAATGCTGCACTGGCAGCTGCAGGCACTGGCAAACACTGGAGACGGAAAGTGCAAAGTGCCAGGGAAAATAGAAACTGCATTTGAAAAGATAGAACCTCATAATTTGACAAAAGTCATATGGATAGAAGATCAAGCGATGCTATACATATTCGAAGACGATCACGCGTAGGAAGCCCAACTGCAGATTCATGAGTTTAGGCAAACCCACAAGGAAACAATAACTCAACAGCTTGTTCCATACCTATGTCTATTTCTTTCTTGACTCTATTCATTTTTCGTATTTACAATCTCCCTGCCTTGCGCATTGAAATTGCTTCATATCATGGTTATCAGCCCGATGGTGTACCTTTGTAAGGGCCTGCTACTACCAAGTTGGACTTTACTCACAAGATATAACCAATGAAACATGATTCTTCCTTGCCTTATATCATATTATCAGCCTTCGTCTAGCTAGTCTCCCTGCTGGAAATGATTATAAACTCTGTATAGTATGTATAAAGCCGTTAGTGACATATCCCACCTTAGATGCAACCACTTGAAAAAAAAAAAAAAAAGAAAAAGAAAAAAAAAAGTAAAGTTGGTACATCACGATCAAAGTTGGCAGCACCAAAATACTAGTTCAGATAGTACTGGACCGTTATCAGATTACGCGTTTCAGATTTTCACTAACAAACAATTCCATTCTCGCCTAGTAAAATCAGTTACAAACTGACCTGATTTGGAAGTTTTTGTTGTTGTTCAACGTTGAGGCACAGCCTCTTCAAGGTCCAAAGATTACCCCACGTTTTGTTTGTTTCTCACTATCTAACCTGCGTCTTGTCACATCATTCAACAAGAACATCAACATCAACTCATCAATGTCAAAATAATAGACTCACTTATTAACAACATATCAGCTAGAATTATTAGACTAGTATCTGAGCACACCAACTCTTGTCATTCTTTCTTTCTTCCTTCCTCCCAGCAACAATCATGGATCCACCCTCATCACCCCCTCCAGCATACTCAGAAAAGCCTCCAGTACCACCACGGAAGCCAGTCAACTCCTCTGTTCCAGCTACATACCAATCTCCACCTTCATTTGTTTCTTCATCGGGGCCTTACATGCCAAGACCATCTCCAGCTTCAGCTTCAGGACCATGGCTTGGCCCAGATCCACGATCTTCATCTACACAGTCTCTGCTCCCAGATACCTCTTTGGACAACCAATCCACGCCCCACGGCGATTTTCTAGGTCGACGAAAGCTACTCATCATTTATATCCACGGGTTCCTGGGCAATGATCAGTCATTTCGATCGTTTCCTGCTCATGTTCATGCTCTTTTGGCCAACCTCCTTGCCGACTCTCATGTTATTCATTCCAAGATATATCCACGCTACAAGACTTATCGCTCTGTAGACGTTGCCAGGGATAACTTTAGTGAGTGGCTTCGTCCTCACGAATCACCCACCACCGACGTTATTCTCGTTGGCCACTCTATGGGCGGTATCTTAGCTGCTGATGTTGTTCTTATGGTATGATTGCATCTAACTTACTCTGCAAATGCACACTGCTAAACTCAACAACAGCCGAACCCAGATCCACAAGGCACTTACCCCTTGAAGCATCGTATTATTGGCCATGTATCTCTGGATTGCCCATTCATTGGCCTCCACCCAGGCATTGTGGTGTCTGGTATATCTAGTCTATTTAAACCATCACCTGCACCACCCCAAGACGACAACCAAGGAAGTCCCAGCGGTACACCTCCTTATAGTCCTGGCACTTCGACCTTGGCAGACCCCAGTGTCTCTTCTCTATATCTTACCAACTCTCAGAGTTCTGGTCTAGGGTCGTCAACCAGTCTTCCCTCAGTAGCATCCTCATCCAGGCCTCCACGCGATACCTT
The DNA here is from genome assembly GCA_011034095.1 of Fusarium cf. aywerte. NCBI lineage: Eukaryota > Fungi > Ascomycota > Sordariomycetes > Hypocreales > Nectriaceae > Fusarium > Fusarium cf. aywerte. The sequence goes on from WETZ01000015.1 coordinate 493,752, forward strand.
CCAAAGCCAACCATTCTTCAACCAACCTTTCTTCAACGATTCGGGCCTGCAAGAACGACCATTTGTCCAAAGAATGTTCCATTTCGCCAACAAGTATCGTAACGAAAATCTGATCCAAGCTGCTGCGAGACATATCTTCTCATACCTAGAGTTTGGCAGTTGTCTTGCTGACCCAGCAGGACTCGAGGCACGGTACCGCAATATTCGTGCTCTAGAGGATGTTGATGACTACCATTCCAGAGATATAAAACCGGGATCGTCACAGAATATGGCGAGGGTACGCTTCGTCAACTATTACACTCTATGTACTGGCCGTCCAAAATCACCCAAAGGGACCCCCAAGGTCGGTAGTTCTCCGCCCGGAACAGAGGCCACAACGTCTCCCGAAGCAAGTTTCGATTTACAGCAATGTTCGGCATCGTCATCATCTGTTGAGCTAGACTTCTCGCCAAACAAAATGAACGCAGAGGACACAAACCATATATATACACGTCAAGAGAGCTCTATGCCAAGCATAACTCTTGAACATCGTGATACAATAGGTAACTCTAAAGATCATCAAATACTACTGGATGCGGATGCTAAAATCTTGGATGCCCGCGCTTCAAATACCACAATCAAAGGCAATCCATTTGGTGAAGACGAGTCTGTCACTGCTGACATGAATCGGCTTTCTATGCACAGCATAGAACCCACGCCCATTGATGAAGACATTATTTCGCCTCCACCTCAAGACACTGTTTCTCCTACAACAGAAGACCAAGACCCCATCGCTTCTGTGGAATCGAACAACGGAGAACCAAAAAAGGTCGATGCTGACCTACCTCCTCTTCCGGACCCTCCTACAGCCCCTGAACTTCCAGACCCAAGTCTATACACCGATAAAGACGAACGTAAGCAAGTAGAGCGTGAAGTCAAGCGCCTCCGTCGTGCTCACGAGAATGCCGTCAAAGACCACGCTAAAGCCGTACGAGAACGCGAGAAACTCGTTGAGAAACGTCAAAAACGCGCCCAGAAGGAGTCGGAGAAAGCGCTCAAGGAAGCCGCTCGCCAAGAAAAAGAAGCACTAAAGGAGTCTCAGAAGAAGGAGCAGAAGAAGGAGAAAGATGTCGAGAAGGAGCAGCAGCGCCGAGCTTCTGAGCGTGAAAAGCAGGCTCAGAAGGAGCTGGATGGCGACGAAGAATACCAGCAGTTTAAAACAGAGGAAGAAGAAAGCCAACGAGAAGCCGAAGCTGAAGCTGCCGTAGAGGCACGCCGCCTCAAGTCAGAAAAGCCCCGGAAACTGCGCAAGTTCTGCAATTTGCCTACCAAGGGCGGTAGAGTTGAGGATTCGACATGGGTCGATATCTACATGGCAGATGTGGACGAAGTCGGTGCGCACTGTGGCCTGTTCTTCTCGGGACCGCATTACGAGAAGTTGGTTGGAGATGTCGGTAATCGGATCGTGGGTTGGGTGCAGGATGACTTGACTAAGAGGACAATTCAGGACATGGGCATGTGAGCGTACAAGGCATGCTACAAACACGATTAAGATAGATACCCAAACTTCAAGCAACACAAACCATGATTATCCTAATATCAACACAAAAACAACACCATTTGGTCCAAACAAGTTAGAATATTAGTCATAAATTATTTAAATATGCTGTTGCATACGAGATGGTATCTTGAATCAGGCATCCCACTAACACCACATACCGATCGTGCAAACTTTTGTGCACTTTTTCCATCTCTTTTTTTCCTATTCCCTTTCCCCTATCTTTCCAGGCATTATTATATATATATGGTATCATATTTTATCTCCATGCATTCGCAGGTAAACCGAAATGCTATGCCAAAATGGGAGCTGCCAAATGGACAGATGTAATATGCAATATTGTGCATAGATAAAAGTATTAGTAGATATCAAGCTCTTTCAGCTGCACATCTAACCGCCTGTCGTTGTTCATCGCCCCCTTAACGACAGCTGTGTCTTCATCAACGCCTAGCAAGCCACCAGCACCGAGCTCGAGCGTGCCCAGGCGGACAAGCACATCATCAGCGTCCCAATTTCGTCGTCCACAGATAAGCACGTTGGCAGACTCGTATGACTCATCAATCTTCCAGTCACGACCAGAAATGAAGCAGCCAATGAGTTCATGCTCGCCAGGTGGTGGTTCCGGATATGAATCGGGAGACTCTGGGGAAGAGTGTGCAGCACGGAGCAGAAGAGCCGCAATTGAAGGGTGGAAGTCGTCGAGGAGGTCGGGCGACGTAAGTGTGATTTCAGGGGTTTCGGCAGATTTTGAGGTTGGTGTGTCAGGAGGGGGTGGTGGCACAGTAAGGCGGATTTCGAAACAGTATGTCGTAAGACGCAGAAAGGAGATAGGTGTTGAGCGCGCGGCAATGTCTTCGCCCTGTGTTTCCCATTCGAGGACCTTGTCATCCTTGAAACCAAGGGAGATGGTCATGTTAGGCACGGCTGAGACGTTGTCGATAAGGGGTGTCTCTTCGCCAACTTGATAAAAGTTCAGATTAGGACCATAACCAGTATACTCAGAACGAAGCTTCCAGCCGAGCCAGGTCCATGATGGAAATGGGCCTTGGCGCTGCATAGGGTGTGTCGATATATCGGTATCGCCTGGAGGATCGTAAAACCAGCCGAGACCAACGGCGAGACGATCTGTCCGATTAGGATTTGGCAGATTTTTGAAGTCCTTAGTATGATAAAGAGGAAGACCAAGTACGCTGTCTAGAGGGTCATCTAGCTGGGCGTAATGATCTACAATACCCCTGAAAGCGTCTAAACGGTCTTCTGGGATGGTGAAATCACGGCTGAAGTAGCCGCTGGCAATGTTCTTGTAGGTGCTCGCGCGGTTGCCAATAGCATTGTCTGCAAAGACACGGCCAAGGTTGAGGGTGGGGTTCGTTTGTAGAGGGAAAGAGATTGATTCATGGCAATGGAAAGTTTGGCACTGGAAGTAGATTTGTGACGGGGTGAAGACCAAGCGACGGCGCGCCATGAGGCCTTCTTGATATGTCCAGCCACGGGACGCCCATTTTGAGTTGGCGACTTCAACATCAGGCCTTGTAAGCGATGTTGTGAAACAGCCAGCCTCAGTCTGCAGTGATAGTTGCTCCTCGCGTGATACGCTAATACCAGGAATACCGTCTTGTACGCCCTGGCCAGCCGCAACGATGATAGTTAGCGCAGATCGTGCGTAAATATCTCCCATCTTTTCCAACTGTCGCCGTCTTTCGGCTGCACTGTACTGGGGGAAGCAGAACCGGTCGATCCAGAGATAACGAAATCCAAGAGACTTGGTCACTGCTATAGCATCAGTGAGTAGTGGAGGCAGCTCTTCGGGCAGTCCCTTGTGATCCCATTCCTCGTCTGTCGGGGTACCTCGTATATAACTTAGTGTGACATACTCGATCGTCTCGGCATTAAGGTCGTCCACAAATACCACCTGGTTATTTCGACAGTCCACAAGCTTAAGGCCTCGAATTGGCGGTCCCCGGGGAGCGCATGTTGTGTGTTTGTGGTTCGTCATGCAATGGTCGATCCAGATGCGAGGTAACGCAATGTCCAGCTTGGGTGGTATCACGCGACCTCGAATCACCGGAGTAGCCTCCTTGTACCCAGCCATATCATCCTCGCGCTCGACAAGCCGTACAATATATCCCCACGGTAGCACCTTGCTCTTGGTAGTGACCTCGAACAACACAGCACCTCCAAGCTCGTGCTTCTCTCCAACCCCGAGGCGCTCAAAGGCCTGGCGAATTCGTAGATAGGGTGTGAACTTGCGCGTGGTATCGGGCTCGGCGCCTACCAAAGCCTGAAAGAAAATACAGTATGGGCAAGCAGACAGCTCAGCGAGAGTGTGAGCCAACGGAATCCAAGGTCGCGGTTGGCCTGGGCGCCAATTGAGCAGAGAGGGAAAGTCGATTGTCGCACAAATAGCACAGGCCTGGTTCTCTTTGTCGGCTACGAGGCGACTTAGTCCGTTTCTCGCAGGTTTTCTTGGTTCTGGTCCTGCGCCGCGGCGCCGTCGAGACGTAAGTTGGTGGACATCGGGGGAGCTTTCTCTCGTAGAAGCAACGTCTTCATTTTGAATATGAGCATGGGGGCTCTCTGGGCGGCCACGGCCAAGTCGTGTAAAGGCAAAAAGCCTAGATATCTTCTTTATTCCTGTGCGGGCGGTTGCATTTTGACCCGCGGGGGGTTTGGCTGCCGCCGTGCTGCCATTCTGGCTCATTGGGCTATTCGAACGTATGCGTGATTTCTTTGCGTGGGTTGACGCGACAGTAACGGCGGTTTGCGACATACGAGGTCGCCAGTTGCTAACAATGAATAGGAGAATTCGGAGCGAAAGTTTGGTGGTTTAAGTGGTTTAGTTAACTTTTGATTTTAGGTAGGTACCTTTAGTACACGGGCACGCGGGGCTGCTAGGATGAGCAACGGCGGCACCGAAAGGGGTCGAGCAGCGGGGAGATAGACTAGGATAGGGAGAAGGAAAACGAAAGAGAATGTCCGCTATGTGTGCTGGTGATTCTTCCCCTTTATCCAGGTCCCATTGTATTGAAACTGATTGTTGAGTCGAGAGATGTAAATAGATTGAGTGAGTGCAGTAGTAAGAAATGGAGGGAGACTTAAAGAGAAGGGGTACGCCTACTTCCGACTCTGGTGGTGTGGTTGTTCTTGGCATTAGATCCAACCTAGGTACCATGGCTGAAGACCCCGAGGCAGAGAGAAGTATAGACGTAGCAATCTACCGTGTCTGCCCTATTATCCTCTGGGTATTATTGAGAGGCTTAACTACTGAAAGCACAAGGAATGGGATTGTTGGTTCATTTTACCAGACTCGAGACTAATTCTTTATTCGTTTATTTTCTATAGCTTAAAGTTCATTCGAGTTTACTAATAACCTGACCCCCAGGTTCGTTTATAGGTAGGCAGATAGGTACCTAACTTTAGTGGATTGACAACCTACAGTAAAGAATAGGGACAAGATCAAGTCCTCCTAGCTACTGCACGGTCAGTACCTAGGCTCTAAAGTTGCCTATATGTCAAACCTAATATGGATGGAAAACAATGAGATGATCCCTATACCAGACTCTGAACAATGGATTCTTTTCAGCAAATATATCGCCTTCCTTGTTGATACTGGTCGATTCACATTAGATGTGTCATATCAATACTTAATTCTGTCAGAAACGCCAGCCGAGCGCCATTTCAACCAATTCAGTCAGCACATTGGCTGGGGTGCGCAGCGGCAGAAAAGCTTGGGTGTCGTCAATGGACCCTTAAGATTAGCTGCATCAAAACTAGTCAAGTCTGGACTCTGATGGAGATATCGGCTCCGTTGTGTAATGTGGACTTTTTTTTTTTTTTCTTTCTTTCTTTCTTTCTTTCTTTCTTTCTTAGTTCCCTCTGGTAGATGCTAGTGGTTGCCCGGAGATGCGATTCATGAAATTTGGTCTCCAGCCTGTGAACAATTTTTGCCTCTTAATTCATTCTTTGGTACCTAGCACTGGCATTGGATTCGTACATTTACCCGGCTCTTTCTTTCTACGAAGACCCTTGAACGGAACGAAACAGGTACCTAACCAAGCCCGGGAATAACCAATGGATTGTCTCCGTCTCACATCTCGCTTCCGAATTAGGGACGAAGGATACAGGGGTCAGGGGTTTATGGACAGGGCTTTTTTAGATGGATGCATTGATTGTATTGCATTGCCGCAGTATTGCTTTTTCCATCTCACGGAAACATGCTGCGGGCATCAAACAAAGCTTGTCTAAGAATAATCAGAACAATCCATTAATACCTACCCAACAACGTTCATTACACTTGATACTTGTACGATGAACAACTCATTGACCAAGAAGAACATCTGCCAATGTAGCATCATCTCAATCTGCAATGCTAAAACTTGTGTTGAGTGCAACCATCTCGGCCGATTCCACGTGGAACTTCTGTATCCGAGACCTCCTCCACTAAGTCTGTTCAGTTACAGTTTGGTTTCTGTTTCTATCTCGTCCAAATGAAACTAAAAGGCCCCAGTGCCACGAGGTGACGACGGTCCAAAGGGCACGAACTCCCTCTAGACTCTTGACCCCGAATCTTCAGGTCCCGTGCTTTGTTCCTGACATCATGAATGGGTAGATCGCGTGTAAATATTATGATCTACCCTTCCTACTGCACTCCATCAGCGGTACAGCTGTCATTTCAGCCCGAGTCAGTGCCACTCGACGTCATTGCTGGAGAGACCCTTGATTCGTAGATTAAGGTCCTCCCTCTCCCCTGAAAACCTACTCGAGTACCTAGTGGTACAGGGTAGCGTCTACCCAATTTCTACAATTGATCGTGTGACCTCGTCTCGTCTCTATTGAGAAGCTGTATCTGGATTATGAGACAGTTATTGAGTTCCAAAACCGTATCACCGTCAAATACATGTCGCCTGCATGGTATGAAACTGATCTGGAATGGAATGAGGCCAAATCAGAAGTTCAATTGAGGAAATAGCCAGGATATTTCGTACTAGCTACCTTGAAGAATTCACTGTGTCGCCAAAGACCTCACGGCTTACGATATTCATCGAATATATGCAAATAGATGACTAACGCGTTCCAAGTTCTTCTGCCATATCTACTAGCATAAGAAGCTGAGCCAAATGGTATAGGCCCTGACGCTAGATTCTAAATAAATCAACCTTGGTCATCAATAATATTTACCCTCCCCAAGTCAACGCCTCTTTTCTCAGCTATGTTGGCCCCAAATTGCTTGATTAAGCATAAGCAAGTGTGTTATCGTGTCGAATCTTTCCAGGGACGCCAACATTGACCTCTCCTCCCGCAACGCTAGGTCCTTTCACCACAATCTGCCCGATGTTAGTACACAATCCAAATGCACACGCATTTCGTTAGAATACGTACTTGGCCCTCAATCTTATCATCAGTAGTCTTGTGGACACCAGAGTCCTTCAGATACACCTCGACGCTGGTCAGCGGTGGTCCAAAGTGCGTCTTGGCATCAGTAGGGAGTCGATAGTCGTAGAAAGCAGTCTGGCTAATAGCACCGGCTACCTTGGCCGCTGTTAGAGCATACACAACCCTTGCACCCGTGAATATACGCAGGTCAGACAGAACACTCGCAGACAGAAGAGGGGTATCAGAACCGGCACGCTCAGCTACCAGTACCAACCGGAGTTTGCCAGGAGTCGTGCCAAGTGATGGAGACGCCCTAGAGAAACCAGAGAGGAGGTTGGATGTGGAGTGAACTCCTTCCAAAGCTAGAGATCGCGTAGAAATAACATGCGAGGCGTTAGCCAAGGCAGAACCAAGTCGAGAAGTGGACTCTTTGTGAGTCTTGAGAAGCGTCTCGGGGCTAGCCACCAGAACTGTGGGAGCAACACCTTGAGTCGCGAGAACCAAGTCTGGGGACTTGCCGGCAACCGAGTTCAGAGCAATGGAAGCGTTGGAGTAAAGAGCGCCCAAGGTGAGCACAAGGGTGTAAACGCTGGTAAGAGAATCAGCTGGCAGAAACAAGTCGGATGGATTGATGCGCTCCTTGGTTGGGATGGCTGCAAGCTGAGCTGAAATAGCCGAGACAAGGTTGGCCTGACTGAAGCGCACCATCTCTTCGACCTCACCGGGCTTGGTCTGCCAGAATGTAACAAGGTCGGAAGGAGTCTTCTCAGGATCAATAGCTGGGAGCTCGCTGCCCGCATGCGCGGGGGAGTCTCGGAGGATATCCTGCCAGGTAGCAACGTTGATCTTGCTGCCAGTGCCTTCAGGAACCTCGTTCCAATCCATGTGGTTGCTTCCTTCGTCTGTTACCCAGATGAGCTGTCGCAGAGAGGGATAAGCCTTGACGACGGCGTCAAAGGGGAATGCGCCAGGAGCAGTAATCATGGTATCGGCAGCGGAGCGGCGTAGCATAGAAATGAGCTCTTCGTTCGAAACATCGAAAGGGATCAGGACCGTTGTCAAGTTCGGATAGAAGCTGCAGGCAAAAAGCGCCACCAAGAGTTCGATTGAGTTCGGCAAATAGATGGCGACTCTAATGCCACCGGCCTCAGCAATGTGTTGCCCGATAAGGTTGATTTGGCGGGTAATGTCATCTTCGAGGACGTTAGAAACAATAAATCGTAGAAGAGATGGAAGACATACCAAGTTTATGGTCTACGACGTTCTGAGAACCTAAAACGGTTAGGATTCGTCCCTTGGCACCATTCTCACCACCATCCGCGGCCTTTTTCCAAACATCTCTCAAGTCACCATTGCGACCTCGAGACCACTTGGAAGCTCCAGTATCCTTCACATTAAGGCCAGTGTTGAGTGGCATACCATGAGGAGCAGCTTGGGATCGGTAGATAGGACTTTCTCCTTCATTTCGGACTGAGGATGGGAGAGCTTGGCGAGCCAGGAGCATTGGGTGTACATCGGGTTCACGGCTTGAAACGATACGGTACGAGACAATAAGAAGCAGCAGCGTAATCAAGCCGGTCGAGTAGGCGTTCCACTGACCAAACATGTTGGTGATGCCTGCATCGAGGCTCTCGAAGACGCCCATCGTCGCTTGCGGGCTCTAGCTGTCACTTAAGTATTCAAGTGTTGTGGTTCGGCGGATGATTCGCATTCGAGATAGTTGAAGTCTACTCAACAAGATCCATGTAGATGCAACTTCTGCGCCGGGCAGAGGTGTAGTTTATGGAGATTACGCAAAATCTCAAGTTTGGGTGGGGGAAGAGAATGAGGCGAGATGCTCAAGCCAAGTGTGAGGTGGAATGAATGTGGGGATAGCCCAGGACCCATGGCTAAGCTGAGCTTCACGTCACAGCACAGCTGGCTGGCTGCCTCACCACTGCATCCAGGTACTTAGTATAATAGAAAAATGGACTATCTCGGACTGCGCATATTTTATTAACGCTGAGACCAAATCGAATATTTTCTTTCATTGCGTTCCAATTTTGGATTTCAAAATGTTCCGTTACTCTTGGCCTATCACATATCTTCGTAGAGATGATCAAAAGTTATGAAGGTCGACCTTTGATCCAGCCAGGTTACCTTTAACCGGACCCTGAATCTTTGGACGGGTCGACCCGACACACTACTGTCTCCTTTCCATCATGGCACCTCTTTGATGTCCCACCAACCCAGCATATCATTCTTTTAAAGATCGATAACATGCAAGATACCACAAATCAAGGGTTTCAAGACATCACTCGAGGATAACAAGATAAATCAAGGCGTTTTTTTATTCAGGACTCCTCAGTCCAGTCTGGTTATCTGTTCTACTACGGGAAGCATCATGGCCCCGTCTTCAGAAGCCTCGTGACCCAGTCATTATTCCATGGGTCAAAGCCTTCATCGTGTCCATGTTCCTCCTAACTTGCAAAGAGCAAGAGCTTTTATGTTCCTTTCCATGCCGTGCCGCCCAAACCAAATTCCATAACCTATGGGCGTCGCGCGGCAACGCTCGTGCTCTCCGATCTGCTAATAAACAGACGTAACCGTCCTGTTGACCATTATCTTTTGTTCCCTCCGGGTGTGCTCATCGCTCTCCCTCCGGTCCCTATTCCCAGCAGGGACCAGCGAGCGATTTGTCACCAGAGAACCGAGAAATCCACTTTTGTCTATTGTGCACGGCGATAACATGACCCTCTATCGTGAATGCGTGAAAAATACCTTGGGGTGAAGAAAACCCCAGGTAGACGACGGAAACATAAACTTCGTAATGCTGTGTCAGATCTGTTGGCTCATATCCGAGCCTAGATCCATCGCATCACAGCGTGCTGCCAACGTCTTCCAGCTCCTCACATCTCGGTCTAAGGGTATCAAACGAGGAGTATGCCGAAATCAAAGAAACGCAATCTATCAGATGCTTCGTTAAGACCCTGGGACCGAACATTGCCTATTGCCAGTGGCTAAGAGGCATTCGTCTGTCTTCGCAGGTCATGGTGCCGCCGTGTCGTCCAAATGCAAACTATGCATTAAACAACCAGATAACGTTGAGAAAAAACAAAACAGAAAATCGCAAATGTGGGATGCTGCAGCAAGTGTCTGCTAGCATCGTGTCGCACCTAAGAGATGCGAATATTTTGGTGGTGTAAAGTGTTTACCACCAAGACGACTGAGCGCCGGGACCGCTGGGGTTACCATAACCACCACCACCGTAGCCAGCACCGCCGCCATAGCCAGCACCGCCTCCGTAGCCGCCAGAGCCACCGAAGCCAGCGCCGCCGCCACCACCACCGCTGTAGCCAGCACCCTGAGATCCAGCGTTGAAGCCGCCGCCGCCGCCACTGTTGTTGTTGCCACCGAAACCGCCGCCGCCGAACTTTCGGAAATCACGAGTGGCACCACCGCGACCACCGCCGCCACGAGAACGACCACCACGGCCTCCACCGAAGGAGGACTCGCGGGCAATGGTCTCGAGGAAAGAGGGAACCTCCTGGTTGGCTTCCTTGAGCAAGTCCATAAGCTCGCGAACAATTCCACGGTTACCACGGTTGAAGAATGCGGTAGCAATACCGGTGTTTCCAGCACGACCAGTACGACCAATACGGTGAACATAGTCGTCAACATCAGTGGGAAGATCGTAGTTGATGACGTGAGTAACGTGAGGAATATCGAGACCACGAGCAGCAACAGCGGTAGCGACCAAGATGGGGCATCGTCCGTTACGGAAGAACTCGAGAGCACGCTCACGCTCACGCTGAGTACGGTCACCGTGAATGGAAGTGGCAGGGAAGTTCTGGTTGATAAGGAAGTCGGAAAGCGAGTCAGCCATGCGCTTGGTCTCAACGAAAATCAGAGTGAGACCGTTGGCGTGAGAGTGGAGGATGTCCAGAAGAACGGATCGCTTGTCAACATCCTCGACGTACTCAACCTTCTGGGTAATGTTCTCAGAGGTGGAACCAACACGACCGACAGAGAGGAAGATGTAGTCCTTGAGGAAATCGCGGGCAAGCATCTGGATGTCGCGGGGGAAGGTGGCTGAGAACATCAGGGTCTGGCGATCCTGGACCTGAGGCATATCCTCGCCTTCGACAATGCGGCGAATCTGGGGCTCGAAACCCATGTCCAGCATGCGATCGGCCTCATCGAGAACAAGGTACTTGATGTTCTGGAGGGAGATACGACCTCGCTCAATGAGATCCACCAATCGACCGGGGGTAGCAACAAGCAGGTCACAGCCACGCTCGATCTGTCGGAGTTGAGAACCAATGTCGGCACCACCGTAAACGACACAAGGTCGGACCCAAGAACGGTAAGCGAACTTGCGGGACTCGTCAAAGATTTGAGAGACAAGCTCACGAGTGGGAGCAAGAATCAAAGAGGTGGGGTAAGCCTTGCGCTGACGACCGAACTGGCCGGCGGCATTAGCGGGCACGGGAGAAGGACCGTTGAGGAAAGCCTGAGAAAGAATGGGGAAAAGGAAACCACCAGTCTTTCCAGAACCAGTCTGGGCACAAGCCATCAGATCACGACCGTTGCTAACGATGGGGATCGAGTACTTCTGGACAGGAGTGGGGACCTTGTAGTGAGCGAGCTCGATGTTGCGGCATAGATGCTCGTCCAGAGGAGGGGTGGTGAACTGGTGAACGGGCTCAGGGACATCCTGGCCGGAAGCCTCAACGGGAATGTCGTCGTACTTCTCGAAGTTGATACCGGTGTGCTGCTTGGAAGGATCGTCGGCAGTGGTACCGAAAAGCTCACGCTCGATACGGGGGTTAGCCGGACCAGGGATGTGCTTTCCGTCGCGCCATTGTCCGTCACCAGATCCACGAGCAGCGGGAGCGCCGCCAGAGTGGTTATCGTAGTTGCCGCCGCCGCCGCCACTGTAGCCGCCACCACGACCACCCCAACCACCTCGGCGATTGTTATTCTGGTAGGTAGGAACATCGTTACCCCAGTTGTTCTGGCGAGCACCGTAGTTCTGGCTGTAAGGAGGTTAGTGAATGTTCAAGACCAAATATTGAAACGCATATAGGTGAAGCACTTACTTAGCCCAAGCACTGTTGCCGAGACCGTTGGGACCAGGAGCGGGAGCGGGAGCAGGACCACCGTTCATAGCGGGAGGACCAGCTTGGGGGGCGCCTGGAGGAGGGCCACCACGGCCGCGCATGTGAGGAGGGATGTAGGATCGGTTGCCCTGGGGAGGGCCCTGCTGAGCGCCATCGTTGAGGGAGAGGCCACCCATGTTGATCTGATCGGCCATGTTGACAATCGTGTTTCGGATCGAAAGATTTGTAGAAAGATAGTCGGGTCGTAAAGACGCGTGGAATCCGAAATAGGTAGAATAACCCTCTCAAATATCAACGAGAGTGGTAATGTGATTTGTGAAATTCCCGTCGAAAGAATAAAGACAGGAAAAACAAGAGAAAGAAACGGAAGACCAACGCTTCCAATAATTTTCCCAGATAGATGAACTTTTAGGCACAAGCAAACGTTAGTGCTGTGCAAATATCCCTCGAAGAACACGCAGAATCTTCAAAGGAAAGACGAAGGAAAGACAAAGTCTTGAGAAAATAACACGGATGAGGAGGGAGGATGAAGGAGGTTTGTGAGATGAAGGGTTTGTTGTGGGAGGAAGAGGGAAGAAAAGGGACAGAGTTAAGAGGCGAAGAAAGAGTGGGAGAAAAAAAAATTGGTTGGAGTTTCAGCCAATTAGGCTTAGCGCAGGCATTTACTGTCGGGTCAAGGTTTTGGAGGGGGTTGCCTCTGCGGTGAAGGCGGGTAGGAGGATTTTAGAGTAAGAGTGGGCCAGGGAAGGCCGTGAGTGGGCGACACAAGCTTTGAAGTACTCGGTAGGTACTTTTTGGCCACCGCTCACCTCAGATGCAGCCAGTGAAATTGAAGAAATTGGGAGGAATGCCTGTCAAGGGCTTGGTGTGGCTGGGCAGAAAAGTTGAAAAAGGAACTGACCTGGTACTTATGACGCTGAAGACACTAACTAAATCTGATATTTTCTGACTGGATGAGATAATCGTCCTGAATCGTTGCTGGTAGTGAAATACGTCAGAATCAGATTTTGCTTTGGACCCGGACCCTAACCATGCATGCCTCTTTGCGAATTTTGCCCAGTCTACTGTCGCAGGCGAGCGCTAGTTGATTGTGAGAGATCCCTAGCAAGCTTGTGAAAGTTGAAATTTGAACGTTGCCCGACCAGCATCCCTACAAGGGAGGGAAGAGAGAAGCAACGCCATTTCATGTTTTGACATGGAACCCAAGACAAGACAACTGCAGTTCAATCCCCAAAGTCACTTAGAAGTTTCTGCATTACATATGTACACCTTACCCCTTTCAGAGTATAAATCTTATCATTCTCAACCAAAATCTGATGACACATTCACACGATTAAAACTGGCCTCTGTCTCATCGTGGGGGGTTAGAGAAGGGCGGAGAATCCTGGTGGAAGCCCGCGTTTGAGTGAGGATTAGCAAGGAGGCAATTTTTAAACAGTCATGAAGCTCAGGTACTTGAGAGGTACTTTGACTGTAAACCAGCCCAGATTCTGGGGCGGCTGATGGGACCGGGGTGGCTCTGTGGGTTCTGTAGGGACTCCTCCTAGCAACCACTGTTAATTATGACGCTTTTTGTCCAAAGTTGAGTATGGAGGTGGTTTGTTGAGACACCAAAAACATTATCGAAAGAAAGAAACTTTGAAATCACAAGTAGAAAGACTTTACTGATTTATATTTATATGGATTGTGCAACTTAACATAGGAATCGTACCGACCCGATATTGACTTTTGATATCGGCAACTGATAGCACAATGCAACAAAATTATTTCATGGTACCTAACTTTTCAATATGTTTCACCGAACCGGCACGGAATGGATGGATATCAAACAAAATGCTTGTGGCTCGGCAAACCTCAACAAACGTATCAATGGCACAGTTCCAAAACAATTGCGGACACAGCAAATGCTTCAGTTTGCTCTTGAACTTTGGGAGGGCTGCAACAGTTGCAAGCATCATATACAGGGATATGCGAGGACCCTGAGCTTGCCCAGCCAGCCCTGGTTTGGAACGATTGTAACAGCTAACAACCTAATGGATCCGTATCGCGGGAAATCTCCGATAAGCGGGATACGGGCGATCTGAGACTTCCTACTATAGGTAGGCAATGGGAGTAGAGATAAATTCGACGATGTATTCAGACAATTCTTTATCTCGCAGCTTTACACAGTCCATAATTGACGTCGTCTGCGATGCGCTGAATTCAGGTGCCAACTTGAATGTTTTCTCCCATATCCCATTCATTTTCACGTGTCTAGCCTTTCGAGTACCGCGCTTGTACTACCTATCTTAAGGTACCTACCTTAACATCTAGTAGGTACGACCAAAGTAGTACCTAGGTACATTCGACCACCTACACTCCCGAATTCCAGGCAGGGCACCCTCTACTGCATCCAGGTTTACCTCCAGGATTGCCATCCACACAACCATGACCCAGATATTCTGTAAGATCTAGAACTGCTGATCAATCCTGGCACCCTTTATAAGTATTTAAGTCATGAAAAATTAAAACGTGACTGATGCGTATATGTACCGTATAATGCTTCATCAACCTCGTGCTGCTCTTTACTATGACTATATCCCTGCCACCTGGTCTCGTGTGACACAGAAACACCAATTGAGGTTGACTGGCTATACGAGGCTGCTTCTTTGATGCTGTCTGTGTATTAGCATATCTTCGTATGGCACCCGAATTTGGACTGTTGCTTGCATGCCCTCTTTGACGTTGATATGGGGCGTCTGGAAAGTGGATGTATCGGATGGAGCTAGGCTTGTCGTAGGGCTGCTTGGCTGTAAGACTGTCACCTAGGATCGAGATATCCTAGCATCAAACAAAGTCAATGCAATGAACGATTCAGGTGTTTCTGATGGTGGTCAATGATTGGATGATATGACGAAGGTGGTCTCTTTGGTCATACAACAAATGCTGCTCCAATGACAATGGAAATAACTACTCATAGACGAGGTCACTCCGTTGCCTTTTTGTTTGTGTTCCTACGTGCTGGTTACGTATTCTACAAAGTATACATATGTCTGGCATCCTTCGGTGTTTTCACATATCATATGTCGAATAGAGTTAGACCAGCCTTCTAAAATTTGTATTATAATGCCCCTCTTTGCCTAAGAACCGAGAGGTGGGCTTCGCAGCAAGTAACGTAACGATCAAAATCTTTATAAGAAGCTTGATGTATTCACCATGATGAAGCATCGATATGGTTTTATTCTGACGAATCATGAAACGAGAAATCTTAGCCTAGAGCTAGATTGGCCAGGAATACGAGTCTTCGGGTGGCTTTTGAATGTCAAGATATCTAGGACAAACTGAGAGAAATGTAGCGTTAAATACTTACTGAGTATGTTTTCATTCAGAAGCTATCTTGGTACACAACCACTGCAGGCTGCACATGGAGTGGGTTGTGAATGGTGGCCATGAGGCGGATTTTAATATGCCGTCCTGAGTCTTGATATCACGTAGACCATTATAGTACGATGCCGTGGGCGACCAGCTGGAGGAAACCATCTTGATGTAAGCATTAGCCTCCAAGACCCATCTAGTAATACAAATTCATGTTTCCCTTCTATCTGCTGCTTGTTTCTTAAGCACTCTTCACCACCTTATCGTCATCAAACTCTATGTCGACAATTCCGTCGGCCTTGACCGCCTTCACTACCATACCCTTGAAGTCAATCGGTAATCGGCGCTTCAGCTCGTCGGTGCACATCGTCAGAATCTTGATGCCCTGGTGGAGCGTGATATCGGGGTGGTGGTGCTTGTCGAGGATGGAAAGGCAGTAGTATCTGTAGAAGCGTAAATCAGCAACAGCCCCGACCCATTGTTTCATATTGTATGCCTCTCTCGCATAAGGACTTCGGGACAACATACTGTGCGTATCCATGTGCCGCATAAGGAACATCTGCTAGCGACGCTAGGTAGTCAAGCCAGTAGAGCGATGGCTTGCCAGTGATGGGGTCAACACCACCCATGAGGAGGTTGACGTTGTAAGGCTTTCGAGATCGCAGGCTGGTGGCTAGCTCTCCACGGACAAAGTGGGCAAGACCGGAGGGAGATAGATCGGACTCATTTCGCATCGAGTAGAGCTGGGCGTTTCGTTGAATGTATTCGGCGAATTGCACTGAGGAGCTATTGTTAGCTGTCGTCATCGCGGGGCCAGTCGATAGGCCATTGCCGTTGCTGGCAAACTGGATCAAGTACCTGTGTCACCGGCCTCTCCAGAAAATGCGAGCAGGGTGTGTTTGTTGAGAGCTCTGGTCTTGTCATCGGATGCCTTGAGGATAGTGGCGCCTCGCATCGCAGCTTTGGATGCTGCGATGATGGTGAAGTCCTTTCCAGTGATTCCCAAAAGTATCTCCCTGTCAAGAAGCGTTAGCACGTTATCAAATCATAGCCGTAGCTTGAACATAGCTTACATGTTGGCGATAGTGTGGTCTGTGGTGGGGGAAGTATGGATGTGTTGTTGTGGAGGAGTTGTTCAAGGTGGTTGTTCAGCCTTCTTCAAGGTCCAGTCCAGCAGCAACCAAGCAAGCTCTCCCGTTAGGCTGTAGCGCTGCGCGTCAACGCTCACCCGGGAGCTTCCCACGCCTGGCTCAATTGTGCCAACCTCCACCGCCAAACACGGAAAAACCTGGCCCCAGCTGCCGGCCTTTGATTTGCCGGCTGGACTTACAAGCACGTAAGGGATTTTCCGTGGTCCACTGTCGCTCAACTTTTTTTTTCTGGGAGCCCAGAAATTTATCTTCAAGGCGGGAGCGAAAGTCGTGAACAGCCAGCCAAGTTCGCGACATCGCCAATATGTCGTCCTTTTTCACAGTACCAGGCGCTCAGAAGAAGCGCAAGCGCCCCGAGATCTCAGAACAACCAAAAAAGAGAGTTGCTGCTTCAAAATCTGCTGGAAAGGGACCTTCGAAGAATGCCGGCCCCACCAAAAAGCGAGTCGAGCGAGACGACGACTCTATCTCTGGGAGCGATTCAGACGATGACGGTAGCCTCGACAGCGCTTCAGTCGCAAGCGATGTGGAAATGGAGGACAACGAGTCGGAAGATGAAGAAGGCGAGACCGCTGCTGAGAGGAGACTGCGACTAGCGGAGCGATATCTCGAGAACGTCAAGGAGCACGTGGACGAAACTGGTTTCGACGCCGCCGACATTGACCGGGATTTGATCGCTGAGCGACTTCAGGAGGATGTAGCGGAGGGAAAGGGCAGAGTATACCGCCAATTGGCCTCAGAATTGGCCTTTGACAACGTCTCGCGCACCTTCTTCAGAAGCAACACCAACGCCGTAACCGCCATCGCCGTATGCGCCCCATACATTTACACCACGACCAAAGACTTATACCTACACAAATGGAAGGCGCAAGATCTTCCTCAACACCAATACCCACAGACAACACGCCGAAAGCCCAAGAAGCCCCCAGCGCCCCCGAAGAAGCAGCCGTCTTTGGAGAAATGGATCAAGGGCGACACCAGAAAGTCAAAGGACAAAAACTACCAACGTCACACTGACCGTATTCTCGCTGTCGCGGCCTCCCCTGACGGCAAATACGTAGCTACTGGCGGTGCAGACAACAAGCTCATCATCTACGACGCCCATACCCTCAAGCCCATCAAAGTTTGGACACATCACCGAGACTCTGTTACCGGATTGGTCTTCCGTCGAGGAACAAATCAGTTGTACTCTTGCTCTAAGGATCGCACAGTCAAGGTTTGGAGTCTGGATGAGATGGCCTACGTCGAGTCGCTATTTGGTCATCAAGATGAGATTCTCGACGTCGATGCTCTTGCCCAAGAGCGCTGTGTTAGTGTTGGCGCCCGAGATCGAACTGCGCGTTTGTGGAAGGTCGCCGAAGAGACACAACTTGTCTTCCGCGGTGGTGCTGTAGACAAGAAGTCTCGACCCAACGGTGTGAACCCGCGCTCCCTACTTCATGAGGGTAGCATGGACCGTGTTGCCATGATTGACGATGATCTGTTTGTCACTGGCTCTGACAACGGCGCCCTCGCCCTGTGGAGTGTCCAGAAGAAGAAGCCTGTGTACATAGAGCCCATCGCACATGGCATTGACCCGGCCCTCGACCCTCAGGAGGCCTCAGCCGAGCAAAACCCAGACCCTCAGATCGTACCCCCTCCCACACCCCGCTGGATTACCGCCATTCGAACCATTCCTTACTCCAATGTTATTCTTACTGGTAGCTGGGACGGTCATATCCGAGTCTGGCAACTCAGCGAGGACAAGCGCAAGATTGAGTTCCGCGGCGTTCTCTCCAAGCCTGAAGACCAAGAAGAGGAGTCGACTGAGGAGAACGCCCAGGGCCCGATCAACGGCGTTGTCAACGACATCTTTTCGGCATGGTTTTGGCCTCCCCCGCNTGGCTGTAGGAAAAGAACACCGGTTAGGCAGATGGAACCCGCCAGCAAAGGTTGGGCGCAATGGAGGCGTCGTGTTTGAGATTCCGCGGATACAACGGCAGATGGTGAATGGCGCGAACGAGACCTCAGACGCCGAGCAAGATGAATGAAAAAGCGTAATAGATATTTGATACAACCACAATAGACGTGGCGGAGACTGCAACTCACACCACTTGTTATATATCATTAGCATCGGAGAGGATTAGGTCTAGCATCCGTTGGCGATCCTTTAGGAGTCGGGTGTTAAAATGGAAAGTTTTTGTGATGGGTATACACTTTAATAACCTTTCTACTTGAGATGCCTTCTCTACTATGTCGTCACCGATCTCTTTTCTTTGCTGTGTCTCATGACATGACTAATCTCCACTGACCTCCATCCATAATTCCCTATTCCTCTAATCCCATGCAACGTGATGCTGCTTACCAAGGCAGACCAAGTCATCCCGTCAAGTCAATGGCTCGTTCGACGCCATCATACTGAGGTCCCTTGGGGGAGGGTTTATCATCCTCAATGCTTTCCATAATGATTGGTTCCTGATCAAAAACATTCCGGATACCTTGAGCCACTGATGGTGACGCTTTCTGTCTCGTGGTCAATGTGACGGGCGGCGAACTAGTTCTCTTCACAGTCGAAGAGATGGATGCTGGGTCCACCCCCTCAGGAGATTCTGATAATTTCTGTACAAAATTGGGCGTTGAGGGCTGCTTCGGCCCCTTTCGTTCGCTTCGTTGCGTATGTCCTTCGGTGGTCAAATCAGGAAGCACTTGCTGCGCAGTGCTGACTGGAGATGAGCATGCTGAATGGAAGACTTCCCCCGAGCTAGAGGCCTTAGACTCGTTACCCGAGTCCTCCCTCAAACGTTGGACGAATGATGGACCTCCACTTCTTGTGGGCGTTTGTGGTTGCGTGAGTTTCTCGGGAGAAGTAGTTGCAAAGTATGCCGAGGTAGTGCCCGCTTGATGAAGTTCTTCGCTTGCTGTACGAATGGTGTTGTTTCCCAAGGCGCCCTTGGGGTCGCGCTTGGCCTGTGGCGTCTGCGGATCTCTCTGAGGGACTTGAGGGGAGGATGGGGCTACTTGTGGTGATGAGACGGGCCCCTTTGTTGCCCTTCGTTTTCTCTTCAACTCCTTTTCCTTCTCCAATCGCAAATGCTGCTCTTTTTGAAACTCGAAGAGAAGATCCCTCACCTTGGCGCGGATTTCTTGAGGCTTTATGTCCCACTGACTAGCCTCCTTGTGAAGTAGTCTCCGAACAGCGTCATCTGGGTCTCTCAGGAAGTTTTCCATGTAACCCAAAACATATACACCACAGTCGCAATAATTGTCTTGTTCAGGTATGCCCCGCGCAGTCATGCCTCCAGGCTTTCCCGTAATCTCGATGCCTTTCTTGTCTCTCGCTTCCTCAACGAGATACTCTCGTAGACATTTGCATGTTGGTGTATGCGCAGCGCCTAACGAGTCAAGAGTGATGATTCTAGGCTCATCGGTACTGTACTTCTGATTTCCTCCAGTCGACTTTCGCTTGTTAGTCTTGGTTGAGGCCTCGGCATTTGTGACCGTCTCGTCCAATACAACGACCCTATCACCATTCACTGCCTGGCTTCTAGTCGTCCTGGAAGCTTCAGTTTCCTGGGAGACAACCTGAGACGTTGGCTTGACAGAATTCTTCTCTGAAACATCTACTATCGGGTCGTTATCCTCAACAATGATTGCCTCCTGTGAGCTTGAACATTTGTCTTTGTTAGGCGACTCTGATTTTGCCACTTGGGGTAGTAGACGAGGAGCATTGTAGATAATAGCCAAATACCAATGCGCGTTCTCGTTGACCGGAACAACAATATAGTCATAAGAAAGCAGATCGACCCTCGCAGTCCATGCTTTAACACCTTCGTAGTTAATCTTGGCGCGGTTTGACCTCAGCTTCTCGAAGAAAAAGGTGTTGAAGATGTACACCTTTTCAAGAATTTCTGGTCGTTCTTTTTCGAGTTGGACCTGCAGGTAGCGAAGATAGAAGCTGATAAGGTTGTCATTGAGAAATTCTCCCTCATCCAGTCGTGGAATGTCTTCCTTGTCGACAGTTGCACGATTCTTCCCAGTTGGGGGGTATACCAAGGACCTGTGCCAGTCTTTGTCCCAACCTGGGTTCTGAGCTGTCCATGTTATAGGACTCTTCTCACGGCGTGGCTCTGGGGAGGATCTTCTTGTTTGCCGGGTCTCAGGCTTACGCTTCCGACTCAGCCCCTCAAATGGGTCTTCGACATCCTCTGGATTCTTTTGCACATCTTCTTTGGGAAAGGGTAAACCCTGCATCCTGTCCTTGAGTTTCGGACGCCGAGGTGATATAGGAGAACCTTGAAATGGGTCTCGATGTGAAGACCGAGACAATGGTCTAGGTGTGTTTGCTGTGAAAGTATTGATTGGTGAAATTGGAGCAGGGAGATCCTTTAGCTTAGCTCCAAACTGCTTGATGTCTTGCATGGCCATAGAAAGTATTCTCTCTAGCTCGCTTCTACCATTTATTAGCTTCCTTCCAACACTGATGCCATCAGAATGCACTTACGGCGTGGTCTCCGTCAAACCTCGAACCCCATGCAGCCAGGCGACAAACAAAGAGGCATGTGTGACGTGGGTAAATTTCAACACAACATTGCCGGTGACTTGACCAGAGTATGAGCGATGGATAAAAACGATGGAGCTTTGAGAGTTGCTGTGTTTTACTTTGTGGATCGACTGCTTTGAAATCTCGAGCCATGAGAGATCCTGTCCGGTTCGATGAGATGGGCGAGCCACATTGGAATTAAGAAGGAGTTTAACAGGCTCATGGGCGCTTTCCGCGGAATACATGTATTTTCCACATGCAGCAGCTTCCAGCACAAGTTCATCTTCCTTTGGCCCAGTGGTAGTCGAGTTCTGGCGCTGCACGACGGGTTTCATGGGTGATCCGAAATTGGTAGGCTTAATATCTCCTCTTTGAGCCCGTGACTGAGGAGACTGGGACACTAGTTTCCCAACGATGGTAGATTTCTTGGTGGTCTCTCTGCCTGCAGAAGTGCCGGGCTTTGACAGCTCGTCCTCAGACCCGGTCTTGTGCACCTTGTATCGCTTCGATACGCTCTGGGCGTATTCAGCCGCTGATCGTTTCGGTTGAAAAGGAATATCCGACGTAATGTTGGCAGGTGGAGGGTTCTCATTGCTATGGTCGTTCATAGATAGACAGTCCGGGCTCGTAGGCGCATGCGAATGTTGAGGAGGAAGGTTCCGATGCGCAACGGCACTCGTGTCGTCGTCTATCTCAACAGGGGATGAATAGGGTTTACGAGGTTGTCTCCGCCTGCGTCGACTCCGTTTTGCAGTAGCCATACGTTGCACGTGGCGGTATTCTTGCACGGCACAGGCAGCTGCTGCAGTCCTTGGAGTTTTTGGAGTCTTGCTATTACTAGTAATGCTAGAGCCACCAACAGTTTCTGCGTAAGAGCTTTCTCGAGTCGAGTTGCGTTGCACCAGCGGCCCAAGGTTTTTGGCAGTAGCCTCATCGTCTTCGATTTGCTCCAAGGGTTGTGGACGTGAACTTGCAAAAAAGCGGGATGCACTGGTGGATGATATTTCGGGGCCTGACTGCTTGATACGTTTGTTCGGTCGTTCGTCTCGAGGTGCGTCACGCTGGTTTATCGTCTGGGTGGATTGCCCAATGCCCATGGAGCTTCGTGGTTTCCGGTCATTGATCGCTTTCTACATAGAAATAAGTCTAGAGCCTCAAAACTGCGCGGCAAAGCAATAAACTAACAATCCGTGAATTCGTCATGTTCGCTTCGTCACCGGGATCGCTCCAGAGTACGTCAGCAGGAATGTCCTATCCTATGGCTCGAGTGGGCAGCAAGCATACCCATAGTCTGGGAAGGAATTGGCGTTTGAGTGGTAGCGTGCGAAAGGACTAAATCGTATCGATTAGAGTAAAGCTCGGCGCGATGAGATAGAGAGAGTAGTTAGGAACAAGGAAAGAGCAGTGCGCACTCCCATCGAGCCTTTTTCCTCCTCTTGTCCCCTGGTGACGAAGACTGAGCGTGAGCCTCCAGTTTTTCGCACCTTGACAGTTCACGATGCGTTAGGCTAGAAGGCGGTGATCGTCTCTGCCAGTCGTTGATGCAGCTTAGGCAGAGTGGAGAGTCAGGAAAGCCTTAAGTTGTCGGCGGGGCACTGAGTATCTGAACAGAGGGGGGCCAACACGAACGAAATAACAAGAAATTAACATGAAAACATGAAATAAAGCAATCGTTTCGTAGATGACGAACATAGGCTATTGTTCAGCGGGAGTTCGAAGATCTCTAGCGAGCCCAACCATGCAGAGGCCTGTCTACCTAGTGGGGATGCGCCACGGAATTTAGTGCGACTTTGACAGAGATGGGCAGTGGAAATAAGTGATTGCTTCTTTGAATGTCAGCCTCGCAGGGTCCATGCTACTATTTGAACAAGAAATACTTAGAGAAAATGCCTGGATCTCCTTGAATCCCTTACAGACTATATTGTATAGGCTTGTAAGCGATTGAACAGTATAAACAACTTACGCGATGCGCTTTTATGTCCCTTTCCTTATTCAGGTCCTAAAGTGTCTATATGAGCATCCATATATTAGGTAGGTAGTACGGATGGATGGAGGTCTTCAAGACAGAACCCCACAGTCCAATCACAAGGCTGAAACGCCACAGCTCCAGCGCTGGCCAGCTTAGTTGGTAGAGACAGCTCCCAAAACGTGGCCAGTAGCTTCAACACCTGACGCGACATCACCAACGTCCGTCCTCTAAACTTCACCTTTCTTCTTCTGTTTTTCCTACAACTCTTTGAAGGGCAAAAGCTGCACCGGCAGCTGAGATAGTTGCCCATCATGTACAATTCTCTTACCCGTATCCAGAATACTTTTGGCTTCTTCACCACCGTCGCATTCGTCGTCGCAGCTTTCATCGCTGCCTCGGATTTTATAGCCCATCGCACCCCCGACGCAGGCAGATTTGGAGTTTCTAATTCTCAAGTGTACAGTTCAATTCTTCCAGTTTAACATGTAACTCACTAACTCTGCTCGTTTCTCAGTGTTAAGGGTCGACCACACTACTACAGCACCAAGAAGGAGGAATATGCCATTATCAGATTCAACCTGGACGCCGATTTGAAAACTCTCTTTACATGGAACACGAAACAAGTCTTTGTCTATGTCACCGCCGAATGGCCCGGTCCCAACAATTCAACCAACGAGGCTGTCATCTGGGACAAGATCATTACTAGTCCCAGCGCCGACCATCTGCAGAACATTGGACCTGTTGCTATGAAGAAGCTCAAGCGCAGTGCTGAAGGAAAGTCTATTGACCCTGACCGGTAAGTCTACGTCTCTTGATCAACATTAATCACATAATCTCATACTCTCTTCAGTGGCCTCATTTCTCTCAAGAACCAGAAACCAAAGTACCAGATCACCCACCCCACTGGCAAGGTTGCGGAGACAGAGGACGTGAAGCTCAAGTTACACTATAATGTTCAACCCTGGGTCGGATTCCTCACTTGGGATCAGACTCGTGATCTTGGTCACTGGAAGGCTCTAGGCAACGGCGAGTCACCCGAGTTCAAGCTCCCTGCTCTTAAGACGAAGAAGAAGGATGCCACAAAGAAAAGCTACTAGATAGGCTGGCTGTCCATCTTTAGTATGTGCTCAAAGTGAAAAATAGCGTTCAGGGTACTGTGTATTTTGGTCACCTAGTGCTCTCTAAGAAATAATCTTGCATACAGCAGATCCATTTGTACTCGTGACTTCGTGATACAGGTATCTAGCTTTTATCAATAATGCATTCTTCACATCCACAACTTCCATTCCAACGCTGGCTATTCCGTAAACAATGCAAGCATTTCAACGACATGTTGCAAGATATGGTATCACGGGAAGACGTTCGTCAGGCCCTCCAGTATGCAACGAAGCTGCTGGACATCTAGCCCTGGCTTCCATTGACACCGGCTCCTCCATTGCCTCGTCCACGGTTGGGTCCTCCGCGACCTCTTCCTCCACGTCCTCGACCACGGCCTCTACCTCGAGGTTGATCGAGGCTGGCGGGTGGCGGAACGTTGCCATACATCTGTTCCTGGGGAGCGCCGTCAGGGGCTGGAGAACCATGATGGCTGCCGCGGCCGCGACCACGACCCCCTCTGCCTCGAGTACCGTTTCCGTTGGCATCCTGGCCTTGAGCCGCACCATTTGGAGGACCGTTTCGGTAAACCAAGGTGCTGTGCATGAGATTAGGAGCACCTCCTCGAGCACCGTTACCGCGGCCACGGCCTGACGGGTTGTTGCCGTTCAGCGCTCCACTCCACCCACCACGGAGAGGGCCAGGGGCTGGCGCGTCTCTGTACTGGGTGACGCCTACGTTCGCATACCCACCCCGGGCAGCAATGATTGGTTTGCGTTGCTGTTGAGATTTGCTGGTGGTTGAAATGATTTGTTTGTTCGTGGTGTTCAATACTGACGATGATGCTACGGTCTGACCGCGGAACATGGGGGCTCTTTCGTTGAGTGTGGTGCCACTCATGAAAGATGTGTCCCATACAACATCCAAAAGCAGGGCAGTGGCAGTGCGACTAATGCCGACAACGGTTCCGCGAGTGGCGATAGGGACCTTGCCAGCCGCAGAAACGTAAGTAACTCGATCTCCTAGAGTGAAATTCTGGCTGCCAAGCACCATTTCCGCATCAGCCGGCTTGAGAAGCGCCGAACGAGGAACGCCACGCAACTTCTTAATGTCGATATCCTGAGAAGCAGCGTGCACCTGTTCGCCGACATGAGCCAGGGCCTTGACAACCTCAGAGTCAAGCTGCTCGGCCTCCAGAGGAACCCGCTCGAACTTGCTAGTTTCTTGCTTCTTGAGCCAAGCAGAGATCTCCTTGACCCTTTGGGCAGCGACACTGGGATCTTTCCATAGATCTGTTTCGAGAACCTCGCTCTTCTGTGGTTCTCTCTGGATAGCAGCAAAAAAGTCAGGGAAGGCAACCATGTAGTCAGCAATCAATTTGATCGCCATGCCACTGAACTCCCAGCCTGTATGGGACTTCCTCGAGTACCCCAAGACCTTAAGCTTTCGACCTTCAAATTTCAAATTCAGTCCCAAGTTCAATCGAAGTCCAGCAGAGTTAATGATCTGGTAAGAAGAAGTGATCTTGCTTAGAACAAGAGGGTGGATACCCAGCTGCTTGGCGACAGCAAACGATGGAGTATAAGGGTTAGATCGTTCGGCTTGATGAATAATCTGCTTCGCGAAGTCCTGCTCCTTATTCTTGAGCATTGAGACGACAATCTCCGCCTTATTGTTTGCATGGGCGGCGACTTCGAGGGGACGGCCGTATGCATACTCTCCGAGGAAGAACGCACGAGTGCCTCGTGGAAATTCTTCTTCAATGGGCAACGCCGCCTTCTCAATGAAACGTTCGTCTTCATTGACGACTTCGTCAACAATGGTCTGGGCAGCATACGTACTCCTAAGACTGGGGTTTTCGGCATACTCCTTGATCAGGGCACCCTCCTCCGTACGGATGAGGCCCTTGAGCATGTGGACGTATACCAAACACTCCACTTGCCCAATGACAATGGCAAGGCGCTTAGCGTGCCAGTTTTCGATGTAATCGGCTTCCTTGGCCCAATCAGCAGCTTCCCGGTTGTTGTGGTCCTTTGTGATAACGTCTTTCCCGTTGTCGGCCAATTCGTAGCTGAAAAGCTCATCCTGTACCTTAATAACCTTGGCTTCCTGGAGGAATGGATATCCCACGAAGCATCGCTGACCAAGCTTCGCTTTCCACGTTTCTACCTTGGTGCGGTTTTCTGTCTCGGTCAAAGTGACACAGACACTCGGGTTTCTGCTATCTGCCTGGAACACGTTGACACCATAACCTTCCACGAGCTGTGCACTATATGGGAGGGTGTGAAGTGTAGGAAAGCCCGCCAAAGCATCGACATTTAGCAAAGCACCACTAGTCAATCCTGACAAATATTCAAGTCCTTCCATATCAGGGAGATCGAATATGTTCTCGATGCATCGGCAGTTCTGAATCTCGGGGAAAACACCGGGCAATGGGGAGGGGTAAACGAAGTCGACATCGGGCGAATACGTAAACTTGAGAGGCACGCCAAAGCCGTTCCGTGCCTTTTCGTCGGGCTCCAACAAGTCGTTCTTGGGCCCCATGGCGTCCAACAGACGTTTCTCGTCAATGAATGGGATCTTGATGACTGCCTCCCAGTCCATCTTCTTTCCATTCATGTCCAACTCGAAATCGCGAGGATAGAAATCAATAATGGGAGAGTCCGGGTTCGTCATGAGGTCATGGTAGACCTTGGGAACAATCTTCTTACTTCGGTCAGGCAAGACACCCATAAGTTGCTCATAGGGTAAGAAAGGCTGGCCCTTTTTGAAGTTCATATCTGCACCGACTCCCTTGACAACATCTGTAGCATGTTAGCTAAATGTTTCGAATGTAGAGTGTAATAGTAAACTTACCTGAAATAAGGGGTGCATAGTGGTATCCATAGAACCAAGGCCACGAAGCAATTCCGCGGTAGTAGTAATACAAGACCCATTGCAAACCTTGGACGTAATTCTCGCAGAGGGCTGTGAGCTCCTTGTCATAGTTGTCGGGGGCCCACTCTTCAAATTTCTGGAGGTAATACTTCGTCTTCCAGCCCTGGTACTTGTCTTGGTAGAGTTTCTCGTAATTTTTCTGGGCATCTTCGGGTGTCAAATCAATCACCAAAGCCTTGTCGTAGGTCTTCATCACTCTGTAAGCCGCAAGGTTACCTTCCTCATCGTCGTCGTCGTCGTCGTCGTCGTCGTCGTCATTATCCTTAGGTGGGAACGAAACAATCAGATGTCGGTGGCCCTCGTCATCCTCTTTGGTAGACCATTGTAGATGCATTGAGTCGGCCAAATCCTGAACGAATTTGCGGTCGGCAGCCTTCAGACTGGTGCCGAGGTCCAAAGGCTCGTCAGAGCGCTTTGAGATGTACGGCCTGATCTTTTGCTTCCATAGGTCGCGCTGCGCCGAGGTGAGTACAAGCTGACCTCCTTTCGGCGCCTTTGCTTCCGCATTCTTATTCTCAAGCTTCTTTTCCATCTGCTTAGATGCAAACCATTTCTCATCTGATACATCGTTCTCGAAAGCGTCGATCTCTGTCTTGGACAATTCGCCTAGGAGACGCTGGAGTCGTTCTATATTGATAACTCCGTTTTCGTTGATATATCCATCGCATTTTGGAAGAATTGATTTGTAGATCCGGAACATGTTTGCCAACGCACCTTCGTTGATGTGCAAGCTGGGCAAGTTAGGTAAGAAATCGTTTCCAACAAAGAACGCCATCAAAATAAAGTCGTCAATAACTCTTTCAAGATCAAATGGGAAGCTGAGAGCCCCCTCTTCTTCAAGCTCCTGAAACTCCATCTCGAGATACTCTCTTACAATACAGAGATGAAGAAGATAGAAATTCTGATGCTCAAGCTCTTTGGATTTGGTCTTGGAAGCCCGTCCAAACGTTACCTCTTCTCGGAGGAGGCAGAAATGGGGATCATGACTGAGAAGACCAAGCATGATTAGATCGGCATCAAGACCGTAGAGACAATGCCGGACATTGTGGTTGTAGTTGGGTTGTGCCTTTGCGTTTCGGATGTATTCCATGATCTTGTGTTCTCCCTCACCAGGGACTTCGTGGCCGGATAGGACAATTTCGCATCCTTGCCAGTCAGTGTCTTCAGACACCTTCTTATTGACAAAGTATCGCAACTGCTGGGATAGCTTGGCCATAAACTCGGTACCTTTAAGGTATAAGCATTTCGACTGAGCACTGATATCAAGACAGACGTACCTGGGGTAATGCAATTGCTGTCGAATGGTTCCTCCTTGGGCATCTCGACACCCTCTGCAATGGCCTTTTCACGGGCCTTCTCGGCGTCAAGGGCCGTCCGGAAACGTCGAGAACGTTGCTGGTTCATCTTGGCGCGAGGCGCAACACCATCGATGGCCATGAAGAACAGCTGCTTGGGCTTGATCTTTCCAAACAAATGTTCAATGTAGTTGAATATACGAATGAACATCTCTTCCTCGCTAAGGCGGAACGACACATCCTCGCCTGCATCCTTGTGGGTACAGTTGTGAATGATACCGTTCATATCAAGCTAGGTAACAGTCAGCGCATATTAGCGGCAGGCAGCTCGGGGTCGACGAACGTAGAGGCAGTCGAACTCAGGTATCCGGTTCTCTGCAATGAGCTGAGAGATGGGGGGATATCGCTCGGAAAGCCATCTGAAGAACTTGGGAACACTGTGACAAGAATAGTCAGCTTCTGAAGCATAAGAAGAGCAGCAGGAAGGGCATACCCCATCTTGAGGGATAGTGGACAATTTTCAGTCCACGCAAAGGTTCAATAATGCTGAAAGTGGTGTGAAATAGGAGTTGAACTCCAAATCGCCTCTAAAAACTAGGCGCAAAACGTAGAAAATCCTGTGGCAACAGGATCAAAAGACAAGACGGTGACTCAACGTGGCGCCGACAAACCGAAGACAACAATGCTGCAAAACGAAGCGGAACAAGTCCGAGCCAGCCGCTCCCTACAATATCAATACGAGATGAAGGATGTCGCGGGGGAGCTTCGTGTTCAGGGAGGGTTTAGGAAGTGGGAGAGATGAAGTTTGCGACGAGTCGTGTATCGTGAAGATGGAAGTCCAGCAGTCATGGAATCTGGAAGCAGCTTGGTGGACAGGGTGGGGACCTCAGCCTGGGAGTAACACGATCCATGGAGGGGTTTGTTAGTAGACTTTGCAGGTACTCCTCAAAAAAGGGAGAAGATTGGTCGCTCTTAGGTATCTACCAGGTATCCTCTTCCATCCCCACCGTCCTGCTGAGTCAATTGCTGTGCTAAAGGGATGTGCAATTGTGGGGTAGAGGTACCCAAGCCACGGTTTCTCCCACTTCACTGTGGCGCATTTCTGTTGCTACCGTATGGAGGTCGGCGTTTCGTCACTTAACGCGCCTTTTCAGCCTTCTGTGCATCGACGCGTTGCGCCTTACTTTACTCTCAGCCGCGCAGACTTACTTTTGTTCCACCTAACCATTTATTACCAACACCAGCAGGTTAACCACAAACCACTCTTATCTTTGTTGTTTTTACACATAAACTCTCTGTAATAAGCAATTTGACATCGATACACAGTCCATCATGGCACCTGCTCAGTCCGCCGAGCGCGATATGGATGGTAAGTTTACGCTCAGGCTTGCTTGCGAATCAAGGTGACAAACTAGAAAAGTGACTTACTTACGCAAATGTAGTCGATATGATTCACGATGAAGAGGATGATCAAGGAGAGCGCCTCATCAATGAAGGTATGAAAAGGTCACCCGAGATGAAAATGTTGTTCAGCATGTTAACATCAAAAAGAGTACAAGACATGGAAGAAGAACAGCCCTTTTCTGTACGACATGATTCTAGGGCAAGTCGCAACTTTGAACCGTCATCTAAAATCTCAATCTAATACTATCTTAGTACGGCCCTTACTTGGCCTACCCTCACAGTCCAGTGGTTCCCCGATGTCAAGGAGCCCGAGGGCAAGAACTACAGAATTCACCGCCTCCTGCTCGGCACACACACCTCAGACGAGAGTCCCAATTACCTTCAAATCGCCGACGTTCAGATTCCCAAAGCGGTGGCGCCTAACCCTGACGACTATGATGAGGAACGAGGCGAGATTGGCGGCTATGGCAAGTCTGGTGATGTTGCTGCCATCAAGTGCGATATTGTTCAGAAAATTGAACACCCTGGAGAAGTGAACAAGGCTCGATACCAACCCCAGAACCCTGACATCCTTGCAACTCTTTGCGTTGATGGCAAGATCCTCATCTTTGATCGAACGAAGCACCCTCTCGACCCTACTTCAACTGGAAAGATCAATGCTCAAATTGAACTGGTCGGACACAAGGCTGAGGGTTTTGGTCTGAACTGGAACCCCCATGAGGCCGGTTGCTTGGCGTCAGGTAGTGAAGATACTACGATGTGCCTCTGGTAAGTCCCCATAGTAGATGCGCAGAATATTTAACTTACACATTACAGGGATTTGAAGACGTTGAAGGCTGATTCAAGAATTCTCAACCCCTACCGCCAGTACACTCACCATACTCAAATTGTCAACGATGTTCAATACCATCCCATCTCGAAGAATTTCATTGGTTCCGTGTCCGACGATCAAACTCTTCAGATTGTGGATGTACGACACAGCGAGACCACCAAGGCTGCAGTTGTCGCTAAGCGCGGCCACCTTGATGCGATCAACGCTTTGGCTTTTAATCCCAACTCGGAAGTGCTCGTGGCCACTGCTTCGGCGGACAAGACAATCGGCATCTGGGATCTCAGAAACCCTAAGGAGAAGGTGCACACTCTGGAGGGCCACAACGATGCTGTTACATCTCTAGCATGGCACCCCACTGAGGCTGGCATCTTGGGAAGTGCCAGTTACGACCGAAGAATCATTTTCTGGGACCTTTCACGGGTTGGCGAAGAGCAATTGCCTGATGACCAGGATGACGGCCCCCCTGAACTGTACGTTTGACTACAAGAGCAACGAATTTGTTACAGAAGCTGACCTTTTACAGACTTTTCATGCACGGTGGACACACAAACCATCTTGCTGATTTCAGCTGGAACCCCAATGAGCCTTGGCTCGTGGCAAGCGCTGCGGAAGACAATCTGCTGCAGATTTGGAAGGTGGCCGAGTCCATTGTGGGTAAGGACGACGGTGACTTGCCTGTCGATGAGCTCGACCGATAGGTGAGGTGGAAGTTCGTGCTGAAGTTCCGGTCTTCATAGGATGAGGAGACGCAGCAGCTCTGGGAGCGGTGGCAAGAATATAGCGATGCCACCAGCGATTAGAAGCGACATATCCTATTGTAAGATTTACATGTACTTGATGGGGGTTTGGGGCCTTTAAAAAGAATATTTTTACCTCAATGCATGTCCCCCTTAGCTTAATTAAAAATGTTTCTGTTCACTCTACCTTGAGGTAATCAGCACCTCTCCCTAAAATTTGCCGGTGCAGGACACTGCCAGACAGCTGGCAAGCACTGTCTTCTATCGTCAAGTATTGGGGCCTCCATTGCTTGAACTTTTGATTCTTTTTCAGTTGCCTACTTCTATCCATTGTGGGCGTTTCTTTTTCCTATTTCCCCTTATTTGACATAGCTGCCTGGTCAACTTTCACTGATTTCCACCAGCAGCGCATCAATGAACGATCGTACTTTCGTCTTTCTTTCTTATGTGACACAGCCATCAAAAAGATTTTGCTGTTCCACTGCTACCATTTAAATTACTTTGTCATTCTCAACTCTCTGTTGGACAGTCACTATGTCTTCAAATCCACCTTTCCCAGGTGGCCCTCTGGCGAACAATGCGACTCCTCAAGCTACTCCCCAAAACCAAATCTCGGCTTCAGGGGAGCTTCTCAACGCTCCGGAGCGAGATTTCGAAATGCTAACAGATGGACTGCGCCAACGTCTAGAAGAAGCAGTTGAACGTCAAGCTCGCACAGATCAAGAGCTTGAAAACATGGGCATCGACCCCCAAGAGTATGATGAAGACGAGATCATGAATGGTGTTCCCGATGTCACATTCGAGGAGTATGAAGACCTTTCAGGTCCGAAAAAGAGACTTAAATTCTCTCGAGCCTATATCGATGGCTTCTTCGACGGCGTGGATCCCTATGAAGCTGATAAAGAGCCAGATGAGGTGAATAAGCTTACCCTTAGTCTCAAGCACGCCAGTCTCGACCTCATCACTGCTATTTGCTCCAATCTCGAGCTGGCCATCGAGATCGGCAAGCACCTCCGACCCCAAGATATTGTCAATCTTTATACTGCCAGTCGTTCGTTCCGCAAGGCAATCAATGGCCATATGCTATCGTGTATCCGAATGTGGATTGACAGCAAAGCACCCGAGGCTGGAAAGGTCTTTCACTGGAAGCTATACGGCCGAATGTTGATCAGAGATCCCGTTGAGCGCAAGTCTGAGGTAGACGACGCGCGGTTTCTCGAGGACCGCTGGAAGAGCGCAAAGACAAACCCCAAGAAGATTCGCCTTATCCCCGGCTTCAAGTATCTAAAGATGGTCATCTCCCGCGATCGCTGTTGTCGAGAAATCCTTGCCATGATGGCTCGCATGGGCTTCCTCATGCCTGACACAATGTACAGCACCTTGCTGCGACTATGGGTGCTGATGGAGATCTCTACTACTCGCCAGAGGCAACTCTTTCTAAGAGATGAGAAATGCTGGACAGACCAGCACCTCTACAATGTACAGTTCTTCCTCGTCAAACTCGCCATGGCGTTCAACCACCCGTTCTTCCACCCTATCAACATTGACATGGTTCAGCTCATGATGGGACAAAAGGGCTTGCACCCTTTGTGGCAGTTGCTTATGCGAGAGAAGTACACGAACATCTCGGAGCTCATGGAGCTCAAGACACGTTATGACTTGCGTTTTCCCCGACGAGTTTGGGCTGACATCCAACTACACAACCATCCGACGGCGTACAATGTTCCTCTCAACATGGTCGGTCTCGGCCATCTGGAAGGTTGGGGTAAAGGAAACCGTCACCTTTCGCGGCCCGATGAGCTACTCCCCATCGAAGCAGTCTATCGCGGACTCTATCTCGATCAGCATATTTCTCAGATGATGATCTGGGGATACATCGATTTCGAAACAGGAGAAAATATCGTCCCAACAGAGGACGGAATGTACATTTCTGACGAAGAGGCAAAATTAGGTAGAGTCGACACTTCCTATTTCTGGCAACGAAAGCACGCTTTGAAGAAGCGCTGGAACGAGCTGCCGCCGGAGTTGCAGGAAGAGATCAAGAAGGACGATAATGACGAGCGCTTGCGGGGCATGGCGTGGTCTTCAGTCGACCAGTACAATCACCGCGGAGAATGGGAGAGCGAGTCTGAATCCGAATCTGATGCTGAAGACGATTACGACATGAACGCTGAAATTGAGCGTGGCTATCGTTTACCTTCTCTGTTCGGGAAGCATCCCAAGAAGAAGACCGAGGACAACGACACCGAGATGAAGAACCCACTCTTCACGTTTGGAGAAGATCCTGATGCCTGGAACACGACTTTCAGTGAGCTCTTCATCAACTCTAACCCACAAGTGACCTTTGAGCAATTTCGAGAGGCTAGGGGATGGCAGAGGTACATAAATGCTGGAAACACTGGCCCGCACCCAGTTCATCCTCGCGCTGATACCCAGACTATGTTTGCCCAAAACCAGCTTGCGATTTTGGACGACGAGGACGATGGCGATGCAGACGACGAGGACGAAGATGATGAGGAGTACGATGAGGATTCTGAGGATGACGAAAATGATGGTAACGACGGCAGCCTCAACAACGATGGCCAGTAAATCTGGAGCTCTTGGGATGCAGGACATATCATTTTACTTGACGAACGAGACCGAGAAGTATCAACCATGTAATAGTGAGGACTTTTTATGCATAACGTACACTTGAAAGAACAAGTAATGAAGGCAATGTACTTTTCTAAGCATGCTATCTTATAGTATGCGAGATACAATGAAAAGCAGAAACAGTTCATGTCAAAAGAATAACCTATCGATCATGAAAGGTGACAAATTCAAGGAGAGGGGAAAAAAGAAATACAATATGCAGAAACGGAATATGATAACCTCCAACAAGCCCGACCGTCCAGCCTATACCGTCTAGTCCCATATGCTGCCCTCTGATCCTCATGCGATTCCTAATAGAATCTTTTGAAATGAGGCTCGAAAAGGGAGATGAACTTAGTAACAACCATGCCATCAATTCCGAGCAACAAAACGAAGATGCAGTTTTGGCCAATCCTTGAAGCATAATGATGCCCCTTTTGACACCCCGACTCCTCCCAACCGTGGCGCAAAGTTATGCTGGCCACTCCATCCAGGCTCCCCAGCTCCTGCGCGTCCCAAGCAAAACCAAGATCAGGATAAAGCCATGCAGAGATTATCAAAACAAATAAACAATTTGAGAGACATTGTCAAACTCGTACAGTATATAAAGAACGAATGACGACAACATAAACAAAAGCAGGGCAAGACATGAGACAGACAGGAAGTAATAGAGAAAAGCAGTTAGTTTCTTGTCAGGTTCAGTATTGAGCCGACACGGGCGAACTGGATATTTGAGTCACAAAGGCCAAGCAAAATATACCCTTACACTCCCCTTCGCTATGCACCCAACCCCGTAACCGATTTTCCAGTAATACCACCACCGTCCCATGAAGCCCAGAAACGACAGCATCAATGACTCCCCGTGTCTTCTTCTGCCATCGTACCGAGATGGGAAAAGGTTAGACATGAGACAATGTCGTCCCCGGGCTTGTTAAATATAAAACAGACAGCGGCCCCAGCAAACAAAAGTCCATACCATATAGACTCGTCCGTCAACACCGAGAAAGCAAGCCCTTGACAGTGGCGAGTAATCAAGTCACTTTTGTCTTCCAACCCTTGAGATTTTGTAACATATTCCGCCTTAGAATCAAGCATCCATCACTCCGACCTGATCTTCCGAAACCAATACACGCACCATTGAGGCTTCCCTGGGGAAAAGCCAATTTCACTAATGTTTGCCAACAATAGACCTTCTATGTGCATCATTCAAAGTCATTTTCGCGCAAAACTTGTGACACGAACAGCCGCATCCTTATATGTGGTGCTAAGATTTCAGCATTCATATACACAGCGGCTTAGCTACAGCAACCTTGCCACTGCTTAAGCAGGTGACTTGTTGGGAGGGGCAGAACCGCCGTTCTGACGGCCGTCTCCTCCACTAACCGAGAGACCGCCAATGCCGCTTGAGAGGAAAGCGAAAGGGTCGTTCTCGTTGTTACCGCCATTGTTGTTGGCATTGTTGTTGTAGAAGTTGTTGGAGGGTCCACCGGAGGCAGGTCCGTTGGTGGCTGACTGGAAAGCAGCCTCAGCAGCTCGGCTGTCGAAAGGACCAGCAGAGTGAGAAGCAGGGCCGGATCCAAAGCTGCCGTGTGTGTTCAATGAGCTGGGGTATGCCGCAGCACCGCCTCCGAGGCCGGAGGGAAGGTAGTGGCTGGGAGGTCCACCAAAGTGCTGCTGGTTATAGCCACCACCAGAGCCGCCGAAAGAGCTGCCAGAGCCGAAGGGTCCAGGTCCTGGGCCACCTCCCATAGATCCCTGGTTCATACCATACTGAGAGGCGTTGTCCATGGGGGAAGGATAGCCGGAATCAGCAACGACGGCTGCGCCTGCACGGCTGGCGCCGCAACGAAGACAGCACACATTTTTAGCGAAGTTGTGATAGCCACAGACCTCATTGCCACACTTCCAATCACCAGCACGGAAGGGCACCACGCCACTACCACCCATGCGACCACCGCCGTGGCCCATGGGGCCATGGTGACCACCATGAGGAGGAGGGGGCATCATGGCAGGCGGTCCGTAGCCATATCCACCTCCGTAGTTGTTGTTAGCACTTCCCATGTCGTTTGAGGGACCGGCACCGACGGCGGGGAATGAGCATCGGAAACAGGCAGTTCGGCGCTGGAAGTTGGAGAAACCACAAGAAGGGCAGGTCCAGTCACCGGGTCGAGGACGGTTCTTGCTGGGAGGGAAGGGGGTCAGGATGTCCTGGGCGCGGTCGAGCACACGGCTGGAGGAGGGCGAGACCTCAATGGCCTTCTCATTAAGGGCACGGCCATTCATACAAAGGCTCTCGGCAGCCTACAATAGGTTAGCATTGATCATGATATAGTTTTGCGCACATATGGTAGAAGGGTAGTCAAAAGAAGGGAGCTGGGGGGTAGTTTATAACTCACCTCCTCGTGGGAAGAGAATACGGCAAATCCAGTGCCGGTGGGCTTGTGCTGCTCAGGAGTTCGAAGAGTCCAAAAGGCAATGGGTCGACCGCCAAACTGGGTGAACCAGCTCTCAAGCTCGGACTGGGTTGTATCATGGGGAAGACCAGACATGTGAAGAACCTTACTCCTCTCAGAAAGGAAGGCTCGAACATCAGCGCGAGCATCCATGGGGCGAGTCAAAACATCCGGGTGCTCCTGAGGAGGCTGGGACTTTCGGATCAAGCCACGAAGAACTCGTGCAAGAGTGATGGCCTCTTCCATGGCACGTCGTGGCGAGGCGGGGGCAAGGGCCTGCAGGTGGAACGGGAGGTTGTGCTTGATAGGTGCACTCGACTGAACGGGCTCGACCTCGAGAGCGGCGCAAATATTGGAGAGCATCGAAGGTCCGAATGGCAGAGACTCGGGGTGGTGCTGCTGCCACCGCTGGTACTCGGTGCGGAGATCAAAAGTGCGCGAGTGCTGTAGGTAAGGGGGGAGGACAACAGCCTTGTCGCGAGCTTCACGAGGAAGTTGAACACGGAGGTCCCAAGCATCGAGAGTAACGAAGACGAAGTCAAGGTTCTTGGAGGTCAAGTGCTCGGTAGCGAATGCATCGAATCGAGTGATAGCGTCTCTAAAGGTACCAGCGTTTCGAACATGTTCCCAAGTCAAAGTTGTCAGGCTCGCTAGAAAGATATTGCGTTAGCCAAAATGTCTCGATATCACAGAAAAAGCAAGGAGCAAGAAGAAAATTTTGTTTTTGGGGCGGCGCGTGGTCGGCGGATTCGAACAGCGTGGAGCAAATGCAGATGGAGATATTCTGGGTTTGTAGTAGCGTCAGAAAACTTACTGCACAGAGGAGTAATCGGGGTGTTGACGGGCTTGACAAGAACGCTCTCATGGGTGATCTGGCGGTTAAGGAATTGGTTAGCAATCCAGTATTCATTGAAAGTGCATCTGGACCCTTTGAAGGGTTCATGGACCCTGAAAAATGCCGTGATAAAGCGGAATGGGGGAGGGTGATGCTCACCTCCTCGAGCGTGTTTGCGTCCATCAAGATCCAACCGAGCTCGATAACCTCCGCCGAGTCCTTTGTCACATAAACGCCGTGCTCATCGCAGGTGGTCGCAACATGAATCACAACATAGCGATCGATGTTAAGCTGGGGCAGCTGTTGCGAGGCCATATTTGAGGTAGAATCGATCGGTGCCGAAACGAATAGAGGAGAAGAGAGTTTAGTTTGCTGGCAGCGCAGATTCGGCAACAGCGGCGAATAACGGAGAGACCTCGAAAGAACGTTCCGGGTCGGCGTAGTGATAAACAAACACTCAAGGGGCGTGAGATATTAAGTGCAACTAGCCCGTGGCCCGGCCAGGTCGCGATGGAAGAGGTAGGTATGTAGAAAAGAATATGTGAGGTCGGGTTAGGTGACAGGAAGCGGAATGGATAGATGTGAATGTGGCCAGTGAGTGGAAGCTTCAGGGGAGATGGTGCCAAATACGAAAAGGGCCTCCTTCCGTCAGGCGCTTTTCTGAGAGGTGCAAGCCATCAAGTAAATGGGCCCGTGGTCCAGGTAGAGTACAGTGGGGAAACCCGTCGGGTGTCAGCACACGCTTGACACGCTATCAGGTTATTTGAGGAAAGCCGGACATGAAGGAAACAGATTAAATGAGTGAGATACAGGGGAGCAATTTCACGTGTAGATGATATATGAGATTATTTATTTCAGAGTTTTTATATGCTCAGTACCTGATTGTATGGATGGAATTCAATTGGATGTACATGTCGATAACGTTGGAAAGTGTAATTTATTCTCAAAAAGAAATAGTCAGGAAGAGCTATCCAACGTCCCGTTTGACTCCATTGCTCCAACTCATCCATTCCATTCATTGGATTCATTCCATCATTCCATCCGGGCATCTTAACGGGCTGTCTAGCCGCTGCCCTGCCCGTCCTCCAGTACCATCCATCCCCTGAGCTGATGCGGCCTTACAGCGGTCACAGCGGCTTGCAGGGGCGTGATAGTTCCTACGAATTGCAGGCCGGCTAGAGAACTCTGGAGGCAACCGTTAGTGACGACGGGCGGGCAACTTCCCGCCCGCTTCCTAAACTCAACCTTGCACCAGTTAGGATTGAATTTAGCCAAGTTCATGAACACACATTTAAACTCAGCAATCTTAACCTTATGGTTATTACAAATTCTTCTGGGAACCAACTAATTCATCGAATTGTACATGTAAAACAGAACGCGAATGGCTCCATCAGCGCTCAGTCTTTGGCTGAGCAATCATTGAAACAATGTTGGTAATGAGGCACCTAACAAACATATAGAGTACCTGCCTAGTACCTACCTAGTTCATGATTGCACCCCGCCTCAACAAGAAAGAAACATGAGAGGAAGCTTCTACTCCCCGGACCTACCATAGACTTTTCATCCCAAGCACATTTGCTTTCACCTCATCTCGGCCTACCTACTTTGGTACCTACCCACCCAGTCTGGGCTCTGTTTTACTTTCCGATAGCTCCGGATCCTTCTTTTGCCTATCCCTTGTAATATGAAACTTACATCTCCTCTCAATAGACTCGTCATCTCGTCTGGAGGATGTTTTTGCCAAGAATACATCTAACCCTACCGCCTAGGCATACATTACTCCACGTTTTTTACAGCTCCTAATTTGTCCTCTTCAACACCCAACCCTTCTACAGCTAACGGCACATCAGCCTCTCGCTCAACCCGCTGATATATCGCATTTACCATAGGTACATGCGAATGCCAGCCACATTCAGCCGTGCAGGAATTATAAGCAGCTATGTACAGCCGAAGTCCTGGAGTAAAGGAGGGGAAGATCCGTGATCGGCGCTGAGCTTCGATTTGAGGTTCATCACCGGAAGATTACAATACTACTCAATAATAGTAACGCACTCTATTGCCCAGGTTGTGTTCTGCCAAACATTTTAAATCCGACAAGGTGATATGGCAAGGCAGGAGATATGAACCGGCCGCAGCCTTGTCAATGAACCTCATTTACACCGTCCGTTCTATTCGAATACTTTCATGGATATGGGACGCGGGCGACCTTTTTTGCATGTACTCTCACAAGACGACACCCTGATGAACATCCATGTCGACAACCATAACTCAGAAAGTTTGCAGAGGCAGAGTGACTTTGCATATGCACAATACAAGTCCCGCAGGCGCGGAAACAGAATTGCCGCCTTGCGTGAGGCGTCGTCAATCTCGCTCCAACAATATCAGTCCACAATGATGTCGGCCCCCCTCACCTTCTTCTTCGCCTTTGCTCCCATGTTCCTATTAGAAGCAATCAGATCGGAAGGAGTATCGCCGAATAAATTAGACTGCCGTATGGGATTGACTATCTTGATCTGACATGGGGGTTTCTGTCTCATATCAGGAAGGCCTATTTATATCAACTTTGCGGAGTAGCTGGCTGCCTCTTTGAGTGATTGATGGGAATGTTTGACCGGCCAAAAGACGTTGAGAACACTTGCAGGGCTATAGTAGGTCAAACTCAGGGGTCTCGTTCAGGCTCCAAATTTCTGGGACGAGGACCAACAACTGAAGGATCCCATCGGTTCATCGAGATGACTACAGGACTCATCTCATTGCATGCACTCATACCAGGTTTAGAATACATGTTGGCAGTGGCTGGATACAAACTACAGTTCAGTTGACGGCGCAGTCTGAATGCAGAAGAGGCGAGACCATGACTATGTCGGCCAATCAGACAATGCCGTGACATTTCCTGCACGAGAAGCATCTTCTTCCTTTCGAAATCACTCGAGATGGTCCCATGAAACTGCAATATACCGTACTATTATATGGCTGACGGTTGAGACCTTTCCCAGTACAAATATCCTACTGCCATAAGCCTTGTAGGACAACGTCGGGCTTGCCAGGCTACCAGGGTCGGCAAGCAGAGTCTCCATTGTAGGTTCAAACTGCATATGAGACATACTTCGTCCCAGCTGAGATAGGGTAGCTGAAGATCGGGCTTGACACATAGGTTTTATCAAACGACGACAGAAGCAGTGTCATATTTCGAAGCTAACTTGGAGTAGTATGCCACAATGATCTATCTGGCACCTAGTTAAGAGCCAACTATGAAACCCGTCCTCTCGACTGAATTCCACTCAATTTTAGCCTGTTCCATGCCAAGGTCAAGGTTGGCTAACTGGACACAGCTAATCACATGCTCTCGCATCAATGCACTTGAGATATCGTACTGTTTGCAATTCAAGGCACGATGCTCTTACAAACTGTACTGGCTAACAAAGAGATACACGCAGTGTGGGAGTGATACATATAAGCATCGTTGCAACACAGAGTGTCGCATTGGGACTTTATCACTCACGTTTCGACAGGAACTGCTGTGACATGAATAAGACGATGCAGATAATACCAGTGCACATGTCTTAGCGCTCAGGTTATGACAAGGCCCGCATGGGATGGCCAAGAGACAAGACCTTGTGCCGATTGATCTATTTGATACCTAGGTTGAAGTACATACCTAGGTTGGTAGACAGACTACGCAACCAAGACTGGCGCGCGGCTGTTAAGGACAGTACTGCAAACAATTCTAGATGGGTGGCGTACATACGGTGTTTTCTTACGATGCGTCATTCAGGCCTCTAGTCAATTCAATTCTTTTCTTGAGTTTTCATAAAGAATCCTAGGTTGGGGCTTTGCTAAGAGTCATGATTGTTCTTGGGCTGGGCCTTTTTTTTTTTTTTTTTCCCACAGCACACACACTATGCCGACGTGGCCTACGTCATATCCTACCAAGCGTCACGGTTAAGACAGGAACTCTTGAAAGAAGGCCTCACGTTACTTGTTTTAGCATTGATTGGCTACGCGGCTCGCAAGCCTTAACTATTGGCATTTTTCGCAACTCGTCTTCTTTTCCTTTAAAATTTCTCCAAGATACCATCAAACAACTGTTGACAGCTACAATAGCGCATTACTGAGATCACTAGACTATCTCGCTCGCGAAACATACTAGGACACTTACACGACTATCTCAACTCTCAGGTCTACCACAACAAACCGCAACCATGGGCGGCGTCTCAGCAGTTCTTCTCATCCTTATTACCATCTTCTGTACGCCACCAGAGCCTCGCGATCGCCACAGCTGCAGCAGAAACTAATGCAATCACAGTCCCTCCCATCGGTGTATGGGTCATCTCAGGATGCGGAATGGGTAAGCCGGCCTATATCTCCCGGTTCACTTGGGTGCAGTACTAACACTTCTCAGATCTATTTATCAACATTTGTCTGACACTCCTGGGATACATTCCTGGCCATATCCACGCCTTCTACTTGGAATACATCTATTTCGATCGCCGAGAGCAGGCGCGTGAGGGTCGTATCGCAACTGGACCGGCGCCTGGCGTGTACTCCGATAATGTGCAGACTGGAGGTCAAGGATATGGAACTATTGGACGTACTGGTTAAAGGGATGCGTGCAAAGAGAGAGGGCGGCAGGCTTTGGCTCGTTGAGGCTGAACGGTGAAGTGATTCGTATCACTTGAATTGGCTAGATCAGCGACATCGGATCAGCGACATGGTGTGGGTTGTAATTATGTTGCTACGGATGAGGAATTAATGATACACGGGTTATGTGCAAAAGAGATGGTGTGCTGTCTTGTGCTCTTCAGTCTACAAAGGCGATGGATGACATGCTCTAGTGAAGGCGCTTGTCTGAGCATTGCAGCAGTCGTTCTGTTGAACATACACCTGGGTTAAACGATTATCGCATTGATCTCAGATGATGCATGAGATACATCGGTGCAGGGGCTTACATTGGTGTCTTAAGAGTTGCTTAGCATTGATTCAACGTTGGCAAAGGCGACGGGATGAAAGCTCCAATCATCAAGCATTGGACAACGCAGCACATGTCAATGACCCCGCGCTGGCAACAGGGAAGTGCATCTAGCATGGGAAAAGGTTCCCTGGATTTGGTGTAACTAAGGATGAGTTGTCACCTTGGCTATTTTATGAGCTGCATATGTAGTGTGGTTTGGTGATAGACTCAGCAGCAATTGTACAGGCGGTTACTTGGTCAATGCATCATGGTTGACACAATGGAAAATCTTACTTTGGAACAATCCAATTGATCACCTCAAGCTCACTAGAATTAAACATAGAAGTAAAAAAACACTCGTTTCAATGGGCGCGAGAGAAATCATGGATATTCCATGTGATCGACGGTTTTATCAGACGGTTGTTCAGGGTAGACATGCAGAAGAACAAAGCAATAGAGTGACCCCCACCAATTAGATATAATGCGGGGATGTTGACCGAGACGAGTTTGACCCTTTTATCAACAGCCACGACACTCATGCATGATGGCCAGGTCAGTTTAACCCGATTGGTTTCTTTTGGTGGTTATCATGGTTCAAATATTAAACTCATCTAATTAGCAAAATAACAAACGCTACGAGATGAGAGCAAAAGAACTTCCCCTCTTCTTTTCTTTCCTTTCTTTTCCGGATCCATATACTTATAGTGTATTGGCTCTTGCTTACTGTTCTCGTTGGTGCATTGACTTTTTATTTTTTATTTTTAGTAGGAAGTTGACAGACCAGACTACCTTAGTACCTACGGCGGCCCGGTACGGTACGCATATCCACCTGCCTGCCGCCCACTCACTCTTCTCTTCTCCCCTCCTCCTCTCTTACTGTGTCTAAACTCTATCATCTATCAACTCTCATCCCACACAAACCTTGCCCTTACTGCGCCGTACAAACTGCAGTGCAGTACAGTGCAGTATCGTACCTGTTACCGAAACAAAGCCAACGCAATCAACTGCTATATCTGCTCTATTACTGTAACTCTAGCAGTGCAGTAGCTAGCTAGCTACCTACCTACCTATAGTACAGTCTACTGCTGCATATCGACCCCACTGCGTCGTGGCGACGCATCGTTCTGCATCAACCGCTACCTACCAAGACTGGCTTGGACTGATTGTCAGTCAGTCAGCCAAGACAAAACAAAACAAAACAAAACAAAGTGAGACGAGACAAGACCTAGCGTCTTTGCATTGTCTTGCCGTGTTTGCTTCCCACCATTCATCATCAAACCTCTCAACTGTCCTGCTCGTCATTATCATGTCTTCCTAACTGCCGGATTCATACGCCAACTTGCACGTCGTATCTGTACATACAGCACACTAATTACGCTACCACCTGCCGCTTGCTCCGTTACCGCTGTCCCTCTGCAGCATATGTCCGGGATACCTGGTATGTCCTAGACCGACTGTCAAGTCAATTCAACCACGATAATCATTATCCCAACGATTTATCCATCTCACCGTTTGCTTCCCACCCTTGGAACCTACACGTCTGTACATAGCCAGACTAGCTACAGATCGACCTGCAAAGCTATCGTGCTGTACTGTACCGTACTGTACTGTACATATCTGCCTGGTCTTTGCTTCGGAGCTTCCAATGCCCGCTCCCATTGATGCACACCTGGGGTGACATTTACACTTAACTAGAGTTGACAACTCGTTCTTTCGTCTCAACGCACCACACTCACCTACAACGACAAGCAAAACACACACGTCTGTCATATAAATACGGAACCCAGGTTCCGATCCTTTATCATGCCGCCTCCTGCCGCTCAGGGGTCCCCTCAACCGACACAGGCCCATCCGTATAAACCGTCTCGACATCACGCCGCCGCATCCACCTCGTCGGCCCCAGCCCTCAGCAAACCTCGTCGACACTCTCTCCAATTCTCCTTCCCGCCTCTGTTCCAACCCAATACTTCGTCCACAAGCCTCGTGCCTTCAACTGCCGAGGGCAAACCTATCCCTGTGGATAATTCCACAGCAGAGCATCGAACTTCGGCTCTTCGTGAGCTTAGCTCTAATTTTCCGACTCGTCACCGATACACACAATCTACCGGTGCCCAGAGTAGTACCTACTCACAACCTGTGATCGTCCGAAGCTACTACGCCCCTGTCCCAGCTCAACCAGCTGATAGAGGCGTCATTGTCGTCAACAGTCGAAGACATCGTCCAGCGCTCTCCGAAAGCAGTGGCCCTTCGGCTCTTGTACGACGTGTTCTCCCCTTTGGCTCGGGTGCGGCGCCATCCAGGAATGGAATGCTAGGTACCATGGCACGAACCCGAACGAAAAAACGATTCGATAATGAACCGGAGGAGCCAAAGCTTCCATCAGTTGATGCATTCCGTTTTAAGAGCTTCATGGCCAACTTGGAAGAACAAAGTGGTAGTACAGATATTAATGCTGACCTTGATCGGATTGCTGAGATTTGTGCCAAGTCGCGGTATTCTCTAAGCAATCAGTATGAGGTCCATTATGCTCCCCATGGCTCAGGCTCAGCATTCATGTCTGGAGGTGTTGAGAGCCAAGAGGCCCAGGGTCCCACACTTCAGGCTGTGTCGTCAGACGATGAGAGGAATATCAAACAATCCAGAAAGCGGCCGATGGGGGTTAGGAGAAATAGTAGGGCTATGGGGACATTGGAAACCATCATGTCC
This sequence comes from Fusarium cf. aywerte, assembly GCA_011034095.1. Classification (NCBI taxonomy): domain Eukaryota; kingdom Fungi; phylum Ascomycota; class Sordariomycetes; order Hypocreales; family Nectriaceae; genus Fusarium; species Fusarium cf. aywerte. The sequence continues at coordinate 538,633 of WETZ01000015.1, forward strand.
TCTAGCAGGTCTTCAGACGAGGACAAATCTAAAAAGAAGTCTGCTGCGGAGATTGCTGATGAAGTTCGTGGCAGGGTGACCCAGAAGGGATCTAGCAGACATGAGTCTAGCAGACATGGATCTAGTAGACATGGATCATTGTCCCCCTCCGAAGACGGAGCTGTTGAGAATGTGGTTGCGGAAGAGGAAATTACCCAAAGGACTCCTCGGCAGAGAAGGTCCGGCTCACTGGCCCTTATTGACGGTACTCGGCTGAGCATGAATCTGAGCGATGTTGACACGAACCGAAACTCAGCTGTTGGCCTTGTGAGCGAGCCCGCTCTGCCCCAGACGTCAAGCAGTCAACTTGAAATCCGAACAGCCCCAGAGACGAAAAACAAGGAACAGAGTCCCCCAGTGCCCAAGAAGAGGTCTGCAGTCACCGAAAGAATCGATCGACCAGTTGCCCATGGCTCTATGTCCTCTGCTAGAACTCTCAACACAAAGAGCAACTTTATATCCACACTTAGCGGATGGATGAACTGGCGCTCGTCTGATTCCTCACCAATGCCCCAGGGACGTGCAGAGGGCAGCCTTCGTGAACTCCTTAAGAGCAGAGATATCAAAGGAAAAGGCGTCGAGGCTGCAGCGTATCAGTGAAGGACACCATATGAGAGGAATACAGCACTCTCGCTTGAAGCTCACTCCAGTAATCCTGAAAAAGTAAGGTTGCCCAAAAGGTATTCAAACTAAAACTCAACGACTGGCAATGACATCATGAATTATTTACGATTTTATGACAACAACAAAGATACATGATTACGGGGATGGAGAGTTACGGAAAAGCCAAAAGTTTATGATCAAACCACACATATTCTTCAAAATGCGACATCAATAAAGAAGGACACGGGAGTACAAACAATTGCTTATTATAGTTGACAGAATGGACAACACTAGGGCTCGACTGTGCCGTGCCGTATTCAACGTTTCGTTCGTGACGTCCGTGACATGACTGAACGATTGCACGTTAGTGTCAATCACATTGCCTTCTCGTCAACAATGACAAATATACATCAATGGGCTATTGAACCTTCTTATTAAACCGTCTATGATGACCGCCTCCGTCATTTCTATTTACCAACATACGCTTGTCACATCTCCAGCATTAAAGAAAACATACCTCCTCTTGGAGATCACGGCTTATCACAAGCCAGTGGCTAAGAAAATACTAAACCCAGGCGCCGGTTAGTCAAACAAACGTCAATGCCCGTACCAGCGTTTCTTCACACCCAAGGCTTCCGACACAGTTTGAAGCTCCCGAGTCCCAGCCAGAAAGATGCATAATATATAAAAAGGAGTAAACGCCGGTACCTCGGCCACCTTAGCCCAAGGGAAAATAATAAAAATCCCGATCTGCCCAGACATTCATGTGAGCGACATAACGCCGTCTATTGAATTGGTGGTGGAGTGCGTAATAGGATAAGATCGTTGCAAACCAAGCACAAGCCAAAATAAAGCCATTACTATGCCTCGGTAGGCTTTGACGAGCTGGCTGCTGGCGCAGGCTTGTTTCCACCGTTCCTATCAACCTGTAGCCGCTTTGCGTCTGGCTGGTCGATCCCTTCGTTGACACGTTTCTTGTCCTTGTCCTTGTCCGTGTCCCGGCTACCGCCTTCTTTGGCCAGCTTCCTGGCTTCTCTCTCACGCCGATCGTTTTCCTTTCGGAGGGCTTTGGATTCGAATTCATGCCAGTCATTATGAGTAGAGAGTCTGTAGGATGTTTAGCTAGAATTATTTGATATCTTGGATCTGAAAACTTACTCTGTGGCTTGTCGAGCTGGTGGTTCTTCCTCGGTGAAGTAGGCATGTTGAAGTACTTCGGCAGCGCTAGGTCGTTTGACTGGATCGTAATGGAACATAGCAGACAGTAATTCAAACGCTGCCGGGGACATCTTCTCGCGGTACTTCTCTGCAAAAATGTTCTTCTTCTTGGTAGTTGGTCGCATAAGCTCGAACCAGGGCATATCAACCAGACCTGGCCAGTCCCTCAGGTTTGGCGTGCCCATGACGTTGTAAACCTTCTCCAGTTGGTTAAACTCAGTACCGTCGCCGGGGAAAATAGCGGTTCGATCGAAAATCTCAACCATAACACATGCTGCGCTCCAGACATCGACAGCGGCTGTGTACTTGGTTTCACCGAGCAAAAGTTCGGGTGAGCGATACCAGATAGTGATGACGCGGTTAGTGTAGTCTAGCTGATGACGCTTGGCGTAGAAACGAGCAAGGCCGAAATCAGCAATCTTGAGCACTCCTTCGTTGCTGACAAGAATATTTGCTGCTTTGATGTCGCGGTGGAGGACGCCCCTTGTATGTAGATAATCCAACCCCTCAAACATCTGCTTGGCAAGGTCCTTTTTCTGTGCAGCCTCCAATTTGAAGGTCGGGTGGTTCAAGAGTCCTGTAAGATCATGCGACAAGTACTCGAATACCATGAAGCAATCGTTTTTCTCAACCATAACCTCTTGGAGGTTTACAATATTAACGTGCTTGAGCGACTGGAGAAGTTTGATTTCTCGCACAGCCGTGACAGGAAAGCCGTCACGCTCGCCCTCCATGCGAATTTTCTTGAGAGCAACCATACCTTTGGTATAGACATTAAGGCCCTTGAAAACCTTGCCATAAGTACCAGAACCCACGACGGATTCGTTACCAGGTTTTCTGAAGAAAACAGACTCTGACCCCACCAGATCGGCTGAGAGGGTCGGTCTTGACTTCGGCCGCTTCATGATCTTCTTCACTTTACGCATTCGAGGCGCTGCCCGTGGGCCTTCAGGAGGCTGGCGGCGATCGTGTCGTTGTCGCGATGATGCTGGTTCTGTGGGTGCACTTCGTGGAGGCTCTCGGTCCCTATCCCTATCCCTTTCCCGTTCTCTGTCCCTATCCCTTTCCCGTTCTCTGTCTCGATCCCTATCCCGATCTCGATCATGATCCCGGGCGCGGTCACCATCACGACTATCTTTTTGAGCGTCTCGTCGGGGAGCCGCATTTAGTTTCTGAGATATTTCGGGTTTCGGTGCTGTGACTGCTGGTTTTGATGATGGCTTAAAGGCAAAACTGAATTTGCCACCAGATCCGCCTGACTGTGACTGCGAGCCTGGGCCCGATGGAGGTTGTCTGTTAGGGGTAGTCAAAGTATCTGCCTCATCTTCAGCATTCCGATCATGGGCTTGGTAAGTTCCATCTCCATCATCCATGCGATCGATATCCATGGCGTTAGGCTCGTCCACATTACTGAATCGACCATTACCCAAGTCATCGTGGTGTCCTCTCGGGGGAGGGCCTTGGTTCCAGTGGGAGTTTTTGAAACCGCCCCGACCGCGGTTGCCAAAGGAATTACCCCGGAAGCCGCCACCCCGATAACCTCCACGATAGCTCCCTCCCTGAGGATATTGCTGCATAGGCCCAGTGGGGGCAGAATGTGGAGGAGAACGCGAGGGGTTGGAGTGATATTGACTTGAAGGACCAGTTGGCGGACCGTAATTACTTCCTTGAGGATGTTGTGGATAGGGTCTAGTCCATGTCAGTAAAAATCATGTGAGTTGAGTTTGTATTTAACTCACTGCTGGCCGTTCCTACCACCACGCGATGACCCATAAGGAGACCGCGATGGCGAGTTGTGATACGAGTTTTGAGGCGACTGGGCATATGGATCATTGCCCATGTGTGGCTTTTGTGAGTACATTGGATTGAAGCCGCTTCGAGGATTGCCTCGGGAAGTCATATCTTCGTCGATATCCGATCTTGAAGAATGACGCCAACCAGGCGATCCCTCGCGAGAACGCCGTTCTTTGCTGGTGTGAGATGATCTTGGCGGAGGCTGTCTCCGTGTTGATGGCTGATCAAGATCTGGCTCACGTTGGCCCTCGATAGATAGTGGCTGAGCTCGCCGAGATGAAGATGGTCTGTAGTCTGATGTAGGTGATCGACTCCGTGATTGTTGTCCGGCTCCCCCTTCTCTATCCGCACGCCGAGAGCCTGATTCCGATTCTGCTGGGGATCTAAAACGTGATCGCACGGGAGATTTTGAAGTCCGTGGGTGACGGCGAGGCGATGTTGGGCGTCGTCCGCGCGATGTGTGTCTAGCGTGCTTCCTCGAAGTAGATTCGGGGCTGAAGCCCCTCGTCCTTGGCCGGGGACTTCTATCCCTCTTGGACTTCTTTCGACTGGACCCAGTCAAAGATGGACTACGGCTTTGATGTCGCTTAGGTACTGATGGAGAAACCCTGGTCGTTTGATCGCGACTCCCACTTCGGCTGTGGCTCCGACGGCGTGACGTATCATCAACCTCGCGATGACGTTCTCGGTAACGAGGAATTAGGTCTTCGGCTTCTGGAGCACGGCGTGTGGTATCGGGTGATGGACGAGTAGCGCGATCACGACTGCGTTCGTGTGAATGACGGCGACGGCGGGATGAACGAGGATCTGGTCTTGTGGATGGACGGTCGCGGCGAGGTTCAGGAGCGCGGCGAGGATCACGCCCTTGACGGGGATTTTTTGGTCTCTGGGAGAATTTTACACCTTGCTCATCAAGAGCCCGTTCTCCTTGGTCATCACGTTCCTGGTCGTCTCTCATGGCAGCATATCGAGGTCGACGTGGAGGCTTGGATGAGTGCTCCATGATTGAAGCTGAGCGTCGAGTTTTCAGTGGTTGCTGTGAAATCGCCGCCCGTACCTTAGCCGACGGGAATGACCAGCTACTGTAAGTGTAAGGTAGGTGACCCGCTATCAGCGACCGTGCATGGGAACTGCGGGGAACAGAACATATAGCGACTTTAAGCAAATGCAGGTCGGAGGATTTCTGTCAGCCCAAAATCAGTGTAACAAAGAAAAAAAAAGACAATTGACGATGGACGAATTAAAGCCCAATAGTCTCAAGTCCCTATGTCGAATTGTTCTTTCCTGCGCTTGTTGGTTGGTTGTTTAGCCGTATGTCCATGTGTTCTTTGGTAATGGGCGCGTAAATTGCTGAAATAAGCGATGACTTGGTGAGCCTGGTGAAAGCCTTGCATGCACTTGCAGGCAGGCCCTTCTGCAGGCTCTCTCCGTCTCGCCCATGCGCTGGTTCTTGTGCTTCCTCCAATCGAGAGATGTTTGCAAAGATCAAGGGCATTAGCCTTGGATGGTGCTGATCGTTTGGGTTAATCCCCAATGGCTCCACCAAGTGAAAACCAGCACGATCTTGTCGCAGCTCGCTCAAGAACAAAGTACTATATACGGATCCATGTGGATGATTTACGACCAGTCACAGTGTTGACTGTGACTTCCTCCTCAACTCCGCATACTCGTCCATCAAGGCTACCACACAAAATCCAGTGGGAGATGCACGACGATGACGCAGAACCCAACTTCTGTGCATGATATAATGGCTCCCCATGCATATTGAACACTTTGCCGCACCTCCCCGTCTGTTTGGAGCTGTGCGGTCATAATTTACCGGCCCTTTTCAAAACCAGACGGATGGCTATTCGTGAGAACAGTAACATGATCCCTGGGTTCAGTCTGCGTGTCTGCCTGCGACAACCTCCGCGATTCGTAATGGGGACAATTCCCGTGCTAATCTGCTGCATAGACGAACTGGCACGAACCGGGACCGCAAGACGAATTTCTGATGCCTTCTTGGCAGGTGAAGGGATCCGTGATAAAAAATAAAAAAAAACAAGATGTCTAATAGAAGGCCTCAGCCCGCCCATGTAGATGGAAGCAACTCAGCACTGATCAATGCATGGAGTTGCAGATGATTTATCCATTAGAAGCCACACATGATGGCACGAAAGCTTGTGTGTAATTGTGGCCTGCATTTGCAGCAGCGCGATTTTTGCTGCTCTTGGATATTACCATGATGATGTCTGAGCGCAAGGATTGCAAGTTCCAAATCCTCCTTATCCTGACCAGGTTGTATACAGCTGTCCAAGTATTAGACGAAGGCACGCGATGCTGCTGGTGTTGACGGTCGTGCTTATGGCGGATCGGATCGTCGGTAACGGGTCGGGCACATGCTGCCCGCTCGTCAGAAATCAACGGCTTCCATTTCGACCAAAGAAAGCCTGCGATGGCTCAGGGTCGCATCAGGGACCATTTTCTGAACAGGCACCGTTCATTATCGAGGTATCCGGCAACACGTTGAAGTTATTTTTTGATGGCTGTGGCTCGATGTAGGACGTCGTTTGGATCCTTGTTGTGCGAATCCAACCTCAGAGTTCTGGGAGGTGCAAGCGTGCTAGTCACGTGCTGCAGTAGGTAAGCTGGTGCTAACGCCCAGTCGGACGGAACCAATGAGAGACTGCTTACTTCATGCTAAAAGAAACAAATTATATTTCTACAATAAGCCTTTTGATAATTGCAACGAAAATGTTTTGTTTTAGAGGATGAGAATGTTTCCTTTATCTTTACGGCTATTAACTGTCTATGTGTTAAGTACTGCCTTTTGTACAGTATGTTCGTTCGTGTTGTTGTTACGAGGGATCAAATATCCTCGATATGGCTATCTTGACTATCACAACTAGCTGGTATCTTCTTGCAAATCATCAGAAAACTGTGGAAGAATTTGACTCGTCTAAAGTTCGATATGTATTACTCACTTTAACTTAGCATCCATGCTGTCATCATTTGGCCCCTGAAGCTATTATCGATCTCCTGCAGAAGCGTCCATACAAGCCAACTAAAATCGTGCCTCGGTTCTTCGCAAGCCTAACCCCACTTACCGAACGCCAAGGCTAATTTATGCCAATTAACATCAGACGGAAGTTTAAACGCAGGCCTCGGACATGACCAACTGGCCGGTTGAAGATAGCTACCACGAAAAGGAACTGACTCGGGCTAACAATTTTTTTCTCTTGTTGTATTCCAGTACCTATGAGAAGACTAAGACATGCCGAGCCGAGGCTCTGTTAAAGCATAATAATCACGAAACTTGTGGCACAATAAACTCGAACAAGTCGTGTCACTCAAAGTACCAATAATTAAATTACTGCCAACGGACAGTAGATGCTGGACACCGGAAGGGGTGGATACCATAGGCCCGTCCTTTTTTAACCAACATGGACCGCATTCCGTCTTTTCGGGGGCGATTTCCTGGCTGAATGCTAGAAATCTATTAATACTGTCGTATCTCTCCGGTTGTTTCTGACGCCTCGCCGTTTCTCGCTCCCATTCATTTTGTTTATTCAGTTACGACAGCGGCACCAGGACCTTTCATCCCCTTTACAATCAAAGGCTGTCTCATATCCTGCAAGTGCGTTTGCCATCATGGAGTGGCTTGGACGTGCAGCAATTGACTTCACTCATGCGCCTACACCGCGCAAGGTGAAGGAAAAGGACGGCAATGAGACTGATCTCTTGTCCATCACCGAAAAAGCGACACCGCCATGCAACCTGAACCCTCTGCTCTTCAACGGCCATCTGCAGACCATGTGGACTGCCACTAAGCCTGCTGGACCTAAAGTCTACTATAAGCGTAAGCTTTTCACCGCCGACCACAAGATTTACCATGGAACATTCGCTGTGGATTTCGCTGTTGAGCCTTTTGAGGCCCCTGATGATCCTACCTTGTCCCGGCGAACAGCGTATTTCACCGACGAAGAATTTGAGAACATTGGTTCCGACGACAACAAGCCCATGCTTGTTGTCCTGCATGGCCTTTCGGGTGGTTCTCATGAGATCTACTTACGACATACCATTGCACCCATGATTGGCGAGGGCGGCTGGGAGGCCTGCGTTGTCAACTCTAGAGGTTGTGCCAGGTCTAAAATCACCAGTGGTGTGTTGTACAATGCACGAGCAACCTGGGATATCCGCCAGGTAAAGCCATCAGCACCTCAAAGCCAGGGCCTTGCTGACAAGAAATTTAGACAGTGAAATGGCTACAGAAGAAGTTTCCTAACCGACCTCTTTTCGGCCTAGGATTTTCGCTCGGCGCAAACATGCTGACCAACTACTGTGGTGAAGAGGGTCCTAACTGTGTTCTCAAGGGTGCTGTCGTTTGCTCGAACCCCTTCAACCTTGATGTTTCTAGCAAGATCCTTCAAAATAGCTATATCGGAAAAGAGGTCTACTTGCGCATTATGGGCAGTGAGTCATTGGCAATATCATATTTCGTTTTCTCCTTGCTAATACCATTAAGGCGCTCTCAAGGAACTCGCTGCTACACATAGACAGGAACTGGAAAAGTACAGCAAGATTGACGTTGATGCTGTGATGAAGATCACTTATCTCTACGAATTTGATCGCCTAATTCAGTAAGCAGCTTCTTGATATCTTTAGGATTAGGGACTGATGTTTGCAGGTGCCCTTCTTGGGGATATCCCACAGAGACTGCGTACTATCGAGATGCCTCGTCTGTTGACTCAATCTTGTCCATTGAGATTCCCTTCCTGGCTGTCCACTCGACCGATGATCCCGTGAGTGCCATCTTTTCAAAGACATTTCTCGCGTCTGCTGTGGACTATCTCTGACCATCAACAGATTGCTGTCAAGGAAGCTATTCCTTACGAAGAGTTCAAGCAGAACCCCAACACCGTTCTTCTGACATCAAGTCTCGGGGGACACTTGTGTTGGTTCGAATCTGGAGGCGGTCGTTGGTTCACAAAGCCTGTAAGTTTTGACATTACTTACCTCAGAAACAGAAGCTGATATTCTCAGGTCGCCAACTTCTTAAACCATCTGGCTTTCAAGACCGATCTCGACAGTCTTAAGCCTCAGGCGAACCCCAACAGCGGCGACTTCACTGCTGGACATGGATACAGCCCAATGAGACGCAAGCTAGTTATTGTTGAAGACTGAAACCGCAGCTGAATATACCTTGCCTCAGCTGCTGATGAAAATAGACTGTACAGTATAGACACACACATAGAAGCAAAATTTATAGAGAAGGATAGACTTGTCACGTAATGGTCAAAAATCTGGATACATTTGATTGTTTCTGTTAATTAACCGGATCTGCACCCGTAGGAGCAGCCATGATTGAAGAACTATGTTGTGCTTTTGTACCGCCGGTTCTCCAGAGACCACCAGAGAGGGCATAATTTCAGCCCATCTACCAAACTCCATGCGCCAAACAATGCAGCAACTCCGAAAAATTTCCCACTGTTTTCCGTCGATTGGGTGTTTAGGCGAACGACACTCGTTTCTTGCCCTTGGCCTTGGTCGCCTTTGTGCCAGCTGTAGAGAAGTCCTTGATGTTGTCCTCGTCACCGGTGCTCTTGCGCTTTCTTGACTTTCGGAGAGAGTTCTTTGTGTCTTCGAGCCTAGACTTCTTCTCTTGCTCCTTCTTTTCGGCCTCGACCTTGCGCGCTTCGCGAATCTCCTCCATCTGGCGCTGCTTAATCATCTTGGACTCGATTTGGCCGTCCTTCTCGGCCTGTACAAGAGCCATAATAGTGCTCATGCTCTCCTGAAGAAACAAAATATTAGAGTTATTCATGCAAATTTGAATGGGAATTGTACCGGATCGTCAGCAAAGACCTTGCCCTTCTTCTTGCCCCTAGGCTTCACCACACCAACGGGAGTAACGGTGTTGAGAGCTGGGATACCGAGCTGTTCATCGGTGTACTTCTTCTTCTTGGGATTCTTGAACTTCTGAAGAAGCGCCTCGCGACCCTTGTCCTTGACCTGCTTGGACGGCGGGGTGCCCTTTGGCTTCTTGGACTTGGTGACGCCCTCGGTGGCGGAGCGCTTTGAGGACTTTGCACCGCCAGCAGCGGCAGCGTGCTTGTTCTTGACGGTCTTTGTTCGTGTGACACCCATTGTAACGGTGGTGGAGGGAGGCGCGTGAGATATATCGTAGGTCCCTTAACTTTTGAGTGCAAGTGTTGAAGCTCTGCCCAATTTTTTTCTGAAGATAAGAAGTTGCGATAACTTTTAAGTGGGGCCGGGCGGCGGTGGCTGGTTGAGAGACAGCCTAGGATACACGACACACCAACAGCTGGCAGCACAGACAAGCTCCTAAGTACCTACACGTGAAGAAGAGAGATACCTTGAAAATATCAGAACAGGACCAGTATTTGTCTGGCTAAAGAGCTAACGAGATAAAAGAAAACCGGTTCCTTGTTGCCCAAATCAAAGATGCCAACTTCTTTTTGTTACTCTGAATCTCTTACATGGAGGTCTGCAACCAGAGCTCCTACTTGTATTACAGCCACTGATCTCAAGGCTTGTGGCGCAGTCTTTTCCTGCAAGCGCGTTTCCTGTGTCAAAGATGCGATAACTCGACCAATCGAAACGGTAAAAGATTAATATTGGTCAGAGCAGGTGCTCGTGCGACAGCCGAAGTGGTGAGAGATACATATAGTATCTTGCATACTTTTCATGCGGCGGTTGATTGGAGAGAGACTTATGATAGTAGTCATGATCATCCGTTTCTTCATGAGGCAGGGGTTTCACACTGGGGCTTGACTGGTCTCACATTTCGGAGCCGAGCTTCTCATAAGGACAAATTTACAATTTGATTATGATCTAGGGGGTATTTTCTGAAACAAGTAGGGCAACGCAAGCAAGCAGCCATTGAGGTCAAGTAAGAAAGAAATCCGCGTACAGTCGGGTATCTAAGCTATCATGATTGAGTTGAGAAATGTGTGGTGTATTTGGCTGTAAATGTCAGTGACGACGGTATGAATCATGGGGATTAATCACTTGCATGATGTATCCCCATGCCGTTCTAGAGCTGTCTTAGTGCTTTTTTTTTTCTTTTTAACCAGGCTTCATAAGGTATGTACCTTCGTATTTTGCATCAGTAAGAGCGAATGACTTTTATGAGCCTAGGTACTAAGCATATCGTTGTTTTTCCTTGCTGATCTCATGAGTATTGGATGGATGTCGTACGAGGGTACATGGCAATTCCTTCTAGAAGCTTACACTCAGACCTATGGAAGAATTACCGAAAGCTTCCAACTGAACAAGGGGGCACTATGCCCTGGTGCGTGTCAATTGTGTCACTGACATTTTTTTTTCTGGCTTTTAGCCTCTGACGCAGGGTCAGCCGCAACAACCTCTCTCATGGGTCCCTGGACTGACCTGGGGGTTGGGGTTGGGTTAGCGCAGTTAACTATGTTCCGTCAGGCAGGTCGGGCGCGCGCGCCTTTGACAGACGAGACCGGGAATGGAGGGTTTTCCAGTGAGTTGGGTGCTAGCCTCCAGGGCTTTCTTCAGAGGTGCGAGATGGGCCAGGTACCCATGTTGTAGAATGTGGTACAAGCTAGCAGTGAAGCTACTCGAAAGCTACCTGAATTTTGCCTTCCATCCACGTCCAGTACTGCGACTCATCCGGTCTGGATTTTCTGGTAGGTGGGCTGCTACGTAGAATTTCTTCCAACACTAAGGTCCATCTTCTCTCTCGCAACTCTTCTCAAACCAAAATTCCCCCATTCTAAACAATTTCCATCATCTACCCTCCGAAATCCTCAAATACTGCTCTTCGATCTATATTTACTTGACTTCCATCTCCAACAAATTCCGATACCCCCCAGCTCGCCACCAAGTATACCGTTGCACAATAGTTCCATAACCCAAACTTTTGCTGTGAACATACTGATCGTCCCCTCATTCGACTTCGAGACCGTGTAACGCCCAATAGCTAACATCACCAACTTCGACCGCTTTTTTTCAACAAATCGAGACCAACACTACCAAGACCATTCCAGCAACTCTCTCCACGTCGTACACATATCCTCCGATACTTGTCCTCACGTCCGTTCACAGGCATCTTGAATCTGCCTTCCCCGCCCTACCTTAATTTGCAGACAGACCTGTTACATTCAGTCTTGATGGATACTAGCAACCTCTGGGCCCGCCGCACAAAGTAAGTCACGTACACTTTTGCTGTTAGGAACAGTGTCTAACCAAGACTCGTCAGCCCCGGCAAACTTTCTCTTGCAACACCGGGTCAAGGGTCCAGTGGTGACACCTTCAGTCGCAATGCTTCTTTCTCCAAGCGTCAAGGCGGCGAAACCCCATCATCGATGAAACCGAATCCTTTCAATACTACACCTGGAGGTCTCGTATCTCCTACCGGTGCTTCCAGTGCCTTTGGTCTAGGCTCTGGAGCATTCGCCTCGTTTGGGTCGGCTAAAACCCCCAAGACGTCGGCCAATCCTTTCGAGACGGCCATGGCCTCAGTAGTTCCCAAGTCTGGCGCTAAGGACTCGTCCAAGGCTGCTGGCAAGGCCTCGGGCATGGCTGCGATTTCTGAGAACAACCAGTCTGGAGCACCTACGGCACCCCTTTCACATCCGCTGATAGACTCGTGGACCTTTTGGTACCGACCTCCGATCTCAAAGGCACACGGCTACATCGAGTACGAGAAGACGCTACACGAAATCGCTACTGTGCGAACAGTGGAGGAGTTCTGGGAGATGTACGCCTACCTTAAACGTCCTTCCGTACTCCCTGTTGTCTCGGACTTTCATCTGTTCAAGAAGGGCATCCGCCCAATATGGGAGGATGATATCAACAAGAAGGGCGGTAAATGGGTGGTGCGAATGAAGAAGGGCGTGGCAGACCGGTATTGGGAGGACCTCCTTCTGAACCTTATTGGCGACCAGTTTGGCGACGCAGGTGAAGATGTTTGTGGCGCTGTGTTGAGTGTGCGCAATGGTGAGGACATACTCAGTATCTGGACACGAACCGATGGTGGTCGGGTTATCAAGATTCGGTAAGCTTGCTTGATATCTTAACTTGCTACTGGCACTATAGCTAACTCATGAACAGTGAGACCATGAAGCATGTCCTCAACTTCCCACCTAACACTCGTGTTGAATTCAAGAGTCACGACTCCAGCATTCAGCAACGGACAGCCATCGAAGAGCAACGTCGTGAAAAGGCTGGTCAACACCACCACCACGACAAACGCCACGCTGGCGGAGCTTCAAAGCAGGCAACTGAGCAGCCCCAATCATAGGAACATGAATGGCGGCCCCTTTGCTAGCGCCTCAACCCAGTGCAGCCTCTGTATTGTATTTTATGACAGTGTTCCTTCGCGGAGATTTTTTACCTGTCGATCTTGATTGGATTTCTCGTTTATTGCCTCTTCTCTTTCTTTGTCGCATAACCACCATTGAGTAGCGGAGTTGGAGAAGTCTTCTGGATGGGATGTGATAACGTTTTTATGAGGTTTGGGTGGGTGGTTGGCTGAAATATCTGGGTACGAGGACAATGGCTGTGAACAACAGGATCAGCGAATGATCTTGTCTATTGACGATGTATTACTAGCTGCGTATGAACGGGGGCTTGGCTCGCCCAATAGCGGATTTCAGCGAGAGCTACAATTCAGAGTAAGACTTGGGGGTCGAGGTTTCTCGCCCAAGAACGAGACGTTCTTTTCGTAGAACTGCGTCATTGTAACGTGTTGTAAGGGCAAGGCCATGCTAGGAACGGCGATGATACACAAGAAGTGTTTCAACGTTCTAATAAGAAGTCTGGAAGAACTCAGCATTTTATGATAAAACGCGATCAATACTTGTACGATTCTTCTTGTCTAAAGATCAGAATGTATTCGTCCTACAAATTGATTAGATTCCAGGAGATCCAGGTGCGAGTGAGGGTATAACGCTCTATCATTGGGCTTTTGGCACCCGGATATACTATTAATGGCATCTAAAATTATGAGGCCTTACCCTTGCCCTTGCCCGGCTCTCTCCTCCTTTCCCAGATCTGGAGGTATGTTTCACCAAGATACAACAACTCACTCTGCACCTTATCGACATACAGATCCTGGCACACAACCCATTCTCCTGTAGCCTTGTTCTTCAACTGCACTTTCCATGTCTTGCGCTCCTCTCCACTGTCAACGACGTCTTCCCGTGTCCGTACAGCCTCGTGGATCACATTTGCAACGAGGTCATACCAGATGGGCTCGCCTGGGGGCCACTCCTTGGGATTTGGTTCCACGTAGGGCGACATGTCAAGATTGCGCGCGTCGAATGTCACGATTGTGGGGTTGCGCTCAGAAACAAACTTGTTCTGCGAGAAACGCTTCACATGGAATGCGAGATAAGGGGGGAGAGGGTGCATAAGTCGGTAGCGCTTGCGCTGAGCGTGGTGTTCTTGAGCTCGCTGGCCGTCATATTTTGTGAGAATAGTCGTTAAAGGCACCTGGGGAATAATGTTCTTCTCGAGCTCGTCCTGGAAGAGGGGTGTCGAAGGGAGGTCGAGGGTCAAAAGAAGGAAGCGCGCAATGTCGACCTTGACATCTGCATCCTCAAAACGTAGTCGATCGGTAGCGTCAGCGCGAGCGGTAATGGCTTGCGACTCAATCTTCATCTTGCCCTGGAATGTGCGCTGGATCATGGAGCTTCCAGGCTTAGTCTTGCTTCCACCAAGACCAAGGTGGAGGTTGTTGAGAAACCATGACAAGAAATCGACAGGATCTGATTGTGATGTGAGGTTGAAGCGCTTGTTCGAGCGAAGAGAAATCTCCTGTAGAAGTTCGTGAGGCGAGACATGAGCTTTGAATGCCCTTGGGTTCCAAATCTTGCGCACAAGAATACTGGCACGCTTGACGAGTTCCGTTTTACTCGAAAAGTCCTCAAGAAGAAGGTAGTTGCGCAATGGAGCCACATGCGCCAGCGCCTGCACAATAACGTTGAAGTAGTCATTCTCCTTGATATTGTTCATTCCGACAAATCCTGGGGTGTATTCTTTCCCATCGAGAGTCTGACTCGTGCGTCGCGTGCGATCCATCTCGATAACCTCCTTCTTGGTGTAGCGCGGATCCGACACATATTTGATGTCATCGAGCGCGCGGCTCTTGACCTCGTAACCTTCAGGGAGGACGTAGACGCGCTGGGATTCGAGGTTGATGTAGACGTGGTGGTCCTCGTCGAGAGAGTGGAAGTAGGCGTGCGACTTGGGACCACGACCTTGGAAGTACTTGCCACAGACCAGACATGCGTAGACGTTGATGTTGGAGAGGGACACGGAGCAGAGCTTCTCGAAGTCAAAGTCGAGCACGTTGCGATCAATGGTGTCGAGATAGAGGTCATCATAGCCTTCTGTAGGCGCAGACTGCCTTATGGGCGCAGCAGCGATTGTTTCTTGGTCGTCAAAGTCATCGTCATCGCCGTCTTCTTGCGCGTTTCCGTTGGTATTCGTCTGGTTGATAAGTTCTTCTGAACCTGGTTCAGGTGTATCAAAGTCCAATCGAGATCTCTTGGAAGCTGGCGAGGCGATGTCTTCAAGGGCCTCGGAGGCCTGCCGTTTGGACATTTTTGAATTGCTGCAGAGAAGTCGTTTGCTGTCTCTTGTTGTTGCGCAGCTTGACTGAGACCTGACGTCGTGGATGAAAGATTGAAGTCGCAGGCATGCAGCAACGGGTGGAGTGGAGCCTTGAAGCTCAGGTACAGGCCCACATTTGGTTTATGGCAACCTCCTCAAGCCATGTCCAGTTACAACAACATCAACTTGGAAGCAAGTAGAAGAGTTCATAATACATTTTCAAAATCACTGTGCAAGTTTTTGGATCAAGCCCACTTCTATAATTTAAAAGGTCTTGCCTATGCACGCCCAATATTTTTGGTTACGCATTTTGTTGGATATATATCAAAAATTTCCGTTGGATACCTGCGTCTACCAGGATCACTGCATAACACCATATTCATCTTTGTTATGAGAAAGTAAAAGTCAAACATTTTATCTATAACCTT
Organism: Fusarium cf. aywerte; assembly: GCA_011034095.1. Classification (NCBI taxonomy): domain Eukaryota; kingdom Fungi; phylum Ascomycota; class Sordariomycetes; order Hypocreales; family Nectriaceae; genus Fusarium; species Fusarium cf. aywerte. The sequence continues at coordinate 554,304 of WETZ01000015.1, forward strand.
GATACTCCAAAGACTATGCGACTGTGTTTATAAGTGATCAGCAAACTAAAGAAATTGGCAACCGTAGTTTTCGCACATTTAACCAGCCATAACAACATCTTCGCTGCCGTCTTGTAGCAGAGCGGGCTCATCTTCCAGCATGGGCGCGAGATCGTCCATCTCTTGCAGGGTATATTCCACCAGATAACTCTCGTCAACCAACTCCTCTGTTCGCTTGTAATGCCTCTCAGTGTATACTCGAATAGCGTGAAGTACATCCTTCAAGCTCTTCTGCCCCTGAGCTCCCTTGACTGACAAGTTGGAGAACTTGGAAGCAGGGTAGCTTCGGATTAAAGTCCACAGAATCCTCTGCGCCACAGGAGCGGTACGCGCGTTTGTGTTCCAGTCCCGTAGCCTCAGAAGAAGCAAGAAGATCTGCTCATCGGATAAACTGCCTAGTACCTCATCCACGGCTCTCAAACCACTCAAGCTACCCTTGTCAGGATTCTTTGTTGTGATGACTGAAGTGAACAAGCTGAGTAGTCTTCCAGGATGGTTAAGCTGCAATGCGAGCGTAATGGCCTCGCGGAATGAACCGGCGTGGATGTGATTCTCAAGTTCCTGCTCCTGCTCGATCACCTTGAGTGCAGCCTGGGACGCTGCAGCTTGAGTTTCAGCAGATGTGTCTTTCCAGAAAGAGACAGTCGAGTCGCCACTTCCAGACACGATGGTGTTGTTCTCGGGATGGACAGCTACAACCCAGACACGGTCCTCATGGTTATCAAGAGTGCATTCGGTTTCTCCCGAGTTGGCATCCCAAACCTTTACGAGGCCGTCACCACCAGCACTGGCGAACTGGACTCGCTTCTTGGAAGATTGTTCATTGCTAGCGGGCATGTTCAACCACGCAACTTTCAAAATGCTGTTGGAGTGTCCCTCGAAAGTCCTTATACAAGTATAGTTGGCAAGATTCCAGAGCTTGATTGTCTTGTCACCACTGCCAGTAAGAATGACACCTTTGCCGGTGACAGGCCCGTCCTCGCCTTGAATAGCCGGCATCTGAGCAGGAGAGAACTGCACCGACCAGACACCACGTTTGTGTCCTCGGAGAATGCCCTGAACTTCACCTTCCTCTGCCGACCAGATCTTGACCGTCTTGTCTTGAGATGCAGATGCGAAGAGCTGGTTGGAATGGTGAACGTTGATGGCATTGATATCCTTGTCGTGAGCTTTTCGGGTAAAGATAGCACGAGAGCTGCTCTTTTGACCTTGTTGTTGAGCTGCACGGGGGATTTCCCATTTCTTGACGGTCTGATCCTGTGAACCTGTGATGAGGAACGCAGGGGGGTGGTTGAGAGGATCGGTTCTGGCTGACGACGATTCTGGTGGAACGCTCTTCGGAAGTGCTACAGCACCCAGGGATTCGGCATGACCGGTGAAAACAGCCCAACAGGTGTAAGAGTTGTTGGCCGGGTCGATACGCCAAAGCCTGGCAGTATTATCTTTCGCACCTGTCGCTATCCAATGGCCTGACCAGTCAATATCCAACGAAATGACGATCTCATCGTGACCTTTTAAGAGAGCAACATCTTGGCCGAAGTAAGGGCTAGACTCGGAATCCCAATTACCTCCCTCGCCCTGGTTCTGTATCTCTGCCACAGATACGATCCTGACATCTTCAGAATTTGTGGCCAAGGCGACCATGGAGCGGTCAGGGAGCAGGTATCCCAAATCGATGATGTCGTCGTGTGTACCAGATATTCTGCGGAAGGGCTCGGGAGCTGACAAGGAGGCGGCGTCTGCTTTTTGAGGTGGCTTGTACAGCGCGAGAGTGTGGTCTACCTGAATGAGAAGGATAAAAGGTAGTCCAGGACGGTAAATTCCAGACACGATACCCTCTTCTTCGCTTTTCGCGGATTGTTGAGGAGTAACTTCCTTGCCACTATCCGTATCCCAGATCCGTAACGAACCATTCGCACCAGCGGAGTAAGTCAAATTTCCGTCGTCAATAAAGCCAGCTGTTTCCACCAACTCCAAGCAAGGCACAACTTTGCGAATCTTCCAGGACTTGGCATCCCACCAAGTTATGGTCTTGTCTCTACCAGCGGTGACCAAAGCATGTTGTTCAGGTGAGTAGTCGAGTCCTTGAACATCTGAGACATGGGAGTCCAGGTTGGCGACACAGTTGCGCTTGTGTAAATCCCATACGCGAACCTTGCCATCTTGTTGACCACATGCAAGACGGAAGTTGATAGTGGTCGAAGTCTCTTCTTCCTCATCAGACTCCTCCTGGTGCTTGGATTTCTTGCCCTTTCGTGATTGAGTCTCATTTGAACGGGAGGCGGCCTCGAAGAATCGCAGTGATGACACCAAAACGGATGATCCACGGAAAGTATGAGTAACATAGCCACCGATGATGTCCCAGACCTTGACAGCTCCGTCAGTTCCTCCAGTGGCCAGTAATGTGCTGGTTCGATCAACTGTAAGCACGACAACTGGGGTTGAGTGAGCCTTGACTGTTCTTGTGAGCTTAGCTTCGATGGTTCCATCATCATGCGATCGCTTCAGAGAGTAGATTCTCATAGACAAGGAACGGGAACAGATAATGAGATGCGACCCAGAAGGCGTCACTGCAGATGTTAGTTTAATCCCAATTTTGTGTGGTCACAAGAAACTAACGAGTCAATGTGGAAATGAGCTCTCCGTCCTATCGAGTGTCAGTTGTGATCCAGAGAGTGGTCTGAAGATATTTCTTACACCCTCAACTTGAGCCAAGTGCTTGCCGTTGGTAGGATCAGTGAGAACCGCATCCTCGCTAAGGACAGTCGCTAGAATTCGGGCTTCATCATCGATAGCGACTGATCCTCCGGTGAATATAGGACGAATGACGTGCTTTACGTCAAACGTCGTCTTTAACGGCTGCTTATTTGCCATTGTGTTGTTATGTTGTTGGTTTGACAAATATTCGATGCAAAGAAAACTATCATGGGTCCGCGACTTGAACTTTCCTAGATTTTTTTCTGGCGTTCGTGGCGAGTATGTATTTGATTGGTTGGAAGGTGCATTAGCTCGCTGCTACCAGCCACAGCACCAGCCACAATGCTACTCATGCGCTTCGCATCATGACTTCCTGCTTCAAGTTTCATTTACGTATTTCTTAAGTCTCAAATTGTCGCGCAAATAAGGACACTCGTTTGTCTAATAAGGTATTTATCGCAAAAACCTCAATAAATATCTCTGACGGCCTGGAAACGAACCTCACTCGCAGAACTATACATGCAACGCTAAATGGACGTTTGCTACCCATGAGTCGTTACATGCCTTCACTATGGGAATGCAAGGCCCCTTAACCGCCCAAGCGCTTGTGAGCGATTTCTCTAAGCCGAACGAATTATCTGGTGGACTAAAAAAACTGACATCAGTAGGGGCGGTCACCTTATGATGATGTAGTAGAATGGGAAGATGATCATGATAATGAACAGAATGGCAATGATTCTACTCAACAGTTCGATCACCGAGGTCGTCCTATAAATCCTGAGACGAAAAGAATCAACAGAGACATAATAAGATCGCACAATGAGGTCATGCTGGTCATTGGTGTTGCCGAGCAAGAAAATCCAACTTCAAGTCCAGAGGCCGAATCTGATAAGAGGCATGTTATGTACGAAGACGACGTAGGCAGAAATCTTGCTGTTTCAGCTCTTCGCTGCGTGGACGCGGCTGGTGCTTTTGGTTTAGATGGCTTTCGGCAACGTATATTGGTACGATATTGAATAAGCCCAGCTGTCGTTTCATATACTAATTCTGGCAGATCTATAAGCGTTATTCTCATATCCCATTCTGGGACTTGTATGCGAAATCTGAGAATGCTTTTTCTATCACCAGACATCTTTTACCTGGTGCATCAGTCAGCCTTTTAAGCCATTATCTTGATCGACAAGTGGCTCTATTGTGGCGGGATCGGCCAGACAGATTGTTCGGTCGTCAACTGTAAGTCAAAGCCCTCGAGTCATCATACACTACGGTAGCTTACAAATCCCTAAGAGTCCATGAAATTTGGGCGTACGTGCGGGTTCATCTGGAGCTCTACAGCGCTCTGCAACGACTTGGCTTAACTTCGAGTACCAGCTGGTTCCCAAGCCTTTCCTTCTTTGTTCCTTTTACCAACGACTCGCCTATCCCGGCTCTACCACCACTTGCTGGCCTTTCTTTCCAATCGATTCTTCAATGGGTAGGGAGTATTTGCATATCATCCACCCCTTTCCTTGTTTGGGTAATCACGCAAAGGTTGATTCGCGATTGGAGGCCGCAAATATGGGCAAGGATATTCAGACGGCTACCGACCACTGGCTCATCTCCAGCGATGACCGCCACTTGGATCCCACCCGACAGACCCCATGAAAGACCAGAGAATCGACGAAATCGAAGCACTGTCGAAGATGTCTCACCCATTAGGCCTATAGATGGGCAAATGCCTAGCGACACCGGCCCGGTGGAAGCTGTTCGACGACCGAGCACTTTTTCAGCCAGAGGGGACGACTACGCGAGCGATGAAGAAGACAATGAAGGTGTCAGCGCCACCTTGATTAGCTTTGACGTTGAAGCTACCGCGGAAACAAGTGAAGCACCCCCTGGGCTCTGGAGTGCGGAACTGAGGCCGAGTGTTGACGCAAGAGGAGCGATCATTCCCACAACCACTTACTGTGATACCATGCTAACGCAGCTCCCTCCCCTAATCGCTTCACACATCTTTGCCGACGCGGTTCTGCGACTGGCAACTGCGCCGTGGGAAGCGACAGCACTCCGCTTGATAGCAGGCACTTTCCGACAGCGTCTTGGCATCCCAACTAATGACATCTGTGGGATCAACCTTTTGGGGGAGACGAGTCGTACATTCGCTATCAACTTCTTCGGTAGCCAAGTGTTGCATCTGGCTGTTTGCGGTGAGATTTGGGCTGCGTTCACAGCCGTTGCTACAGTGTTTCACACAACCCCTGAGGAATGGCGTGAGGCTGAAGAAGAGGAGCAGGAAAATCGACAAGGTTGGCCAGATGAGAGGGCTTGAGCCCGGAGGCTACGGGCGGAAGCTTGTCATCCGTTGAATATGTCGCAAGGTCGGTTCGCATGCAACTAGCGGTTGATCCAAGGACCAGGATACTACATCTAAGATTAATTTGAGTGTCAGCCTACTGGTTTGACAGGCTCCTAGAGCCCATACCTCCCATTCCCGGTGGAAAGTTTGATGTTCATAGTAGTGGTTTCTTAGTTACTGTGAAGCGGTCGGGCCAATGCCGTCTGTTGTCACAAGAACAACAAATTCTGCATCAGTGTTTACGTTACTCTCCTGGTGGAGTCGCTCGTCTTATCCTCCTGGCGCCCGCCGTCTAGCAGGCATGTTATCTCTTTCCCGAGCAGGAAGAAGCCGTCGTGACGTTTCGGAGTCTCATGTGTCCCCGTTGGCTGTCGCCCGGCTGCTATGGAGAGTGGCAAGGGCGTGCAGGTAGCACTGAAAGGCTTCGGGGAAAGAGGGAATATTGGGAACGTGTATCATCATGTGCAGAGGTCCAGCTATGAATAATTGTAAGCCAGTCACGCACGATCTTAGCATCAATCACAGTCAGGGAACTGTGCCAGGGTTATTGGTCTCCATGAACAGGATAACTCTGGTACTAGTTTCTTGTTGATCTCAAGCTTCTTGTCTTGCTGGCTGGTCCCAAAGCCCTGTCCCAGAAACGGCTAACAGGGTGGTTTTGGCCTCATGTGTAGACATCCCCAGCCTCCGGGGCTATTAGCAAAGTTGACCTCCAATTTTGAGACTGCAAAAATGGAATAATCTAGCATATATAGTAGCTTTCTGACTCCATATCGTATACTCTCAGATGCCAGATCTTCCGATGTCCTAAGGTCAACTCAGGGTTATCAGAACGTGTCCTCTTTCCACCACAGCCTTGTTTAGCCTAGCTGCGATACTTGGGGTAGCTAACTGAGAAACGTTGCAATGTTTGTGTTCTATCACTCACATGAATGATGTGCAGGACTGGTTGATACAGGAGCATGGCTCTTGCTTGTAGTAAGAGACGAAGTTTCGGTGCACCTAGCCCAAACGTAACTCTGGGGCGTCAGAAAACCCAGGGAAATTGATTAAACTCGCAGAGTACGCTCGCTCTCCAAACCGTGCTACGACTTGTTTGCTGTCTTGTAGAGTATTGAAAAATGCTTGCTCCTCTTGGGAACCAATCTACTGCAGCCACTCGGAGAAGATGTCGCAATTAGAAGTTTTATGGTGGATCCAGACTCTGCCGTCGTTTCATTCTGCACTACGGCATACATCTTTGGTGCTGACGATATCCTTATTACCAGTCGAGTCTCCCTGGTCTTGAGTTACAACACAGGTTAACTGGCTTCGCGAGAGGTCAGGATTTGGCATAGTCGCTTCCCTTGCAGTACATGGGGCTATCAGTGGCGTCCTAAGTTCTCTCAAGACCTGTAAAATCACCAATTGCAATTGGCACGAAACTCATTCCCCCTGTCGAAGGACTTTGCTCGGTTGCTTCCCCGCCTACACCGACCTCATTGACGACTCATGAATTCACCTTCCACTCTTTGATGACAGGGGAATAATCACATATCATTAATGACAACCTTACAGCAACTCCTCACATTGAATGTCGCTATGGTGGTTCATTCTGTAAGCCCGCAGGAAAAGAGTTTCCTCTCAACAGTGCCTTCCAAGACTCTTAGCTTGAGCCCCCGACGCTTTGACATGGACTTCGTCGCTCATAACTCTTTATTTCTGTTTTCTCTCATTGTCGTGCAGCTACATAATGCATATATGGAGAGGAAACAACGCTTGTTCGCCTTACTTTTGTTCATCAAACTAGAAGTCACCGTCTACAAGTCCGTCTACAATGGAACTATAAGATGGCCTGACTGATCGCTACTCTCGATATTCTCCTGCCAAACTCCTACCTTTGTTTCTAACCTATTCTTCTTGACATCCAAGCTCTGTGCTATGAATCAACAACTGTGTGCGAACCATCGCCGTATAGTCATACCGCATCCACGACCACCGCCTCCTCCTCCTTCTGGTGAAGAAGGCAACTCTGGGGACGTCCACAAAGAGTCTCAATCCTCTGGCCAGACTTAAACTCAAATCCCAATCCCTGCGTCATTTTAAAGTGAGACCCCTGAAGATAACATTCTCTTTGATTTGTTCATGAATAGTAGCGAGCTCCTTGTCATGAAAGCAGCTAATTGTGTTAGAGAAGACGCCGCTTCATCTTAAATGGGTTCTATATGGATGAGTAGTGTGGTGGTCATGGTATGCCTGGAAACTGGCAAAAATATGAACATGGATCAAAAATGGGAAACCAAGAGAAGCTCGAGACCATCAGTACATATTGAGTTGAAGCGACAGGCAACCGATCGTCTACACCGGAAACAACGCTTTTCTCTGTTATACTCATATGTAGCCATTTGGTAGTTGTTCAAATAGCAACCTTGATCCTTAGTGGAACCTCTTGATCTGATCGTATGTCGTCGTGATCCTTGCAAGCGCGGTAGGCGTGAAATCGATTCTCTATGGTAGATTTGACGCCGTGCGTTTCTGACAGTTGCTTACAATATGACAAATGAAAACGGTAGATGTCCTTTGACTTCAGAGGTACAAGGCAGCTACTCGCATCGTGGCTGTGTTCTTCTACCGCCTTTGCAAGCAGCGAGGCATAGAAAGATAATTGGTAGAGTATTGCAAAATATGTGCAATGTTGTTCCTAGAATGGCACTTCTGAGATCATTTTGTAAGGTGCTTGCCACCCTCGCCATTTTGTGTGACCAGGTGAAATGGGGGCTGTGTATCATCGAATCTTGTAAGCTTGCATTTCTGTCCTATATGTTGACTGAAGCTCACACCACAAGAAATCGGAGTGCAAGATGACGTTCAGATGTAAGAAATTATCTTGGTCGTAGAAGATAAATACCTGCGCTGGCGACCTCGTGCTCCAATGTTATCATCTAGCTTCGTCAGCAAGTAACTTCAAAGTATCTGTACTCTTCAATGATGCCCCCTGTCGCTACCTCAAACCCACTGTCTCAAATACCATACGCCTTGGGCGACTTGGAAAGTCAGGAGACCAGTGCCACTGAACAGAGAGGCAATGGAGAAGCCAGACTAGGTTTGTTTGAATCATGAAAACAATAATTTGAACAGACCTAATTCTTTTCATCGAAGATTCTCAAACTCAGTCGGCCAGTGAATATGGTAGATCGCTCAGCAATTGGAGTCTGCAGTTGGCTGCTAACACTTAATCAAGGCAGGGGTAAACTTTTGGAGCTTGCCGCTATAAAAGAGACAGACCCAGCACACATCCTCTTTCGCCGTCATGTAGAAAATGGTAGTTTGTCTATGGATTTGGAAGCAAATTTCATCGAAAGAGATGTGGCCGTTCTCAGGCAGATGGTAGAGTCGGGTGATGAAGGTCTTGAGGAGTGTCATGAGAGGTTTATGACTAGACTCGGTCGCTTCTGTAGGACGTTGTTTTCCCTCCAGGTCCGTATCTTGCTGACGCACATAAGATCAGTTCGGGTGCCATTTCAGCAAAATCATGGCGTTCGATGAGCCAAGCAGAGTTTTCTTGGATACCTCACTTTATCTTGCAAAAGAGAAATGGGGAGAAGAAAAGGGGATTCACCTCAGGGCAAAGAACGAAGACTGGGCTTCTCTTTGCGAAACTGATGAGTTGAGCTACTGGATTCGTTTTTTGCTCTATCATCCCTTTTCTCTCCGTATGATGGTAAGCTCGTGCCTAGTCTTGGTACCGTCGTCGAGATGAGGTCTGACAAATCGGTAGAGGGCTATGGGGTACGTGTCGGAAGAAGGTGGTATCAGCTTCACATTCATTCCCGGGGGGTATGCTAAGTTCGCACTCGTTGGACTCTTCAACTGTTTTGTTTGTGCTCTTGTATCAGCACCAGTTGTTATATTGACACTCAGCACCATGACTCCGGTGGGTACGGTTGTTACTTACCTATCTTTTGTATTAGTAGCTGGTTTCTTGATCCCATGTCTCGTGAAGGGATTCACCAGGCAACTTTTGGTGTACTTGGCATATGCTAGCGTAATGGCGGCGGTTATGAGGTTGAAGGAATGACCAACGGGCAAGTCTGTTTTTTTTTTTTTGAAAAGGGTGAAGATGGTCAAGATCAAACACCCTCGTTTAGTGTGAAAAGTATACGTCGATGTGGTACTGTCAACAGGTTTGCCTTTCGTCACTGGCGGATGGGGGCCTTGTTTCAGCAACAATATATCAGAAGCGACGAGCTTCTCTAGAAGAAAGAAAATCAGCCATTTCAGTGTTTCTACGCAGCGTATAACCAAGGCAACGTCTCTGTGTTGGATGCAGTGGCGTGTATTTGTCGGAAAGTCTGGAAGTAGCGAGAGGCTAGATGTCGGGGCACGAACGTTGAAACATTTATGGTGACGACGATAAGTTCATGGTGGGATGAAAATGCGACATAAATGCCATATCCGAGATTTTGGTGGGAAGATAGTACGATCTGGTTATGGAAGAAAGACGGGAGTAGGTAGGAGATTGAGTTGTCAGAGACAGGAGGCGGTCTTGACGAGGAAATTGGAAGGCAGGCGTAACACAAGTCATTAACAACCTAGACGGTACATGCGGCTCCAAATTCTAGACAGTGACAAAATTTGCAGGTACGCCCCGTTCAGATATTCTCGTCTCCTGACCTATAGATGGGAGCATACTCAGTACCTCTGAGGCAGCAGGACTCCAGGTCCCTTGAATTACGATCCTTATACATAGGTCATCACGAAGACGGCTTTGGGTTTCTTTCTGTATGTTTGAATTGTGCCTTTGGTTCTCCCCGATCGATGACTAGACCGCTGCAGAACTGTCCAGTATGTACCGCAACGTGAATACAGGAGCTGGTGCTATCAAACAAAAGCCTAGGAACCACGCTCATTTGACCCTGACTCGTCCTACTCACAAGTAAGCAGAGTACCAAAGAGGTAGCATTCATGATATAATGCCTGGTCTGACCCCAAATTGGAACAGAAGCGAAAGGAACCTGTCGGAAATACAGGTGGCTGGTCAACTTACTAACATGGATACTCGGGTAGTCCTAGGGCTCACCAGGAAGAGCCGCACTATTGCAGTTGCTCGATCAACGAATGCAGACTTCCCGGACCAGTAACGCGAAGCCAGCAGTTGAACGATGCTTGTAATGATATGGAAGCGTCTCCAAACCCCTGCAGGACCTGCCGAGTCCCATATCTCCAAGCTTGTTTTGATCGCAAAGTCTTACTTTGACGACCGCGGGGATGGACACAAGGCATGCCCCGAGGCGGCTTGCGCAATCTTCTCTAGCCCGTTATACTTCAGTCGCTTTCACAAGAAGCTTCCACATCCATGGATCGGTGCATTGGCATTTGCAAGAAACTGTATCTCGCCTTACGATACCCTGCTGACCGTGCTCGACTATCCGCTATGCCTACCCTTTGTGTGTGGCCTCTTATCGGGTTGATCTTCTAACATGGGTGCTTTGTGGGCTACTCATTGGAGCATGAGACCTGACAAGGCAGCCAACGTCTGCGGGCGAACCACCGTTGAACTTGCGGCTCAAATTACCATGCTGACCTGCAAGGATTAATGTGCTTTGTACTGGCCGAGCGGACTTAACATAGACTCAGCCTATAGAGTACGTCTCAACTCGAACCCGTCAGGGCCTACCAAAAGTATATCCTGGGGCACGCACAAGTTCCTCTGCGATATTGCATGGACATCTGCATCATAATGACTCTAGAATCATTGGTCGTTATCATGGGTCGACGACGCGTCTAGGTGGGTGATTCTGTTAGAAGACTGCTTTCCCTATCGAGCACGCACCATCGAGTGTCGTAGCAAAGCATATGTAAAATTATATCAAGCACTTGCTGACAAACTTATGTAGTAATAGCAACGACCCTCTTGTGGGAAAGGGTTCGGAAATTCCTGGTATCAGAAACCCACGACATATCCTGCGACGCCTCTGGAATGGAGAATTCAGGAGTTTATAAGAAATTATAGTTAGACGGTGCATCTTCCTGCGAACATTGGTTTTCTGATTGCTCTCGTGACAGCTTTTACTCAGGACTCACTGGTCTCCGTCCCTAGATTTGGTTCACAACAGACACGCAACACGTTCTGGTAACTGAACCTCCTCATCATAAGCAGTATTGCCTGTGTGGACTATCCGTACATCTCGTCGTTACATGAGCATCGCCGAATCGATAGCGAAGGGGTATGGCGTTCACTGGGAACTAATAAGAGCGATGCCATATCCATCAGCTCCCTTGGGTGTAAGGCTCAGCATCCTCCTTCGATTCGGGGTCGCGTAGCGCGAGCTCCTGAAGATACACAATGACAAGCCTGCCCAGGATAAGGAGAATGAAAAGAGCACGGCCGGGGCGTGATAAGTGCTAATTGGCTTTTCCCAGCTTCATTTCGCAAGAATTAAGGATCAAGGACTCATGAAGTCTCGAACACGACCGAAAAGCGAAGGATAATGGATCCGAGTGTCCACCGGCTGAGCGATATATTTGCAATTTGGGTTGTTCGACAATAATTAGGTCCCCACTCCCTCTCAAACCCAACGCATGGTTAGCTGACCTACACCAACTGCTTGGCGATTTATTACAGATAGAACGAGCTTCGAAGGTCCGCTCCGCCGACAGACGCCTACCAATGGCTTCCAAATATATGTACCAACCGCAAGTATCAGAGCCGAATTGAGGTAATGGCAAAGTTCTCTTCTCCGATCGCCTGATATAGCCGTCATATACTTATATGGCGAAGCTTCTTGGCTTCTATGTTTCTGCACGTTCGAGACGTTCCACCTCTCTATTAGCAATGATTATAAGAAATTCGCATCATGAAGGAAAGACTTGAAAACAGCCCAAGAAGGTGGCACCATGATATACATGGTGGTGTGAACCGTCCAACAGCATGTCTCACCAATGCCACATCACGCTGCATTCGTTCGTAGACCCCTGTTGAAATACGCTCCCACGACACAATATGATTTCAACCCCCAATCGAGGCATGGATGGTCAACTCCGGGAGAGCAACCTTGATCCCATACTTCGTACATCTGATCTCAGGCTTCGACGGGTCACGGCAACTTATTACCAAAGGGCAGTGCCATACGATGTGGTAGCTTCATCCATGAACCCTTGGGTCCCTGATATAGTCAAGGGCATGACAGAATCCTCTTCACAAACCTGGTTATGTCTGAGCTACATGAGGCTTGGAGCAAAGGTCGAAATCGTTCCCTTCCTGTGGATATTCTTTTTTACTGAACACCCTTATCAGGCGCTGATGTTACCATGAGGCCAACCCAGTTGCAACTTGAGGCAGGATTACAACATTTTGGAACTCTGAAGGTGGCTACGTTCAATGACAACTGGCGGTGTTTGAAAGAGTTGTCAGATCGAATTTCGAGATACTTTATCCGCCAAGGCGTCCAATTTTGATAGGGCCTCGGAGCCGGAGTGTCTGATCAGCAGGGAGCATGAAAGGTAGAGGCTTTCATGGAGTCTCACTCCAGCCCTTCAGCCTACACCCTCTTAATGACCTTGGCTCCCTTTGTGCAATGCCTGGCTGACCGATATCTGCCTCCTGAAGACATAGTCCATCGTATACTCCATGTCACCACCCTGTACACCTCAAGACCTATGAATCTAAGCCGGGCCGGCCCGCCGCCGCGACGGTATTTTGTATTGGGCCCACTGGTGAGGTCATGAGAGGTTAGGCGATGTACTCTTTGGGCTGCAAGTCTAGCTGCCAGACACACTTCGATGCACAGCCCGTCGCCGAAAGCTCTACTGTTTGGCACGCCTATACTTACAGCATAAGCAGGCATACAGCTGTATGTGGACCAATTGGATTGTTTTGTTTCTTTCGGGCATGCCGAAGGTTGGCTGGATCTGAGCATGACTGGCAATAGTATCGACATGGCCTAGGCCTCTTTTACTACCCTAGTTGTTGGTGTGGGAAGAGTACCGCGTCAGTCCGATGCACACGGCGGCTATTTAACTTCCTGACGCGCATCCACTATACTGCATATCAGAACGCCTACGTTATGTGATAGATCGTTTTCGATCAAGTTCAAAATAGATCTATATGATAACCTTAAGCATACAAGTCCTCAAAATCCTTTAGGAACAGGGGGCTACTTCAGATTGACCTCGCTGGAAGGTGAGTAAGTCTTTTCTACAAAGCATGATACAGGGGTCATGTTCACCTCAGTTTCCTGGGGTCAATAACCGTATTTTCTGCCGTCGAAATCCAGCTGATTTCTATGTCGATGAATGGCAAGGGGTCAATATAGGAGAAGGTACAGTGACTCTATTTGAATGTTTGTCGAGGGATAAAATGACAAACTCGAAAGAGGGGTACACTACAGCTGGACGTTTTCCAATTGCTAAGATCAATGGTTCGAAGACATATGCATTTTCGATATATTTCTAACACGAGTCACGGCGATAACAGTCCACCACGACATGTTAGTCAATACAGCGTTAGGACGACTCTACCAGCGACGTATGGCAAGAAACAGGATAACTACCTACCTAATGAAGTAATGGAGAGAAAGTACGTAGGAGAAGGGAAGCAGATCTATCACCAACAATAAGCGACCTGATCCCAAGAGCAGTACAAGTGGTGATAATGCTGAAGTCCTCGAAATACCTCTTGGAAAGGTATCTACTGGCATGACAATACAGTAATATTATTTACGCGGTTTCAATATATAGAAGTACGCATGTTTGCCAGAGTAAAATAAGTTTCTATCGGAAGCCCGAATTTGTAATCGCTTTTTCTTCAGTTGTACCTCTAGGGTGAGGTACGACGTTGTTTCCTGCCCCTCATGACAACCCCCACCTTGACCATATTTGGAGGCGATGACGTCTCAACTTTCACCTCACTTCTTACATCAACTTATACCTGACTAAAACCTCGAACTGACAAGCTTTCCGCCTGGAAATTACTTGATTCCTAACTACCTACCACGCGATGTCTGAACGCACTGTTCTTGTTACAGGGGCCACTGGCCTCCTGGGACGGGAGGTGTCTGCGGCTTTTGGTCTCAAGAATTGGGAGGTCAAAGGAACAGGCTATTCCCGTGCAGACGGAATCAACACTTTCAAAGTTGATTTGGGAAACGAAGACGAAGTAGCAAAAATTCTGGACGAGACCAAGTTCGTTACACCTCCCTCAATATCGTGTTGTCAGACTAACCATGATGAAACAATTCGTGCAGACCGCAAGCCATAGTCCACTGTAAGGTTTTGAACTAACTCTTGGTCGACATAAAAGCTGACTGGAGTGCTCTTTAAAGGTGCTGCGCAGCGATTCCCAGATAAAGTTGACAAAGATCCTGAGGGAGCCAGGGCACTCAACGTTGCTGCAAGCAAAGCACTTGCCAAATTGGCTGCCGAGAGGGATATCTTTGTCATCTACATTTCCACTGACTATGTCTTTCCTGGCGTGCCAGGAGACGCTCCGTATGAGTCTGATGCTGAACCTCGGCCAACCAATCTCTATGGTCAGACCAAACTTGATGGCGAACGTGCTGTTTTAGAAGCCTTCAAAGAAGCTGGCAAGGAGGGCTTGGGCATTGTGCTTCGAGTTCCTGTCCTTTATGGAAATGCCGAGACACCCGCCGAGAGTGCTGTTAATGTTTTGATGGACGCTTTGTGGAAGGCGCAAACCCAGGGAGCTCAGATTAGCATGGACCACTGGGCCATTCGCTATCCCACAAATACGGAAGACATTGGCCGAGTCTGTCACGGTATGTCTTACTATGCTTGAAACAAAATTATCTCGATCAAGCCGCCGGCACCCTCCAGAAACTCTACTATAAATTTTCGAGAGCATCTAGAAGAGGGCAGATTTGCTGATAACATGTTACATTTAGATATTTCGGCCAAGTATCTCAACACCCCAAGCAACGAGCGAGCATCTCTCCCAAGCATTCTTCAATTTTCTTCTGAAGATCGAATGACAAAGTACGAGATAGTAGCCCTATTTGGCGAGATCATGGGCTTGTCAACAGAGGGTATCAAACCCAACACAGAGGGGAATGACCCAAATGCCAGCGTTCAGAGGCCTTACGACTGCCACCTGAGCACGAAAGCGCTCAAGGACTTGGGAATTGATGTTTCAACATGTGACTTTAAAGGCTGGTGGAGACGTGAGGTTCGCGCGTTTCGAAAATAAGGGAGCACTTATTCCTCTTCACCAGTAGAAATATGTGAAGTATGCGTTGAATATGTGTTCTGAATACAGGTTTCACATGAGACGGGTTACTTCGTCGGGTTGTGCTTAGCTGTAGAAAAGGGAGTATGTCTCAAATCATACCCTAGGCTTTGGTCAAATCCCACCCAAGGCCAGAAGAAAGAACCTTAGATTTTTCACATTCGCTTCGCTCATTGACTTCGATTAGTGTGTTGAGTAAGTGCCAAAATCGAGACTTCGGCCTCCGTCGTATTAGCATATAGCAAAATGCCAATGACTGATTCATAGAAGCTATATGCCGTTAGAGGTTGCGGGCTTATTTTTACCCAACGCTGAATCCAATAGCATATACTATATCACGTTTGTTCGAATACGTAGATTTATCCAGGTATGTTTCGAGTTTTGAGCAAAAGTCGTTGGGTAAGCCGCACTGCATGATAAATCCAACGGTTCAGGAGGGCGGGTTTCTGATCGTCGATTACATTGCTTATGTATCATTGCCGTACAAGAGATAGAATTGTTGGTTCAGAGTGGCATGGAGAGATACCGTTGTATCCTGTTGGCACTGGAATGAGTGCTCGAAGACTTCAAGGGATGACTTGGACCTTGGCCCTTCGCATAAAGTACGTATCTGGCTTCATACCAGAGCCTTTACTATTGCAAGGCACTGCATACCATCATCACCATTGCATCGAATTACATTGCATTGCTCACTCCTGGGTAAAAGGAGCTGAGTTCATCGAGGGAGAATGGAATTGATTGTAGTATTCAGGAGCTCTAGGTTGCTGCTATGGAAGTTTGTTCTTAGGTGAACGGCCACCCTGAGCCTTCCTTCCCTCTCTTTTTTCTCGTCGGCTGTTTCTAGAAACGACAAAAAACTGCGAGCTGGACACTCTCCTTTCAACCAACTTCATTAATACGAAGTTATTGTGCTGTATCGGAATTCGAAACAGTTCGCCTGGCGTGAACATTCAGATCTTGCGCATCTTCGTCCCGTACTCTTCTCGGATCAGGCGCGCCAATTGGCCTTTCAGAGTCGGAGAGGGAAAACGACTTCACATCGAAAGTTCCCATGCTGCGAGCTTTCCTGTATTCGACCGTCGAATTTGAACGAGTCTCGAGAAATAGATACGCCCAATACGAGAATCATCAACCAGAAAGCAACCCTGTCGACGATCCCGACTGATTGACGAGTCGCCCACCAATCCTCTTACAACGGCGGATCGATCCGAGAACTCCGGTGCGTTTCAGGGCCATCGCTGCTCCGATAGGGCTGCATCAGCGCTATTCAGGGTCCATCCACCACTGCAGGAACACTTTCTCTAGCGGCAACACCTTTGAAATGGCGTCGTCAGTGGCGGTTGCGGCCGCCCCGGTGCAATTTCACGATTACTTGCTGTACCCTGTTGATGATGAGAAACCGCCCATACCAGACTTGTCTAAATATCGAACCTTGCGTGGGAAAAGCGTTTCTTCTGCATCTCAACGAGCCTTTGAGATATACACCGACCCACCATCTGAGGGAACCCACTTGGCCCAGGGGGATTGTTACCCACGACTCGATTCACCAACCTTATCTCCAAAAGACATTCGGCTTCGGTCCAAAAGTGTGACCTCATTAATCACGTTAAGACGAGAAAGACGACATATTCTTTCGCCGCCGGTGCCAGCGTCACCGTCCCCCGCGGTCTCGGTTTCAGTTGGTAGCCGTGGAGTAGAATTCTTCAGGGGTCTAGCGGAAAGTGTGACTGGGGTGATTGGCAGCCTCTCTCCACGACTTGCGGTGGGAGCAGTTGACATTGACAATAGGAGCACAAGACACCGCCAAGGCTCATTGTCGTCTGGTCCTTCAGTCGTCCGCTCACCGGTTCCGTCAGTGTTGGTGTCACCATGTGCACAAAGCTTTGCACGCGCATCAAGCAATTTAAATTTAGCGCCAGAGTCTCAAACGGCGCCGTCGCCCGCTGTCCCGCCCGGCCCCAGCAGCCCCCTGGCCAGTCCGTTATATGTCCTAACGCCAAAAACTACAAACATCCCGCCATTGCTTCCATCTTTAGCTTCTAAACCTTCACCTCTACGGTCGCCAACCTTAAACCAAGAGTACATTCAAAGTTTTACGCAACTGACTGGCCGCGATCGCAGCCGTAGTCGAAGTCCCAGTCGCAGCCGCAGCCGCAGTCGTCCTCGAGGACTGAACTCGTTCAAGCCCCTTGCGTCGACCTCTGTGTTCGATCTCCCAGCGCCAGAATCACCTATACTTCGTACAGTACCATCCGCTAGCGACATTGCGCGGTTCAAGAGTCGCAACCTCCTCGCTTTACGTATCAACACTGAGACTGCCGAGCGCGCTGCAAAACTCGAACGAGAAGAACTCGAGCGACAAGAACAAGAAGCCGACCGTTGGGCTGAGGAAGTTGCTCGCCTTGAGGCTGAGACCGATCGTATCCTCGAGGAGCAGAAGAAGCGTGACCTCGCGCGTATACACACCCAGCTCCCAACCCCATCTTCAAGGTTTCCACGATTATTTGTCCTTGACAAGCTTCCTTTTCTGTACCGCAGTAGAAAATCGAATGCTGTAAATAGCCAAGCCGCAACGCCAAGCCCTGGGGCGCCAACTATCTTTTCTTTGGATTTCAGCCGTTCAAACAGTCCTGAGGAATCTTCCTCACCAGACAAAATGAGCTTTATAGAGCAAGGAGGTAAAGGCATAGTGCCGGGCATTGATGCGCCCACTTCTGCCATCAATGGAGGTGAAAGGGTGAGTTTCAGCATACAGTTTTGATGATTGCACCAAAGACAACTAACGTGGTATTTCTTCAGCGTGTGTGTGTAAGGTGTCTCTCTTCCGTCATCAATCTCCCAGTCAATGCCGACACTTCTCCTGTAGATATCATCTACTCGACTGCCAACCTGACAAGTCACGATATTGACCCTAAAGCCAGCGTTTTGATCGAATGCTACGTCGAGCTGGGTCTCGAGAGACGCCTCCGCCGTTATGAGCGCATTCGCGACGTTATGAACTCATGGGATCGTGACCAGCAAAATTCGCTTTTGGTTGTTACCAATGATATCTCACAGATCGACGATCCCGATCTTGATATCAAATCAGTGCCACGGACTCTAACGCCCCCTCCGGGTTTTACTCTGCAAATGTATCACTCGTCGAGACCAGGAAAATGGAACAAGCGGTGGATTACTCTGCTAGAATCCGGCCAGATGTTTGCTTCTAAGAAGCCTGATTCAAAGGTTTCGGACAAGGACAGCACTGTACTATGCCATCTGTCAGATTTTGATATTTATACGCCCAGGGAGAGCGAAGCCAGGCGTCATTTAAAAGCACCACGACGTTTTTGTTATGCCGTAAAAAGCCAGCAAAAGACATTCGTTTTCCCCAATGGCGAAAACTTTGTTCACTTCTTCTGTGCCGAAGACGGACAACTTGCCAGGCGATTCTTGGAGCTTGTGCAGCGTTGGCGAAGTTGGTACTTGGTCAACAAACAAGTAGACTTCGAGAAGAAGGAGAAAAAGGACAAGGCGCCTCAGATCTCCATGGGCTTGGACAAAAGAACATCTCCCAAGGGCATGTCTCGATCAAAGAGTACGGCTGCCAAAGGACATAGCACCCAAGTCTCAGTCGACGAAACTCCCTATACGATAGGCGCTTTCCAGCCGCTCCTTGACATGGAACGTTTCGACAAACCTCTAGAAGAATTTGGTAAAGATTTGGACCAGAATAAGAACAACAATGAGCCAGATTCCGATCCCGAATTCAAGACTGGACTCGTTCGCAAAGCCACCTGCAAACAACCAAATGTTGTGTCCAAGTCCAAATCCGTGCACCATAAGCATAGATCACCACCGGCGGAAGCTCAATTTTCTCCCGCTGGACTCCTAGGTCAAGGCTACGAGGAGAAGCGCAAGATGGCAGAACAATCGCCCGTTCTTAGTCCCATCGCTACACACTCGGCTTTTACGAAGGGGCCATCACTTCTGGGTCAGGGCTATGAACAAAAGCGCAAAGTTTCTGAGCGGACGCCAGTCACCAACAGTGTACCTTCGACGAACGCAGCTTTTACCGAGGGGCCTTCTTTACTGAATGGTGGCGTGCTCTCACCTACAACTCCCAAGGAAAACATGACAGACTCCAAGTCGTGGTTTCCCCTTGGTATAGACCAGTCTACTCGGCCAAGCTATCGCAGTAAATCTGTTCGAGACGCAAGCAGGCGGCCCATGACCGAAAAGAGTCCTGACATGCCACAACCGTTAGTCAATCTGACCAACAGTTTCCCAGAACCACCCCGTTGGCGTGAAAACAAGGGTCACGGTGTAAAGGCCCCGACAGGCGGCCCTCTAATCAGCCTGGCCACAGGCGGTCAAAACAACAACAATATGTTCAACACCCGCAGCGCTTCTGGCCTCATTAACCAGCCTCGTGTCCCGCCCTCATCCTCTAGCTTGTCTATGGGCAGTCGGCCCCGGAGTAGGTCTACTGCAGGAATGCAGCAGCCACCAAGCCATGCACCCCCAGTGCCTCCAGTGCCAATCCGCTCTTTGCGCCGAGAGATGACAGCGCCCGTTGATCAGTCCCGTGGTCGCGATCCCCGCCCTCGAGAGCCTTTGATCAACCGTGCTGGCACAGTTGGTAACTCGTCCAGATTTTGAGTTAAGGCTGGACTTTCTTACTGTTTAAAGTTGACCCCCTGAACGTCGTTATGATTTTACGCAATTATGCCTATGATGTTAAAGTCAAAGGTTTCCTCTTATTACGAGCTTGCGAGTTTTCTTTCTTATACAAAAAAACGGTCTAGACGAAAGATTATGGTGGTGCAAATCTGACCTGGTTGGACAAGGAAATAGTGGGTAGCTGATTTGGTGTTGGGTTGGTCGTATAAGACCATGCATGTTACGCTTGATCTTACTGATACCTGTTCCATTTGTATTGTTTTGGGGATTGAAACTTTTCTTTTTCTAACGACTTGAGCTAACGATAACACTGAGCACAAAATGGGCTGGTACCATCCTCTTATCCGGTGTTACAAAGACACTATGCGTTATTCTAAGACAGTCAAAAATATTAAAGACATTTGTTTATCTTGATTCATTAGAGGTATCTCTGGTCTATATAGTAGTGACATATCTCTGAGACGGTTTGCTGTGCAAGTGGCTTTATAGCTCGACCGTCCAGCTCACATTCTCTTTATACTCTTTTCATTAATCAGCAATCGCAGTTTACTTGCTGCGCTTGTAGATCTTGGCAAGGAAGGCCTCGAACACGGACTTCTTGAGGCCGCCACTCTCATCGATGTTGGCAATGCGCTCACGGATCTGGCCGACAACCTTCTCCTCGTAGTCGAGGTAGCGCTGCTCCAGCTTGAGGTCGTCGTAGAGCTTCTTGATAACCTTCTCCTTCTCATCGTCCTTGCGGCCGTAGTTCTCCTCGAGGATCTGGCGCTGCTCAGGGGTGGCAATGGCGAGAGCCTGGTTCACAAGCCAAGAGCACTTGTTGTCCTTGATGTCGGTACCGATCTTGCCAATGTGCTCGGGCTTGCCGAAGTTGTCGAGGTAGTCGTCCTGAATCTGGAAGTACTCTCCCAGAGGAATGAGAATATCCTCGGCTTGCTTGAGGTTGTCGGGGGTTGCGAGGTTGAGCTGGTGGAGGGCCAGGGCAACAGGGAGGTAGAAGGAGTAGTAGGCGGTCTTGTAGATGACGATGAAGCTGTACTTCTCGAGGGAGAAGTTGTCAAGGTTGACGCGGTCCTCAGGGGCGGTGAGCAGGTCACACAGCTGGCCGAGTTCAGTCTGGAAGGTGGTCTCGTGGAAAAGCTCGATGAGGTCGACGTAGGCAGGGTGGGAGCGGAAGTACTTCTTGAGAAGAGTGTAGATAGCTGACTCAAGCATGAAGGCGTCGTTAATGGCGATCATGCCAACACCCTCCTGACGGTACCAGCAAGGTTGGCCTCGACGGGTGATGCTGCTGTCCATAATATCGTCGGAAACAAGGAAGAAGGCCTGGAGAAGCTCTGTCATCCATCCGAGAGTAGCGGCCTGGAAGTACTGCTCCTCAGAAAGGGGCTTCTCGAGGAGGAGGGAGACGGAATCGGGGACGGACATGCCGCGGTTGCATTTTCCGCCAAGAGGGTTGACTTCGAGGGACTTTGAGGAGACATGTCAGCTAGCTTTCTGGGAGCTGGGAATAGCTTCAAGTCCAAGTTCAGACTTACCCTCTTGTACCAGTCGAGCTGCTCCTGGGGGAGCTTGTAGGAGCGGGCATGGTCGAGGAGAGCCTCCTCAAGCTTGGGGTAGACGGAGTTGAACTCCTCGAGGGTGGTTTGTTTAGCCATTGTAGGTGATTTGTATGGGTAGATAGAGTCAGTGTACAAAGAAGGAAAGAGCTGGAGAGACCGCTTTTTGAGTAAAAAAGACAGGAAAGAAATTAGACTGGGAGCTGATCAAAAGCCTAACTGTAGTATAGGTAACGGGTTAGTAGACGTCGGAACATGCACGATAATTACCGGACATTCAGTCTAATATCTTTTAGTAGGAAGTAGGAGGGGCTCCCGGCCTGCTGCCCCTCTTTCCTTATTCCATTCACGAATTGGAGTGGGAGGGGCTGTCCACTCTTGATTTGCTCGGTGAGAACCAACATGGCAAGTCCCCTGTTTAAGGGACTGCAGCGCCTAGGTACCTAGGGGACCAGGGGAGGGGTGAGGCACTGAACTAGGCGGTGAGAGTTGGTAAATTAGTGACAGTTGGGGATTCAACGGTGAGAATGCCAACAAAGATACTACATAACAGCCCGAACTTTTATGGTGTTATTTTCTTAGCAATGACGTTCTCCATCTGCTTCCTTAGTTATATATTGAGAATAATCAATATATTTGCCTCAAGACTCCTTCTCATTGGAAGGCGAACTCACAGTTTCCACGTAGATGCTGGTCAAATGATTGGTCTCTGATTCACTATCTGCCTAGATAAACTATTAGTTAAGCTACTATTCAAAACACCATTCTCAACTACTACACATTTCTCCCCTGCCTACTCTGTACATAGTACACCACTTCCTCACCTTGGCACATTTCTTCTTTGTACCGACTGATCCCCTGTGGGACAACATACTTGATCCGATCATACCATCCAGCATCGTTCTCCTGGACCACGCATAAGGCTTCACGCAGCGACTTCTCTGAGGCGCCGTCCTTCATCATTTCAACGATGCACGCTGCATTGAGTCCTGCATTGCGAAACCCTTCAACAAAGTGCTCCACATCGTACATATGCGCGAATCGAGTATGCGTCGGCGTACCGTCAATGTCTTTGCGATTCTGGATTGGCGAGTCTTGTCAATAACGTCTCATCAATGACGGCTACTCACAGAAATATGCACACGCATGTACATACCGTGCATGCCAGGCACTTTGCTCCCAGGGAGTCGACATATTCGTTACACTTCCTGCTACCCCAGTGGTGATTACAGGGCCAGCGCATAATCTTCTGCGGGTTCTGCTCTTCTTGTGCCTCAGCGAGGAGGCCTGGTATCGACATATCGCTCAACAAGTTACTGCTTTCTTGAGGCATGCTTAGCCAAAGGTTGGGCTCACTTTTCCATGACATGTCTTGTGCACTCGCTCTTATACCACGTCTCGTTTGGTGACTGTGAGGGATCTTGACACCGCGATGATTCGGTTCACACGTGCTGCAGCGGATTGCACAATGTTGTAACTGACGCTCATCCTGTGGGACGTCGCTGATATTCACAGCCATTCGAACGCTGTAATACATGCCGTTTGACTGGGCAACCCATCCTATTTCGTTGGTCAGAGAGAAGTACGTGCCGAATCTGTGAAGGTTGACGAAGACGAGAGTGTACAAGGCACAGCTACAATAGGACTTACGCTACCTCTAAGTCGGTTTCCCAATTATAGGAAGAGACTATTCAGAGAACTGCTCAGCGACTGACCCGGCTCCCTTGTACCACTGGCACTGGCTTCTGGGCAAAGTCTACCTAGACTGAGAAGGTGGATGGTACGGACATGCCGTGACTCGACGGGGTATGATTTAAGGTTCGCAGCTCGATTGTTTCCCATCAAGCGCTGGCTTTCAAAGATAACATTCATTCTCGCACACAACAGCAAGTTCTAACGCTAGAAAATCCATCCCGAAATCAACCCCTTCGAGATTGACCCGACACTCTCAGCTAAAACAGTCTGGGTATTCTATCCAAAGACTTCATCACTCCAACTCGGCCGAAATTAACACTCACTCATCTCCTCCTTTGTTCCCATTCTTGCTCTGCCCTCACCCTCTCGAGTCTTCCGGCCAAGTTGTCTGGCGTCCATCGCACAGGACCCCTATCCCGCGCAATTTCAACGGCATCGCAAACCGCATGGTAAAGTTCGCTGAAGTTACGAAAGATGTAATCCAGCGCCATGGTGAGAAGATTGTCCACGTTGACTTCCTTCGCACTCATAATATACGCGTCGATCTTCTCGTACGTGATACCGTCCGTCTCGGAATACTTATCGAGAAGGTATCGCACAAAGGTCTCGTGGACATGTGATGCAGTCTGCTCATTCTCGCCATACTGTCTGCCAATTCTCTGAAGAAGATGTTAGACTGTGAAACTCAATCGGGGCATGGCATAGGGATTAGGTATGAGGTTTATTTTACCTCGCAATCAACGCATATGCTTCGCTTGAGGAAGACGTAGTTGGGACACTTGACTTCCGGTGTCCAACACATCAAGCAGGGGAATATTCTGTCTGCTCTGTTTGGATACATGGCATTGGTATTGTTGACAAGACCTGTAGAATGGTCCTAGTTGGATTTAGTTGTATTCCGGAATGTAGATATCCACGAATACAATGGTTAAGAGGTAAGACACACTTCCAGACAGAATCCTCACCAACTTCATGTAGACCAGTAAGTAATATGAGAAGGTATTGAATTTGCTACATGATGCGGCATTACCAATGTGATCAAGCTCGACTTTATTTATTCTGCGACTTGATATCCTTGTCTACTCAACAAGCTACGTTCCAATGAGCCCAGCATTGGTTTTCGACTCGACTGATTCGAATCAAACTTTGTATCCATAAAGAAAACTAATAAACCATCGATTGTTTTACTGAAACTTAAAGGTATTGGCCGATCTAAGTTTCTACCGGAGCCGTTGTAGTACAACATTTAACGTTTGGAAATGAGTGTAAGTTGATGGAAGTTGGGTGGCTGCAATATTGGTCTGACGGCGCAGTAAATTCGAATATTTTTATATCACGAGGCAGAATCTTTCTATTCAACATCGAATTTTGAAATTATTGTGTTACTGATGACGAATAACAAGTTCAACGGTTTTGATAGGTAGCTTCACATCAATATTTCTCTGTACCACGCACAGTGCTGTAAGACAGTGTCCGGACGCAGAAGCACGGACCTTCGATGCGCGCCTACCTAAGCTGTTGATATGATGATTGTCAAGCACTACCTAGGCGGTCATGCTCATGACACCTTCAATCCTCACATTACGACCCTCAACAGCGCCCAATTCTTGTGTCTTGTATCCCTGCGAGCTTCTACTAAGCTCTTGGTCCTGACTGATCGAGCTTTGGAAACACAGCGCATCTGCGCATTCGTTTTCTAGCTGTTGTTCGCTCACAGAAGCTACCCCACCAACACTTCAAAACAATAAACCATGGCTCTCAGCGCCCACGAGATTTCACAACTGCGCGCTGCACTGCAAGATGCTGTGGTCAAATGCTCAGAACGATGCCTGTATCAATCATCCAAATGGTACACCGCTCCCATCAGCCGGCCCCCTCAGCGCATAAATTAATAGAAACAGGGCCGCCGAACTACTAAATGCGCTTCCCGAAACCGAAGATGACGAAGAAAACATCAATCCCACAGACCCTAGCCAAATCTCTCCCATATTTGCAGCGAACAGCGACCCAGAAGAAGCAATACTTGAGGCTAAAGAATTGAGCAAATACCTCTTAGCCAAATCTCTATTCGACTGTCGAGAATATGACCGATGCGCCGCCGTTTTTCTTCCAGACTCCCTCCTTTCTAGCGTCCTTGCCTCACGAGTCGACCATGCCTCAGCATCTACTGCGACTGGAAAGGGGAAGGGGAAATCGTCTGAAGCGTCGGCTGCAGTACCCCTTCCTAAGCTTAGCCAGAAGAGTCTGTTCCTAGCACTCTACGCCAAGTTCATGTCAGGAGAGAAGCGCAGAAACGAGGATTCCGAGATGGTTATGGGCCCTCAGGATCTTGGGACAGTGACCAATAAGCAGTTACTTGTGATAGGCCACTTTCTGGCAACTTGGTTCGACGAGAGAACGACAGAAGACGACGAAGTCTTGGGCAGTCAGGGGTGGCTTGAATATTTGTGAGTACCGAAACTATTGTTTCTATAATTACTCAACTAACAGATTCTAACACAGATACGGAATGGTGCTCGCCAAGGAAAAGAACGATGATAAGGCATTGGAGTATTTCATCCGAAGCGTGCACAAGTACACCATGAACTGGGGTTGCTGGTTAGAAATGACGTCGTTAATATCTCGAGTCGAGGATGTAAGTTATACATGTAACTGTTTAACGGGTCTTGAGCACTAATTTTCACTCAGTTGAACCGAATATCGAGACATTGTCCTCAAAACATTGTCTCTTATATGTTTCACTTGCACACCTCTCTCGAACTTTACCAGCAGGGTCCTGGTCTCGCCAACTCTCTTGAGCAACTTCTCTCAATATTCCCTACATCCTCTTTTCTCCTTACATGCAACGCACTACTAGCTTATCACGCCAAGGACTTGATGGCTGCTGAACAGCACTTTACTCGACTGCTGGCACTTCATCCTCATAGGCTGGATTCTCTGGACCATTATTCCAATATTCTCTACGTCCTCAATCTTCGACCAAAGCTGGCATTCCTCGCACACCTTTGTTCTAGTGTCGACAAGTTTAGACCTGAGTCTTGTGTGGTGATTGGAAATTACTATTCTCTGCTCTCAATGCATGAGAAAGCTGTTCAGTATTTCCGACGTGCTCTGACACTTGATCGGTCATGCCTCTCAGCATGGACCCTGATGGGCCATGAGTACGTCGAACTCAAGAATACCCACGCAGCAATCGAGTCGTACCGTCGGGCCGTCGACGTGAACCGTCGGGATTATCGGGCCTGGTATGGCCTGGGTCAAACATACGAGATGCTGGAGATGCATACGTACTCACTATGGTACTATAAGAAGGCTGCCGGTCTTCGGCCATGGGACGGGAAAATGTGGATGGCGGTGGGCTCGTGTCTGCAGAAGATGGGCCGAGAACGCGACGGCATCAAAGCGCTAAAACGAGCATTGCTCGCTGATGCATATTATGATGTGGGTAGTAGCTTTGGCAGCGGTGATCTTCTTGGTAGCCGTAGCGCCACAGGCCATATGGATCCCGACATCCTCCTACAGATTGCAGTCATGTATGACCAATTGGGCGAAGAGGAGGAGGCCCGATCCTACATGGAATTGTGCGTGGCTCAAGAAGATGGTGGTGGTGGTGCTACAGAAGCCGACCCAGCAGAGTCGATTGCTATTCACAACGACTCGCCGGCTGGCTCTGACAATGGCGCCGAGAACGACGAGAACCCAGGCAACGAAGGAACAGGAGTCACGGCAGCCACGAGCAAAGCACGCATGTGGCTTGCCAAATTCTCGATGCGAACTGGAGATTACATGACCGCCTCTCGTCTTGCAGGAGAATTGTGTCAAGACGGTGTCGAGGTGGAAGAAGCAAAGGCTCTTGTGCGAGAGGTTCGATCGCGCATGGAGGCGACTGGGATGCTTGACCCACTAAGCTAGGAGTATCGACGGAACGAGTAAATGCCTTATTGCGAAAACAAAGGCACACGAAAGGTGCAATTCAACTTACGAGAACATACATTACGCAGCTAATAAACTGTGGTGGTCAGTATGGCTCAGTCAGCTCGGGTATAACGGAGCTAACTAGTCTAGTCTCTTCGGCAGGCGAGATCAGGAGAAGAGCGTCCAACTCTCGTCAATTCCAACATTAGATAAGATCGACGGGCAGCTTTCCCGAATCTACTGCTGATCGTATCAAGGATATTCATCCAGATGCTTGTAAGCGGTATTCCCGAGGAGAAAGATGGGGTCGGCCCGAAGATCAAAGCTTATACAGACGCCGTCAATACTGAAGATGTCATCTATAAGTGCACAGAGTAGTTTATACCCAAGTATGTAGATCAGAAATGAAGCAATGTTTTATGATCGGCGTCCGCTAATCCCACGACTAAGCAGAGTTCCAATCCAGAACCAGTGTTTCAATTGAAGTATGTCCAATGGCGCATGCCAATGTTCTACATAGTTGCATACACGAAAGCTTGAGAGGGTTCCTTCATTGCCGTCCGCTCGACCCTACTTGCTGTCACCCAGTGGTCAGCATGTGTAGCGGGAGTCAAGACATATGTCCACCGGGTATCTCCACTCAGATACAGCACCCGAGTGAGGCATACGACAGTGCTCTTGGGGGTGTTTAGAGTGCCAGCGCAACAGCTCCGGCCATGACAAGAGCTCCGAGGCTCCAGGTGGCTCTGTTGCCGGCAGCAACGGGCACAGCAGTAGGACCAACCGGGGTCTCGGCGGGCCTGGAAGGGGGAGGGACAATGGGTTGCTCGGGCATCTTGCCAGGAGCTGTTTCCTCTGGTGAGGGAGGACCTGACTCTCCACCGGGAGGAGGCACTGGCTTAGGCCCCTCGGGTGCAGGAGGGCCAGCAGCAGGGCCAGTGGCCTCGGGAGGAGGTGCAGGCATCCCTGGTGGAGGAGCTTCAGGGGCCACTGGACACTCTGTTAGAGCGTTAGCAACATTACCTAGCTACTATCATGCAAGAGATGTCCAGGAGATCTGATTCACTTACCCGTCACAGTAACCGTAACCTGGCGCGGGTTGAGTTAGAATGAATTCAAGTTGAAAAGTATTTTCCGACTTACAGCTGGAGGACAGGGAGGGCAATTGTTGGAGCCACCACCTATGCTGCCCATACCGCCGCCCATGCCACCCTCCCCAGTAGGGGCTGGCTTAGGAGCAGACACTACCTCACTCTTCATCCCCGGCACAGAAGGGTATTCTCCAGCAATGGCACCCGAGAGCATCATGGCTACTGGAAGAGTTTGAACGGTCTTCATTTTGATGGATAACGAGTGAATAAGTCTGTCGACTGACGTATGTTTCTTAACGGAAGAGTGATTGTCAAAATAGTGTTGAGATACCCAGTTGATTAAGGGAGAGTCGACCTCTTTTATACCTGTCAAGGGCTTAGCAGGGCAGCCTTGAGGATGACCCAAAGAGACTGCGATGCTGAAGGAGAGCTATGGCGATAGGACATGCTTGGTCAATATAGACTTCACGGAGGAAGCCGCGTGGTCGACGTGAGTTTGTTCAAGCCATGAAAGTTACAGTTCAGGAGGGCGGGCTGAGAGACGTCCATCATATGCACTCTTGTTGTCATGAAGCATTTCGAGAAACCACCATATCATGGTAAACTACTATAGAATACATGAAAGGCCATTATATGTCCTTTAGCTGCACTATCATCTTTACAAGAAAGAGATGTGAGTTCAACTATAAACCTCAATAACATAACAACAGAGAGAACAATTCAGAAGGTTCAGTAAGGTCACAAAGCTCCAACCTACATCAACCAAAACGTGACAAGCTCCTTGATGTGTATGGTATCCATGTGGCCAGCTGTGTAGTCAACAGTATTTCAACAGGGTAAATGCCATTATATAAGCAACTTAAATATGCTTAAACTTAGTTCACGGGAGACGGGTACCTGGTCTTTGATGTCATAGATAGATATGAAGGAGGTTGGTAGTGGGGATGCCGATTGAAGAGTGAGTGTGGAGGAGTTTGATGGCGTTCAGGGTCGTGATATCGAAACATGAACAGTTCTGGGAGTAAGATCTTTCTCGATTAGATTGGGTCACGATTAGCAATTTTGAAAGAGGGAGATATTGCTGTTGACCATTTGGCTTAAAGAGGTTGTGTATAGGTGGAAACTCCCTAACCAGGATTATACTACTTGCCCACTCTCTACTCTTTTACCTCTTCGAGTCATGGGTCACTCGAAATGAGGCCGGCTACAAACCATAATGTCTCCAGACACATTCAAAAAGCGATGGAACGAGCAGAACGTGCATTCTCTACTAAGGTTTCGGAACTGCGAGTGGCCCACATGTGAAGTGTTACGAGAAGTGAACTCAGCATTTACACAAGAGCCCCATACAGTTGATACATTTACTTGCTCAGAGTCAAAAGTGCCTCTCTAACTTAGTATTTAGTATTTCTAAGTTTTCCACACCTATTTAGTGGTGGTGTTGTAAGCAGTCATGGAATTGAGATGCAAAAGCAAAGACCCGGCAGCGCGATAGGGTAGGTGGCTATCTAAGTACCTCTACAATGAAAAGAATGTCAAGTCGGTCCCTCCAAATATCATTCAGTAGGTAGGTACTAATTTATACAAGAATACTCAATGGGCTCTCTTAGTAGCCTTACTATGACATCCCCCCATCAAGAAGCCATGAAAAGACCATGCTATTGGATTTATTTCGACCCTTGGTCACAGTGATATGTGATCTCGTCCTCTGTCTAGCACAAGATTGCTAGTATAACATACGACTGAAAATTTGTCGAACAAGCTGGATTGGAGCAAGGAAAAAATTCCAACCCAGGTGTTTACTTCCTTATCTAAGAGGAATATATTGAATTTAGCAATGCGCCTTCCCATATCAAATATTCAGGGGAAATGGATGGTAGGAAGTAGCTACCAAGTGCACCTTGAAAGGTCACGTGTTCGCCGAAGTAGAGCGGATGCGGAAGTCAAGATCACGCGGCAATCGCCCCCTCGTCTTAAGCAACTCCCTTTGACCGTGACACTCAATATCTCCACGAAAAGATTCTCCCAAATTGATGCCCTCCTTGACGGAGAGAATCGCCTGAACGCCTTTGTGTTCGTTTTTCGATCCAACGCCAAAGGATACTGTCACGACGTCTTCTTTGAGAGGTTCACAGCATCATGTCTTCGGCCCAAGCACCCGACATTTGTACTGGGTCACTTCACCCTCAGTTCTCACTTCTTCTCGCCTTGCAAAATCAGCCTGCGTAATACTAGACTGCATGAAAAAAGTGAACGTCAAGCGACGATATCGAAACCAGCTTATCGAAGAAGGTCATTCTTCGTGCTACAGGCTCATGCACGATCATGACCGCGCACACCATCTCTAGCGGGTTGCAGTTCCTAACCTAGCGTTGGACGCAACGTCCGCACCAAGTAGACTTTCTGGTAGATGGACGCTGATACAGGAAGCCGCCGCACTCTGAGTCTACCGTCTAGCCATTTATCAGCACATGATGAAAAATTTACTCCCATTCTTGGTATCTTTGACCTCAATACCACCACACTACAGTACAACTCTGAGAGCGGACTTTCTGTTACTGGAACTAACAAATCAACTCGACTCGATATCTGACAGCTTGTTGTTCGTACACAGTCCGAATTGCTACTATATGGAGATATGGGGAGCCAAAGTTGGCAAACCCATTACATTCTGGGCCCAAAAGTTGTACATTCCAGCACTATCGATATCTTCTTGACCACTTTGTATGAGCGAATTTCCTCATCCCACTGGTTCTACTTTCTTGACTACTAGACTACGAACCTTGTTACGAAATCTGAGCGACAAATTATTGCATCACAATAGAGGGGTTATTCTTGCCCGAATTGCGCCGGCAACTTGACCGCAAGCGGGGCTGCCTTCGGTGACGGGATCAGATCCAGTGCTCTCGGCCACACATCTGGACCGCCGGGTGGCCGGCCGGTGCTTGACGTTGTGGATCTTTCCCATTACTGCCTACTTTAGGATCACAACCACTAGCACACGTTGCTTTCAACTTCAGGCAAAAGTTGCACACTGCATAGAACTAGGGCATCTGATAAGCTAGGTCTTCAATTGTGGAACTTGCTGAACAGCCTTTCAATCGCTCTCTACTAGTCACATACGATTCGTTGGTGATTCGGAAACCGAACTTGGTTAAGAGAAGAAAACTCTGCTCTACATCTTCCGGCATGATGAAATAAGCGAATTGGACGACAAGACCTAGACTCCGATACTATGCACGTCCTGGTATGATACTACATGGAAGAACCTCTCGATAACCGTCTTTAGAGAAATTGGGCAGTGAATAGCCATAACGCGGAGTCTAGTCCTCCTCTTCATGCAGACGGGTTCGGAATCGGCTCAATATTTGGCCAACTGCGATGACTCGCAACGACGAGCCTTTAGACGGACATCACTGGTCATGAGCTAAGCAACTTGGTTCATGTTTGGCGAACGTGTCATCAACTGTACAATTTGGTACAGTATGAGGTAAGATGCAATCGATCGTGCCTGATCGAACAATGAAATTCTGGTCGGGTCAGCCTCAACACAGATCGAGAAAGCTTTGGCACAATCCTTGTTCAAAAACAATGATCGGCATATCAACAACAAGGCAGTTCGTGATATCAACGTCAGACCTCACAACTGCATTTAACAGAATCCGTGGCAACCAATTGCCTGAAGGAATAACTGGATAATAGCAACAGACTAATAAGCATCACACCTGCACATTCACTTGGTGCTTGGCTGCAGAACAGAACGTGCAGAACGGAGCACTCTCCGTGCTAGGCCGACGATTCGAGAACGATGCTAAAGCCGCGCGGCGCTCGCACCGTTCTTGACAGTTTCATACTGTGCTTGACGGCCTTAAAGACTAAGATGGAAGAAAGTCCGCAACGTTTTTAACGCACCAAGAAAGCGTTTTTTTTTCTTCTGTTCCCACTCCGTTTATACAGATCCATTAGTTCCATGCCTTAGTGTGGACGTCTTAGGCAAGAAACTCGGCTCGGCCAACGCAATCAACAAAGCGTTTTATCAACAAAACATCGCCCTTATGGATGCCCAGCAAGCAAAGGGACGCCATTATTGTTCGCGGACCGACCTCACCTTGCCGTCTTCGTACCTTATCCTCAATATTTCTGCAGTAACTATTTCGCTCAGGCGTGGTGATGAATCAATGACCCAACATCTTGATCGTGGATTGCAGGGATGTGAGCTTTTTCAGCAGCTGCTTTAGCTGTGATTGGTGTCGCGGCAGCTCTACCCTGGTTCCCGATGAGAGATGCTTAGTTTTTCTGTCGAGAAGCGTGGCATTCAGGGACACTTGATCGCCAGGCACGTCAACGGTCTGGAAAACCTGCCCAACTATCCGTATGCTTAACTGGCAGAGCGACGTGTCAGTGCAGTACGTATTGACTGAGTCGATCACTCTTGTCATGGGTGGCCAATTAATAAGGTCTGAATCATGGTCATTTAGGGTCTTGGCCCTGTGAAGTGGCTGTCGCGTGCTTTGCGCAAATTTTGACTTTTGAAAGCATGAGCTTATTAACAACGACATCAATTGACGGGACCACAGTCAGGAATGCTCGACTGTTAGTGCCCGCACTGAAAAGTCTGTTTTGAATTTTCAGATTCAGAAAAAAATGCAATAGCCCCAATTCATTGAATCAGCATCCACGTGTCGCGCCGACGTAAGGACCTACTGAAGTCGCGGAAGGGAAAGCCACACTGGCGTCAGTGGTTGGGCTGGCGATGCGATGGCTAGGATATTCAGAATTTTCACCGAGTCTCAGGTCCAGCAAGCGTTGCGCACTACTACGTAGTAAGTGCTTGCATGGGACCAGACTATTCCCGGTCAAAGCAGCGAAGTGGGAGAAAAGTCCTACCCGGCCTGTTATTGCTGACGTGCACCTTCACCTTGCAATTAATCCTGCTCACTGTAATGTCCTGCGTGTCTCCTACCATTCTCACACCCATTCGGCGCAGAGCATTCTTCGAAACAAGCCTTCGACAGTCCGACCACATGGACGCCTGTCAGGTACCAGGCACTGGTGGCAATCATATGACCAATAAGAGACCAGAAGTGGCTGGCAGAACCCAGCCGACATGCAGCTAGAAGAAAAATTAGAGCAATTTTGTGGGTTCCCTTGCGGTAGTCGCCCGCTTAGCCACACCCTTGCAGTTTACTCTACCGGTACTGTTCCTAGACGCGGAACTGGGAGCGGCTACGCTGAATCAGTGACAGACGCCTCTTCTCTGCCAGTTTGTTGGCCTAGATTGACAGGGGAAGCGTTGCCCTGGTTCCATGCGAAGAGGGCCCGAGGAGCTTGTATCTCGAGCCGAATTTATCTATACTCCGGGAAGCTTTGTGGGCTTCTGTTACGCGTCCAACCTGTAATTACCATTCCGCCGTCTCTGATGTCGTCCTTTGTTGTCGCGCGCTTATTGTACGCCAGTGTCCGGGGTGCGAGAACATGTTTGAGATGAGGTTCTGGCTGGACGAATTGTTTCATTTCGAGACGACCAATGAGCCTGGCAAATGACCCCTTTACAAAGAGCGGACAAGATGAACGAAACTTTGAAAGGGACGTTGAAACAACGGCCTTACCTCCCTTTGTTCGTGGAAGCTTATAACCGGCCCGCAGTTAACAGGCATCCCACGGACCAGTCAGGAACAGCCAAGGTGAGCCCACACCACCACCAGGACAGGCACCGCGATGTACACACTTGTATATA
Organism: Fusarium cf. aywerte; assembly: GCA_011034095.1. Lineage (NCBI taxonomy): Eukaryota > Fungi > Ascomycota > Sordariomycetes > Hypocreales > Nectriaceae > Fusarium > Fusarium cf. aywerte. The sequence continues at coordinate 588,256 of WETZ01000015.1, forward strand.
CGTCTGTACAGTCAACAGTACATGACATAGGAGGAACTCGCTACCTTAGACGACATGAGGGCTGGGGTTATCACAGCGAGCGCGCATGCGGGGAGTGAAGAAAGCCCTCGGTATCACCAAGCTTGCAGATAGCGGTTACTGTACAGTGTTGCTGTGCTTCGCTGTGTTGTGCTGTGTTGGCCGATGAAGTGGTTCTCGTCACATTCGTTTCTACCACCCCACAACACCACCGGGAAGACTTTTTGTAGGGTCCGTCGGGTCAAGACACTAGGACACCCTCTTCGTGTCTTGTCTCCACTGAGGCGCTGAGCGTTTTCCTTGACAAATCTGATCTGTCGAGTACCCTGCTCTCCTCGTACTGTAATTAACTTCGGCAGGATGGAGTGCCAGGTTTTTGGGTTCTGTTGTGTTCAGACATTGTTTATAAAACGGGCCTTCCTCCCCTTCTACAGATGTTTCTTCTGATCAACACACAACACAGTCCTTCCGTTTCAGATTACTCTCTTGTCTTCGGACGATCATTCCTTTGATTCACACTTCTCATTCCTTTTGGAAGTCGAATCTACACAATCCCTGAACAATACCCACGAGCTAGTTCTCGATCATCACCAACTTACCCCATCACTCGGAGTAACATTTGACTATCACGTCCTGATCCAGTCTTTCATCAGACACTGCACATATTCAACACTCTTGTCTTGACGACAATCGAGAAAACTTGACAAACCCATTCTCAATCCAAACCACAAACCGCAAAAATGAAGTTCTCTACCGCTTTCATTGGCCTCGTCGCCTCTGCCACCTACGCTGCTGCTGCCACCGTTACCTTTGTTACACTTGATGATAAGGAGCGCACCATCATCTTCACTCCTGACCCAGGCTTCGAGGGCCCTGAGTCCGTCACTGTCAGCAGTGCCAAGGATGTTACCGTCACTTTCCCCGACAAGTACATCGGTAACTTCTACGCTGTCCAGAAGGGTGCCGAGGACAAGCCTGGTATGCTCGGTGAGGTCACTTTCGGTGGCTGGAACGGCAAGACCTACTTCGACGTCTCTGCCATTGTTGACCCCAACGACAAGGACAACGTCAAGCAGATGTGGCCCAAGAACTCCAACAGCCCCATGTCTGGCTGTGAGGTCTTCCCCTGCAACAACGCCTACTGGCAACCCGATGACGTCCAGACCCAGGTTACTGAGGATGTTGACCTCGTCACCACCCTTGGTGATGGCTCCAGCCCTTACAAGGCGTCTGCCTAAGCGTCCTTACTGCCATTGCCCGGGCGGCCCCTTATTTCACTTCTTCACCTACCCCTCTTCACCTTTTCACGCTGCGGCGTTGAACACCGCATTGACGATGTCATGAATCCCTTTCGACACTACACGATTCTCATTTTACATACCCTGAAAGATACCCCTCGTGTGTTGCAAAACCGAGGCCTTTCGTTATAGACCTTTGGGCTGGAGCAGTTGGCGCTTATGGATGGATGAATTACCCATACAAGACAAGACAAGGACAAAACAGAACTTGAGTTCCGTATCTTGGAGCTCTCCAAACCAAGCAGAGCCGCGTCACTCCTTTTCGCGCTCTAGCACCACCACAGGCTTGATGCCTCTTGTATCAGCAAGAGGGTTGAGGCTGGCACTCGTTCTGCATTATGCACATTCTCACACTCGCTGGAATCTAGACCATGTCTAGAGAGACCTTTACATACAATTCTTGTACATACTTTATTTGGAGCGCAAGAGCTCCTTACAAAAAAAAGACGGGATTATCCCCATTTGGATACAACCCTTTTAGACTTCAGACTTGGACATAGAACTGAACATAGAGATGTTTGACCTTGACTCATTCAGTACCCTGAAAAAATTTGACCAGTGATAAGCCCAGAAAGAACGTTACGTGTACAGAGCCATTAAATTGACTCGTATGATGTGACGAGGTGACAAAGGAAAAGCCACATGCAAGCTTGAAACAAACACTCCCCTGAGCGTTTCTTTTTCTGGCACCACCACACCTCCAACCGCCAGCCTTTTTCTAACTATTGAGTACGTGAAGTACTGTGCAGTTTACCAGCCTCCTGCTTACTCGGCACTGCACCAACTATCAAATCATATCACAAGTTCCGTTTGTCAACCTTGACCGAGGAGAAAGGGACACGTCAGATACACATCACGGCCTGATGTTGTGTCTGCGGGTACAAGGTTAAACCCCTGACCGGGATGTAACATGACCTACAGCAAGTCTCTTTCATAAGTCGGTACGAACAATACGTATGGAGAAAAGACAGCGCTGTAATCTGTCAGGTTGGCACCGATAAAAATGTTATCCTGTTGAATTACAGGGGCTGTTGGGTAAAGACTGTTCGTATAGCGTATAGCAGGATATCCATGCCAAGATATTCTAATAATAAACAAACCGAGATTAAAATATATCAATTGAGTTGCAACCGATCGATAAATTGACTGATCAACACGATTGCAGATCACTTCCTCATTGTTCCTCGTCCCAACTTTTTTTTTTTTAAAGTTCATCCGCCAAATCCAGATCCCTCCCACTGTAGTTGGGTTGTACGACGGAGCTACACATGTCACATCGAGATGATAAACACCATCTCTTGAAGCGGGTTGTCGTCATTTCCGCGGCTCAGTCTGTACGACTTCGGGACGATACAGTCGGCATGTGAACTTGATGAGAGTTGAACAGCGATTATCGTTGGCGTCTTGGCGCTTATGATGGTCAGCACCCTGGTTCGTGCTCTGGGGAAAGACTTGTAGGCGAAATTTGGAGCAAAACCCAAGGATCTGGCTGATCAGACCGAAGAGATTTACATGTAATCGGAACTGAGCTCAGATAGTTTGAATTGATTATCCTCCGTCAATGCTGGAAAATGTTGAACTGCAAATAAATCTCGAATGTCAGAAACGCCGCTGCCGAGGAGGCGTAGCAGCAGAGGACCCTGAAGAGATCTCGGAACCCGACCAAGCGGTTCCCGCCAGGTTCTTCCCGTGTACGCCTCGAGCCCTTTGGAGTAATTCTGCTTGTTGAACGAAGCAGGCGCCCAGCTAGGGCTCGAGACTGGAATGTTGTGCGCTCTGGAATGCGGGTCGCGGAAAAAACACGATGAGCTTGACGCCAGCCGCGATGACTAGTGTTCAGTGGTATAACTCTGAACTGTGGGAACAAGTTAAGTCCCGCAGTTTGATTCTGCAAGGACCGTACCCGTCAAATCCTGCACAATAGACAAACATAAGCTTGTGACAGGACGGCATAATCCAGTTGCAGTTACCATACTTCCGTTTGTCAGTAACTGAGCTAGGTCAAACATCGACAACACAAGGCGCTCTTTGCACAAGCGTGGTACAACCCTCGGTCTGGGCTCAAGGTGGCATGATTATTCAAGTCGTTATAATATTTAATATCTATTCCTTCTTCTCGGCAGGCTCTGCAGCCTCTTCTGCAGGACCTGCCTCGTCCTCTTTTAGTTCATCATCCTTCTTTTCTGTTGCGGGCTCGGTGACTGGTTCCACTGTCTTGACTTGCTTAGACTTGATGATCTTTTGAAGATACTCTCCTGTGTCCCCAAACCCATCTAGCTTGCCGAGTTTTGTTGTCAAAAACTCAATATCATTATTCATACTAGGAGAGTCGTTAGTGGATAATCCGGTGGTACGCTGTGTACTACATACCTCTTGAGGCCAACCTCGGTCTTGGGGTCTGCATCTCTGAGGCTTGACCCAAGCTGATCTCTATAGCTGGAAAATACAGGAAGCATGATCATCTGGATTGATGTCTCAGGAAGATGCTTAGTCAGAACACGATGAAGAGTTGTCGTCTCCTTTGCTAGCGTTTCCATATACGCATGAACTCCCTTGCCGCCATCTGCTTCCCAGTCGATCGTCTTCATCGTTCGTGAGTGGATAGCCGCGCGACCGCTCATAATCTCAACAAGCTTCTGGTAGATGCTGTCCTGATGCTCTTGTAACAGCCGTCTGATCTTGTCAAATTCACCCATAAGATTGGACACACTTGCTCCTGATCCAGCATGCCGTCGCACAAATTCCCTAACATGTGGGATCAGAGTAGCTGTAAAGGAGAGCGCTTGAGAGGCTAAAGCGAGATGCTTTGTTGTAATGTTCTTTAGGCCAGCTGATCGGGTTGCACCAGCACCAAGAATAAGTTGTGTGCATCTCGAGTTGAAAAGCTGAAGGTAAGCAATTAAAGACGTGGCGATATCAATGGTCATTGATGGTATCCCATTGATTAGATGAGAGAACTTGGCAATGCCATCCAAACACAAAATAGCCGATTTAGGTAGCATAAAGGTTTCCGAATCGATCGTAGCGGTCCTGGTCTTCTCTTTGCCAGTCCCATTTGCCTCGATAGTCTCTTCTTCGTCATGATGTTCCAACTCGGAATGAGGGATCCAGATCTTGGTGCTGTCGGTCCACTCTTGAGGATCATGGGTACTGCTTCCCAGTATGGTATTCAGTAACTCCGTATTCTTCTCGTTGAAGTCTTTGGCGTTCCATTGGTCCGATTCCATCCCTTGAGCCAGTTTCTGCATCTCAGCATCACGATTTCTTTGCACAAAGTCTTTGATGTGCCCGTTAACCACATTTTTTAGAGATGTGCCGCTTCGGCCAGATATTGACTCGCATTCGTTAGCAAAATAGAGGTTCAGTGTGAAATAACGCAAGAAAAGAGTGAGCGGTAGCTGCGCAGTCTGTTCTGCCCGAACCTTCAGCACCTTGACGATCTTTTCAATCGCGACGTCTACTGCCTGGCCAAGTAGGTTGGTAATATCCAGACTCTTGTGCAGCTCCTCTTGAACCTCAAACATTGCATTGTTCATTGGATTGCTTGGGAACCTATCTGGTCTTGGGCTAGAAATTGGGGATTTCACTGTGGGAGATTTCAAGGTATCCCCCTGAGCACTTTCGGTGAGCGAGCTTGTGATTTCTAACAAGACCTTGACTTGGGTTGTGAGTCTTCTGAGTGTCTCTGTAACTCCGATGTAGATCTTGACCAAAAGGTCTTCACCATCTTCAGGGTCTAGGGCTCGCAGATTGCGTGCCAGAATAGACGATTTTTCTTGATTTGACAAATGACGACCGCCGCTTGCAGTAGATACCGACATCATCGACTCGTTATCATCATCTGTAGAGCTGGGTAGAGGTCTTCTAATCAGGTTCCGAATTTCGCGCAGGACAGACTCTCGATAAGCGACGGTTGCAGCGGCGATATGTTTCGCTCGGTGCAACCCAACCATGTTCGGTAAGAGTTCAGCTTTCAAACCATCGGTATTTGTCAGATAGGTTGGGAACACCGAGGGAGACCTGGTATGGCCAGCCTTGGATCGATTTGCTGAAGCGTCCCATCTGAGGAGAATCTCTTGTGATGACACTGATTCGACATGTCGTCGCAAATCGCGTACCAAAATATCCTGGAAGTTGGTCTCGTACGCCTTTCCGATGCGCGAGCGTAAAAGGGCCAGATCTGCATTGACGCCTTGCAGGGCTGAAGCCGATCGCAAGTCCAATAATTGAATTTTGGGGTTGTCATCAGCAGTAGTGTCCCGTTCGCCAGCAATGAGGTTCTCGAGTGAATCAATGCTCGCAAGGGCCTTGTCAATCTCACCTTCATTTACCAACGTCTCACAGCCCACAACACCATCCGCGATCTGCTTGAGCTGTAGCACGGCATCATTGAGCTGGCGCAAGTTCTCCTGTCGCCTTCGCTGGTGAACGATCTGCAAACCCTTGGTCGCAATCTCCTCATCGAGCGCTTCGAGTTCTTTTCGTAGTGTCTTAATTCTTTCAACAGATTCCGCAGCTTCCGAGTGAAGCTCCTTTAAGGATCCCAATGCCGTGAAGAAGGTCGTCGAGGCGGTCGAAATAGAATTTATCAAATGAACTTCAATGGTGTCCATGTACCATGACAGCTTTTCTTGCAAGATTGCATTGGTTGCGAGAGCCTTGCGCGGTGCCGCGGCGCTTCCATTGAGTGCACCCTTCCCATCTTCGGCATTGGCAGGGCGGATAACCTCAGATCGTTCGCTCACGATGTCGAATGTACGGGGATTCTCGAGATGAAACTCTTCGTCAAAGTACACAGTTGGAATGGTTGATAAGGGCGGCGGCCCATGTGTGGATCTTCGGACAAAGCCAGCACTTGGCCTTCGGGCTGGGCTGTTACCATCATTCGAATTCATCGACGAAAGCGATGCAGTCGAGCCCTTTCGGGTTGGACGAGGCTTAGGACCCGGTCGCAAGTATCCATCGCCACTCGATTCGGTCGGGGTGTCTTGCCGATCAGAGCGCTGCTCTTTGTTGGCCTCTTCATCGCTTTCCTTTAATCGTTGTAGCTGCTCATATAGTGCTCCGACTTTGGATAAGTATGGGCTGAATTCTTGGACATCGACCTTTGTGATATTCGTCAGGGTGACTGGAGGAATATCTCGAGCTGTCGGAGGTTTGTGCGCAGTCGAAGCTGGTGCTGAGGTGTGAGGCTGAAGACCGGTTCGGACGATTGGGGGCTGTAAGAGGGTCGAAATAGCTTCCAGCGGTTAGCTATTGCGATGGAAGATACCAAGAACAAAACAAACCATTCTGGCTTGATTCATAAAGCGAAGCAGCCAAATTACTCGGGGCACTGTCAAGCACTCCTCCTACTGAATGAATGGAGCTCGCCGTAGAGCCACGTCGCGCTGACGGGTGGGGATGCATTTGGGTATGTCTATGGTTGCTACTGCATCACATGTCAGATCAACATGAAGACAGATAGCTTGGGAAGTACAGGCATTTACGGCTACCTACCTATGAAAGGGAAGCTCTCCATGACCAAGAGGCGACAAAGCTGTGAGGTTCTCGGCAGACTTGGCTGCAGTGGGAGAGCTGGGAGAGTACATGATCGGCGAAGCTCCGAATAGTGAAGCAGAGGAGCTCTGAAGGGGTGATGAAATTGATTGGTGTATTATTGGGGTATCATCGCTGAAAGGACCGAACAAGAATGTGACAGTCAATAGTTAGACAAGGGTTGAAATGACAATTAAGTGAAGACAAGAGAGTGAACGAAGGAAGAAGCAAGTTGAGAATACGCCGTCATCACCAAAAAGGGTCTTTGGATTATTACAGTACTGTACCTGGGGTAGGTACCTTGTCCGTCTAGACACCTTGTACCCAAGTTGCAGCTTCGGGCACCCCCTGGGCACACGTGATCCAAACGGTTTATGCTGACTTTCCAGAATATTACGTAGGGATGTACCTGCTATAGTGCCTGCTAGTGTAACCCCTACAACCTTCAGCTCTTAGTACTCTACGCGACGCGTCTAAAGGGGAACTCAACTACGCCAAGGCTGCGTGCGTTGCCCCTTCCAACTCAAAGCCCCTCCATCGCTCCACAAACAATCCCCTGTCTGGAAGTCATTTCTTGGGCTTGACAACGACCAAGCAGAGGAGAACAGAGAAGTGATACCAGATTATTCAGAACCACAAACAACAAGATGGATCGCGGATCAGTTTACTCCGCCCACGTCTACGAACCGACTTTCGGTGAGAATGGAGATACTCGACTGCAACTTCAGACGCAGCTCGAAACCTTCATCCTTGACTTTCGACTCGACAACAATTTCATTTACAGGTTCGCACTCCACGAATTATCATGTACGAGACAGCCAAATGTATTGACAATGGAATAGAGATCAACTTAGAGAAAATGCGCTACTCAAGCGCTACTTCTGCGATGTCAATATCAACGACCTGATCAGCTTTAACGAGGACCTGGCACACCGATTAACTTCTGAGCCTGCCGAGATCATCCCTCTGGTAAGGCATACACCATAGCACATGCAATGTATCTCTAACAGACATCAGTTCGAAAATGCACTAAAGAAATGTACACACCGCATTGTCTTCCCCCACGAGCCCAAGGTTGAGATCCCCGAGCATCAGCTTCTTCTTCACTCAAACGCCGATGATGTTTCGATCCGTAACCTCGATTCCGAGACCATCTCACGACTGGTGCGTGTGCCGGGCATTGTTATTGGTGCCTCTGTCATGTCGTCAAAGGCAACAGAACTTCATATACAATGCCGCAACTGCGGGCACACACAGAACATTCCCGTCTTGGGTGGCTTCACAGGTGTCACTCTTCCTCGACAATGCTCACGAAACCGAGTTCCCAACGACCCAACACCGAAGTGTCCCATGGATCCCTACTTCGTTGCCCATGAGAAGTCTCGTTTTGTCGATCAACAAATTATCAAGCTTCAAGAAGCACCTGATCAAGTCCCTGTAGGAGAGTTGCCCAGGCACGTTCTTATCTCAGCCGACAGATACCTGACAAACAGAGTTGTTCCTGGTTCGAGATGTACTGTTATGGGCATTTTCTCGATCTACCAAAACAAGGCCTCCAAGAACTCTTCTACCGGCGGTGCTGTGGCTATTCGTACCCCTTATCTAAGAGCAGTTGGAATCCAGTCAGACATCGACCAAGCAGCTAAGGGAAATGCGACTTTCTCAGAAGAAGAGGAGCAAGAATTCTTGGAGATGAGCAGACGGCCGGATCTTTATAATGTTATGGCTGATTGTATCGCCCCCTCTATCTACGGAAATCGTGACATCAAGAAGTCAATTCTTTGCTTATTATTAGGTGGTTCAAAGAAGATTCTGCCTGATGGAATGAAACTGAGAGGAGACATCAACGTGTTACTGCTTGGTGACCCTGGTACAGCCAAGTCTCAGCTTCTCAAGTTTGTGGAGAAGGCAGCTCCGATCTCCATTTACACATCTGGAAAAGGTTCATCTGCTGCAGGTCTGACAGCATCTGTCCAACGTGATCAATCCACACGCGAGTTCTACCTCGAAGGTGGTGCAATGGTCTTGGCTGATGGTGGAGTCGTGTGTATTGATGAGTTTGATAAGATGAGAGACGAGGACCGAGTGGCGATCCACGAAGCTATGGAACAGCAGACTATTTCCATTGCGAAGGCTGGCATTACTACCATTCTCAATGCACGAACATCGGTTCTGGCCGCCGCCAACCCCATCTTTGGTCGATACGATGACATGAAAACCCCTGGAGAGAACATCGACTTCCAAACTACCATTCTTTCACGTTTCGATATGATTTACATTGTCAAGGATGAACACAGCCGTGAAAAGGATGAGACGATGGCCAAGCACGTTCTCGGTATTCAGATGAACGGCCGAGGCGCTGAGGATATGACCGAGTCCGAGATCCCCATTGACAAGATGCGAAGATACATCACATATTGCAAGACGTAAGTTGTTCCCAGCCGTCTTCCCTCTTTCTGTACTAACATGCAATAGTCGATGTGCCCCTCGACTTAGTACTGAAGCCGCTGAGAAGCTTTCTTCTCATTTTGTTTCAATCCGTCGCCAAGTTCACGCCGCTGAGATGGAGGCCAATACTCGTTCTTCCATCCCTATTACTGTCCGTCAGCTCGAGGCTATTGTTCGTATCACTGAGTCTCTTGCTAAGCTCACCCTCTCCCCTATCGCTACTGAAGCACACGTGGATGAGGCTATTCGTCTGTTCTTATGCTCTACCATGGATGCTGTCAACCAGGGCAGCAACCAGGGCAGTCGCGAGTTGAACGATGAAGTTAACCGCCTTGAGGCAGAGCTGAAGCGTCGTCTGCCTATCGGATGGAGCACCAGCCTGGCTACCCTCCGTAGGGAAATGGTCGAGGGCAAGGGATACAGCGAGCAGGCGCTCAACCGGGCCCTGATGGTTTTACAACGGAGAGATACAATTATGTTCAGAAACCAGGGATCGCAGGTTTACAGGAACGGAGCTTAATGTGGAAAGGATGTTGGTGTAATATAGGAAGGGTTCGTCCGGTCAATTTTCTGTAGATGTCTTGGTGATAGACGGAGTTAACGAGTAATGAGGCGAAATCATCACGACCATTGTACATAAGGAAACATTCAAAGATACCAAAACTTGATATCACATTTTATATCTGCTTAAGTTTTTGACCCTATCTTTTCCGTTATGCCCAAGTGTTAATGTCGCTATGGTAATCGCTATGTGCCGATTCTTTGCTAATCCTTCTATCACTCTGACCACATTCAGTGATGGGCCAAAATTAGGTTGAATAATTGCAACCGTTAACGCACTATCCAAACTCACTTTGTCCATCACTTGGAAAGATGGTCGAAGCCATCAGGGACAAGGCTCAAATATCCATCAAGTTAAGAGATTGAACCCCTAACAGGACCAATTATGATTCCGTGACGATTCAGAGAGCAATATGAACTTCTTTCATGATTTTTGAAACTGCTTATTTGGCAGACCCGTTGGTTCGCGACTTTGTCAAGCTGCGTCGAAGTGCATTGCTCGCCCGGCGCTCCAACTCTGCCTCATGCGCCTCTGCAGCAGCCTGGTCTTCCGTGATAACCTCTTGTTTAGTGCGTATACGTTCCAGCACTTTGGCCGCTTCAGATGCAAATTCGCACCTCATTCGAATGGCCCCGCCGTATTTGTAGAACAAGAAAGGAAATGGGACGCAGGCGACGGCCAAAAAAGCGGGAATGGAGCTGGCCCAGTGGATGCCGAGATTCTTGTACATGTATGTCGTGAAGAGCGGGAAGGCGGCGCCGAAGAGGGAACGTAGAACCGAATTTGCAGCCAAAACGGACGCGGCGAAGATAACATCTATCAAAATCAGGTCAAGGCTTAATATCTCAAGAGGATCAAGGGAAACTTACATGAGTCAATAAGGTAGTTCAATAACGAAAGAAAGACCGTCACGAGACCAGTAGCAAAGAACGCCGAACCGATGATAGACACGATCCAATGGGTATCAGGCCCGTTGGTCCAAGCAAACCAAAACAGTCCGACTGGGATGAGTATCGACCCAACAAGAGTAGGTGGAAGTCTGGCTTCGGGAGGTGCAGCACCGCCGTTGGCTTCAACAACACGCATATATCGCTTCTGGTCCAAGGTCGTACCGATGACCGCAATTATCACACCTACGGCAATGCCAACGAAGGCCAGCCCTCCGATTCCTGGACTCCATCCTCTGCCCTGCTGGAAAACGATCGGGAAAGCAGCAAAGCAAAGGTACAGTGTACCGTAGATGATAGACATGTAGATCGCAGTGAGCAGAACGATGGGTTCTTTGAAAAGCAAAATCCATGGGCGCAGCAACGCGATCTTGAACTGTGCTGCGACGGTATGACGAGGTTTTCCGGCGTCAAGTTTGGAGATGTAGACCTTGCCGATTTGCTTGGAAAGGGCATCTGCTCGACGACGCAGAAGATAGGGGGCGTAGGTTTCAGGGATCACGAATGTGCTGATGATCCAGACAACACCTGTAAAAATGGACATCATGCCCTCAACCCAGCGCCAACCTTCTTTCTCTCCTAGAAAACCACCGGAAATGGGGCCTGCAAGACATGGTCAGTCTTTCCTCGAGCACGCTCGAGGTAAACAGAAATGAACGGCTAGATGGGTGAGTGCAGTTGCAACATACCAATAGTAGGGCCGAAGAAAGGAGCCATGGCAAAGAGAGCAGTTGCGAGACCGCGCTCATTCGCTGCGAACATATCAGCAATGACACCGCCTGCATTAGTCAACGGCGAGGAGCCAAGAGAACCAGCGAAGAAGCGGAGGACAATCAAAGCTGCCATTGTAGGGGCTCCAGCAGCACCTGCGTTAAACGCAGTCAAGGACATGTAAGACAAGAAGAAAGAAAGTTGGCGGCCGTAAAGCTCAGAA